>OY755041.1:30415950-31015950 GCA_963576565.1 Aspidapion aeneum
TTTTACTTCCGAATCATAATTTTAAATAACAAGATTTATTGGTTAAGTGTTTGGGTCTTATAGAAAAAAAAACGTTTAGTTTTTGGAGGGTGCTGGTATGATATGAAATTATTTTAATTTCATGCCAAATGTTGTTTGACGGCAGATATGCTAGTCTTCAGTTTTTTGTTAGTTTGCAGTTCAGGACAATGGCGTGTACTTAAAGGGGCCTTACATCTGCGCCCATTGTAAAGCAACTTCCAACTTACTTGCTTAGCTTTTCACTTAATCTTCGTTTTGTTGCTTCTGAAATTAAAGCGTTGTGTTGGATAACGATGGATGGTGTTAGACTGAGAAAGTACCTAGGTATTTAGGGATGAAAACTTGGAAGTTGTGGACAATTGGGAAATAATTTTTTTTATTTCATTTTTTTTAATTTTAAAATAATTTCATACTGGTGACCTCAAATAATGAAGCGAATTTTTAAATTACAATACACTTTTGTGGAATAAATGGGAAAGTGTTCAGGTTAAACATTAAATTTAAGATCATTGGTTTTTTTAAAATGATTTCAGCCTAAGAATAAAGTTAAAAACAATAGGTTTTCTTTTAGGCGACTAAACATTGATGAGGGCATCTAATTTTTTAAAATCTGATAGTTGTACAGGGTGTAAAGGAGCTAGCAACCTTTTATATTGCAATAATTAGGGTTTTATTTCTCTCGCGAGCTGGGTGGAAATGGAAGAAATGTTTGGTTCGGAGTGTAGAAATCGAGGAACGAGGACTTCCTGCTAATCTTTTTTTTTAGGATTTCGCAACTTCGGTTTTCGCTAAATTGGAATACATCCAAATTTGGCCTACAGGCTGAATCTCGCATTTTCCAGGACCTTGCAGATTCGCGGAGGAAGACAAATTTTGTGATCTATTTAGTTATGATAGGAATTAAAATAGTAACATGCACATGAGGGACTAGATATATTTAGGTTGGAAAGTATCAAGAACACTGATCTGAACAATTTTCCATAATAGTGTCCTATTTTCACAGGGTGCTTCAAAATATCTTCACCCTTTCTTTGAAATAAGATATTGTTTCGCCTGTGGGCGTTTAACCGTTTGAAAGATATATAGGGTCCAGATGGGATTGGAATGGAAATCACAAGTTTTTGGGTTTTATTGACATTATACTTAGGGAATAGGGGAAATGTCTAATAAAAAGTTTTTGGTTTTAGGCCGAGTTTTGTTGAGATAACAAAAATTTAATTGGGGCCGGGAGTTTTATTATGCTCTTTTAAAATTAATGTAATAGTTTTTGGTTCTTGATTTTGTTCTCTGGTTTTTGCGCAGGATTATTCCCAACTGTTTCATTTCAAAATGTTATTTATAAGTGATAGGGTCTCATTAGCCCTTGGACATTTGGTAATTTTGCTTTGACTAATAGTTGTGAAATGGGCCCAACTTAATTTTATATCTCGTGAACACCAGGGATAAGGATCTGAGAATGCATTAAGCAGTAATTTTTTTTTTGATTAGATGTTGTGTGTAAAAACACTTGAGTAGGCAGATTTAGTTTTACAACGTTCTTATAGGTGAACCTTGAAATTGTTTTCATATTTGTTTTTTTTGGAAGTGCACACAAGATAATTCTTTACGGAGTTGAGTGCAAAGGTTCTTCACATTATAGTGGTACAGTAAATAAGTACTAACGTTGTTTATTTCCTTAAGTAATAATTTTAAACAAATACACTAACATCGGTTGTTTTTTTGAAACATAAATATTTTTTTTTCTTTTCCTAAACTGATTGTTTTTTGCAATTACGATTTTTTATACCTTATGATTTTTAAGTAAATTTAATTTCCAACAAATTTTTTTCTTCCGGATAATAAATTAATTTTTCTAGCTCATTCACTTTCTACATTCACACAGTTTGGGAGAGGAAAGGGAATTGACAACTGTTTTTTTAGGAAAAGAACAAAAACTGTTGCAAGACAACTCGAATAAGATTTTTCTGGTGTTGATTTTACTTAATTTTTTTAAGGTTCACTAATAGGAGCTGCAACCCCACTTAAAAATTTTTAATTTTTTTTGAAAATATTTTTTAAATATTTTTCTTTAAATATTTTTTTTTAAAAGGAAAACTTGATTTTCTTGTTGGATATTTTTTCCTTGGTGCATAGTAGTACCTTGCCCCTACAATGGTTTTACCAGTTTATTTAAATATTTTTTTTCTGAATTAAAAATTAATATCATTTCAAACACTCGCGTTTTAACAACCTATAATCATTCGTTTTAATTTTTTTTCTCCCTACTTCAAAGTACCATCAGGGTAGAGTAATATTTTGGAAATTTTAGTGAGCCAATTCATTTTTCTTATTATTGGGCTACTGTAGTCTACACCAAAAAAAAAAAAAAGAAATTTTTAATTTTTTTTTTGGACGCCTTTCGGTACGATCCTAGGGTCTTTTTGACCATGACCATGGTTTGCATCAATTTAGTTTAAGTTTTGGGAATTTCATTTTAATGAAGATTAGAGAGTTGCAGTCCTACCAAGACGTTATTTCTGTAAATTTTTTAATACCATCGGTAATTTTTTTCAATTGTTTTTTACACACAACATCCTTACTAGTCTAATTCGACGCAATTTCAGCGAGCGGATTTTTTTTTAATTGAGCATATTTTACGATTTCTATAACATGAACATCTGTTCCGACGTTTATTGCGTTCACTTATATATTAAGGGATGATGTGACCTTAAGCAATGCATGTTTCGTGTAAACTCAGAGTAGGTAAGCAGGTTAAAGTGGGTTTTGATTTTTTCTTTTTAGAAAAATCATTGTATACGGCGATTTGGGTTTTTTTTTGAGGAGTTTATTTGTGGAGCCGTTCTGCAATAGCAGGAGTATACCCTAGCGTTAACTGTGTACAACAGCTTTGGGATTTTTGTTATAGGTAGTCTGTTGTACGTTCCATTTAGGGATTAATTTACCTATTCGGTTGCTGAGGTAAACAAACATCACTTAACTTTAATTTTAATCCAGTTCAGCTAGGATAAGCGCAATTATTTTTTTTTGGTTTTACTCACGCAGGAGTGGAACATAAGACCTGAACACTGCCAAAACTCTTGTCTCTCTTTTATTTTTTTTTAACTTTTTTTATGGCTACTTGTTAATTCTAATTTAGGATTTAAGTGGTTATTTCTCTCTGCAAGATTGGACGTCATGGTTGGTTGTACAAATACTTAATATAAACTATGATTACATTTTTAAATGCAAATAAATTTTATTTTCTTACTGCTCCGGTGTTCTTCGGTTTTGTTCGCGTCTGCCCGTATTTAAGTTTTATATTTTCTACATTTGTGAGAAAATTTATAGTGATTTTCACTAGTGAGTTTAAAGTGAACTTTGTGTTTGTTATTGCGTGGTTTAGTTTTTATAATTGGGAGGTATAATTAACAGTTTTAATTAAAGATTAAAGTTTGAAGATAAAGGCACTATGGCTATTTCTTTGAGTCGGTTGTCTGACGTAAGGTACTTAGTCAAGGACGAATTAATCTATGAGTTAACATGGAGAGGCATAGCTATTGGGTCGGTGGAAGAGATGAAACAACAGCTTATGTTGATCAAACAAAGAGAAAAGACTGATGCAAGTATGAGATACCCTCCGTATCCCTTTAAATTTGACCAAGATGCTTTTAGCTGCATGAAGAAGCTTGATAGTCTGGTACCGCTGGTAGAGAAGTTCTCTGGTACGAGTAAAGGGGGAGAGTTTAGAAAAATCGCTGTAAGGTTGGAACATGTGTTAGCCAGGATAAATAACATGAATCCGTCTAACTTTGAAGAAAGTCAAACCAAAGGCATACTGGTTGCGGAAACCTTGAGTTTGATTGGGAGGTTGCAGAGCCAAGCAACAGATTTACTAAGAGTTGGCGTTACCTCAGATGATGATGAAGCATCTGAAACCCAATCAACGAGTCGAAGCTCAGACCACTCGACAAATGCTGGCAACACACCTAACCAGTCTCATTTTCCGCAACTACAGCACTCGAGCACACAAAGAACAGCTCAACAGCCCACAAACCAACCGTCGGTCATGGCTCCATTGCAAATGCAAGTGCTTACAAACCCAACTCAAACATCAGTACAAGCACCACTCCCTATGCCGATTGAGAATTACGGTACAACAGCTTTTCAGTATCAACAACCGTCTACCGTTCCTTTGAGTTTAGCTGCCCTCCAAAGTAGCATAGCACCAATTGCTCAGTCACGACCATTTTCATGTTCGTCGCCAGTACCAATGTCAAGTGATCCTGGTACTTCATATCATGTTGTACCTGTACCTCCGCATAAGTGGAACTTAAAATTTACAGGTGAGAGGGGTACAATCTCCGTCACCGCATTTTTCGAGAGAGTGGACGAGTTGAGTCAGGCTGGAGGAGTCAGCAAAAAGGTTTTACTGAATTCGGGCATTGATCTTTTTGAAAAGTCAGCTTATACTTTTTACAAAGATGTACGTAGAGAAGTCCATACATGGGAACAGCTGGAACAAAGGTTCATGGCAGAATATCTTCCTTCTTCATATGGCGAGAAGCTATTGAAGGAGATCCAAAAACGCAAACAAGGCCCTGGAGAGTCTATAGGGACCTATATTGCTGTCATGAACACATATTTCCAAAGACTTGGCTGTCCTGTTTCCGAAGAGGCAAAATTAGCTATCGTCTTCAGAAATATCGCGGACATCTATAAAAATGGGTTAATTGCTACTGAGGTCAATAGCCTATCACATTTAAAGGATCTGTGTCGTAGAATAGACCAGAGATATGGTTTAGAAGAGGAGAATTTTACACCTAGGAAAAACCAATCTATTGAACCTGACTTAGCCTACGTTGACGTAGAGAGCGACAGTGACGATTTCCCAACAGGGGTTGATGCAATTCAAATATCAGGTTCTGGGACATCGAACCAACAGAATTTAAATCATCCTGCTAATAGATTCGACAGAAATAGGCAGCAGCCAGCAAGGAGTTTCTCTGCTAGGGCTGATAGAGAGAGACAACAACCACCTAGTGGTCAATCTAGCGTAGATGACAGAGATGTACAACCACCACAGGGTGTTAGACCTGGTAGGGCGAATAGGGACGTTGTTTGTTATAGATGCAACCAAACAGGGCACATGGCAATCGGGTGCGCATTATCTAGAGGTAAGCAATGTTATTAGTGTGGACAGGCAGGGGTTACAGTAAGAGAATGTCGAAATTGTAATCGTCAGGGAAACGGACCCAGGCGCTCGTAGGTGGTCGACCTTCGAGTCAGCCTGAACAAGCATCGACCGATAGGCTAACGTACGTCTTTGATTATGTGATAAGTCATGCTCGTAAAGATGAGAGGCCTTATTTAGAGGTGGATGTGCTCGGAAATAAGTTATTAGGTTTGTTGGATTCCGGGGCTTCACGTACCTTTTTAGGGAATCATGGTTGGTCAATCATCGAGAGGTTTGGTTTTTCACTTGATACGACAAGGAAGACGAGTTGTATTGTGGCAAATGGTCAAAGCACGAGTAGTATTGGGACAGTGCAGCTTCCTATGCGAGTTCAGGATAAATTTAGGTTAATAGAGGTCGTCGTCGTTCCTGAGTTGCCGCACACTTTGATTTAAGGATTAGATTTTTGGATTTCGATGGGGATAGTACCGAACTTAAGTACTAATGAGTGGCACTTTGCCGATAATAAAGATGTGATTTGTTCTTTAGAAACATCAGACCAACAAACTACTCTTACGCCTTATGAATCAGAACGACTAGAGGAATTGGTCGATAAATATAAGACTATTATGGGTGACTCACTAGGATGTACAGACAGGGTAGAGCATAAGATTACAACAGATGCAGCACGGATAAGACAACGTTCATATAAGGTCTCACCGGTCATTCAAAAACTTATTGATGACGAGATCGACGAAATGCTGAAAATGGATGTAATAGAACGTAGTAGTAGTTCATGGGCTTCACCAGTGGTAATGGTACAAAAGAAAAACACAAAGAAATATCGTTTCTGTGTAGACTACCGCAAATTGAACTCAGTGACGGCGCGTGATAGTTATCCTTTACCACTCGTATCCGAGACTCTTGACAAGTTGAAAGATTTACCACTCGTATCCGAGACTCTTGACAAGTTGAAAGATGCTAAGTACTTGTCAACTTTAGATATCAAAAGCGCTTATTGGCAAGTACCAATGGAAGAATCATCGAAGCCACTAACAGCATTCATCTGTCGACGAGGTCTCTTCCAATTTAAGCGTTTACCATTTGGTCTTCATAATGCACCTGCAACTTGGCAGAGACTCATAGATAGCATCATAGGAAACGATTTAGACCCCTACGTGTACGTATATCTCGATGACCTCATAATTGTCACACAGAGCTTTTCTGAACATCTTAGAATTTTTGAGGAAGTCCTACGAAGATTGCAGAATGCAAAGATAACGGTAAGTTGGGAAAAATGCCAACTGTGTAGGCCAGAAATGACGTATTTAGGATTCGTAGTGGACCGTCGAGGCATCCGAGTTGACCCTAATAAAATTAGAGCCATGTTAGATCTCCAGAGGCCAAGAACTGTCAGAGAAGTTCGTAGAGTTGTAGGTACAATATCCTGGTATAGACGTTTCCTAGAGAATTTTTCAGCGATAATAGCTCCAATTACAGCTCTAACTAAGAAAAATCAAAAGTTCGATTGGACTCCAGACTGCGAAAAAGCATTTATTAAGATTAAGGAACTTTTAGTGACTGCACCGATTCTTACATGTCCAGATTATACCAAAGAATTTGTCATTCAAACAGACGCATCAGGATATGGAATAGGAGCATGTTTAACGCAGCCTTATCCTGAAGGAGACAAAGTCATATGCTATTTGAGTCGATCTTTGACTAAGCAAGAACGTGTTTACACGACCACCGAGCGAGAATGTTTGGCATTGGTTTGGGCGATAGAGAAGCTCCGGCCTTATATTGAGGGGATCTCATTTAAGGTCATAACAGATCATTTTAGCTTAAAATGGCTTCATAGCTTAAAAGAGCCCAGTGGAAGACTTGCTCGTTGGTCTGTAAAACTGCAGCAATATGATTTTGAAGTAATCCATCGGAAAGGGAAAGATTTAGTTGTCCCGGACATGTTGTCTCGTGCAGTTCCTATGATTGATACAATTTCGCAGCCCAGAGACGTTTCAACAGCAATTAAAGATCGATGGTACCAAAAGATGGTAAAGAGGGTCGTAGAATCACCGTTAAAATTTATGAACTGGAGATACACTGATAATAAGTTGTATAAATATGTCAAACAAGAATACCCTCAACTTTCACCATCTAACGAATATTGGAAAGAGGTAGTCCCCAAAGACCATAGGCGTAGAATTATTGGAGAAGCTCACGATCCTCCTACCGCAGGACACATGGGTGTGTATAAAACCTTCCACAGACTGGCAGAAAAATATTATAGGCCAAAAATGCGCCAGGACGTGGCAACTTTTGTAAAGAAATGCTTTGTCTGGGCAGCTCATAAAGGTGATACACAAGGTGTATCTGATCAGATGATATCTCACCCAAAACCAACTCGTCCTTGGGAAATTATTTCGACTGATTTATGTGGACCTTTACCTCGTTCGACAAAGGGTAATTGCTGGATTCTCGTCGTGACGGACTATTTAAGTAAGTTTTCCTTAGTGTTTCCAATGCGAACAGCCCCTACTCAAGCTGTTGTCAAGCATCTTGAGGAGCAAGTATTTATGGTCTTCGGAGTACCCCGTTTGATACTTTGTGATAATGGCCCTCAGTACAAAAGTAACGAGTTTAAGCGTTTTGCTGAGAGTTATCAGGTGAAAATTCAGTATAATCCGTATTATCACCCCAGAGCAAATCCAACAGAAAGGACGAATCGTACGTTAAAAACCATGTTATGTTGTTATGTGAAAGACAACCACAGGAAGTGGGACGAACAAATACATAAACTTGCCTGCGCGATTCGTACTGCAACCCATGAGACAACCAGGATGTCTCCTTTCTTTGTTAATTTTGGTAGGAATATGTGTTTGTCAGGAAAAGATTACTCCAACCCAGTTTTGTTATCTGAAGAGAATGGTGTACAATCCGCAGCTGAAAGTAAGAACGAAGGTTTCCGGAAGCTCTATGCTGATGTTAAGAGAAGGTTAGAGGTGACTGGAGAGAAAAACGTAGTTCAGTATAATTTGCGTACGAGGGTACCCAACTTTGTTGTTGTCAGTGTGTTTGGAAGAAGAATTATGTGTTGTCAGATGCTGCGAAGTTTTTCTCGAAGAAGTTAGCACCGAAATTTGTTGGTCCTTATGTGATTAGGAATAAAATTTCTCCTTGGATATTTGAGCTTCAGGAACCATCGGGTAAAGTACTGCCAGGGAGTTGGCATGCCAAAGACCTTAAGTCTGCAGCGGACCTCTCCGATTAACCTTTTTGGGTTAATCGTCTTGAAGTTGGGGGGGGATTATGTAACGTGTCATTTTTACGTTTAAGACAACGTTACATATTTGTTTATTTAGGTAAATAATCAAGGCTCTTTGATTCGTCTTTCTGTACACAAAGTAAGGGTATTTTATAGAGCTAGGTTTGGAGGTTATATAGTGTCTAGGAAGTTACCTTAAAAGGAGGCATTCCATCGAATTACTGTGGACACTACGCACATCGCATTATCTGGACACCGTAATTGGAATTTAAGATCACAGGCTTCGGGAAAATCACAGAAAACTTTTGATTGATTTGTTTATTTCTGTAGTAATAAGTAACAGGAAGGAAACATTTAGATGAACATTTCATTCCCTTACGTTTATTTTCGAGGATATTGGGACAATCCGAACCTCATATCCTTCACGGATTAACTAGTTTTGATAGTACGAAAACATATTTGGGTTGACCAGTAACAACCGAGGCCCCGCCCCTTTGATATCTTTATTAATTTGATGAGGAGAAGATAAAATAAATACGAGTTATGCACTTTTGTAAATGGGAGATAAACGAGGGATAAAAACCAAGACTAAAAGAGTAAACGAAATCGTGTGAGTTAATATCTGAACACTCTTGTGCCTTTAAGCAGTAGTTCAGTGTGTATTTTTGGGTTCAGGTTCAGAAACAACTTTATTACTGTAGAAATGTTTTACAAAAATGGCGTTAAACCATATGAATATTAGAGAAAACATTTATAAAGAGCGAAGGAAATTTTTGACTAAGACTGTAACTGGAGTGCAACTAAATTCTGCGCTCAGTATAGCTTTACTCACATGGGAATTGGTTGAGTGTTCGAATATTCCTGGGTTTGATGCATGCCCTGGTCTTCGGTTATTGATTTTACAGTCGATGGTTTCAATGCTGAGCTTCTTACAGTCCGGTAGGCAAATGTTCGGTCTATGTATGGAGGGTGTCTCGACGTCCTTGTTATAAAAATTTCAACCGTGGAAATAGATCCGACAACACCTCAATGCACGTTTTACATACTTTCAATGTCCCCTTGGTCAGTGCTGGCCCCTACATACCGGTATGGAACTATTGCTGTATTTCCTCATTGGTTAGTTTGAAAACCGCGGGTCTTTTCTTCCAGTCTCGTTTTACTGTCCCCACTCCCCACCACATTTGAAAAACGGTTTCCGGCCACTTCATTTTTTGTGTTCTGCCTGGTCTGTTGCTAACGAATTTTGGCTGGGTCGACAACAGTTTCTGGGATCGCCTTTGTTTTTGGTTTTTGGCACTGCAGCGAATTGCAGGAGATATCCCAGAAACTGTAGAAGTGAGTCCGTCGTGTTCAGGCGAAATCTAAAGTGACGCTCATACCCTTTTGAGGGGATTTTAAGTCGGCCTACGCCATTTGTACGGGGAAGAGCATTGGTAAGTTCGATTTTATTTTTTTAATTTTTTTTTATTATTTGAGGACTCTTCAAGATAATATTCGCCTCCCAAATTGTAATTATTTTTCGTGTGAAGTGTACTTTTTTTTTGACAAAAGACGTGGGGAATTTTTGGCGTTTTTATATTTTTCTTTTAACCACGTGTTGGATAAAAACTATATATTGTTTTTCTCCTTTGTCTACAGCCCTGTCCATTCCATCGACAGCGGTGCTGGACGCTGGTGGGAAGCCGGACGAGCCAGTTGTAACCCTGGGAAAGGTACGTAGGGTTATTTTAGTTCATCTGTTTAAATCTGCTGTATTTTATTGAGTCGACATGGGGTTCTCCAGGAAACTGAAACATTTCATTTTCCACAGGGTTTTACGCTCGGGCAAGGATCCCACAACCTTTCCACAACCATGTGCTGCCCTAGTACCATGTGCTAAGGGATCCTTAGGGGAGGCGCGAGCAAACCAGGGCAAACCAGGAGCATCAGTAGCAGGAGAACACCATGTTTTAGAGGAATTTCGAAGTACACCACTTCCAGGTTTACACAATAAAACACACATAAAATAATCAAGGACCAAGGTAGGAGCAAGCCTTAACTATAATTTTTTTCCATATATAATTTTCACAATATAATTTAGACATAATCTTTTCCAATATAATTTTTACAGTATAATTTAACATCTCTTGTAAACGCAAGGTAAAGGTATGACGTCATAACCAAAATTTTGCGGAGTATCTACTAAGTTGACTTGTTTTCCTTCATTTCATTTATTTAAGACAATTTCTCTTGTGAAATTTGGAGTGTTTTGCTACTTAGGCCCTGACTTGTTCCACTACATTTCATTCATTTTTTTTTTCTATTTCATGTTTTTGGTAATACTTCCAGTTTTACCTTTTAGAATAAACAAGATGAACTAATTTTTTTTGTATTATTTGTACAACCCGATGACCAACTTTGCAGAGACAAAAGAGAGATGAGGTTATACTTTTTTCCCAGCGGTTTCCTTACATTGTTCTATTTCATGGGGTGGATCTCGGACTGGGTTGCTGTCTGTCTCATTCTACCCAACGTAGAATGATGACAGCAGATATTTGGTCCAGATCTCCCCTATGACAGAATAATTTTGGAAGTATATTTTTTTTTAACCATCATTAATATAATTGAGTCTCACACTACTGACTCAGATGTAGGTACACTATGACCTGTTAAAGGAGTCCATCTACCTGTAAAGTGCTTCTAGTTTTATCATTTTGATTCAGTTAAAAATCTTTTAGAATTTTATCTCGTTTATTAGTCAATTTTTTTGGTTTTTTTAATTACACAAATACTCTGGAAGCCTCGGAAGTAGGTAGAATTTCATTGTTTAGCTACAACGTTTGGGTTGAACTGTATTTTATTTAAGATCTTCTTTGTAAAACATTGGTATTAAATAATGTGGCGCACTTAAAATTTTCTTATTTCTGCACCCCCCTTCTCCACTGTATAAAAGTTACCGGGCATATCAATGTTTTACCTAGCTGGGAAATACAGTTCTGCTTCCAGATATTTGTTTAATTATTCAGTGGTTTTGTTGTGTCACAAGCTGGCAAAATGGGTATTATTCTAATTACAGTGTCACAAAATGGCAGCAACGTCTTTAAGCTGCCACAAATGGCATCACAACGCATTTTAATAAGCCACAGTAGTTCTAGGTCCTTTTGGTCTCTTGCAAAAGCCGTTGGATCAAACTTCACCAAGTCATCCATACCACCACTTACAGATAAAAATACTCACTTAGCCACAACATCAGAGGAAAAAGCCAATATGCTGGCCAAAATCTTTTCCTCCAACTCAAACCTAACAGTGCCAAATGGAAAAACTCCACCGTTCATTGAAAGGGTTTCCCACAGTGTGCAAGAGGTACCCTTTTGTCACAGAGAAATACGAAAATCCCTTAAAAAGTTGGATACAAACAAAGCAATAGGTCCAGATGGCATTCCCGCGATAGTACTCAAAAATTGTGCTAGCGAACTCACCCCAACTTTCGCAAAATTATTCAATTTATCTTATAGGCAAGGAGTATATCCATCATCATGGAAGTCTGCCGCAGTACAACCCATTCCAAAGAAAGGAAAAAAGACAGATCCGTTAAACTATAGACCAATTGCTCTACTTCCGGTGATATCAAAAGTAATGGAAAGAGTTGTGAACAATCACCTAACCAAGTACTTGGAAAAGTACAAAATTATCAACGACAAGCAATACGGATTTCGAAAATATAGGTCAACTGGCGATTTACTTACATACGTCACTCACTTATGGCAAAAAGCGATTGAGTTACGGGGCGAAACAAGAACAATTGCCTTAGATATATCTAAAGCATTCGATAAAGTCTAGCATGAAAATCTGCTCAACAAGCTAAAAGCAACGGGATTGTCGCCGAGACTTTGCACTTGGTTCATTCATTCATGAAAGTTACCTTAAGGATAGGTCCATTTATGCTGCACTGGATGGCCGGAACTCCAACTCTTACCAAATAAATGCTGGTGTGCCATAGGGAGCAATCCTTTCGCCAACACTTTTTCTGATTTACATAAATGACCTCATAGATAAAACAGTAAATCCACTTTATTGCTTTGCAGATGATGGAAATGTAGTCTCCTCAGTCATACCACCCACATGTCTATCCGCACGTGAATTCCATTGCCTTAGACTAACTGAAATATCACGGATAAATAACGACTTGGAGATAATAGAGGACTGGGGCAACAAAAACCTTGTACAGTTCAACGCGCAGAAAATCCAAGCAGCCCTGTTTTCAAAAAAGACCAGCACCGGTGAGCCAAACATCATGCTATCTGGAAGTGCTGTCACATTGCAGAGCCAGCTGAACATCTTAGGAGTCACTGCAGAGACCAACATGTCTTGGCACAGTCACGTGGCAGATATAGCTAAAAGGGCGTCCCAAAAGCTTGGAGTGCTATTTCGTACAAGGCATCTGTATACACCAAGCCAACTGCTGACACTCTACAAAGCCTAGATTCGACCAACTATGGAGTACTGCTCACATATATGGAGTGCGGCACCCAAACATACCTTAATGCTTTTGAACACCGTGCAAAAACGAGCTATCAAGCTGATCAATGACTCCGCACTTACCCGTAGCTTGGATAGTCTCGAACATCGAAGAACTGTGGGCGATCTATCTCTCTTCTGCAGGTATTATCACGGAAAATGCTCTGAAGAGTTGGCACGTATGATCCCCCCGGGAGTAGCACCTACTAGGCGAACACGTCAAACAGACGGTCACCATCAATTTATTGTCAAAATAGAGGCACCAAGAACCTCATTATATCAGAATTCATATCTCTGGAGAACAGCATCGCTGTGGAATAAACTCCCTGCGACAGTTTTCCCTGCAGGTTACAACCTGAACCGTTTCAAAACCAACACACACCAATATTTCCGCGCACTTGCCGCTTCTCGAGCCTGATAGGGATCTCCTTGCGAGTGCGCATACCCGTAAAAAAAAAACGGGTACTAAACTTTACGTTTGTGAAAATTTATTTTGTTCTCTCTGCACAAGCTAATAGTAGAGCAGATGGCCTATGTAAAAATGGTTTTATCGTGCGATCTTTGAGGTAGCAAAACGCGGTTTTAACTGTAGATCTAGAGGCTTAAGGTAAGTTTAAAAAGTATTTTTTTTTTGTCCAAACCCGCGCAGGGAGGTGGGGAACTTGAATTTTATCGGCTTTAGTTTAGATTATATTTTTTTTGCTAAAATTTCTGTACCAATTTTTAAATAAATTTAGAAAAAAAACTTTTTGAAAACAAGCTTTTATAAAATGAACTAAAAAGCATAACATAATTTTTTGAGTGTTCTGATATCATAATAATAAAAGCGATGGGCGTATTAAAGGAAATTTACCCGTTTTTGTTTTAGCCTTCTTAACTCGAAGTTCAGTGAAGGCTAGACAATTTAACCCAACCCAACCCAACCCTACTCAAGCTACCCTTACATTTTTCTGATATGGATGGACATTATTACACCTGCTTCATATTAGGCAGATCATCCGCGACCGCAGTGTGTCGATTTATTTTCACATTGAAAAAGAAGAGTCGGCCCATCATCGGTTGTGGACGATCCACTAAATGCGCATAGAAAGGCATTTACCTAATACTAAATACGCCCACCGCTTTTATTATTATGATATCAGAACCCTCAAAAAATAATTTTATGCTTTTTAGTCCATTTTATAAAAGCTTGTTTTCAAAAAGTTTATTTTTTCTAAATTTATTTTTTAATTTTTAGATTTGTCCAAGTTTATGTCTATACGTTTCCTTCTCCTAGACAGGTTTCATTAACAGTGCTAGCGACGCCCATCTCACCGAATTTTAAAATAGAAAAACACTGTGTGATCGTTCCCTAAAACTGTTCATTATTATTTTGATCATTATATGCAAGGATTAATTAATTTTAGTCGATCGAACAAACTAAAGCCTTACCTCTTCTACGCCCCCCCCCTTTTAGTGGGAGAGCATGTGAATTTTGAAATCAATCAGATACCTACGTGGAAGTCAGTTGAAAGTAATCAGAAAAACTCGTCATTAAATCGTCCATTTTGAATCCGCCATATTGAATTTTTTGTAATTTGATCAAAAATTCGTAATCCTCATCTTCAAAAACCCCCAGATACCAATTTTGGTGGAAATCCGACGAACTAAAATTTTACCCCCTCTCCGCCCTCCAGGTTAGGGGTGAGGTAGGCAGTCAGTGATACCACATTATTGGATTGTCATCGGAACTATAACGGTATGCGAAATTTGAAGTCAATCGGATACGTGGAAGTCAGTTGAAAGTAATCAGAAAAACTTAACATTAAATAGTCCATTTTGAGTCCGCCATATTGAATTTTTGTAATCTGAGCAAAAATTCGTAATCGTCATCCTTAAAAACCCCCAGATAACAATTTTGGTGGAAATCCAACAAACTAAAATTTTACCCCCTCTCCGCCCTCCAGGTTAGGGGTGAGGTAGGCAGTCAGTGATACCACATTATTGGATTGTCATCGGAACTATAACGGTGTGCGAAATTTGAAGTCAATCGGATACGTGGAAGTCAGTTGAAAGTAATCAGAAAAACTTGATATTAAATCGTCCATTTTGAATCCGCCATATTGAATTTTGGTAATCTGATCAAAAATTCGTAATTCTCATCCTCAAAAACCCCCACATATCAATTTTGGTTGAAATCGGACCAATTTTACCCTCTCTCCACCCCCCCCCCCCCCACGTTAGGGGAGAGGTAGGTACCCGATGCAACCGTATTATTGTATTATCATCGGAACTAAGACGCTATGCGAAATTTGAAGTCATTCGGAGGTTTGGAAGTTCTTCAAAAATGAGTTGAAAGATTTAATTACATACATACATACAGGTGAAGTTAAATAAGCTTGTACTAAAATAAATTTAGAAAAAAAAAACTTTTTGAAAACAAGCTTTTATAAAATGGACCAATGGAATAAGCATAAAATAATATTTTGAGTGTTCTGATATCATAATAATAAAAGCGATGGGCGTATTAAAGGAAATTTACCCGTTTTTGTTTTAGCCTTGTTAACTCGAAATTTAGTGAAAATTCATTATATTATAGCAGAGAAATGTAAGGGTAGACAATTTAACCCAACCCAACCCAACCCTACTCAAGCTACTCTTACATTTTTCTGATATGGATGGACATTATTACGCCTGCTTCATCTTACGCAGATCATCCGCGACCGGCTGTGTGTCGATTTATTTTGTCACATTGAAAAAGAAGAGTGGGCCCATCATCGGTTGTGGACGATCCACCAAATGCGCATGGAAAGGCATTCACTAATATTAAATACGCCCATCGCTTTTATTATTATGATATCAGAACACTCAAAATATTATTTTATGCTTTTTAGTCCATTTTATAAAAGTTTGTTTTCAAAAAGTTTTTTTTTCTAAATTTATTTTTTAATTTTTAGTCTAAGTAATGCATTTCAGCTTGCGCATCAATATTGCAGGGAGTCTTTCCTGTCAATTTTAAAATATCTAAGTCTTCGATGAGAAGGCCGTCCAACAAAGGCGACATATGCTAAAACTGTCGTTATTATTATGATCATTATACGCAAGGATTAATTAATTTTGGTCGAGATCGAACAAACTAAAGCCTTACCTCTTCTACGCCCCACCCCCCTTTTTAGTGAGAGAGCATGTGAATTTTGAAATCAATCAGATACCTACGTGGAAGTCAGTTGAAAATAATCAGAAAAAATCGTCATTAAATCGTCCATTTTGAATCCGCCATATTGAAGTTTTGTAATCAGATCAAAAATTCGTAATCCTCATTCCTAAAAACCCAATTTTGGTGGAAATACGACAAACTAAAATTTTACCCCCTCTCCGCCCTCCACGTTAGGGGGGAGGTAGACAGTCAGTGATACCACATTATTGGATTTTCATCGGAACTATAACGGTATGCGAAATTTGAAGTCAATCGGATACGTGGAAGTCAGTTAAAAGTAATGAGAAAAACTTGACATTAAATCGTCCATTTTGAATTCGCCATATTGAATTTTTGTAATCTGATTAAAAATTCGTAATCCTCATCCTCAAAAACCCCCAGATACCAATTTTGGTGGAAATCCAACAAACTAAAATTTTACCCCCTCTCCGCCCACAAGGTTAGGGGTGAGGTAGGCAGTCAGTTATAACACATTATTGAATTGTCATCGGAACTATAACGGTATGCGAAATTTGAAGTCAATCGGATACGTGGAAGTCAGTTAAAAGTAATCAGAAAAACAATTTGAATCCGCCATATTGAATTTTTATAATCTGATCAAAAATTCGTAATTCTCATACTCAAAAACCCTCAGATACCAATTTTGGTTGAAATCGGACAAACTTAAGTTTTACCCCCTCTCCACCTCCCACGTTAGGGGGGAGGTAGGTACCGGATGAAACCATATTATTGTATTGTCATCGGAACTAAGACGCTATGCGAAATTTGAAGTTAATCGGATGTTTGGAAGTTCTTCAAAAATGAGTTGCAATAAAAGCTTGTAAAAAGGTGCCGTTATTATGCAAATGCCTTGTAATATTAAACCAAAAAAAAAAAAACTGGTCATCAGGCGCAAGCAGCCGATGAGCAAAAAATTTACAAAGTTCTTGTAATCATTTTTTTATTTTTTTTTATTTTGCAAAATTTTTGTTTGAGGCCATCTAAAATCTTGACTGGGTAAGCTATGCGTCTAGGATATACCTTTTTGTAATGGCACATTTATTGTGCTTTTGACCGTCTATTCAGCTGTGGTTAACAGCTTGTTGCTATTTTTTTAATTAATATTTTTTATCTCGGGAACACATAATTTTTCAAATTTTGGATGAACCGGTTTCAACAAACATTTTTTTTCTAGCAAATTGCATCACAGAATCACCAACTTATGTATTGCCCATTACTTTCGAAATATGTCGCTATTAATTGGTGAAAAACATTTTTTAGTCCTATAACATTGAAACATTTCACAAGCCTCGAAACATAAAAAATAGAAATAATTAATTTTTGATCAAAAAACTCTAACTAAATACTCGCCTTTTTAACCTAATTTTTTTGTGGTGATTTTGGTTTCGTATACCACACGTTAAACTAGGGTTCTTAGGCTGTTAAACTGTCTATCTCAGATATGTGACTTCTGTGAAGAAATTTTGAGATAAAGAGACAAATTCCCAGACATAAACGTTTTGTTCAGTTTAATGATAGGCGTTATTCTCGATTAAAATAGCTATCAATTGGTAAAAAAAAATTTAGTCCTATGACCTCGAAATATTTCAAAAGCCTCTAAACATAAAAAATAAAAATAATTAATTTTTGATAAAAAAAAACGTCTATTTTAAATACTCGCCTTTTTAACCTGAATTTTTGTGGTGATTTTGGTTTCCTGTACCACACATTAATCTATGGTTCTTAGACTTTCAAACAGTGTATCTCAGATATGTGAGTTCTGTGAAGAAATTTTGAGATAAAGAGGCATATTCCCATATATATATATATATATATATATATATATATATATATATATATATGTATGTGGGTTATTAAGCTCCAAATGAATTTAACTTGTAACTAACCGAACCGAACCGAACCGAACCCCTTTAATCGAGAATAACGCCTAGCATAAACATTACAATTGTGGTAGAACATTATATAAATAAATATTATAATATAATAATAAACTGTCAATGAAAACCCAACGAAAAGATATATATATATATATATATATATATATTATAATGCATATATATAAAATATTATAATGCATTTTGCCAGAAAAAAATTAAATGTTATTAGAACCCGGTTTATCCAAAATTTGAAAAATTATGTGTTCCCAAGAAAAAAATTACTCATTTAAAAAATAACAACGACCTATTAACCAAAACTGAACACACAGTCAAAAGCACAATACACGTGCTCTTACAAAGAAGTACATCCTTAATGCATAGGTTACGTCATAAAGATTTCAGGTGGCCCCAAACAAAAATTTTGCAAAATAAAAAAAAATAAAAAAAATATTATAAATTTGTAAATTATTTACTCATCGGCTGGTTGCACCTGATATCTATTTAAAATGATACCTTCTTTTTTAAAATTCGTGTATAAATTTAAAAATAATTAAATATAATTTTATCTAATGTCGATAAAATCCACGTTGCGTTGGAATATGCCTCGTTATCTCAAAGTTTCTTCATGGAACTCAAATATGTGAGATACATAGTTTAAAAGCCTAAGAATCATAGATTAGCATGTGGTACAGGAAACTAAAATCACCACAAAAAAATCAAGTTAAAAAGGTGAGTATTTAAAATAGTCGTGTTTTGATCAAACATCAATTATTGCTATTTTTTATGTTTAGAGGCATTTAAAATGTTTCAAGGTCATAGACGTAAAAAACGATTTGTACCAATTAATAGCTACATATCTGGAAAATAATTGGTAGTACACATGTTGGTAACATTGTTATGCATTTTGCCAGAAAAAAATTTAATGTTATTAGAACCCTGTTTATCCAAAATTTGAAAAATGATGTGTTTTCAAGATAAAAAATATTGGTTTAAAAAAGAAAAACGAGTTATTAAACAAAGCTAAATACACTGTCAAAAGCACAATAAATGTGTCATTAAAAAGAAGTATATCTTAAATGCATATCTTATTTCGTAAAGATTTTAGATGGCCCCAAAGAAAAATTTGCAAAATAAAAAAAAAATAAAAAAGAATATCACAAATTTGTAAATTTTTAACTAATCGGCTGGTTAAGCCTGGTGACCAATTTTTTAATTTTAGTAAACACAAGGCATTGGCAAAAAAACTAAAAAATAAGTTATATACATTTTTAAGAAATTAAATATAATTTAAACTAATGTCCATAAAATCCAAGATGGCCCCCCCCTCCACAACCTTGCGCGAATTTGAGAACAAAAAAATAATTTTTTAAACGTAGCTTAAGCCCATAGATCTACAGTTAAAAGAACGTTTCGCCATCTCAAAGTTCGCACAATAAAATCATTTCTACATAGGCTATCCTCCCTACTAATATATAATTATATCTATTTTTTTTACATTTGACGTGCTTAAAGGTTATTACGCTCATAATAAATTTAACTTGTAACTAGCCCCTTTAATCAAGAATAACGCCTAGCATAAACATTAGAATTGTGGTAGGACAATATATAAATCAATATTATAATTTAATAATAAACCGTCAATGGAAACCCAATGAGAAGATATATATGTGGAAATATGCATCTTTATCTCAAAATTTCTTCACAGAACTCACATATCTGAGATACACTGTTTTAAAGCCTAAAACCATAGATTAATGTATGGTACAGGAAATCAAAATCACCACAAAAAATTCAGGTTAAAAAGGTGAGTATTTAAAATAGACGTTTTTTTGATCAAAAATTAATTATTTCTATTTTTTATGTTTAGAGGCTTTTGAAATATTTCGACGTCATAGGACAAAATTTTTTTTTTCACCAGCTTATTTAATCGAGAATAACGCCTATCATTAAAATGAGAATCATGGTAGGACATTACATAAATAAATATTATAATATAATAATAAACCGTCGATGAAAACTGAACGAAAATGTTTATGCCTGGGAATTTGTGTCTTTATCTCAAAATTTCTTCACAGAAGTCACATATCTGAGATAGACAGTTTAATAGCCTAAGAACCCTAGTTTAACGTGTGGTATACGAAACCAAAATCACCACAAAAAATTAGGTTAAAAAGGCGAGTATTTAAAATAGTAGTTTTTTGATCAAAAATTAATTATTTATATTTTTTATGTTTAGAGGCTTGTAAAATGTTTCAAGGTTAAAGGACTAAAAATTTTTTTTCACCAGTTAATAGCGACATATTTTGAAAGTAACGGGCAATACATAAGTTGGTGATTCTGTGATGCAATTTGCTAGAAAAAAAAATGTTTGTTGAAACCGGTTCATCCAAAATTTGAAAAATTATGTGTTCCCAAGATAAAAAATATTAATTTAAAAAATAGCAACGAGCTATTAACCACAGCTGAATGCACGGTCAAAAGCACAATAAATCTGCCGTTACAAAAAGGTATATATATCCTAGACGCATAGCTTACCTAGTCAAGATTTTAGGTGGCCTTAAACAAACATTTTGCAAAATAAAAAAAAAATAAAAAATGATTGCAAGAACTTTGTAAATTTTTTGCTTATCGGCTGCTTGCGCCCGATGACCAGTTCTTTTTGGTTTAATAACACAAGGCATTTGCATAATATCGGCACCTTTTTTTTAAATTGGTACAGTAATTTTAGCAAAAAAAATATAATCTAAACTAATGCCGATAAAATTCAAGATGGCGCCCCCCCACCTACCTGCGCGGGTTTGGCCTCTAGATCTACAGTTAAAAGGGCGTTTTGCCATCTCAAAGATCGCACGAGAATATGGAAAATCTACCCTACTATCCTGATCGCAGCCAATCCCGGTGACCTCTGAACTAAAAGTTAAAAGAAGAGGGGTAACACCAGATGTGAAATTTTACACCAGATTTGGCAGAAGAACAAACGACTTCGCTTTAAGGCAGCGACATTTAGGTCATTAACATATATACCTAACAAAGTACAAGCTACAAAATGTGATTTTCCTAACTTCTTAGAAGTATCACGATCTCTATTTCCTAAAAATGAATAAAATCACAAAAACCTTGTAAATATTAAGGCTTTTGTATAATACGTAGGTAATTACTAATTTCACAAATCTTTTTTAAAAATCAAATTACAAAATACAAATAAATAAATATATAATTTTCACATAACACACTTATGATGATGATATTAGAAAAAATTTATATTTTTTCACAAGTTTCGCCCAAAAATCTGTGCTAATTCAAGTTCGTTTTACTTTTTGGTATATTTAGTTTATTAGGCAGTCTGTAGTGGTTTATAGTTTGTGAACATAAATTAAATTAATGTAATTTTATCTGCATTTTAAAGAACTAAAATTAAAAATGT
Organism: Aspidapion aeneum; assembly: GCA_963576565.1. Lineage (NCBI taxonomy): Eukaryota > Metazoa > Arthropoda > Insecta > Coleoptera > Brentidae > Aspidapion > Aspidapion aeneum. The sequence goes on from OY755041.1 coordinate 30,437,383, forward strand.
ATTGTGTAATCCTTTCTGTGTGCAACTTTAATTTCGTGCTCTCGAATTCATACGTTGCCTTCGATCTATCTTTACGCGAGACACCGAAACCTACCCTTTCTTTTAGTCACGTGACTTTAAATTTAACTTTCTCGCATAGGATTACATGCCTAAAGTAAATCGATCACTACAAGAAACGCATTCGTTTTTTGGACATTTATTTGGTCGTTCAATCTAACCAAAACCGTTTTAAAACAGTCCTCGTACTGCATTGCGGGCATTTTGGGATTTTTCGAACCGTTTTATGACTGCCGAACGGCTTGATACGCAAAAATGTTTATATTTTTTTCTAATCACTTACACTCAATTTAATTGTTTATGGTCCGCCCTATTTTTTAGTGTGTAAAGTAAAGATATTGCGAAAAAGTGCCACTTTCCGAACCAAACAACTCAATTAAAAAACAGTGCGTAAAGTACATGCGAATGTCAAATACAATTTACCATTTTGACTTGGTAAAACCTCTATCATGGGGTGACAGGGAGTAAAATTTTTAAAGACTGCCTCGGGCGCCAGAAAAACTAGCTGCGGCTCTGATGGTCCGGTTTTGTTAAAAACCGAAAAGACAAGGCTATTGATATGGTTTTAAAAATAATGTTTAGCGACCAGCAGGGGGCCCCTTCATTGACGACAAAAGCGGCAATTGTTGGTCTTGTAAGCGTTTTACAATACACGTTTTCCTACCAGATGACCTGCAATTTTTTTATTTTTATTTTTTATTTATTTAGAGGGATGCCCCTTGTAGGACGGAAATTCTTCCCCGATTGAATCAAATAATTATTTCCTATAAAAGTTATGAAAATGATCGGTTTTTGACTATAAATAAGCATAATTTCATCTTATTTTGGAGGGTTTTTTTAACTAAAATGAGAAGATGAAGTTTTTGTAAAAACCTTTAGCCGCCTGCGAGAAAAGCGTGTATTCCCAGACCTTGACATTGCCACGAAAATATAGGCGCGACTTGGACCCTTGAAACTAAATGAATAGACAGTACAACAGAACTAGTAATGCTAGGACACTGATCATCCCACAACATAGAACAAAGACTTTCCAACGATCTTTCTCATATTTTATTGCTAAAATTTACAATAAGGTACCTTCTGAATTTCAATGCTACAATATTTAAATTTTAAATAACGTTTAAAAGAATTGAAAATTTCACAATTATGTTCAGTTTAAAGATAAGGATCTTGCTCCCTAAATAGTTAATGAACTTCAAGTTCCCTTTCATCTTTAATTTTTATTTTATTTAATTTTTTTTGTCATGAATTCTTACTAGCTTGATTAGGCAGTTTGTTGTTATATCATTTTTTAGATATTTATAGATATAGGATTTATAAATTTTTTCCTCTTGTTTGAAAACAGTTATAGGTATGGTTAATCGAATAGCGACTTAAAGTAAAATTTTTTAGTTTATTTCCTTTGTTTAGGTTGAAAAACGCTCTAGGTGCGAAATCTCGCCATTTTGTCAGACCTTTTTTTGTATTTTGCTTAAGAATGAGCTCTTATTTTTGTAAAGCTTGCTAAATAAAGAGGTTATTTATTTACTTATTTATTTATTTAACCATCACACCGATTTTACTAGTTTGTACCTCGTTGTGTGGAGGAAAAGCAGGGCTTTTCTATAAATTTAAACAGAACTAAACAGTTTCAGAATATAAGATAACACGCCATTTTGAATAATCAAGGATGATTCTGTCCACCATCTTAAATTTTAAGATGGCGATAAACTTTGATCATGATCTTTAAAAAGATATTAATTTTAACCAGGATATTTTTATCAAAATCGGTTTATTAGTAATGAGATTATAAGGAAATACATGCAGACATGATTGGCGAGGCAATCGTATATTATGAAAAACAATGGTTGAAACAAAAATATTTTTTTAAACCACTAAAAAACCGATTTTGGTGACTCGTATCTTGTTGTGCGTGGCAATAACGCAGCTTTTTTACTAATTTAAAAAATAATTAAAACATGTTCGTAACACAAGAATAAACGAGCATCTTAGATTTTGAGATGGCGGGCAAAAAATATATATAGTCAAAACTATGATTGATTCTATGCCAAGTGCAGTGTGTCCCATTAAAATCGATTGTATATTTCAAAAGTTATAATAAAAAATTTGTCCGGTTTTTTGGCCCACCCGATATATGTTTTGTAAACAAATACCGGTTGTCGCTTTTTGTCGCCGATTTTGCATTTAAACGATAAACTTTAAAGGAAAATCAACAACAGATACATGTGTAAACAACAAGTAAAATTAAAGAAAGAAAAATTATAAATGTTTGTCTTCGGCCGGGACTCGAACCTAGAATCTCTTGAACCGAACCGAACCGAACCGAGCCACCAAAGACCAAACATAAATTTTCGGAAAAGTTCTACTCATGTATGTGCGTGTTGTCTCAATACAAGAACGAGAAACTCTTAGGGTATTAAATCGACCAAGCCATTAAACTGCCCTCTATAATCACAAAGTATATAATTACTTTGTGCTATAATTCTTCTTTCCCACTGTCAAAGGTATGAAAACTCAAATTAGACGTAAAGTATCAGCAAGACCCTAGCCATACCAAGTGTACTTTGGCTGCCTGACTTCCGCATGCGCAGATCTACCAATATTATTTACCTCATGTATTACAATAGATGAACAGGGTGATTTTCACTTGATTCTAACCACATGAAAATAGAAAGTTTCAAAAACCTAACCTAACGAAACCTAATCAAATCCAACCGAACCGAACCAAAGCAAACTGAATCAATAATTAAAAAAAAAACTTTCCTGAATTCCTATCCGGGATCCTAGAGGATGTGAATCCGAACCGGACCGAACCGAACCGAACCTATCCATGTGGTTAGAATCAAGTGAAAATCACCCTGTTCATTTATTGTAATACATGAGGTAAATAATATTGGTAGATCTGCGCATGCGGAAGTCAGGCAGCCAAAGTACACTTGGTATGGCTAGCGTCTTGTAAAGTATCAACGTCTAAAAACATGAGATCACCTCAAATACCAAATTGCAAATAATGCAATGACCTAAAACTATAAACAACAAGTAAAATTAAAGAAAGAAAAATTATAAAAAGCACGGATCACCTAACAAAAGTTTGTCTTCGGCCGGCACTCGAACCCGGAATCTCTTGCTCTGTACACAAACGCTCTTACATGCCTGGAATTTTTCCGAGTAAGTTAATTTATATGAATATAATAAAAATAAATGGATCCATGACGGATCTGATACCTTCCTAGCCCATTAGTACACTCCAAGTGAACTCTACGTTATATTAGCCTTGAAGAGAACTTTTGTAAATATCTCAGAAACGAAAGCTTTTACGACGTCAGCTCGTTACAATATTGAATACTATTTTACCCGAAAATTTCATGAACATCGTTTTAGCGGCTTAGAGCTATCGTGTTACGGACAGACAGGTTTTCAGCGTTATCTCAAACAATTTTTTTCGTCAGAAAAAATACCTTCTCCAGCCATTGGTGCACGGGCTAGGAAGGTAAAAATTAAGTTTGACAGACCATCTTTTCGATTTTAATTATTTTTGGTATACATTAATCCTAGCAAAGTTCAAACTTTTCTGATAACTATTTTCGTTTAATTAATTTTTGAAAAAAACTGCAAATTTGGCTGAAACATGTACTAAAATAAAACATAAGACAATGCGGTTTATGCACTTGCTATGTACCCCTTAAATCTGCCACTTTTTGCCACCATAATTTAGTCAATTCTATTAAATACCTAGATTTGAATAAGAGTTTTCCAAAAAAAAAACCAAAATTATAAAAACTTAATTTTTTTCCATTTTATTCTTGCATTTTACAATTGCACAATAAATTTCAAGTTAAATTGAGTTTTCGGACCAGGACCCTGCGGGCCCCCTTGAGACTGCGGGCCCTAGACAATTTCCTAGAGTGTATATAGGATAAAGCGGCGCTGACCGTAACGAAAACCTGCTAAATATTGCTTCAGTGGAAACCTAGCTTTTTACTTTTACCGAATTGGTATGCTGCAGGGGCATGCTGAGCGAAATGTAAAAGAAACTCTTTTGTTCTTTTGATGGGTGATAAGAAAGAATTGATAAAACAACTAAATTATTTTCATGTATTAATTTTGTTATTTTCAAAGATCTTAATCTTATTCAGAATCAACATCTTTAATTTCTTCAGATAGTTTCGAACCTTTTTCATTTACGCTGCTTTCTCGGGTGGAAGGGCTAGGCTCGTATTCGGATAACTTCAAATTCGCTTGTCTTGCTTCGTAACTCTAATAACATTTTATAATTAAAGTAAAAGGTAAAGTCACAATTAAAAAACTAAAATCAGTGCTGTGATTTATAATAAATTAAAAAATCCTGGGAATCGGTCAAATAAAAAAAAATTCGTTCGTTTGTGACGTTTCGGTTTATTTAACCATCATCAGACATAATATACTAAAATGGAAAGTTCTACACTTAAAATTTATATATGTATATATATATATATATATATATATATATATATATACATATATATATAAAGATTTTTTTAGATCAAACAAATAAATAAAAGGAATAAAATTAGACAACATACGACACTACCTCAAAAATAATTTATTGAAGCTACTGAATTATGCCTAAAATCTATATATTTTTAGTTCGAAGATAAATTGTATTCACGAATATATGGTAATAGATCAACTTCATTATCGCCCAAAGTTTTTTAAAAGAATATGTGTTTGCCCGAAGGCAACATCCATAAAACCTTAAAAAAAAGACAATACATTTTTTGGGCGTAACACTAAATTACAATAAAAGTGGTCAAATTAACACCAATTGGTAAACAAAAGATGTCTGGTCAGGTCGCTACTTAAATTTTAACTCTTATGCACCTCAAAAATATAAGAAAAGTGTTGTAACAGCACTTACAGATCGCGCTACCATTTTATCAAGAATACAGATCTGAAAATTTAAAAAAAATGGATCCATGACGGGGCTGATACCACGGATCACCTTGATCCGTGCTGATACCTTCCTAGGTAGCCCATTAGTACACTTCAAGTGAACCTATGATAATCAGCCTTGAAAACAGTTTCAGTAAATATCTCGGAAACTAAAGCTCCTACGAAGTTTTTGGTTATAAGACAAATTATTGAAATGCAATCTACAATATTCTGAAAACCGCATATTGATACAATGCTTCGTTAAAAAGTTACCATTTTTTAAATTTTTTAATTGTCAAAAAACTGGATTATAATAATGGATTTTGACCAAAATCTAATTAGCTCGTTAGAGTCTCGAACACTATTTTACCTGAAAATTTTATTACAATGAGATCAGCGGTTTAAGAGCTATCGTCTTACAGACAGAAAAAAAATACACACACACAAACAGACAGACATCACGACGATATTGCTAGGATATGTCAAAATACACCCAAATAACACATTTTGGGCGGTCTCTCAAAAAAACTTTTTTCGTCGAAAACAATACCTTCTCTAGCCATTGCTGCGCGGGCTAGGAAGGTAATAAAAGAAGTGTTAAGTAATAATAATAATCCAAAAAAATTTTACGAACCTATAATAATTAAAAAAACAATACATAAAATATACAACTTAACATCATATCCTAAAACCGAAAAAAACAGTAAATATATATCACTACATTATATATTCCAGAAATCAACAACAAAATATCAAAAATATTAAAGCCGCATCATATTTTGACAGCTGACAAAACTACTAATAATCTTAACAATATAGTCTTTTGAAAACTAAAATCTAGGAAAAGTAAAGGTGATGCCCCAAATGTAGTATATAAAATTAATTGTTTGGAATGTGATAAAATATATACCGGGTGGGCCAAAAAACAGGACAATTTTTTTTTCATTATAAGTTTTGAACTATACCATCGATATTAATGGGACAAACTGCACTTGACAGAGAATTAATCAGAGTTTTGACAGAATATATTTTTTTGTCCGCCATCTTAAAATCCAAGATGGCGGACGAAATTAAATTGTACCCTTTAAAGATGCTCGTTTATTCCTATGTTACGAACATGTTTTAGTTATTCTTTCTTGCCACGCACAACAAGGTACGAATCAGCAAAATGGGTTTAATCGTTCTAAACAAAATTATTTTTATTTCAACCATTGTTTAGAACATTATACAATTGCCTTGCCAATCATGTCTGCACTTATTTTCTTATAAATTTATTACTACTGAACCGATTTTGATAGAGTAAAAAACATCCTGGTTAGAATTGATTTTTTTAAAGATCATGATCAAAATTTATCGCCATTTTAAAATTTAGGATGGCGGACAGAATCATAATTGATACTTCAAAATGGCGTGTTTATTCTTGTTTTCTGAAGATGTTTTACTTTTTTTTAATCTATTGACAAGCACTACTTTCTCGCGCTTAACAAGGTACAAAGTAATAAAATCGGTTAAGCGGTTCTCACAAAATTGGATTTTGTTTTAACCATTGTTTTACAAATTATACGATTGCATTGCCAATTTCGTCTGCATTCAGTTCCTTATAAATTCATTATTACTGAGTCGATTTTAGTGAAATAAAAAACATTATGGTGCAAACTGATTGATCTTTAAAGTTTGCACCATGATGTTCTTTATTTCACTAAAATCGGTTCGATAATAATGAATTTATAAAGCAATGAATGCAGACAGGATTGGCAATGCAAACTAATAATTTGTAAAACAATGGTTAAAACAAAATCCTATTTCGTAAGAACCACTTAACCGATTTTATTAATTTGTACCTCCTTATGCGGGAGAAAAGTAGTGTTTTCCAATAAAAATAAACCAAAACATTTTCGCAAAATAAGAATATACACGCCATTTTGAAGAATCAAGTATGTAATTCCAAGATGGAAGAAAAATTTCGATAACAATCTTTAAAGAGGAGTCAATTCTCACCACAAATTTTTTTATTTCACTAAAATCGGTTTAGTAATAACAAATAACAAATTTATAAGGCATTGCAATCGTAAAATCTGAAAAACAATGGTTGAAACAAAAATAGATTTCTTGATAACCGCCACATCGATTTTACTAATTTATTCGTCATTCGTGTGAGGGAAAAGTAGTGGTTTTCTATAAATTGAAAAGAAACTAAAACATTCTCGGAAAATTAGAATAAACACGCAATTTTGAATACTCAAGTGTGATTCTGTCCGCCATCTTAAATTTTAAGATGGCAATAAAGTTTGACCATGATCTTTAAAATGCAATCAATTTTCACCAGGATGTTTTTTATATGATCAAAATCAGTTTAGTAGTAATGAATTTATAAGGAAATTAATGCAGACATGATTGGCAAGGCAATCGTATAATATGCAAAACAATGGTAGAAACAAAAATATATTTTTTTAGAACCACTAAACCGATTTTGCTAATTCGAACCTTGTTGTGCGTCGCAAGAACGCAGCTTTTTTAACAATTTAAAAAAATAACTAAAACATGTTCGCAACACAAGAATAAACGAGCATATTTAAAGGGTACAATTTAATTTCGTCCGCCATCTTGGATTTTGAGATGGTGGACAAAAAATATATTTAATCGAACCTTTTCTCTATTAAGTGCAGTTTGTCCCATTAAAATCGATTGTATAGTTCACAAGTTATAATGAAAGAAATTGTCCGGTTTTTTTTGGCCCACCCGGTATATAGGTCAAACAAAACAATATTTTAGAAAAAGAATATCCGAACACAATTATAGCTTGAGACAGGACAATGATAGTAAAACAGCATTAACATATTATGCGCACCAAAATTGGCACAATTTTAATTTTGAAAATGCAGAAATCCTTTTAAAAGAAAATAAGATAAGATTTTAAATCGAATACGGAAAACCTATGTAATATTTATCAAAACTTAATTATACAAAATTAAAATGAAAATAAAAACAAAGAAAATTAATCAATGCATTTCGTTGAAATCCATCGGGTTCGTAAATTATTTCATGAATTTCACCAAGTCACCAATTGATGGCATCAATGCTTACCGACTCTTGGGCACTGTCGGTGAGCAATCTTCGAGGAATGGCAGTAACGTCAAAATCAGTTTTTTTTTTCGGCTGGATGATTTTTTAATTTTTTTGTTGTGTTTTTTTTGTGTAATGCTCTACGGTGTAACAAACAAAGTTGCAACGGACATCTTTTAAGTGACTCAAGGCTAACAAAAAAATTCAGGCCACGACCCTGAAAAATCAGGTGTTGTTGGGGGGCATCTTAATGGCGGATAGACGTTTATTTGTAATTTTTTTAAAATGGCACTACAGATATTGGCGAAATTTCAGTGAAATATTCCTAGAGACTATACCGATATTCCACCAAACTTTTGTAAGGATGAAAGATGGCTAAAATGTTAAAATCTTCAAGATTTAGCATTCCTTATTTTGAATTCAAATTGCCCGCCATGCACCGCACGCCAACTGTTACATTTAACAGGGATATGACTTTATCATTGTTTGTCATGGCATTTATTTATTTGCTTGTTATGTAAAACTTGTTCGACTTTTTAATGATTTTTTACAATAAAGTTCATTTAAAATCCAAAAATACCAGTGTTAATCTTATCAAAACAAAATTGCACTACAAAAAAAATCATTTTTTTATGTCATTATTTTTGCAAACACATCTAAATTAAGGTCACTGTATAATGAAGTTCCTTCTAACTTCGTTATATAGTGACCTTAGTCTTAATAAGTTTTAAAAGTTGCCGAATATAAACAAATAGGTGTAGGTAAGCCGACTGCTTTCCATGCAGAAACAAAAACATTCGCTTCTGCTTTAAATTTAGTTTTTGTGTGAGCTAATGGAACGGCTCTGAAAAATTAAGGATTACAATACATTAGAAAAAAAACTGTTATACAAGAATATAATAAAAACAATCTTAAAAACGGCTTTATTTAAAAAAAAATCAAATATTCATCAACCGTCATTCCAACTTTAATATTTTAAAGATAGTCAGCTGTGGGGTGACGTGACCATCAAAAAGAAATTCAGCCCCCGCTGTGACTTAAAACCCGGATGACGAATATCTGGAGTTCATTTCAAGGTTACGGTAAAAATATATGCTTGTGCAGAGACTCTTTCTGAAAAAAATAAAAATCAAATAAAGCGTGGTTAAAAAATCTGATTTCATCGCGCTCTTTTTTATTTTTTGATGGTCATTGAACTCACCGAACAAAAATGTCAGATGAACGTCATACGTCATATGTTAAAAACCGTTTTTTCATTTACCTCTTTTGCCATTTTCCTGAGACTAGCTGCTGTTCCTGAGCCAGTTTTCTTAACCAGTTCAGTCAGGTAACCATTTGACTTCTGAAGCAACAAGTAAGGATGATCGTATTCTACTGCTTGTCCTGCATCCATTACCAAAATCTACACATATTAAAAGTATATACAGGGTGCCTCAGACCATCCCGTCCACCCGTTTTAAAACCTAGGGGATGGGTATATTCAATGTTCTAAACAATTACTGGAATACACTCTTTCGATTTTTAATTTCCGGTGCCGAACGAAAGTACATTTAGGCCTGAAGTCCGTTTTTTAAATAAAGCTGGGCATAAACTAAAAATAATAAAAACAAGTTTTCGTGGTTAAGCGAGTATTGAAAGATTTTGTTTCTCTTGTATTTTTCCGTGGGCAGCTCGAACGCTGTACACCCACGGGGGTCCAAGACTTATAGGACACCTATTAAGGGTTGACAGTTAACTGTTTCGTCTTTAAGAGACTCTTCAGAACACTGCAGGTTAATGTGACACTTTAGTAAAGCTATAGAGACGGTATATGAATCTCAATTTACGATATTAGTAAGAGAAATGAAAAAATAATGCCTGCGATACCGTATGCAGTCACATAAGTGGCGACATCTACAAATACAAAAGAAACTACCAGAGTACAAATAAAAGGCAGGCATATGAAACGAAATATAGAAAGGTTTTGTTTCTCTTGTTTTTTGTATGGGCAGCTCGAAAGCTGTACACCCACGGGGGTCCAAGATCCAACCTATTAATTGTTGATAGTTTAGTTTTTCGTCCTTAGGGGACCCTTCAAAACACTGCATGTTTTATGCCACAGTTAATTAAGATTTAACATGAAACGAAAAAACTGTCTTAGCAAGGAATATTTGGGCATGACTTGTTTTTTTTAGCTCACACTACTACTATACTATAGTAGTGTTAGCTCACACTACTACTATACTATAGTAGTGTGAGCTATGGTGATCCTAATTTTTTCGAGAAAAGAAAAGTTGCTCCGATTTCAAAAATTTTTATATATCTTTGCGTTTCAGATAATTTTGAAACTTTTTTGTTGCGCCGTCTGTCTGTCTGTCTGTATGTCTGTCTGTAACGACCAACGCGCATAACTCAAAAACCGCTTGCCCGATTAGAATAAAATTTGGTACCCAGGCTGGGTTTTGGGGCGAGATGGTTTCATTTAAAAATGAACAAAATCCACCAAACACAAGCCAAATAAAAGGGTGGGGGTAGATTTCAAAATTTAGAGTTTATGTAAAAATATGGCGTGTGTGATATCAAACGAAAGGTAATTGAGTCTGGAGTTCAACAAAATACATTTTTAATAATTTTTAAAAAAGGGTGGGGTAAATTAAAAAAAATTAGTGTTTAAGCGGAAATATGGCGTGTGTGTTATCAAACGAAAGGTAATTGAGTCTGGAGTTAAACAAAATACATTTTAGTTTAAAAAAAAAGGTGGGGGTAGATTTGAAAAATTAGAGTTTAAGTCAAAACATGGCGTGTGTGGTATCAAACGAAAGGTAATTGAGTCTGGAGTTCAATAAAATATACTTCAGTTTTTAGTTATATTAGCTCTCACGTACACTATAACTATAGTACCTAGTGTGAGATTAGGTGCCCATAGATTGGCAGAGTATTTTATTTTACGATGGTTCAAAAGCTGCACCCTGGGATAAAATTAAATAGAAAAGAAAAATCCTGTGAAAGGGTAACATTACCCTATCTGAATCCATAACAGTATGCAATCGATGGGCAATTGTAAGGACAGTACAACGACTAAATTTGCTCCTAATCGTTCTCTGGATCAGTCGGTCTGTTTGAGCGTCTACATTTGCCGTCGCTTCATCCATAACCAAGATTTTGTTGTTCCTGAGAATCGCTCGCGCCAAGCAAATCATTTGCCGTTGGCCCACGCTCATATTCGCCCCATTTTCTGTGACCATTGCATCCAGACATTCTTGTACACATAAAAGAAAGTTCAAGTCATTTACTTGATACGTTGCACCTCCACACAAACGCTAATATAAAAAACTTCATTAACATCTAAGGCACGTCTTCTCGCCCTACAAGAGCCAGAAAGCTCAGCTTGGCTCAGAGCATTGCCTTCTTCAAATCTTGGGAATTTTCTAGACGACTCGTCTTTCCATATATCGATATCGCTTAGACTTGGTCGACCTGTGTGTGAACCCCACGACTGCACTTGCAACAAGCAAGTTGATATTTATGGTCTGCATGGACTAAGTTGCACAAAAAGTGCTGGTCGTTTGGTTCGCCACAGGATGATAAACGACATCATTAAACGGTCACTTATTTCAGCAGGTTTTCCAGCTATTTTAGAACCACCTAGAGTGTGTCGAGATGACGGAAAGAGAGCGGATGACATGACCCTGGTTCCTTGGAAGAGAGGAAAGGCTTTGCTCTGGGATGCTACTTGTAGGGACACCGTAGCTCCATCATATATTCCTAAAACTTGTATTAAGTCAGGAGAGGCTGCAAAAATGGGAGAAAATCAAAAAAATAATAAATATCGGGAACTTGTTGAGAGATTTTATTTTTGTCCATTCAGTGTGGATACATTTGGTCCTTGGGGTGATGAAGCTAAGATGCTTGTTAGGGAAATTAGTTCAAAAATTCCTAACAAGAAAACTCTTAGCTTCATCACTCAAAAAATCAGTTTGGCAGTGCAAAGAGGTAACGTTGCTTCCATAATTGGTACCATTCCCGTAGAGTCCGGTTTGAATGAAATTTATTACATTTGACATTTGAATTTTATTTATTTATTTATTTTTTTTGTTTTTTTTTTAGTTTATGGTATTATTAGGTTTAGAATTATGACCATAAATTTAAATTAAATACATAACAAGAATATGCGTAGCCCCAGTGGCGTATATCCGGGCCCCCCCCCGAAGCTGAGATTTTTTTAGATATTTTCCTCATAGTTCATGAATACAAACCGAGGGGTCATCGGCACCCTAAAATTTTGTACAGCGTCCAACAGGACTTGGGTCCTGACGTGTACTGTTGGGTCCTGTTGAGTACTGTTGGGTACTGTCGTGTACTGTCGAGTACTGTTGGGTACTGTCGTGTATTGTCGAGTACTGTTGGGTCCTGTCGGTGTACTGTTGGGTACTGTCGTGTACTGTCGAGTACTGTTGGGTCCTGTTGAGTACTGTCGTCGTGCCTTGGGGGGGTCTGACAAGGACAAAGCGCGCCCTCAAAAAACATGCGAGAAAAAAAAAAAAAAGCTCATCATCTTTGGGGAACCGCGCCGCGCTCACAAATGTTGCGACCAAAAAAAAAAAAAAGCTCATCATCTTGGGGGAACCGCACCGCGCTCACAAATCTTGCGACCAAAAAACAAAAAAAAAAAAAAGGTCATCCTGTCTTTTCGCATCTACGCCACTGTTTCGGGTTAGACGGTTGTGTCGAGTACTGTCGTGTACTGTTGGCTTCTATCGTACTGTTACGTCCTGTCGTGTACTGTTGGGTACTGTCGAGTACTGTTGGGTCCTGTCGTGTACTGTCGAGTACTGTTGGGTACTGTCGTGTACTGTTGGGTACTGTTGGGTCCTGTCGTGTACTGTTAGGTACTGTCGTGTACTGTCGGGTACTGTTGGGTCCTGTCGTGTACTGTCGAGTACTGTTGGGTACTGTCGTGTACTGTCGAGTACTGTTGGGTCCTGTCGTGGTACTGTCGAGTACTGTTGGGTACTGTCGAGTACTGTTGGATCCTGTCGTGGTACTGTCGGGTCCTGTTGTGAAATTTGTACAGTACTGTTGAAAGCTGATGACCCCTCGATACAAACATAAAATAGCATAAAATACGGCCTCATGAGGTCTGGGGGGCAGACCCCCCGAAATTGTCTCGGCCTCCCCCGAAACTTTTTTCTATATACGCCACTGCGTAGCTCCTTTTCTGTGCTTAGGTTCTCAAACTAAAACTCGACTTACCGTGCTCTTTTTTTGAGCGCTTAAAAATGGTGTAATCAGATTTTTACCTAATCCCGTGGTTTCGCTAATACAGGAAGATTTTGAAAAAATTGCATTTTTAATAATACATATCTTATATCTCGCTTATTTTGCAAGATATTTTTATCCTGTAAAAACCTTTTCAAGGCCAACTCTTTTAGAGGAGAATAACAACGTTGTCGGTTCTTTAAAACATTGTTTAGTTTTTGAGATATGGTATTTATTTAAAAAAATTAAATGCGGACCTGGATTTTTTTATTACTATTTTGATTGCGTCATTATTTTCTTCTAAAAAAGTTGGCTTTTACAGAATAAAAATTTCTTGCAAAATAAGCGAGACATAAGAGATCTGATTACACAATTTTTAAGGGCTCAAAAAAAAGAGCACGGTAAGGTGCAATCAGATAAGCGATATATTTAATAATAATCGAGTTTCCCATTTAATCCCATCGAAAATGGGACACGCTATACACACGTCAAAATAATCACAGCGCAAAACAATCGATTCGTTCACAATTAAAAAAAAAATGTTTTCGAAATTTTTCAGCTGCTTTCGAATATAATATAAAGCTTCTTTTGAAATATCAGCTTACAATAGCTAATCGTAAAAGTGGGAAAATTAGGGTTTGAATGTGTCGTTCGTAAATATGTGCAGGACATTTTTTTTGGTTGTTAATTTTTTTCTTAGGCAAAGTCTTGCTTTCCTGGTTTGTTATTTTACAAGGGCGCACCCAGGGGGGGGCCCCGGGGCCCGGGCCCCCCCCAAGCCTTAGATTTTTAATATATTTTCCACATATTTGATGATAAAACATGAAAAATACCTTAAAATTTGACATCAGGAGGCTTCGGGCCCCTCCCAAGCCCAAGCTGTGGCGTAGTTGCGAAAAGACATGACGACCTTTTTTTTTTTTTTTTTTTTTTGGAGACGGTGCGGTTCAAAATTCTACGGCGCGGTTCGGTTCGGTTGGTGCATTTTTGGCCGCCACTTTTTTGAGGGTGCGCTTTGTAGCTGTCGGGGCCCCCCCCAAGACACATTCCTGGGTGCGCCACTGTATTTTAAAACATTATTAATAACATTCTTGTTTGTATAGCTCTTTTATCGCTTTTATGTATGTATGATTGACAGTGGCGTATATAGAAAAAGAAATTTTTCTACTGGAATGGCTTTTTGTAGGTCCACAAAGTCTCTTTTTAATATGAGTCTCTATATTTCTGGCATATTCCTTTTCTCAATCACTTGTTTACAATAAAAAACATTATCACTACAAGATCTGCCTGCACGAAACCCACTTTGCCCTTCTTACCTACCGTACAATCTACTTAGAGTACTGGTTACTGAAATTCCTCTGTAATTGTTGCAAACCAGCTTGTTTCCTTTTTTATGTATTGAGGATATGAATGCAATTTTTCAATCATTATGTACTAGATGTCCGTTTATGCATTGATTGATAAATATGTGAGATTTTCTAATAGTTTCTCTAATCCATATGTGAGCATTTCAGCGTATGTCTCCAGGTCCGCTAGTAGTATAAGAGCCCAGTAGGATTTTGGGCTTGAATTGCAAACCGATACTCATATATTTTAGTCGATTCGTCATAAGAACATGTCGCAAAAAAAATGGAGAAACCTGCGAAAATCCTGCATAAACAACAATCTTTGTTTAAACATGTCGAAAAGGAGTTTGAATCAAATGTACGTACAAAACTGCTGCTTTTACAAAAAAAACATAAGAAATAAAAAATATGCAGATTGTTCATGGTTCATGGTGTGTCTAATATTTGTTGTAGATTAAGCGGTTCTCGAGTTACACTAAAAAAAAACCACTAAATTGACCTATACCTACCCCCGGGTACAAAATGTTCATGTTTTCACCAAAATCATGAAAGTTATTATAAAACTATACTGATCGAAAAAGGATGTCAAGCTTAATAAGAAGCGGATATTAGTTTTAAACAGAAACTGATACTGAGGTAGATATAACGGCTCAAACAAGGCCGAAGCGTAATTTACAATTTTATTTTTGAGGGTAATTTTTTTATGTAAAACGAACCCCTACGGGGTGAAAATGTACCACCTCTAAAAGACAATTTAATTATCTTCAAAAAAAGATAGTATACTTTTTCTCGTAAAATTAATAGTTTTCCTGAAAAAACAAAACATATGGGGCATACATAATTCGATGTTTTCGTTCCATAGAAGTACGACAATGGCATGGGTCCATTAAGGGAAAAAACAATTTATGCACAGATAAGCGAACTTGCAGTTACATATTTAAACTCAGCGTCAAAAACCTTACAAAAAACATATTTGATACTTTTCTGTTAAATTGACAGGTAGTCACGTGATTTTGACAACTTTTTAACGGTTTGGGTTATAGACTTGGTTCTTTTTTTGATTTGTAGACAAAAATATCCGATAAAAACTAATCACCACTGGCATGTTTTTGAATTTGTAAAAATATATACAGGGTGTCCGAAAAATCCGGGTCCACCCAAATATCTGCCAAACTATTGAAGATAACTGAACTATATTTGGCAGTGATCGATGACATCGGTTGTCGACATTTTATGCACACATTAACAAAAAAGTTTAAAAAATACACTAAGAAAAAAGTTATGGCCAGTTTAAACCATTAGAAATGGAGTGTAAAGCGCCCTCTTACGGCTGTAAGGGTCAGGTATTAAATTAAAATATTTTATTTCTATTTACTAAAATTTTTGGAAAAAAACACATTTAAGAATTTAACTTTTTGAAAAATTAAAATAAATCAAGAAAACCGGGAAAATATCACCCAGTATTTTATAGACGGACCTACAAGCCACAATGAACAGGCAGCTTGAAAATTTAAAACAAAACTTCACATACCCCATAGTATAATAAACCACTATGTATTTACGAAACTGTAATTTCACTCTACACAACGAAAACTAAACAGAGGCTGAGACTGACGATGTGTTTCTGTCGGTCGCAAAATTAAGAATAACTAAAAAGATTTGAATTAATTTTGGGGATAAACTCTTTGAGATCAAAAACAGGAAATCAATTAGCATAAATCTATCAAAAATTACATGATTATGATGCCTTTTCCACGTAAAATAAATTCACTAGAAGCCCAAATTTGGTCATGTTATCGTAAAATAGAAACTGAATTAGCAAAAAATCTATCAAATGTGACATAATTGATGTCTTTTTCTTGGTAAATTTAATTAACACAAAATGCGCGAAAAACGGAAGTGAATACATATAAATCAATCAAAACAGACATAATTAATGCGTTTTTATAGGAAATTGAATTAGTTAAACATCTTCAAATAGGAAGTCAATTCACATAAACCGATCAAAAGTGGCATAATTGATGTCTTCCTCCCGGTAAATTGATTTAACACAAAAAGCGCGAAAAACGGAAGTCAATACATATAAATCAATCAAAACAGACATAATTAATGAGTTTTTACAGGAAATTGAACTAGTTAAAAATCTTCAAAAAGGAAGTCAATTCACATAAATCGATCAAAAGTGACATATTTGATGATTTTTTCGAGGAAATTCAATTAGCGAAAATCTAAGAAATAGTAATAAATATGTCACAAAAGACATATTTATGATGATCAGTATCCCTCCTACACCGGGATTAATACGCTATAAAAGGTTTTTTTGGAAAACAAAACAGTCAGTTTTGTAGATAGTTTTTACTTGGAGTTGAACATAGATAGTCGTCAGTAACTTAACAAGTTTGTAGTAAATTAAAAACAGTAAAAGTATGAAATAACCGCATGGCACTGGCGTATATAAGGGGGGGGGGGGCTAAGGGGCCCGGGCCCCCCCCCGAAGCTAAGATTTTTTTAGATATTTTCCACATATTTCATGAATACAAACATAAAATAGCATAAAATACGGCCTCATGGGGTCTCGGGCCCCCCCAAAACTGTCTTGGGCCCACCCGGAAACTTTTTTCTATATACGCCACTGCCGCATGGTCTATAAAACTTAAGTAAAAGTGACCCAGTGAAATTTAAATGAAAAAGTGCTAAAGGTTAAAATAGTGCCTAAATTAGTTTAAAGAGTTTTACAGGTGAGAATTTTAACGGTGAGAATTTTAATATGTAGAACTGTACCTACCTAGACTCTATCGAAAAGTTGAGCCTAATTTATAAACTCGTAAGCTCGGTTTGATAGACTTTATGGTGTTTGTTTGCCGTATATTTATTGGATGTGAAATTAGAGACAATTTTGAATATATTTGGACTATTGACTATGTAACAATGAGACGGTAGTTTTAATTTGGATAAAAGGTGTTTAATTTGATGATTGATCCTATCCAATGAAGATAGTTATACCTCTGCACGCTAGAACGCCTAGCCCTACCATCAAATAAATTTTATGTAGCTGTAGCAAGGAACGACTCTTTTATTATTTTACGCTTGACTCAAGCCTAACAGCTAGTTCTTGATACAGGGCACTACACGGCCATAGTGAAAAGGTTCCCAAAAAACCCTGATTACTAATATTGAAGGTAAAATTTTTTAAAATATTTATATTTTAGCTATTTATTCGATTTTTATTTTCTAAATTTAACACCTTGTTGTCTTATTTTGACCTCAGAAATATATCCTAGGCTGTTGTACTGATCCTTCATAGGCACAGACTGTATAACTAATTTTATCCAAATTTCCGTGCTTTTCCATGTTTTTCCTGGGTATGCTGTAATTGACCAGAGGCAAACAACCAAAACCTTAAACTACATGGCAACAATAAAAAAAATGTGTGTCAAAAATTCCCACGTATGGTGATGGCGAGTATAGCTATTGTTAAAAATTTGTGAAAAATGGTAAAATAATAAGTTTGACAGTCGATAGATTTTGACACGTTTTTTGTCATAGGCAAGATACCTCGCAATAGAGTTTTTGTTTAAAACAAAAAACTTGTGAATTTTGACAAAAACTGAAAAAATTAGTTTTGACAGTCCACAGATTTTGACAGATTTGATTGTGTAGACAATTAACGGCCATATCAAAATATTTAATTTTCAAATATATTTACAACGAGGTATCAATCGATAAAGATTTATAATTAAAATTATTAAGTTGATCGCCCCTGCATTAGGGGGCGGCACAACCGCCATTTCATAAAATAGATCTCTTGATGTTATCGATCACTGCCAAATATGGTTCAGTAATCTTTAATAGGTCAGAAGATATTTGAGTGGACTTTTGGGAGTTTTGGGACACCCTGGGATACCCTGTATATATCTTGTTTTCGCTTACTCACCTGGCATCTTCTTCTGGCTCTCTTGGATTTTAGTGCCAGGAAGAGCAGAAATAATACAAAAAATATGGAATTTTAATCTTAGCAACAAACTCAAGAAAGGAAAGACCTCGGGCAAGACTGCATCTTCGGGCGTTTTAACTAATAGTAAAAATAAAGAGCCCTTCAAAAGTTGGCGGCAAATTCAGTTAAAAAGGGTACACTAGAAGATTTGATTTTCAATAAACCAAAACATATTAACTTGACTTATGATGATTATTTTATAATATTTTTTAATGGGTTCAAAAAATGTCATATAGAAATAGCGGTATGTGGTACCGGTAACTGCGTTAGTATATGTATGTATGTGTTTGCCTCTCTGAGTGGGTCCATTAAAAAATACCTTTTAAACTGATGTAACTCGTAAACGAAATGATCGATGGCTGTTGTTAGCTCGCGGTTAGAAAAACGATAACCGCAATGGACTGTAAATATTTTAATTAATGAAAGCGCGAACAAACATAAATATAATGATATGAAATTACGAAATAATGAAAAGGTCCATAGGTTAATTGTTGTGCCACACAACGGCAATCAGAAACAAAGGCACTCACCAGTTTTCAGCCAATTTCTCCACGTTCCAAAGGGCCCCTGATGGATCTAATGATGTCACCACGTAGCTGAAGGGCTGAAGTTTCTAGTTCTATGCTTCAGTACACCAAAATCGAGCACTTTCAGGTGTAGAAATTTGAAAGAGTTGGAGAACGAAATTAACACGCCATTTCTCGAGGCGATTGACAAAGGATCTCTTTGATTGTTGGTGCGCATGTCCAAATGTGCGAAATGCGCTCTGTCCTTCATCCAATTGTGTGGTTTTAAAAAGTTAAAAACAACCGCGAAATTTAGCGGGAGCTAACATAACTGCCTTCCAAAACACACAATTTTAGAATCTCAACCGGACAGATATAGATATAAGAAAAATGATCGACCGATAAATATAAATGAATGAAAACAGATAAGTATCGTAAGTTTATTTAGAGATAACGAAATCCCGAAAAAGGCAAACAAAAAAATAACGAAAAACCTATTGTAATACCCGATAATAGGTAGAAAAATTAAAATTACTTTTAATTTGGCAAGAGGCACAGTTTTACAACTGGCCGCTTACAAACACCGGTAACCGTTTGTACCGTCGCAACACGCACCTGACCGTCCCCGCCGGGATGCAGTTCGATGACCCGACCGACCGGCCATTTCAAAGGTGATTGAATGTGATCACTTGTTATGATAACCAAATCATTTAATTTGATATTTGGGGACGAATCAGCCCACTTGTGTCGCTGTTGTAGCGTATGCAAATACTCTATAGAATACCGTTTCCAAAAATCATTATGTAGTTTTTGGATTAGTTGCCATCTCGAGAGCCGATTTAGGGGAACCTCGGACAAATCTGACTCCGGAATTTCTGAATTAAGGGGTTCAAGTGTCAAAAAATGCCCAGGGGTAAGAGGTTGAAGATCGTGTGGGTCTGAAGAGGCAGGAGATAAAGGGCGACTATTAAGTACAGCATCTATGCAATAGGTAAGGGTGGACATCTCCATGATGACAACTTCTGGTCGCCGACAACTCGAACAAAGTGAGTTTTAAAACTTTTGACGCCAGCTTCTGCCAGACCATTGAAATGTGGACTGAGAGGAGGTCCCAGATGCCAACGAATAGAAAGTCTGGTGGCAGCACCTCTTGCGTAATCAAGTAATTGGTTACGAAACCCTATAAAATTACTGCCTTGATCTGACCACCATTGCGTCACGCTTCCGCGTCTGGAAATGAATCGATGGAATGCACCTACGAACCCTTCGGTGGAGAGTTCCATGGTTAATTCCAAATGCACGCAATGTGTGGCCGTACAGACAAACACACAGACATACGATTTGAAAGCTTTACAACCACGGTAACGATGAGGAATCACAAAGAAAGGTCCACAAAAGTCGATAGCTACACTCGAAAAAGGTTTAAGTTGATTGATTCGATGAGCGGGAAGTGAACTCATTATGGGCGGTCTATAGGGTTTAGGGTTGATTCTAAAACATTGCAAGCACTTGGATATGGTTCTTTGAATTGCCCGTCTGGCAGATAATATCCAAAATTTCTGTAAAAGCAGATTATGTAATGTTTTAAACCCAGGATGAAGGTATTGTCGATAAGCGGACTCGATAAGAAGAGTAGTTAAACGATGGTTACTCGAAAGTAAGACGGGGTGTTTTGCAGAATAAGACAAAAGGTCAGATTTTTGTAATCTGCCACCGACTCTAATGATATTATTTTCATCAAGAAAAGGTGAAAATTTTCGAAAAGGTTTCGGTATTGGTTTATCCTTAGATAACGCGGAAAAAAGCTCAGAAAAACAAGAACCTTGAACGCGTCTGATAAGAAGGTGTAACGCACTTTGCATCTCACCGGTGGTAGGAAAAACAATATTCTCAAAAATAACTTTTTGGTCCGGCGGCTTAGTGGGTTTTTGATAGGAATGGTTTTGAAAAAGGTTAACTATTCAAAGGACATAACAAATGATACGTTGAATTTTTGATATAGATGAATATTTGATAAGAAGCTGATCTAAGAAGTTGACATCAATTATCGCATTGCAACAGACCTTTGGCTTTTCCTCCATATTAATATCTCCGAAATCAATCGGCATCTTTGATTTATGAAAATCGGGCCATTCGTTTTCGGGAGACCACAAAAACGACGGTGCGTTCCACCACATGTCATGTGACATGAGCTGTGAAGGGGTGGCCCCTTTTGACGCAATATCGGCTGCATTTATAGCAGAAGGAATGTAGCGCCATGAATTTGAGGGAATGATTTCTTGGATTCTACTGACTCGATTTCCAACAAAGGTTTGCCAGCGATTAGGAGGGGATGAAAGCCAGTGCAATACGACTTGCGAATCGCAGAAAGTAACGATATTTGTAAAAGTTATTTTTTCTTCATAGCTAGATAAAACGAAGTCAATTAATTCGCTTAAAAGAAATGCGCCTAGGAGTTCTAGCCTAGCCAAAGTTTGTGACTTTATAGGCGCGACCCTAGATTTTGCAGATATGAGAGAAACAGATATATTATTTTCCTCTTCTACACGAAAATATACGACGCCTGCGTAGCCTCGAATTGAAGCGTCACAGAAGCCGATGATTTGACAGGTATTGGTTTTTGACAGTTTGATTTGTCGGGGTAATTGAAAATTGGAAAGAAGCGGGAATTCAGAACGAAGTTTGTTCCAAGAGTCGATGATAGAAGAATCTGGTTCTTCGTCCCAGCCTATTTTCGATATCCACAACTGTTGCAAAATAAATTTTGCTTGTAGCAACAAGGGACAAAGAAAACCTAAGGGATCGAAGATTGTTCCTATGATAGATAAAATAGAACGTTTGGTTGGGGGTTTGTCCTTCATTCGGCATTGATAGGAAAAAATGTCGTTTTTTGGATCCCATTGAAGTCCTAAAACTTTGATAAAGTGGGGTTCCTCCTTGTCGAAAAAGAGAGGCATTTGACCATCGGACTCTGGCAATGTTGCCAATAACTCAGGACAATTGCTTGCCCATTTTTTAAGTTCAAATCCTCCCGACTTCAACAAATCATTGAGTTCTGTTTGAAGGGAGAGAGCTTCAGAAAGCGAAGGGCTAGTTCCCAAGATATCGTCAAAATAGATTGACGTTTTTAGAACCGTACTAGCCATAGGAAAACGTTCCTTTTCTCTCTCTGCCAGTTCATTTAAGGTACGCATGGCTAGAAAAGGTGAGCATGTCATGCCAAAAGTGACAGTAGAAAGTTCCCACACTGAAAGTGGGTCATGTGGAGAAAACCTCCACAATATCCTTTGATAAGGACGGTGATAAGGATTGATAAGAACTTGACGGAACATCTGTTTGATATCAGCAATGTAGGCTATAGGATTAAGACGAAACGTAAGGAGTAAAAAAGCAATATCCTTTTGAAGTTTCGGTCCAGATAACAACGTGTCATTGAGACTAATCTTTTTGGGGGTGACTGCCGAATAATCCCAGACTACCCTTAATTTTGTACTTAAGCTTTCCGGCTTTAATACGCAATGATGTGCCAAAAAACATGATACGTCGACTTTTGGTTGACTAGGTAAAACTAGACTCATATGATTAGAATCGATATAGTCTTGCATGAAACTTGAATAGGCAGTGTACAGATCAGGATTTTTGAGTAATCTATTTTCTAGGAGTAAAAATCTACGATAAGCTTGCGGATAAGTATTTCCTAGGTCAGGGTTTATTTTATCTTTAAACGGAAGATCTACCATGAATCTACCGCTCGGTTGCCGTACTACACTCGCAGTAAAAATTGATTCTGCTTGTTTTTCTTCCTTTGATAAGATTTGTTTTTTAGGCAAATGTTCGATTTCCCAAAACCTAGGTAGAATGACCTCTAAAGGAGGTGAATGACTCGTTAAAAAACAACTGGTTCGTTCCGTAGGACTACCTACTTCGTCAACCTTTCCCATGACGACCCAGCCAAAGATAGTTTCAAGGGCTGAAGGTTGCCCTATCTGTCCAAGAACCCTGCCCTCCTTGAATATCTGTGCGAATAGCTCGCAACCAATAACCAGGTCCACAGGTCTAGATTTGAAATAAGATGGGTCGGCAAGTTTAAGGTTTTCCAAGTGTTTCCACTGATTATCGTTCAAAGTGAATGTAGACATATTGGAACATAGTTGTGGAACAACAATTGCTTCGAAATTAAGTAAAGGAGTGACCTGTCCTTGTGGCTTAATGTGACATTGAACGAGCCCTTTGGAAGTAAAAGAAGACATCTGATTTAATCCGAATATTTCAGTGGTGTAACCTCGCCTAAGAAGATTAAGACGCTGAATGCACTTTTCACTGATGAATCCTGTTTGTGATCCAGAATCAAGCAGCGCCCTTACAGGTTGAACATTTCCGCAACCGTCCATAACATCTATTATGGCGGTGCATAAAAGAAAGGTACCTGAAGGCCCTGAGGTATTTAATGACACATGCAGATTATTGACAGGTGGTGTGTGAATGACAGGACTAGTATCTTGGCTTCCAGACTCTTGATTAGTTTCTAAGATATGAGTTAAATTGTGGTGCATTTTACTATTGCAAGTCCTGCATGAATATTTTGATTTGCACGTATCTACCCCATGCAAGGGATGAAAACACGCTAGACATAATTTTTTCTGCTTGACGAAAGATAGGCGATCGATAGGTGAGAGATCAAGAAATGTTTGACATTTCGAAAGCACGTGACCTTGATTACACCGGAAACATTTTATTCCCGTACTTGAATTAGTTGAGGTGCCAGCCAGTCCTATAAAAGGCGAATTGGATGATTTATAGGTAGGCTTTTGCCCAAACTGATTTCGCATAGAATTTGAATTTTGATAGATAGGCACCTTTTTGGGTGCTGTTGATTGAGGAAGTGATTCCAAAACTTTACATCTTTTTTCTAGAAATTGAAAAAGTGACTGAAAAGTGGAAATTTGAACGCGTCGGAATATCCAATTTTTCTAATAAAATGAAAAAAATAATAAAGTCCCAACTGTCAACGTCAAAGCTAAGTGATTTTAAAATTTCTAGGGATTCAGAAAAGGTGTTAATTAAATTACGCAATTTTTTAGCTGACTCGTTTTTTAAGGTGGAGTTCATAATTGAGCTTAAAGCATCATTTGCGAGGTCTCGCTTGTTTTGATATCTATTGACTAATTTGTCGTAAGCAATTTTATAATTTTGATCAGATAAGCTAATCCCTGATATCAATTTTAAAGGCTCATCCTCGAGATATGAAAATAAATATTGAAGTTTTCGAACGTTACTTAGACTTTGATTTTGATCTGTAATGTTATTAAAAAGATCGAAAAAGCTTGGCCATAATTTTTTATCACCTCGAAATATGGGAATACCTAACTCTTTGAGTTTTGGAGTTTCGTTTTGTCGAACATATGATCCCGAAAAGGATGGGGCCTCAACCGGAAATATTTTAGAGTAAACCCCCTTACACGCATAAAAATATTTACGAGCTTCTGAAAGGATCGCATCCTGCGTTTTAAACTCCTCGTCGTCCGCGTCGTCTATCGAAGGTTTCACCCAAATCGGAATACCTCACTTGAAACTCGTTTCTCGCTTTTTCGTCCTTTGCCGCGGTCTGTGAAAACACATAACACTCGGTTATCGCAGATAAAAAACCCTTGCGTTTTTGCACGGCTTTTTTGACAGACATGATTTTACCTTTCAAATGATGAAATTGTCGGTAAATATACAATTAACGCTAAATTAATGCTTCTGAAATAGAAAAATGACGAATTGTCGAAAATATGCACTAATTTATCGCAATTGATGAAAATTGTTTTAAATATCGAAATGATATGGAACACACCTAACACATAAATGAGAAATGTTGTTTGTTTTGTTTTGATTCCTTCTCGATTTTGTTTATACCACGCGGTACGCGAAAACAGGTACTGCGCCGACGACTTTCTCTCGTTTCAATACGATGCGAAAAATTCAAGGCCGCCGTGTTTTCGGCGTGAAACTAATGGCCGACCTATTAATACCGTGGTATGGAGTAAATTTAAAATAATTCGGCTCGAAAGGAACACTTATGTTAGCTCGCGGTTAGAAAAACGATAACTGCAATGGACTGTAAATATTTTAATTAATGAAAGCGCGAACAAACATAAATATAATAATATGAAATTACGAATTAATGAAAAGGTCCATAGGTTAATTGTTGTGCCACACAACGGCAATCAGAAACAAAGGCACTCACCAGTTTGCAGCCAATTTCTCCACGTTCCAAGGGGCCCCTGATTGGATCTAATGATGTCACCACGTAGCTGAAGGGCTGAAGTTTCTAGTTCTATGCTTCAGTACACCAAAATCGAGCACTTTCAGGTGTAGAAATTTGAAAAAGTTGGAGAACGAAATTAACACGCCATTTCTCGAGGCGACTGACAAAGGATCTTTTTGATTGTTGGTGCGCATGTCCAAATGTGCGAAATGCGCTCTGTCCTTCATCCAATTGTGTGGTTTTAAAATGTTAAAAACAACCGCGAAATTTAGCGGGAGCTAACAGCTGTTTCGTTTTATCCATTTACCAGGGAAAAATACTACGAATTTACTTTTTTAGGTGAAATAAAGCAAATATTTACCTGTAGATAAGCAGGTACTAAAACTAAAAGAAAAGTTTGGGCCAATTAAATATACTATGAAAAAATGTACACTGTTAAAAAGCCCAATCAAACGCCTCGGAATGAAAAGAAAAAACATAGACGAACCAAGCAAAGAAACCGGAATATGATTTTTGGTACATGCAACGTGCAAGGAATGGGTCGAAAAGTTAATAAAATAGTACATGAGTGCAGCAGAATGAAGGTAGACCTTGCTGTACTAACAGAAACGAAAAAGAAAGGAAAATTATCCAAAAACCTAGGACAATATGACCATTTCTATAGCGGAGTGGCAAAAGAAAAACATGCTCAACAAGGAGTATCTATTTGGGTCAACAAAAGTTTTAGAAAATTTATCACCAACTGGGAAGCAGTAAAAGAAAGGCTAATTAAAATGAATATAACAATAAAAGGAATGAGACTTTTTGGAATCTATGCGTATAATGACGATGCAAATGTAGCCTTGAAAGACAATTTTTTTTCAACATAAGGAAATACACAAATATACCTGGACCAAACTCTCACAAAACCTAAAATCCGTCATTGATTATCTTATCAGTAAACAAAAGACAAAACTAAAAATTCAAGATTTCAGAACAAAGCGTGGATCAACATGCGGAAGTGATCACTATTTTCTGGAGTCCAAAATTCTCTTTCCTTATTAAGGCCGAAGCCTGCATCAACAATATCTTGATGATACAGTGATTGAAGAAATTGATCACTGTAAATATAATCTACTAAGACTAGAACATGATAGCGTAAAAAACTTATACAAAAAGAGACTAAACGAAAAACTTAATACAAGTTCACGTGAAACCCCAGATGAAGAATACGAATGTATTACATTAAGCATCCATCAAGCTGCAAAAGAAGCACTAGGATTAGTGGAAGAAACTTCTAAAAGAAGAAAATCCTACTGGTGGGATGCTGAGATTGAAAGAAAAATAGAGGAAAAAAGGAAATTACATCACACCTACTTATCCCAAAAGACAGATAGAAGCAGAGAAGTATACAAACTCGCGCAATCAAAGGTGAGAAGACTGATCTGTGATCAGAAAAATCATTCGTGGACGCAAAAGTGCCAGAAAATAGATTCTTACTTAGGAGGCAGGAGAAGTACCGAAAGTTGGAAAACTATAAGATCGATTAAAAAAGAACTTTTAACTGAAGATAGAGCAGAATTCAAGGAAGACGCAAGAGACAATATAATTATAACGATGGGATCTCCAGTACCCCTCACAATCTCTAAGGTCAAGAACGTGTGCACAACGTTAAAAAGCGGTAAATCTGCCGGACCCGGAAATATCCCAGCTGAACTTATTAAATATGGCACTGAAGAACTGTTTTGGAGATTACGGAATCTTTTCCAAAAATATTTAAATGGAACTGTAGTACCAACTAAGTGGAAAACGTCATATATATCCACAATACACAAAAAAGGAAGGAAATATATATGTGACAATTATAGAGGTATATCTGTGACTAGTACGCTAAGCCGAATATACGGTAAAATAATAAGAAATAAAGTGGAGAGCGAATATAAAGACATGGAGGCAGAAGAACAAGCCGGTTTCAGGGCGGGTAGATCGACTTCAAATCATCTCTTTTGTATAACCCAAGTTATTGAAACGAAAATGGCATACGGTCAAGAGCTGCATCTGCTTTACGTCGATTTGCAGAAGGCATATGATAGTATACCACTAAATCTACTTTGGAAAGCATTGGAAAACACAAACATAAGCGCACAACTAATTAAGGCCATCAAAGATTTATACCGCAATAGTCAGGCAAAAGTTAAAATGAAAGCAAAACTAACCAAAGGCTTTCAAGTAAATAAAAGTCTTAAACAAGGTTGCTGTATCTCGCCTATGCTCCTCAAGATATACTTGGAACAAGTCCTTAAAGTATGGAAGAGAAAATGCCAAAACATGGAAATTCCGTTGTACGAAACCACCTTGTATACTTTATGTTTCACCGATGATCAGATAGTAGTGTCTCAGGATTATGACGCCCTCGAATATATGACGCGAAAACTAATAGAAGAGTACAAGAAGTGGGTACTAGAGGTCAATCACAATAAGACAGAGTATATGTGTATCGGTGGAATGAAAAAGGATCTAATCTTAAATACCGGGCAGCGAATTCAGTCCTGTGATGTAAATAAATACTTAGGTCTAAAAATTACAGCTGACGGAATACTAGACAAAGCTATAGAAGATCAAAACGTATAAGGAAGAAAAGCAATAACTTTATTAAATGGAATAATTTGGGACCAAAGTATATTAGAACATAACAAAAAGCTTATATATGTTATATGAAAATATCCTGCCTACACTTAGAAGAAACCAGAACCTTCTATGAAACCCGAGAACCTTCCAGATAAGAAGCTTATTCTGCTGACTTGCGTTTCCCATGAAATAAACAACAAGCGCATTCAAGCCGAATCAGCACTTTATTTCTCAGAAACTTTCAAGATAAGAAGACCATTCCGCTGACTTGCGTCTCTCATGGCATAAACAACACGTGCATTCCTGCCGAATTGCACTTTAGTTCTAAGAAGTTTAAATCTAGAATATTAAGGAATTATTCCATTGCTTAATCAGCACCTTTTCTTTATATAAACTCAAATCATTGTAATGTTAAGTCATTCTCTTTAGAATCGTTCTTAAGTACACGTTCAATTATAACGTTTAAGTCCTATATTGTATTTAATCAAAATAAAGTTTTTTAAAAAGTTAAAAGTAAACTTTAAAGTATAACATTTGGCGCAGTCGGTAGGATAGTTTAACACACGCGAAAACACGAGTATTCTAATTCGCGAGTGGTGAAGCTCCAGCTCTTTAAGCTATCAAGAATCTACAGCAACCAAGAAGTTACACAAGCAACAAAGAAGTTACATAGTGACCAAGTAGTTACATAAGCAACCAAGAAGCTAGACAGCAACGAACCAAGCGTCCTCGCAACCAACGGATACGGAAGGAACACCCAGTGAAGCCCCTGGTAGCCGAACACGTGGAGATAAATGGTCCAGCTAAAGCTTTTGTGAGTAAGACAATTGAGTCATCACGTTTTATTTTTTTTCAAATAAGTTGATATTTTGAAAAATCTGTTTGATTTTCCAACACTGACTTTTACAATTTTGAATTTTTAAGAAAATTTTTCAATTTAAAAGAAGTAAAAAAAAAATTAGCTTTAAGAAACAAAGTCTAAAAAAAGTTTTAATTTAAGTTTAGAACATAAGAAAAGATGACTGAACCTCGTAATAACCAACCAGCAAACGTACCAACAAACCAACCTATAGTTAAGGTTGAACCTTATCGTTTATCGGAAATTTTCTCAATAATCCCTGAATACGATGGAGATCAAATAGTTTTAGGACCTTTTATCAATGCTTCCGATTGTGCTTATAACATGGCCGTCGGAGATCAATGCGATTTATTGGTCATACACATTAAAAATAAATTAAAAGGAAAAGCCGCACAATTAGTAAACTCTCGAAATCCTCTTTCTTGGATTCAAATTAAACAATTATTAACAACATATTATGGAGATACGCGAGACCTTTCTTCATTAATTCAAGATCTACAAAGACTTAAACAACAAACAAACGAATCACCTTTAATGTTTTTCAATAGATTACAAGTTATGAATTCAAAAATGCACGCTTGTATTCAAAAATCAAATTTAAATATGCTTCAAAAAGATGCACAAATCCAAATTATAGATTCTATGGCATTAAATACGCTTTTAACAGGTTTAGAATCGCGCATAGGTCATATTGTCCGTTCTAGCAATCCAAAAGATTTACTTGAAGCGCAAGTAAGAATAAGACGCGAATTACAACTTTCATATTTTGAAACACAAAAAACTCCAAACCGACCCAATGTTTCAAATAATCCCATACAAAATAGACAAAATAATTTTCATTCGCGAAAAATACCTTCTCAACCACAAAAATGTTTTAAATGTAATCGTTTAGGTCATCACGGAAGTGAATGCCGTACTTTTGTACAGAGACCCCCGGTCTACACAAATCAAAATCAACAATTTAACCAAAATTTTCAGACCCAATTTTGCCCAAAATCAAAATCAACAATTTAACCAAAATTTTCAAAGACCCAATTTTACCCAAAATCAACCAAGCACCTCTAGAAATTTTGTACCCCAAAACCAACAAAATAATTTTAGACCATCAGTAATTCAAAGAAATCCAAATTACAATTCCCCACAACATAGAGCACATGTAGTGAACTATTCTGATGAATATTTTAATAATTTTGACAACTACGATCTTTATGATCCAAATTTTGAAAATTTTAACAATTTTGACAATTACGATCAGTATGAAACTCAGTTTCATTACGAACATGAAATCTCACAAGAATTTTCGAATAATTTTGAAGAACAATATTTAAATGACATAAGTCAATACAATTTTAATCAACCCGGAGTATATCAAAATTTTGAAAACTAAAATCAAATTTTGCCACCAGAGACCCAAAGTTTTTCAAATTACTTCCAATCAAAACCATCCACCCCAATCGATTCAAGAAACAGATACCCAATTAGAATAAACTACTACGAAAATCCAACACATGTCAATCGATCAGATCACAGAACAAATATTCGCCTAAATACCAATCTATATAACTTAAACTCAAAAAATCTTTTTTATATTAATGACGCAGCAAATAAATTTAAACTTTTAATTGACACCGGCGCAGGAATTTCAGTATTTAAAGAAAAAACAGTCGAAAATTATAATAATCGATTTGCAGAAAATGTAATAGTACAAGAAATAACCGTTGAAAAAATTCCAATCACCCAATCAGTTTTAATCCCTTTCGCTAAAGACAATCCACTAAAAGTCTATATTTGTAATTTAGACATAGAATTTGACGGAATATTAGGACTCGATTTTCTTGAACATTACAAGTGCGTAATTAACTTAAATTCGAAGCAGCTATGCACCAATTTTAAAACAATACCTTTAATTCAAGTTACAGAAAAAACTTTCGAACAAAATCCCGAAATTATTCAAAATCAAATATTAAATCAAAACATACCACCAATACCTAAACCAAGATTAATTCAAAATCAAAAAACGCCACCAATATCAAAACCGCGAATAAATATAAATCAAAATAATTTTCAAAATCAAATATCTCTAGAACCGCGAACCGAACAAGTTTTTAAATTAAAATGTAATTTAAAAAACACAGATGTAATTTTAATTGGTCAAGAAATAGAAAAAGTAAGATTACCAAACGCCATAGTCCACATTAACGAAAATGGTGAATTTTATACATCAGTAATAAATCCCAATGCTATTCCTAAAACAATAAATTTTAACAACTTGTCTTTCGAACCCATACCAAGTGTTCACGATATTTTGAATTTCAATACCAATGAAGACCAATTCATTGATAGAATCGACCTTATTAAAAATCAATTAACACTAGAACATCTAAATTACGAAGAGAAAGAACTAATTTCAAATCTTTGTTTTGAATTTTCTGACATTTTCTATATCGAAGGAGATCATTTAACTTTCACTAATGAAATCAAACATACAATTGAAACCAACAATGCTCATCAAATGTTTACTAAATCATATCGGTACCCTCAATACACAAAGAGGAAGTAAAAACACAAATTAATAAAATGCTCGATCAATAAATAATCCGCCCTTCAATTTCCCCGTGGTCATCACCTGTTTGGGTAGTCCCAAAAAAACCTGACGCCTCTAACAAACAAAAATGGAGAGTAGTAATCGATTATAGAAAACTGAATGAAGTAACAGTTGACGATAAATATCCACTTCCAAATATTTCAGATTTATTAGATCAGTTAGGTAAATGTCAATATTTTACAATACTTGATTTAGCATCCGGTTTTCATCAAATTGAAATTGATCAAAAAGATATTCAAAAAACAGCCTTTTCTGTTGAAAATGGACACTACGAATTTGTTCGTATGCCATTTGGTTTAAAAAATGCACCCTCCACATTTCAACGTGTGATGGATAACATTCTATTAGGCATTCTAAATGAACGTTGTTTAGTTTATATGGATGACATTATTGTTTATTCACCCACTATTCATGAACACATTTCACGTCTTTCCGAAGTTTTCCAAAGATTAAGAAAATCAAATTTAAAAATTCAACCTGACAAATGCGAGTTTTTACGAAAAGAAGTAGCATACCTCGGACATTTAATTACCGAAAATGGCGTAAAACCAAACCCTGATAAAGTAAAATGTATACAAAACTTTCCAGAATTAAAAAATCCTCGTGACGTAAAATCATTTCTCGGACTTGCCGGATATTATCGAAGATTCATACCGAACTTCGCGAAAATCTCAAAACCCTTAACAAAACTTCTTCAAAAAGATACAAAATTTATTTTCTCTAAAGAATGTCAAGAAGCTTTTGAAACACTCAAAAATGCATTAATTTCTGATCCATTATTAATCTATCCAAATTTCGAGGAACCCTTCATTTTAACTACAGACGCGAGCGCATTTGCGATAGGAGCCGTACTTTCACAAGGTCTAATTGGTAAAGACCTTCCGATAGCTTTTGCATTGAGAACCCTTTGTAGTGCAGAAACTAAATAGTCCACTATTGATAGAGAACTATTAGCAATAGTATGATCCGTGAAACACTATAGTCACCGATCACAGACCTCTAAGCTGGCTACTTTCAATTAAAGACCCCGGTAGCAGATTAGCACGTTGGCGATTAAAATTAGAAGAATATAGTTTTAAAATCATTCATAAACCCGGTAAAATCAATAAAAATGCAGACGCTTTATCGCGGATAAAAATCAATCATTTCAAAGACTGTATAGACTTTAAATCAAACATCAAAATTTTTGCAAATAACGAAAATGACGATCCAGAACCAGTTTTTAACGAAGACGATGATCAAAAAATCACAGATGAATTTAACAGATTTGTTGAACTTTACAAGACGCGATCCCTAATTGATTATTCTAAAATCGAAACCTCGAATGATCAATTATTAGATAAATCAAATAAATTAATAGTAAACTTTTTCCGACAAAATAAAATGGAAGATTTACACTTTAAAATCATTGAAGATATTTTTGAAGAAGAATTTCACCTTGAGGAATTAAAAATTAATATTGTTTCTAGCAAAACAGTTAAAGAACGTAAATATTTTATTATAGCCCTACCATTCGATAATGATGATTGTTCACA
The DNA here is from genome assembly GCA_963576565.1 of Aspidapion aeneum. Taxonomy (NCBI): domain Eukaryota; kingdom Metazoa; phylum Arthropoda; class Insecta; order Coleoptera; family Brentidae; genus Aspidapion; species Aspidapion aeneum. Next base: position 30,470,354 of record OY755041.1, read on the forward strand.
ACACTTATTTTATTGCCTTTTTAAAGACCAAAATGAATTTGAAATTAACAAAACATACTGCATCGAAAACAATCTAGATTTACCAACTTTAGATATGCTATCTTATATCTTTTCTGATAAAGACATAAAATTAAAAATTTGCCAAATATAATAACAACCCCCGACAAAGATGAAATCCCAATAATTTTAGAAAATTATCATCTAGGAAAAAGCAACCTACACCGTGGAATAAATGAAACAGTTAGACGCATTAGAGAAAAATATAATTGGCGTGGTTTAACAAAAAACATAGAAGATTTCATAAAAAAATGTGAAACTTGTCAAAAAGTAAAAATTGTTCGTAAAAATCTAAGCAGACCCTTCGTTGTAAACGTTGTAACGTACCCCTTTTGAACGAATCAATATCGATATTTTCAAATACCCCACTAGAAATTATGCGTTAACAGTACGGGATGAATTAACAAAATTTACACAAGCTTACGCAATCAGTGATAAAAAAGCAAGTACAGTAGTTAGTACTATTTTACTATTTTTCCAACATTTCGGTGTACCCTTACGAATACATTGCGATTATGGCAAAGAATTTGATAATACCCTTTTAAAAGATTTATGTACCCTATACGACGTTAAGTTAACATTTTCTAGCGTAGCACATCCACAGTCAAACGGTTCACTAGAACGATTTCACGCAACCCTTTGCGAAATGATCAGAATCAATAAACAAGAAAACCCTGAAGATCATTGTTTTAGCGTTCTTCCATACGCAGTAATTTGCTATAATAATACAAAAAACAAAACACACGGATTTACCCCTTACGAACTCGTTTTCGGACATACATCAAGTAGACCCCCCGAAAAACTTTATAATCAAGAACAATTGATATCTAAATATGTACGCGATTTAAATAATAGAATGGACTATTTTTACAAATTAGCTAAAAATAGAACTGATCAATCGAAACAAAAATCGAAAGAACGATTTGACGAACACGTACGAAATAATCTCCCTGCATTTAATGTAGGAGACAAAGTTTGGCTTAAAGAATCACAAATCAAATCCAAATCAGAAAACTTATTTAATGGTCCTTTTGAAATTTTAGAAACACATCGTAATTCTGCAACACTTAAAAACCCACAAACAAATCAATTAACCAAAGTTAATTTTGATAGGTTCATCAAAATCTTTTATTTTAGATTAATGGGAATAATCTCAATCATTTCCAGTCAATATTCAATATTACCAATAAATAATACACTAATTATATTACTAATAATGAATGGACACTTGTTGTTTACAAAGATCTTTTACCCTTTAAGAAAGCAATTGAGCATGACAAAATTTTAGATACCTTTATGGATCACTTTTCAATCAATAATAATCAAATTGCAAATTTCAAATCGCAAATTAAAACGCATGTTAGCCTTTTAAAACAAATTTTTAATTACGTTAATATTAAATACGAACAACTTATCTCGGATACAAAAGAAAAATCATATAGGCAAAAACGTGGAATATTTAATGGCATCGGAACTATTTGGAAATCTATTACAGAAAATTTAGATGCATCAGACGGAGAATACTTTAATGATTGTATTAATAAAGTATCGACTGATGAGAAAAATATTGAAAGATTATTGCAAAAACAAATTTCAGTAACAACCTCTGTTATTACAAGTTTTAATACGACTTTACAAAAATTACAAATTGATGAAGAAACGTTTAATCATGATATTAAATTAATTCAATATTTAGTTACTTCGATTTCTGATAACGCTGCCTATGCAGAAGCACAAATAAAAGCATTAGATTTATGCGAATCGCTTATGGAAAGTCACACCTTTATTAAAGATTCATTAAATGACGCGTTAAACGCAGTAACTTTTGCACGTTTAAAAATATTGCATGGTTCAATAATAAAACCGTCGGATTTGGTAGATTCATTGAAAAAGATTTCTCATTCATTACAAAAAAATAATTTGCTTTTACCAATATCAATCTCAACGGTAGCCCAATACATTAATTTAATTAAACTTAGTGCTTTTCAAACTGAATCAAAAATAGTACTTGTTCTTAAAATACATCTTATAGACCCTTCGACTTATACTTTATACAGACTTTACCCAATACCAATAATAGATAATCGAACAGGTCTTCATACTATATCAACATTCAATAAATTTATTGCGCGTGACGATGATTCAATGTTTTTCGTCACCTTCCACAACGTGGACCACTGCAAGATTATCGAAAGAAGAACGAAGCTCTGTTCCAAAGTACTTCCGTATCCCATCGACAGTGATGCTATTTGTGAAGCTCAACTATTGAAGCAACAAACTCAGCTGCCGAAAACATGTCAAACAACCATTTTCTATGCACAAGGCTACAATGTTCAACCACTAGAAGAAAATCAATGGCTAGTTACTACATCAGAACCAGTACCTACCAATATTAAATGCAAGAATCAAGAAATCATTACGAAATTAATTGAAACCAATAGTATAATTCGTTTCAAATCAACATGCAATGCTTTTATTGGAAGTACGATAATTCATTCTGAAACCATACTTCAAGAAAGTACCTTCGAAGAAATAAATTCACCAATAATCAATATTCCATATACTTGTTGTAAAGATATGCCTGAAATCCCCAAAATTCAAGGCCTAAAACCACTAAAGTTAAGCAAAATAAACGTCGAAGATCTGAATATTGCACAACATAATCTCAACCAATATTCAGAAGAATAAGATAAAATGATCAATCAACCATTCATTCAAAAACACATTGATTGGTTTACTATCATTACAATAACATTGATAGTACTACTAATAATTCTTTACATTATTAACAAATGCCGAAGACACCGAAGAACAAGAAATGGTAATAATACCAATAACAATAATGATAATGGTAATGACTTTCCACCATTTCCAAAACCTAATCTACAAAGAATTGGGAATTTATCGAATATCTTACCAAGAAGAAGACCTAGCATACACATCGAAGATCAAATCGAAGAAGAAATCAAACCCAATGCAAAATTATTAATCAATCAATCATCTTAATAAAAGTTGCCGTATAACGCCAACTTTTTCAAAAAGAGGGGAGCTGTTATATGAAAATATCCTGCCTACACTTAGAAGAAACCAGAACCTTCTATGAAACCCGAGAACCTTCCAGATAAGAAGCTTATTCTGCTGACTTGCGTTTCCCATAAAATAAACAACACGTGCATTCAAGCCGAATCAGCACTTTATTTCTCAGAACCTTTCAAGATAAGACCATTCTGCTGACTTGCGTCTCTCATGGCATAAACAACACGTGCATTCCTGCCGAATTGCACTTTAGTTCTAAGAAGTTTAAATCTAGAATATTAAGGAATTATTCCATTGCTTAATCAGCACCTTTTCTTTATATAAACTCAAATCATTGTAATGTTAAGTCATTCTCTATAGAATCGTTCTTAAGTACACGTTCAATTATAACGTTTAAGTCCTATATTGTATTTAATCAAAATGAAGTTTTTTAAAAAGCTAAAAGTAAACTTTAAAGTCTATCATATATAACACCATTGTAAAAAGTATTATTACATACGGCTCAGAAGTATGGCCAATCAAGGATAGAACAGAAAAAATGCTTTCCGCTACGGAGATGGACTATTGGAGATTAGCAGCAGGGAAATCAAAAAGAGAAAGAGTTACAAATCAAAGAATAAGAGAAATTATGACAGTGGGTGGACGTACTATAGTGGATGATATAAGAACAAAACAACTGGTGTTTTTAAAGAAATCCTGATGCTGAGGTCACCACAGATTACCTCTGACCGTGTTAAAAGGTTAACATATTAAAAAAGGTGTCCTTTTTCAAAAAGTGACATTTCAAAGCAATAACGATAAAGATAGCTTAGTGCTTAGTTCAAGATAACCAAGCTCTAGACACATAGCTGTATTGGTTAAAGGCGTGAGAAATCCAGAAAAATAAAAAAGAAGTACTTTGATTTATTATTAACCTAATTTTACAAAAGTGCTAGTTATTTTTAAAAATATATGTAATTTGCTTTAAAAAGTATAGCCTTTGTCTGGTTATTTATTGGTATTTTATTGTTTTAGATGAATCTATCAAAAATTAATGAAAAATCTTTATTCACACAACAGCAAAAACCGACAAAGGGGCTCCCGGAATTAGAGAAGGACAAGCCATTTAAAATTATTGGAGCAAAACTGGTTGTGACGAAGCATGGTGAAACTGTGCTGTTAGAATTGAAGGAGTGTGTCGTGTTCTTACCTCAGAGAGTTGTAGAGGACTACAAACCACATGTTAAGGAGTTTGACGGGGGAAAATACGGAGTTATGTTTAGAGACAAATTGACACTGGAAAATTAAAACCGGCGCCGGCGACATCATTTGAAATAATTGAAATATATTAAGCTGTAAGTTTTCACATTTTCACTTTTTAGTTTCTGAAAATAAAAAAATTAATTCGGAGGAAATCGCCATCCTTAGTGACCAAATAATAAAAAGATTTGATCTAGCGGAAAAAATTAACTTTTCTAAAGAAAACTATTCTATTAGAGATTTAGAAACTTGGTTAAAACAAGTCAGGCAGCACATTAGATTATGCAATTTGGCCGTTAGGGATGGCGATTTAAAAATAGGGACTTTGCGGAAACTTCAAACCAACTTGGGGATTTTAAAAAGATTTCAGTTTTTGCTTCAAAATTTTAGTTCTGCCGTAGGGTGTGGGTTAAATAGCAATAATAGATTTAAACGTATTGGTAGTAGGGTGATATGGAGAGATATAGCTTCAATATTTGAATCTAGGGTGCAAACCGGTATAATTATCAATAAATCACATATTTGATATTTTGTTTTTTTACAGATTTTTACAGATGTGTTTCAACTTTTTCAAAAACAAAAATTAGTAACGGTTTAAAGAAATTGCAGATGTTAAAAGTAAATACTGTATTTTGTGGGGAATTCGTTAAAAAAAGTGAAAATCAGGAAATTTCAGAAAGAATATTTTTTCAAACTAAAAACCAGGTTAAAGATGTAACGACCGATTTAAAGGAACGGTTTGAAGTTTTTGTCAAGGATATTGTTTTGAACGAATTGTCGAAGTTTCAGGAATGTCAAAGCGGGTGGGCCATTGATAAAATTATCTCGCTTGAGATTAATATTAATAAATAAGAATTTTCTATCATCCTATATTAATCTGCCCCCTAAAATTTCTCATACGAAAGCTTGTATCAATGTAAAAAATAAGGATCAGGCCTGTTTTGCCTGGTCTATTGTGTCTGCACTCTATCCAACTAAAATTAATCCAAGTAGGCCCTCCTCGTACCCACATTACACTCAAGTTTTACACCTCAAAAGCATTACATTCCCCTTGTCGTTAAACCAAATTTCTTGCTTTGAAAAAAATAATCCTAGTATTTCCGTAAACGTTTTCGAGTTGAACATGAAAAACGATTGTTTAAATTTTTCTGTCGTTCCCGCCTAAGCAGAAAAAAGAAAAGCATGTCAATTTACTGATTGTTCAGAGTAATTATTTTCCTATTAAAGATTTGGATAAATTTGAGCCATGGGAAGGGGAAAATGATAAGGAGGAAATTCATTGTCACTACTTGTGGATAAAAGATTTGGGTAGACTTGTTACGAAACCACTGACAAAGAATCGCGGTAAAAAGTTTATATGCGATCGATGTCTTAATTATTTTTACACGCAGGAAAAGCTGAATGATCACAACGATTACTGTGAAAAATTGGATAACTGTAAAATAAGTTTTCCTCGGATCCTTATGTAAAATTTAAAAATTATGTATACAAAGAAAAACTAGCGTTTATAGTATACGCCGATTTTGAATCGTTGCTGGTTTCGCTTCCTAATTCGGATCAGTCAACGAAGTTAACACATCGTTACACACGTTTTACTTATTTACACTTTGCTCTTCTTACCTACCGTACAATCTACTTAAAGTACTGGTTACTGAAATTCCTCTGTAATTGTTGCAAACCAGCTTGTTTCCTTTTCTATGTATTGAGGATATGAATGCAATTTTTCAATCATCATGTACTAGATGTACGTTTATGCATTGATTGATATATATGTGAGATTTTCTAGTAGTTTCTCTAATCCATATTTGAGCATTTCAGCGTATGTCTCCAGGTCCGCTAGTAGTATAAGAGCCCAGTAGGATTTTGGGCTTGAATTGCAAACCGATACTCATATATTTTAGTCGATTCGTCATAAGAACATGTCGCTAAAAAAATGGAGATACCTGCGAAAATCCTGCATAAACAACAATCTTTGTTTAAACATGTCGAAAAGGAGTTTGAATCAAATGTACTTAACTTTTTTATTATGACATCGATTTTACTTAAACAAATTGTGATTAGCTTCTACTATAATGGCCTCTCCAACACACTATCAATACTTTGTTTTTTATCTGTCTCTAATACGCTGTTTTTTTTTTAGGTTTTTTGATTTTTTAAAGAAAACTGCTGCTTTTACAAAAAAAACTTAAAAAATATGCAGATTGTTAAGATGTATTCATGGTGTGTCTAATATTTGCTGTAGATTAAGCAGTTCTCGAGTTACACTCAAAAAACCACAAAATTGGCCTATACCTACCCCCGGGTACAAAATGTTCATGTTTTCACCAAAATCATGAAAGTTACTATAAAACTATACTGATCGAAAAAGGATGTCAAGCTTAATAAGAAGCAGCTATTAGTCTTAAACAGAAACTGATACTGAGGTAGATATAACGGCTCAAACATGGCCGAAGCGTAATTTACAATTTTATTTTTGAGGGTAATTTTTTTATGTAAAATGAACCCCTACGGGGTGAAAATGTACCACTGCTAAAAGACAATTTAATTATCTTCAAAAAAAGATAGTACACTTTTTCTCGTAAAATTAATAGTTTTCCTGAAAAAACAAAATATATGGGGCATACATAATTTGATGTTTTCGTTCCATAGAAGTACGACAATGGCATGGGTCCATTAAGGGAAAAAACAATTTATGCACAGATAAGCGAACTTGCAGTTACATATTTAAACTCAGCGTCAAAAACCTTACAAAAAACATATTGATACTTTTCTGTTAAATTGACAGGTAGTCACGTGATTTTGACAACTTTTTAACGGTTTGGGTTATAGACTTGGTTCTTTGTTTAATTTGTAGACAAAAATATCCGATAAAAACTAATCACCACTGGCATGTTTTTGAATTTGTAAAAATATATACAGGGTGTCCGAAAAATGGGCCCAGGACGCGCTATTAAACTCCTGGGAAACAGGAACGGGTTGCAGACAGACCAGAGAATTCGTAGACCGTCCAAAAGCGACCAGAATTAGATGGATGCTGGGACGGACACGAAAAGACCTCGGACTGCTGATAGGTACTCTAACCGGACATAACCGGTTGAGGAAGCACATGACACGTATAGGAGTCGAGAATGACCCTACCTGCCCAGCCTGTGGACAGGAAGAAGAGACATCAAGACACCTCGTGGCAGAATGCGAGGCCTACGCAAGGATGAGACAATAGGCACTCGGAGCGCCAACTCTGAGCGAGGAAGAACTGCACATGCTCAAATGGGCAGACTTACTGGACTTTGTAAAGAGAACACGAAGGCCCAACGAGTTACCCGACCATCAAAGGGAAGTGCAGAGAGTGGGTTAAGGGACAGACTTGGGGCATGGCAAAAAGGGCCTACTCTGGCCTACTTGTCAGACCTGCGGGTTCATTTCAACCCCCCCCCCCACTACTACTACTGTCCGAAAAATCCGGGTCCACCCAAAAAAATCTATCAAATGTGACATAATTGATGTCTTTTTCTTGGTAAATTTAATTAACACAAAAATCGCGAAAAACGGAAGTCAATGCATATAAATCAATCAAAACAGACATAATTAATGAGTTTTTACAGGAAATTGAATTAGTTAAAAATCTTCAAAAAGGATGTCAATTCACATAAATCGATCAAAAGTGATAATTGATGATTTTTTCGAGGAAATTCAATTAGCGAAAATCTAAGAAATAGTAATAAATATGTCACAAAAGACATATTTATGATGATCAGTATCCCTTCTACACCGGGATTAATACGCTATAAAAGGTTTTTTTGGAAAACAAAACAGTCAGTTTTGTAGATAGTTTTTAGTTGGAGTTCAACATAGATAGTCGTCAGTAACTTAACAAGTTGTAGTAAATTAAAAACAGTAAAAGTATGAAATAACCGCATGGTCTATAAAACTTAAGTAAAAGTGACCCAGTGAAATTTAAATGAACAAGTGCTAAAGGTTAAAATAGTGCCTAAATTAGTTTAAAGAGTTTTACAGGTGAGAATTTTAAGGGTTAAAATTTTAATATGTAGAACTGTACCTACCTAGACTCTATCGAAAAGTTGAGCCTAATTTATAAACTCGTAAGCTCGGTTTGATAGACTTTATGGTGTTTGTTTGCGGTATATTTATTGGATGTGACTTGAGAGACAATTTTGCATATATTTGGACTATTGACTATGTAACAATGAGACGGTAGTTTTAATTTGGATAGAAGTGTTTAATTTGATGATTGATGCTATCCAATGAAGATAGTTATACCTCTGCACGCTAGAACGCCTAGCCCTACCATCAAATAAATTTTATGTAGCTGTAGCAAGGAACGACTCTTTTATTATTTTACGCTTGACTCAAGCCTAACAGCTAGTTCTTCATACAGGGCACTACACGGCCATAGTGAAAAGGTGTGTGGGTTTCGCATCCCAAAAAAACCCTGATTACTAATTTTGAAGGTAAAATTTTTTAAAATATTTATATTTTAGCTATTTAATCGATTATTATTTTCTAAATTTAACACCTTGTCGTCTTATTTTGACCTCAGAAATATATCCTAGGCTGTTGTACTGATCCCTCATAGGCACAGGCTGTATAAGTAATTTTATCCAAATTTCCGTGCTTTTCCATGTTTTTCCCGGGTATGCTGTAATTGACCAGAGGCAAACAACCAAAACCTTAAACTACATGGCAACAATAAAAAAAATGTGTGTCAAAAATTCCCACGTATGGTGATGGCGAGTATAGCTATCGTTAAAAATTTGTAAAAAATGGTAAAAGAATAAGTTTGACAGTCGATAGATTTTGAAACGTTTTTTGTCATAGGCAAGATACCTCGCAATAAAGTTTTTGTTTAAAACAAAAAACTTGTGAATTTTGACAAAAACTGAAAAAATTAGTTTTGACAGTCCATAGATTTTGACAGATTTGATTGTGTAGACAATTAACGGCCATATCAAAATATTTAATTTTCAAATATATTTACAACGAGGTATCAATCGATAAGGATTTATAATTAAAATTATTAAGTTGATCGCCCCTATGCCGCCCCCTAATGCAGGGGCGGCACAACCGCCATTTCATAAAATAGATCTCTTGATGTTATCGATCACTGCCAAATATGGTTCAGTAATCTTTAATAGTTCAGAAGATATTTGAGTGGACTCAGAGTTTTGGAACACCCTGTATATATATCTTGTTTTCGCTTACTCTCCTGGCATCTCCTTCTGGCTCTCTTGGATAATTTTAGTGCCAGGAAGAGCAGAAATAATACAAAAAATATGGAATTTTAATCTTAGCAACACACTCAAGAAAGGAAAGACCTCGGGCAAGACTGCATTTCCGGCCGTTTTAACTAATAGTAAAAATAAAGAGCCCTTCAAAAGTTGGCGGCAAATGCAGTTAAAAAGGGTACACTAGAAGATTTGATTTTCAATAAACCAAAACATATTAACTTGATCAAATACCAAATTGCAAATAATGCAAGGACCTGAAACTATAAACAACAAGTGAAATTAAAGAAAGAAAAATAAGAAAACAGTTTTCTGCTTCGGCCGGGGATCGAACCCGGGTCTCTTCTTATCTAGGCCAACATTCTTACCACTGAACCACCAAAGCCATACATACATTTTTTGGAAAACTTCCACATATGCAGGCTGCGGTGTCTCAATACCAGAACGAGAAACTCTCAGGGTATTAACTCGACCAAGTCATCCAACAAATCTCTTTTAATTCTTCTTTCCCACCGTCAAAGGTATGATAACTCAAAATTAGACGTAAAGAATCAACGTCTGAAAGGATGAGATCACCTTTTCGTGTGTTAAAATCTCTGATCGCAAAATGGGCGATTGCCAATATAATTATCAAATACCAAATTGCAAATTGCAAATAATGCAAGGACCTAAAACTATAAACAACAAGTGAAATTAAAGAAAGAAAAATAAGAAAAAAGTTTTCTGCTTCGGCCGGGGATCGAACTTGGGCCCCTTGCTGTCTAGTCCAACATTCTTACCACTGAACCACCGAAGCCATACATACATTTTTCGGAAAACTTCCACATATGCAGGCTGCGGTGTCTCAATACCAGAACGAGAAACTCTCAGGGTATTAACTAGACAAGTCATCCAACAAATCTCTTTTAATTATTCTTTCCCACCGTCAAAGGTATGATAACTCAAAATTAGACGTAAAGAATCAACGTCTGAAAGGATGAGATCACCTTTTCGTGTGTTAAAATCTCTGATCGCAAAATGGGCGATTGCCAATATAATTATCAAATACCAAATTGCAAATAATGCAAGGACCTAAAACTATAAACAACAAGTGAAATTAAAGAAAGAAAAATAAGAAAAAAGTTTTCTGCTTCGGCCGGGGATCGAACCCGGGTCTCTTGCTATCTAGGCCAACATTCTTACCACTGAACCACCGAAGCCATACATACATTTTTCGGAAAACTTCCACATATGCAGGTTGCGGTGTCTCAATACCAGAACGAGAAACTCTCAGGGTATTAACTCGACCAAGTCATCCAACAAATCTCTTTTAATTCTCCTTTCCCACCGTCAAAGGTATGATAACTCAAAATTAGACGTCTGAAAGGATTATTTGCAATTTAGTATTTGATAATTATATTGGCAATCGCCCATTTTGCGATCAGAGATTTTAACACACGAAAAGGTGATCTCATCCATTCTTTAAGGACTTCTTCCAAGTATATCTTCAAGAGCGTAGGCGAGATACAGCAACATTGTTTAAGACCTTTATTTACTTGAAAGCCTTTGGTTAGTTTTGCTTTTATTTTAACTTTTTCCTTACTATTGCGGTATAACTCTTTGATGGCCTTAATTAGTTGTAGGCTTATGTTTGTGTTTTCCAACGCTTTCCACAGTAGATTTAGTGGTATACTTTCTTATGCCTTCTGCAAATCGACGTCCGTATGCCATTTTCTTTTCAATAACTTGGGTTATACAAAAGAGATGATCTGAAGTCGATCTACCGGCCCTGAAACCAGCTTGTTCTTCTGCCTCCATGTCTTTATATTCGCTCTCCACTTTATTTCTTATTATTTTACCGTATATTCTGCTTAGCGTACTAGTCACAGATATACCTCTATAATGGTCACATATATCTTTCCTTCCTTTTTTGTGTATTGTGGATATATATGACGTTTTCTACTCAGTTGGTACTACAGTTCCATTTAAATATTTTTGGAAAAGATTCCGTAATCTCCAAAACAGTTCTTCAGTGCCATATTTAATAAGTTCAGCTGGGATATTTCCGGGTCCGGCAGATTTACCGCTTTTTAAGGTTGTGCACACGTTTTTGACCTCAGAGATTGTGAGGGGTACTGGAGATCCCATCGTTCTAATAATATTGTCTCTTGCGTCTTCCTTGAATTCTGCTCTATCTTCAGTTAAAAGTTTTTTTTTAAGTGACAATCATGGATAAAAAGTGACAGATCGGGCCTAAAAAGAAGTACAAAAAGTAGCTATTGCAAGAACAAAGGGAAATATACCAATATCAACATTTTTATCAGAAAATTTCAAAAAATTAATTTGGAAAATTGTAATATTTTAATTATGGAAAAGTTTCTTTTTAAATGATTTACATCTTTTCTAGTTAAGCAGTTAAAATATCGAAATGCGGATTAGACTAGTCATAAAATTAATTAATTTTGTCTACAAAACAAAAAAAGAACGAAGTATCTAGCTCAATGAACCTGTCAATTTACCATAAAAGTATCAAATATGTTTTTTGTAAGATTTTTGACGCTGAGTTTAAATATGTAACTACGGGTTCCCTTATCTGTCCGTGAAATATTTTTTCCCTTAACGGACCCATGCCACTGTCGTACTTCTATGGAACGAAAACATCGAATTATGTATGCCGCATATTTTTTGGTTTGGAAAACCATTAACTTTAAGTGTACTATCCTTTTTTGAAGCTAATTAAATTATCTCTTAGCGGGGGTAAGCAGACGAGGCTTGGACTTTGACAAGTAACTTAGCAAGTCGCGCGTTGTGAGTAGCCAGCATTTTTAACTTTACTGGATCAACAAAGTTGCTTTTTTGACAAAGTGACTTTGCTGAAACAAAAAAAATATTTTAGCAAAGTCATTTTCATTCAAACAACAAAACATTTTTGCAGGAACCTATTCCGCAAAGCATTTTAGCTGAAATGGTGGCGTTTTACAATCTATTTATCTTGATGTAGGAACTTAGGACTCAAAGTACGAAAAAGTAATTTTGATAAAAACTTAGATTTGTCTTTGAGGTTGACTGACCTTTTCCTTTCGACATTGCAATCTTATCTTCAGTGTCCACCAGTGCTGAAACCAAAAGTTCGTCATCATATTCTTGAAAAGGATCCAAGTTGTATCTTAGCGTTCCAGAGAACAACACTGGCTCCTAAAAAATGTTGGCAAAGTCTTAACAAAAGCTTGTGAATATTTAGCCCAAGATCTTCTAAAAACTTGCTTTTATTTGCTACCTTCTACGGATCTTATTTACTTTAAAAACTATACTTAACAATTAAACATAGGCTTCGGATTTTATGGAAAAACTTTATGAAGTCTGGAAGAAAATACTTACAGTCTTGTGATATCTATAAAATATATGATGACAATCGTAACTAAAGATTCAAGATTTTAAAATTAACAAATGCATACCTGAGGAATTATAGATAATTTCTTTCTTAAATCGTGTAATCCAAGGACACTTATATCCAGATGATCAATTAAAACTTCACCCTCAAAATAAGCAAGACGAAATAGTGTCATAATGAGAGATGATTTTCCGGCCCCTGTTCTGCCCACTATTCCAACCTAAATCAAAGGTAAAATAAAGACAAACATTGGACGGAAAAGTCTTCAATAAAATAACTTTTATTTAAAGTGAAAATTAAACAATTTTTTTCTGAGAATAATCCGAAATCTTGACCACATTTCTTTTATTATATTATTTTTTTAGTTATTATATTTTTAGCTTCTTTCCACATTCTATTTATCATTATCATTACGATTTATTTGTTATGTGAACTTGTTTCTTAGCACCTATGAAACATTTTTTTTGGAACAAAACCTAAATTTGGCTGTCACTGACCAAGGTCTTTATACTTTTACACAGGTCATTTCGAGAATTTGAAAGGTCATTGAACGCTACTGGCCAACTGTAATCAGATAAAAAAATCTACGTCACCGGGTTGCCTTATATACCATTTGTTTTATGGAAACCCGATGACGCAGCTACAGTCGTCCAATAAAGTTCACATGACGGGTTGAATACTGTAGGCAACCTGTGTAATAGTAAATTTTATTATGAAGAACACTAAACATTTTAGGTCTAAACCACTTAAATAGTATAAGCAAGAAAACAAAATGAACATGAAAATATCCCGGCGGTAAAGTGTCACTAGAGGTTTGTTATGTTTTTAAATTCAAACATTGCCCTCAAATTAATGGAGATAATAACTGAAAGTTTTCTTTTCTAATAAAGTTTCTGGATTTGTAAGCATATAGGTTTTGTTATATTTTATCGATAAAAAATTAAATAAATAATAAAATAACTTGTTACAAGAAGTCTGCCCCAGAAGGTAACAGCCAATTTTTCCTCAAAGAAAATTTATTCCACGTGGCAACGCAAAGTTTTGGTATGAACAGGGTTATGGAGGACCTCGACGAACACAGTTGGAGAGTTTTTAAATTATTAAATCGTTTTGTAATAGATTTGAGTCAAGTAATATTGTCCTTTTAGTAACGTGCCTTATCTTACCTATAACTTGATTAAAGTAATAAAATCAACATTTCCTCAAACAAAACCGTTGAAATCTTGAACAAAGCTGAAAAAAGTGGTTTTTTAACATTAATGACATTATTTTTAATGTAGTTGTGTGTTTTTGTTTCTCTTACAAACGGTGTACAAACGGCAAATGGAACAAATTCCACCGAAAATAATGTCATCCGTATCAAAACTGACAGAAATTAGGGTCGTGCACCAATCAGATGCGTTGTTCGAGGGAAAGGAATAAAATTTTTCCGGAATTCAAGAACAGCGCTATAAGTCACGCTGGTCATGAGGAAATGAATCTAATGACCGCTTACATAAGGAAGTAGTTTTTACCTATTTTAGGCCACAATCACAAACCACCACTTTATAATGGAATACGGATGCCTTCCAAGGATACGGAAGAAAGTAGTATAGATATGTGAGTTCTGGCTCACTTTGATAAGGGAAAATTTTTCGTAATTTTTAACATAGTCGAATTGTACGATGTGTTTTTTTGTGGTAGGCATTAAAAAATCGAGTTTGGAAAGTAGGTAAAAAAGAAAAATGGTGTACGATGTTATCAGGTTGTTGGTGGGCACAAGAGCCCAATAGAACGATGTGTATTTTTGTGGTAGGGATTTAAAAAATGGAATTTGGAAAGTAGGTAAAAAATAAAAATGGCATATGATGTTATCAGGTTGTTGGTGGGCGGGGCACAAAAGGCCAATAGTTCGAAGGTTTTTTGTGGTAGGTATTTAAAAAATGGGTTTGGAAAAGTAGGTAAAAACAAAAAAAAATGGCGTATGATGTTATCAGGTTGTTGGTGGGCGGGGGCACAAGAGGCCAATAGTTCCATGTGTTTTTTTGTGGTAGGTATTTAAAAAATGGGCTTTGGAAAAGTAGGTAAAAAATAAAAAATGGCGTATGATGTTATCAGGTTGTTGGTGGGGCGGGGGGCGTGAATAGTAGGATGCGTGTTTTTAAGGACATTGGCGATATTTGAAAAATGGGGGGCCACTTATTTGGGTATTAAAAAATCGAGTTGTGCAAGAAGTTGTGTAATAAAGCTTGATGCTAGGCCTCTTGGCGAGGTGGTCAAAAGGACCTTAGCGGTATTAAAAAATACATTTTATTAATTAATTATTGGTTTAAATTTAAATTAAATTAAATTATTATATATTCGAAACCCACATGTCATCAAGAAGTTTCTGAGAAACGAAACAATCAAAAAACCACAAAACCGCAGAGTACCTTATTTGTTTTTCAACATTCGATGTGGGAAACATGTTGTTCCAGACAAAAAGCCACAAAAACAACAAATTTCGGTTTATTGTCTATGGGATAACTTTTGGATAGACAATAAAATGTCTTATTTAAAGAAATCCTGATGCTGAGGTCACCACAGAATACCTCTGACTGTGTTAAAAGGTTAACATATTAAAAAAAGTGTCCTTTTTCAAAAAGTGACATTTCAACGCAATAACGATAAAGAAAGCTTAGTGCTTAGTTCAAGATAACCAAGCTCTAGACACATAGCTGTATTGGTTAAAGACGTGAGAAATCCAGAGAAATAAATAAGTAAGTACTTTGATTTATTATTAACCTAATTTTACAAAAGTGCTAGTTATTTTTTAAAAGAAGCATGGTAAAACTGTGCTGTTAGAATTGGAGGAGTCTGTCGTGTTCTAACCTCAGAGAGTTGTAGAGGACTACAAACCACATGTTAAGGAGTTTGACAGGGGAAAATACGGAGGTATGTTTAGGGGACAAATTGACACTGGAAAATTTAAACCGGCGCCAGCGACATCATTTGAAATAATTGAAATATATTAAGCTGTAAGTTTTCACATTTTCACTTTTTATTTTCTGAAAATAAAAAAATGAATTCGGAGGAAATTGCCATCCTTAGTGACCAAATAATAAAAAAATTTGATCTGGTGGAAAAAATTATCTTTTCTAAAAATAACCATTCTATTAGAGATTTAGAAACCTGGTTAAAACAAAACTGTTTGGTTTTCACTATCTCCAACGTCGATCACAGGGATACGAGTTATCCCCGTCTGGAACACGTCTTGATAGTCAGGAACAAGTAATCCATGCCAATCCTCGACCGGACCGGTTTCGACCTTTTGGGCCATCCTCAGGTGAATGTAGGCGATAGCTCCGTGTAGAGCATAAGTTTTTTGAAACCAACAGAAACAACTTATCCTCTACACGGAGCTATCGCCTACATTCACCTGAGGATGGCCCAAAAGGTCGAAGCCGGTCCGGTCGTGGATTAGCATGGATCACTTGTTCCTGACTATCAGGACGTGTTCCAGACGGGAATCACTCGTATCCCTGTGATCGACGTTGGAGATAGTGAAAACCAAACAGTTTTAACAAGTTCCCAACGAAAGCATCAAGCCATTAATATAATTCAATGCCGGTAGGGGTATTTTCCCTTGGAGTATTTGTTTCTGTTGGTTTCAAAAAACTTGGTTAAAACAAGTCAGGCAGCACATTAAATTATGCAATTTGGCCGTTAGGGATGGCGATTTAAAAATAGGGACTTCAAACCAACTTTGGGATTTTAAAAAGATTTCAGTTTTTGCTTCAAAATTTTAGTTCTGCTGTAGGCTGTGGGTTAAATAGCAATAATAGATTTAAACGTATTGGTAGTAGGGTGATATGGAGAGATATGGCTTCAATATTTGAATCTAGGGTGCAAACCGGTATAATTATCAATAAATCACATAAAGATATTTGACAATTTTTTACAGATGCGTTTCAACTTTTTCAAAAAGAAAATTAGTAACGCCTTAAAGAAATTGCAGATGTTAAAAGTAAATACTGTATTTTGTGGGGAATTCGTTAAAAAAGTGAAAATCAGGAAATTTCAGAAAGAAATTTTTTCAAACTAAAAACTAGGTTATAGATGTAACGACCGATTTAAAGGAATGGTTTGAAGTTTTTGTCAAAGATATTGTTTTAAACGAATTGTCGGAGTTTTAGGAATCTCAAAGCGGGTGGGCAATTGATAAAATTATCTCGCTTGAGATTAATATTAATAAATACGAATTTGCTAAAGGGCCCTCGTCCTATATTAATCTGCCCTCTAAAATTTCTCATACGAAAGCTTGTATCAATGTAAAAAATAAAAATCAGGCCTGTTTTGCAATTAATTAATCCAGATAGACCCTCCTCGTACCCACATTACACTCAAGTTTTAAACCTCAAAAGCATTACATTCCCCTTGTCGTTAAACCAAATTTCTTGCTTTGAAAAAAATAATCCTAGTATTTCCATAAACGGTTTCGAGTTGAACATGAAAAACGATTGTTTAAATTTTTCTGTCGTTCCCGTTCTCCTAACTAAGTAGAAAAAAGAAAGGCATGTCAATTTACTGATTGTTCAGAGTAATTATTTTCCTATTAAAGATTTGGATAAATTTGAGCCATGGGAAGGGGCCGTTGTATGTTGGAATAGCCATTCTTGAAATTTCGAAAACATGCGTTTATGAGTTTCACTATGATTATATGTTGCAAATTTTCAAATGATGCTAGTAAATGCAAATTACTTTATACAGACATTGATGGACTTATATATGAAATTGAGTGTAATGACATGTATATGGACATTATTAAAGCCGATATTCATCGATTTGATACAAGTGACTACCCTTTGAATAATCCCTGGGGTATACCTTTGACTAACAAAAAAGTTCCAGGGTTATGGAAGGATGAGAATAACTCTAAAATTATGACGCATTTTATTGGCCTTCGTTCTAAACAATATACGTATAAAGTGGATGGAGAGAATGAGGTAAAAAAGTCGAAGGGGGTTAAGATGAACTTCGCTAGAAAGAAAATTCAATTCGATGATTACCGGAAATGTTTAGAAAATTTTGTTGAAAATCCAGAGCTAAAATCACTTTTTCACATGACGCAACGGTGTATACAATCGAAATTACATGATGTTTACAGTTTTCAACAAACAAAAATAGCCTTAAACCCTTTCGATGATAAACGCTTCTTGCTCCCCAACACTTGTGACACCCTACCCTGGGGGCATAGTGGCATACAAAACTTCGAAATTGTTTATTTTCAGTATTAAGTGGAAAATGGAAATCTTGTGATAAGGGATATATATAATAATATATATTAGGGAGATCACCATTACCATGGCTGCTTACTCAGCAAGTTACACAAAATAATACTAAATAAAAAATTATTTTGTTTTCAGAAATAACAAGTGGAAAATGGAACACATTAGTCAACTTTGTATTAAGGAAATATGCAAAAATATTGGAAATCACGTCTTTTTTAAAAAAATCTCCATTACCATGGCAGCTTACTGAGCAAGTAGCACAAAATTTTGCTAAATATAAATGGCCTCAAATAATATAGACCTCTGTTGATTACAATCCGTTTGATATAATGGATTTTGAATTTATCGAAGGTAATACAGTTTCACCTAGTCAAAGACAAGCACTTCTTAAATCTGAAAGTTTTGAGGATTTTGCAGAACATGATTTTTATTGCGCATGGTTCAGGTTTTACGAAATACCCAAATATAAATTACTGCTTTGTCGCGTTTGTTATAAAGTATTAAAAGAAAATTTTCTTTCTAAAAATAAACCTCTTTACAAGAAGTTCAGACAATTTCATGTCAGTAGCCTTGCAGGGGAATTACCTATACTCTACAAGTTAAAAACTTCTTGGTGTCAAAATGGCTTTTGCGAGTTGTTATTTACTTTAGAAGAAAAATTCACTTGCGATATGAATTTTCGTAATAGAAAAAGAAAAACTTTTTTTTATATATAAATTTTTATGTTGTGCAAGTAAATGGTTTTGGTGATTTTCTTTAGCTTACAGCATTGTATTTTATTATAATTCATTATATTTGTAAAATAATAAAAATAAAATTTATTACAAAACACTTTTATGTCACATAACCTATATCTACCAGAATAAAATAAAGCTCGCCTAAGTTTTAATATATAAATTTAGTCTAAAATGTATGCATTAAGACTTAGTAAAGCAGGTTTTAATCAATTAATTAGATAAGTACAGCAAACTTATTTATAAAAAGTGTTTATTTTAAACAATAAAGATTTTAGCTGTTTAATTAGACCCTTGTCAGGACAGGGTATGCCAATCATATTCCAATTAAAAGTTCCTTGTTCAACAACACTTTTTGTAAGTTCGTTGTATTTATAATAAGAATTTTTCTTTAAAAAATAAATATGTCCATCGATGTATTTAAAGGCTGATGTCAACCCATTTGAAACTCCTGGAAAAACATCACTGATATGACCTCTTGCGACGATTTTTTCATAGTCAAATTCAATAAACGAATCGTCATCATAAAAAACATAATTCTGTCCTGAATTTGTTTGAAACAGGGCATTTATTTTAAAAGCATTATATACTTCAGGAACTAAATTATAATCTTGAATTTCCATAGAAGGAAAGGCTGTGGTATATATTCTATTACCGCTTGTACCAACTAAATCTCCAGCACCATTTTGATAGACATGTGATACGTTAAATAAGTCCTTTGGAAAGTACTTTACGAAACTTTCTACGTTTTCAGGTATTCCATGATCTTTCAAATTGTATTTCCAAATTAGATCGTTACTCACTATGTACATGCGATGATTTGGAAACGCAGAAGAATAGACCAAAAATATTATATCAGGATATTCTAATTTACACACATTTTTAATTGCTTCTTGCTTTAATTTGCTACTGGTACTACTAGTAGTAGTAGTAGTAGTAGCAGCACTGGTAGTTGAAACCGTAGTTGTTGTAGCTGGCAACGTCGCACTAGGGCGCCACCTTGGAATTTGTGCATATTTACTCTTAGATCCGTACAAAGCTTCTAAACCTGCTATATCATCTTCAGATAAATTCCTGAACGTAGTTTGATACCAAGGGTACATTATTGAATTCGGATCACTGGTATGACCTAAGCCTAAAGAGTGTCCTAGTTCATGGAGTAAAACAGAAAAGAAACTTATTCGATCCTCAAACGTTACATTTAAGCTAAGATCCCAAGCCTGATCTTTATTTATGTGAATTTCTGTGCATCCACTTTGTGGTGGGTAGTAGGCGTGCGCCTATTGTCCAGGTGTAAAAACAGTTGGACAGCGTTTAGTACCTTGACAGTAATACCGAAAATAATGATGTTTTGAAACAAAAGTTATTGTAATAGCCTGCTTAATTCTTGCTGTTTTCATATAGGTAAAATTAAACTTTGATGCTGCCTGCCATATTTCAAATACTTTTTTAGCAACTACAAGGGCCTCTGGAGTCGCCTGTGGAAAAAACCATCCTAAATTAATTTTTTCCATGAAAAAATACTGTGTACGCATTATCACCCTGGATACATCTACGTTTTTGTAATAATTCTACAGTTTCCCCATTCAGTCTTCCATCTACCGGTAAATTATATCTTTCTTGAAACTCGATTAGTGCAGGTGTTAAATTAATGTTCGCACTGGTAAGATTACTCCTGATTTCATTTATGTAACCGTACCGTTGCAGCAGCAAAATAGCATCTGCCTCACTAAAATTTTCGCCCCAGGTCAACTTAACAAGTATGATCAGAATTAGTGAAACCACGTTAACGCTCGACATCGTAATTGATACTGTTCAACAGAATAACTAGCGTTAGGTATATATGTTAACGTCACGCTAACGTGGCCTTAACATCACGTTAGCGTGACGCTAATGTGATGTTGACATGTCGCTTACATAAAAAATAAAAGACCATTATTTTTTAAAATTTTATTTATATGTTTTGTTCAAAGTCATTTATAACTCTTATTTTATAAAAATAAATATACTCTCTAAGCGCCCTGCTTAACGGTTCGTTAGCAGACACGTCACAAAACGTGGACAAAGTTCGAAACGGACTATTAAAACAATTGATATGATAGTAAGCACAAAAGTTCAAACTCTCCAATATGTTTATTTGAAATAAGACCAGTTTTTGATTAAGTTCAAGGATCTGCACAATTTTTTCTTCGCACAACATAAATTCAACTCCATGTTTTGAAATCTGTAAAAATTTCGCATCGTCGTACACCAGTTGGGTAATTCTACAAAAATTTCCAATTGGAAACAAGACTGGTGATTGCTGCTGGTGCCACTCATCTGGATAAATGGTTTTGTTTTTTTTGTTTTTAATATATATTTATTTATGTTTAATACAATGTTTAGGTTACAATGTCTAAGATATACTTAACAAATAAACATATATAGGCATGGAAAATACTATTTTACTGTTCCTTTCTCAGGCGTAAGAACAAGGAAGACTAGAGTCTACAAAGTTCCAAGGAACTTGTCTGTATCTTCTAGGCTTCTGTAATGCAACGTGTCTTGGGAACTGTAACATAGAATGTTAGTATAGAATTATTCGGCATTGTTTATTGAGTGGTACTTAAAAAAAGTAGAAACTAACTAACTAAATCCTAATTATAAGTAAATTTGGACTAATAAATATAAAAAATAGCAATTTTTTCGAAATATTTAAAAAAAATATAATAAAAAATAAAAATTATATAATAGGGTTTTAAATAATTATTTATTATTATTAAGCTTGAATCGAACTTTTTTTTTTGAACGTTGAAAAAGGAGACTACTATAGTACTAAATTATTTTGCTGAAGCCATTGATTTAATTTAGTTTTGAAGCATTTTTTATGAATATTGTTTTTAAGATCAGTGGGTAACTCATTATACACTTTTGTTATAAACGAACATTGTCCTTTTGATTTAAACACTCTAGTAGGAACTATCTGATTTCTTACTGAAAATCTAGTTTTATAATTGTGTTCTCGTTGGTCTTTCATTTTATTTTTGATTACATATTTTAGTGAGCTTTTATAATGAAGTTGTTTAATTGTGAGTATCTTGGTGTATTCAAAAAGCTCTTTTGCGCTATAGGAAATAGGGAATTTATAAATTATTTTAAGAATTCTTTTTTGAACAACTTCCAATGGGTTTACAATATTGTCAAATGCTCCACCCCAAGCTATAATTCCGTATTGTAAAATTGATTGCACCAATCCATAATATACCGTTTTGGCTATTTTTAAAGTAACTATTTTAGAAGTTTGTTTAAATAAATATAATAAGGATCTAAGTTTTTTGTATTTGAGTTTATTTGATTATCCCATTTTAGGTGCGAATCAATTTGTATTCCTAGATAGTGTGCTGAGTTTGTGCATTTTATAGAAATTTGTTCATTTCTAAAGTCAAGGGGTATTGTTATTTCGTTTGTTTTTGGAAGTCCAGTGACGTAACTAGAAAAAACGTTTCAAACCAATGAATTATTTTTTGCTAAATCTTTTTTGATTTTTTGCTCAACCTCTTCCCAAGTGTCTCCTTTGGTAAAATAAACAGTATCATCTGCAAATGACGCGAGCATACCATTTACGTCTAGCTGAAGCAGGCCATTCATATAAATAATAAATAAAACCGGCGCAATTATGGTACCTTGAGGGACTCCATAGTTTAAGATTTTTTCTTCGCTAGTCTCGCCATTTATTTGAATTACCTACTTCCTTTGGTCAAGATAACTTTGTATTAATTTTTGTGCATTTCCTCTAATTCCGATAGATTTGAGCTTTAGCAGTAGATTTTTGTGAGAAACGGTGTCAAAAGCTTTAGCTAAATCTATAAATACAGCAGCGCTTTTTTTGGAACTGTCAATCGCTTGGTATATCTCGCTAGTGAGGAAGGCTATCGCGTCATTTGTAGATGTTTTTTTACGAAATCTAAATTGTTGGGGTGACAATATATTGTACTTCGTGATGAAATCCACTATTCGTTTTTTAAAAGCTTTCTCAAATACTTTTGCTAAATTTGAGATCAAGCTGATAGGTTTGTAGTTTTCGGGTATGTCATTTTGTCCTTTTTTATAAATAGGTTTAACAATTGCCACTGGTGGATTCTTCTTCTCCAAAAAAACTGGTAATTTTGTCTTTTAAAAGTTCAATTAAGTCCTTCCATTCGAAGAAATTTTATTTGGTTTCCACGGTTGAGATAAAATGATGGCAGGACTAAACGACCTTGCAGGTGATATTCCAACTTTTACTTCATAACCATAAATTAAGTATAATGTTTGCAGTAAATAATGACGTTCTAACTTAGCTTCAGTCTCGTATAGATGTAAAATTCTATCAAGTTCGACATCGTAATCGTCGATAGGGAACGACGATTGGCAATCACTGTCTTGAGTCATTGTCAACTGATAATCAAAGTCATCGTCGCCGGCGTTACAGTCTAGACTCATTTTTACCTTTAATACACAAACTTTTCTACTCAAAAAATATATGATATTATGGCGGCCGAAAATTTGCAATTTATACTTCTTCCCCCCACCATTTCTTAGTTTCTCACGGTGGTTACACTATGTTTGCGGTCCATACCTAACCACTTGACGTACATATTCTTTCCTTTTCTTCGTAGAACTTTTTCAACTAGGAAAACATCGGGATTGGCGGTTTTTTGTAGCTCTTTATCGTAGAAAGCTCCCCTGATTGGAGCACCTGACATATCCTGAAGCATGTAGGTGACAGGATTGGGTATATTGACTCTGGCATCTCTAAATAATTCCGTTGTCCAATTAGGCGTATAACCCTTCGCAAATATATGTTTCGCTTTCGATATGCGCACTACGTCACCCTTATTAAGTTTTCACCCTTATTAAATTTTCGAGGCACGGCAATTTTCAAATGCGTGTAACATTTGCGCAAAATTTCCTTTTCATTAGACTTGTTCACCGCAGATGGCTTATACTTGGTCTTGCTATGTTTGTATCGTTATATGCCTCAACTATTTCAGGTAAAATATTGACCCACTGATACGTGCCGTGAAGACTAAAATATTTGTAAAGCCGAGCTTTCAATGTTCTTATAGCTCTTTCACAGATGGCAGCCTTTTTTGTGCTAAACGTATTGTAATGATTGATCCCATGTTTCTTCATTAAAGCTTGGAATTTAGCATTGTCGAACTCAGTGCCCTGGTCAGTTTGCATGTTTTTGGGATGAAGTTTCGGCGCCTGCTTTAAAATTTCCTCAAATGATGTGGTTATTTCCTCTCCCGTTTTTGTCTTAAAAGGCCGCACCCATATAAACTCTGAAAAACAGTCAATAACAACCATAATCATTTTGAAGTTTTTGTTACGACTGGCATACTGTCGCATATCTGCCAGGTCCATTTGCCATAAATCGTCTAGACCTTTGATGATGGTACGACGCCTCGGGTAATTTTTTCGACTTAACTTGTGCAATTAATTAACAAGTTGTGCCTTCTCTTTGGATTGCATGACTTTGAATGATTCCTTAACCTCACTTGAAGAAAAATTTATTTTAAATTTTCGTGGTAAGCACGTAGACTTTCAACTTTTTCTTTAAGCCTAGCGTCTGCTTGCGTAAACTCTTTGCGTAGGAAAGCTTTACAACGAACGATGCTTTCATCTACATATAAGTTATTAGTCAAATGTTTGCCTGCAAGTGGAGGATTTGTATTCGCAAAGTTTGAGATTTCATCTAGTTTTTTATGCATATTTTGAAGGTCTTGGTTGAATTGATTTTTAAGCGTTTCCAAGGACGTAATTAAAGGAGCTATTTGTAGATCAAGACAATTTTTCATTGAGACCTCCATATTGTCAAAATCATGCTCAAACTGTTGTTGAAGTGCTTCTATTAAAGACATTATATGTGAATTTTGCATGTCTGCGTATTTCTTTGTCACAGCATCCGTGTCTAACACTGGATCGTTTAAGTTGCATATTTTTAAATTACCTGCATCCACATCACCATCAGACGTGTGCGGAAGGGTTGACCTTGGAATCGAAAACGTACGTTTTCTGCTTCCAGAATAGCGTCCGAATCTGTCAACACTCATAATGACACTGATAAGTTCAGATTTTCTAAAGGATAATATTGGCTTCTCAAAGTTCGTTTATTATATATATTGCTTCATTATCATATGCTGAATAGTCGATCGACAAGTTCATTGGGGTCATCCCAGTACATATATTCTATTGGTTCTTCGTTGTATTTTATTTGACTACCAATTCCATGCCCAAGGTCTTAAACATTGACGTTGACTTTGACTTAGGTCTAGCTGTTGGTAAAAAGGATTGACCAGACTTGGTTTTCTTAAACATTGGTCTTATAATCTCCTGATACTTGAACCGCTGGCTACCCTTTAGACGATTTGCGACATCTTTATGAGCACCCGTTGCCATCAGAATGGTTTTGTAGTTAGCCTCATCTTCGGTAGTGTATTCTTCAGGCATATCATAAAATATCAAATTATAAAGTCCAGGCGTTCCTTTAAAATCACCAATTGAGGTTTTTATTGCACCAGTCGTTCTGTCAAAATCAATTGTTTTAGTCCCCAAGAACCATTTTGAAATTTTAGCATCATATTGGGGTCTATACGTTTTATCAATTTTTTCGTTATTATCTCTATATTCTAAGACATATTTTTGAGCATTAAAAGGATATTGCTCTAAATATTCCTGGGTTAGAGATTCATTACTAACATCATTGGTCGAATCAAATACTTCTGTATTATCATTATCATCATCATCATCATCGGTAGAATGTGTTCCAGCAACATGTTGCAAGTCTTGGAATCAAGGAAAAACTTCTTTCTCTTTCGCTTCTATTTTAGTCTGTGGAATATTTGCTGTCCTTGAGAAGGAGGAGGATGACTGTATCGCTGCTGCTGCAAATTCTTGTAGTGGTTGACTGATTCTTGTAGGTGGTTGAGGTTTAAATAACTTATTAAGCGATTCATCCTGCTCCTTTTTACCTAGTTTCAAAGCTAGGTATTTTTTTCTTATCGATCTTGCAAGTTCGGCAATTTTTCGTTTGCGAGTAGCCACGGCGACCGCTTGATCGTCCAACATCATAAGCCCTAGTGATGCAAAATACATGTTTGTTAAATTTTTATATAGATGTCAAATCCTTTGGGATACCTGCCCTTGCTCACATCAAAATCCTTTATTATAACAAGAGTACCAAATTTTTCACTCCAACTCTCAGAACAAATACTTTTAAAGTCATCAAAGCTCATGTCTGGTGATGCGTGCTCGTCAAAAATATGTCTCAAGTTAATTGCGTCCTGTTTAATTAACAGAATAATCATATTACAGTTATCACGAATCAATTGCTTGGGTATTTTCGAGTACGTTTGACAGAGGTAGGCCGCATCAATATCCTTATGCCTACACATGGAGTAATATTCCCGAATCTTTTGTTGACTGTCACATGACACATCGTCAAAGACAAATATGGAATTTGGTTTGGCTTTATTTGGATCTATGATTTCATCATTTTCTCTAAAGGGAAAATAGTCAACTCCTCGAACTTGACTTAAAACCTCTTGAAGAAGCTGGTTATTTGGGTTGATACAAGGATTTTGAGTACACGTAGACGTTTTTAAACTTGACACCATTCAGATGAAATAAAAGCGACAACATGACGTTTGTTTTGCCACACCCACTGGGGCCACACTCTAAAAGAATTGGTTAGCAAAGGTCCATGTTTATATGCACAACTATTTTGTTTAACATCAAAGTCTAGGTTAATGATTGGGAGCGTTTGCTCCTGTTAAAACACCTTCATCTTGTGATGTAGACAACGTAGGTGACCCTAAATAAATATGTGTTTGCTACATATCACGTCTTCAGTTGGAATGTATGTCTACGAGGGTAAGGGTCTCTTAAATATTCTGATAAACAATCTTCAATTTGAGGCTCATTGGTTGGGTGGTTACCAGTACTGTGGACGTAAGTTGTTGTTGATTTTGTTGTTGTTGTTGTTGTTGTTGTTACTGGTGGGTTGTTACCGCTACTTCCTATCTTCGCAGGGCTCTCAGCGTTAAGTAGTCTCGCGGGGGAGCTTCAGCCATTGCCAAAACTTTTATTGATTCGAAGAACGCTAAAACAAAACATAAAGAAGAAAAACGTCATAATAAGACCATGGAACCTATCGGTAAAGGTCTTTATTTGAGAAAAATTGCTAAAAGTGGATTTGGTATTTTTTTAAAAAAGTCAAAAAAATTCCACTAAAGCTACCCAATAGAGCTCTGTACGACGCTAAGCTAATACAATATGCTAAAGAACTAAAAATTCCAAATTTTCGAGGTGTTTTTTTGTCAATTTGGATGTGTCGCGAAATAGAGGAACCCATTGGGTGGCCTATTCAAAGATAAACAACAGCGTGCAGTACTTTGACTCATTTGGTAGCTTGAAGCCGATGAAAGAACTTTAAAGGTGTAAAATTTTTCTATAACAACGATCAATATCAGACCTACAATCAATACACTTGTGGACACCTCTGTCTAAAATTCCTATACTATGGAGCAGCTCTCTGAGGAAGCCTTAAAATCAGCTATCCCGTTTCTTATGCGAAATATAACGCCTGATGTTTGGCATGAAATACCTAAGGAAGTGCGATTGCCAAAACGTGTGTTTTGTAATATTAAATTTTATAGATCAATTGAATAGTTTAATAAAATTTGAATATAAATTCTCTTTAAGAGCATTTTTTATTATTTCTTTTTGTCGACATAATTACTATTTTTAAAACCTATTAACATTCCTTATCCATGACTCATTTCCTGTTTTTAAAATAATAAGTTTAGACAGGTTTTAACCTGTCGAGTTGTTGTTGTTATAACATTCCTTATCCATGACTCATTTCCTGTTCTTTAAATAACAAGTTCAAACAGGTTTTAACTTGTATCCGAGTAGTAGTTGTCGTTGTTGTTATTACTTTAACTCAACTTGCAGAAAACAATATTTAAACTCCACGTATACTTGAAAACCATCAGTCATTATCATTATGTCGTCGTTGCTGTTGAGAGTAAACAGTACAAATAATGTATTTTCTTTTCGCCGTCAGACACCAATCGTTTTGGATCCGAAAAAAAGAGTATGAACTTGCACTAAGATCATTTAATTCATACTATTCTATACCGAACATCGAAAACGGAGAGAAATTTTATTATTATGATGGAGCTGACAGGCTTAGAGCAATAGAATTTCCTGCAGGGTCCTAAGAAATTTCCGATATTGAAGAATTTATAAAGAAAAAATGGAGTTGGATAATTTGGTTGCACCCGAAATGATGTTCTCGTTAAAAGCAAATAATAATACACTAACATGTGAATTATATAGCAAGTTTTACAAGATTACATTTGTAGAACCAAACAACATTGGCCGCATCTTGGGTTTTTCTGAGAAAATTCTCAATCCAGGACATATTTATTCATCTGAGTTGCCAGTGAATATTATAAAAGTATCTTCTATCCACTTTGACTGCAGCATTACCTCCGGATCCTTCGACGGAGACAGACTTGCCCATACTATATACGAGTTTGCAATTAAAGTCGACCCTGGGTACGTTATTGACCAAGTTCCTTCGAACTTGCTATATTTACCAGTCATACCGCAGCGTGAAATTACCAACATTACGGTGGTTACTCTCGATCAGGACGGAAAACCAGTCAACTTTCGTGGAGAAAAAAGCATGAAAGTCTTAGAGCTTAGATCCAGAAAGGGATGGGGCAAGTAATTGATAAAAAAGTTTACTCGGTGCCAAAGTCGTCAGTATCAGAAAGAGCTTCCAGGCGGTGGGAGCTTACTTCAGATAATAAAGCTTTTCTATCTTCTCTTGGCTACAAGCTCCTCAGCGATGCCACAATACAAAAGACGCATGGTAACCGGAGCTGCCGGTTTAATTTCATCCAAAAAGGGCAGAGATGATTTTTCCGAGGAGGTTGTTGCCCCACTATTCGATGTATATCGTTCTCCCGTACGCGATCAGTCTATTTGCAAAGCAGAATATAGAACCTACACACCCTTTGTGAAAGCATTCCATTGGAGCGATATTGTGGAGTTTAACATTAATCAAGTGGACTCGTTCTTTGCTATGAATGCCTCGCTGATTGCCATTAGAGGAAAATTGGAAATAACTGGTGATGGGGATGTTTCTTTGGCGCCCAACTATGGAGCCTTTTTGTTTGATTCTTGCAGCTACAGTGAAAGCGCAAGGGAAATTGAAACTGTGCACGACCCTGGAATAGTGAGCACCATTCGAGGTCTTACGTGCTACAGCCCTGATGATTCTCGACATCTGGCCATGCCAGATGGAACTATACACCTAAACTATACAACGCCGACAAGTCTTTCAGTTTACTTATACCGTTAAAACACATTTTTAACGTTTTCAACGATTATCCTATGATTACGTGTGGGTGTCAAACTATTCGACTGGTGCGAGCACGAAACGATAATGACTGTGTGATAATAAGCGAAAAACCAAACAACACCAGCACCACAACTGTAAAAATTGTTATTCAGAATATTGAACTGAAAATTAAACATATTTATCCTAATGATCTAGTAAAGGAGCAGTTGCTAAAATCAAGTCAGATGGATAGACCCATATTAATTCCGTTTCGAAAATGGGAACTAAGCGAATTGCCCGCAATAATGTCTGGCGCCAAAAGAGAAATTTGGTCGGTTAAAACCAGCACAGCCGTGGAACGCCCCCGTTATGTGATTGTAGGATTTCAGACGAAAAAACGTGATGCTCCGTCAAATGATCCCACATTGTCTGATCATTTATCTATTGAAAGCATAAGGCTATCTTTGAATGGTGAATGCTGGCCCAACGAACGGGTGTAACTAGATTTTTTTACAAAATCATTTCACTGAAGCTTACCTCAACTACTCGGAATTCTATCCGAGTTGTATGAACTGTACTCACAAGAACGCTTTGCTGGATTACGACACTTTTAAAACCCATGCTCTATACGTCATAGACTGCTCCAAACAAGAAGAAACGATGAAAATGGCAACAATGGACGTCCGCTTGGACATAGAGGCTAATTCAGCTTTTCCTGCTGACACCAGGGTTTATTGCGTTATTGTGCACGATTGCTTAATGGAATATTTCCCACTTACTGAAGTTATAAAAAGCTTGTCTTAGTCGGACGCTGGATCAGTTTGGTTCACCATGCGAATTGCACTAGTTGATATTCAGGACTTTACCATCGAGGGTACCTTTTACCCGAAAGAAATGTCCATACAAATTGGAGGTTGTATCTCAAACTTCCTTTTCAAGCCTCCGCTGCCTTACTCTCATTTAAGTGAACGAGACAAGAGGACCGTTTGGTATCTGGAAAAACGTATTCATGGGATAAATTACACTTTTGGAGAAATAGAATACTGCGAAATAAACACTGGAAAAATATTTGGTTAGCTCTGCAGACTATGTATACGTAAGAGGCAATCAAAAAGCTGACTTTTTAAGAGAAAAGTGTCGTGAACTTAAGGCCAATCTATTCGTTTCTGTAAATTACGATGATTCCTCCTATGCCACATGCAAATTGGAACCAACCATTACACAGTACCCTAATCATTCATATGGAAAATATATGTGTACTAGGAAAAACGTGCAATTTCTACACTAGTGGCTGCAGAATGTAATTTTACCTAAATAAAGTGTGCATGTAGCTAAAGTTTGTACATAAATTGATTTCCCTAAATAAATATATTTTACTCTAATTGACATAATTTTATATTAATTCCCATTTTTACTGTAGTAGTATTAATTAAGCCACTCTTCTTAATTGGAAGGTAACTTTAAAAAATAATAATAAGTTACGAACTGTACTAAAAATGTAGTTTTCCCAGTTAAACGGGGAATTAATTTTTATGACAAATAAAAACACTCTGTGTACTACACATTTTTATTATAAATGTCTTTATTTTTTCATAAATTTTTTCACATTGATACTATATTCCATCAGCAGGCTGTGGTCTTATTCTACGTAGCGGATATTGAGATTTTGGAAGAGGTCGCTCCGTAAAAATTTTGTCAACCAAACTTAAATTTGACATATTTTCCATAAGTTTTTTCTTGATTACGTAAAATTCAATATCTCTATTAAACTCCTCAGGCGTCATTTTTAAACTAATACATACGTTTATTAAGTGATTTGATTGATATAATTTCTTTATCAGCTAACCTTTCTCAATTTCATAAAGTTTTGTAGAAATACAGCTTTTCTTTCGTACATAAGAAGTAGGCAGATATTTTTATTATCGCACACGCTTTACTTATTTTTTCATTACATATTGTATTAATCACCTTTTAACTTCCGCCAATGTGAATATTAAACTAACCACGAGTCTGTTTGGATGTCGCTGTCTGCAACTTGACGCACAAATATATAATAATTAAAATCATTTTTTAAAATAATATGTATTTTTGAATACCGCTAAGGTCCTTTTGATCACCTCGCCAAGAGGCCTAGCATCAAGCTTTATTACACAACTTCTTGCACAACTTGATTTTTTTTAATACCTACCCTAAATAAGTGGCCCCCCATTTTTTTAATATCGCCAATGTCCTTAAAAACACGCATCCTACTATTCACGCCTCCCCGCCCCATCAACAACCTGATAACATCATACGCCATTTTTCTTTTTTACCTACTTTCCAAATTCCATTTTTTTAATCCCTACCACAAAAAAACACATCGTTCTATTGGGCTCTTGTGCCCCGCCCACCAACAACATGATAACATCATACGCCATTTTTCTTTTTTACCTACTTTCCAAACTCGATTTTTTAATGCCTACCACAAAAAAACACATCGTACATTTCGACTATGTTAAAAATTAGTCCCTTATCAAAATGAGCCAGAACTCACATATTTATACTACTGAAGAATCCTACCAGAACTAGTTTATTCCGAGGGGTTTCTCAAATAACTATAAAGATATAACTAGAAAATTCATAGGACTTGCCAGACCCTGTCGATTAAGAAAGGTACTTAGTTACGATGTTGAAATAGGTGATGTGTTCGAAGAGGCTGCAATACTTAAAAACCAAATTTAATACCGACATAGCACAATCACGTGTTTAACACGTAAAAAACGCGTGACAAAAAAAACTTTGATTTTAAAAGCTGCTAGAAAAAAACGTTTATTTCATACATGAAAACAAGCTTAATAGGTCATTCATTAACGTTTTAAAAAATAATGTTGTTAAAAACGGCGTTGTAATAACGCCATTATCAAATCAAAACAGCAATATTTTTACATTATTTTCAAGTGAATTCTAAGTAGATTTTTATAGTTAATTTAACGTTGATGTAATTTTTATGCTATGTGGTTAGTGCGTAAGCAAGAAGTTAAAAAATTTGCTCGATAATAAGTAAGTACCTTTTGTTTTGGAGGTATAACAATGTTTAGATCCTTTAACACTGGCTTTTCTGTAATGTTATAGCGCATAGTAGTGTTCAAAAACTCAATTCGTCCATATTTCGGCCAACTTGCGGGTGGTTTCTTGTCCGGCTCCTCAAAATACATAAACGTGTAAAATTTACTCAACTATTTAATTTTAATAAACTTCTATAACTCCCTCATGAAGTTACCGAAAAGAGGTTTGGTTCCATTTCAACCCTAGTGAATTCTAACACTCTTTCGACGGCTGTCATTTGATTTTCCAGTTCAGCTGATTGCCTCATGCCCCACTGAATTAAGCCGGTAAGTCCGATACTCTGAGTTATCGCTAATCCCACATCGCTTCCATTAAAATCTAAAAAATAACAAATTGTGGAAATTATCGTGAACCCTTTTTGCTAGTAGGTGTCTAATTTAAATTTCCTTAAATTATTTTATCATTTTTTGTTTTTCTATGTTTCTATTAAAAAAATACTCTGCCAATATATGGGCCCCTAAGCTCACACTAGGTACTATAGTTATAGTGTACGTGTGAGCTAATATAACTAAAAACTGAAATATATTTTATTCAACTCCAGACTAAATTACCTTTTGTTTGATACCCCACAAGCCATGTTTTGACTTAAACTCAAATTTTTGAAATATACCCCCACCCTTAAAAAAAACAAAAACTAAAATGTATTTTGTTAAACTCCGGACTCAATTACAATTCGTTTGCTATCACACACGCCATATTTTCACATAAACTCTAATTTTTGAAATCTACCCCCACCCTTTTATTTGGTTTGTGTTCGGTGGATTTTGTTCGTTTTTAAATGGGACCATCTCGACCCAAGACCCAGCTTAGTTACCAAATTTCATCAAAATCGGCCAAGCGGTTTTTGAGTTATGCGCGTTGGTCGTTACAGATAGACATACAGACATACAGACAGACAGACAGACAGACGGCTCAACAAAAAAGTTTCAAAATCGTCTGAAACGCAAAGATATATAAAAATTTTGGAAATCGGAGCAACTTTTTTTTTCTCGAAAAAATTAGGATCACCATAGCTCACACTACTATAGTATAGTATATGTGTGAGCTAATAGTAGAGTATAGTGATTTGTATTTATTTAATTCAATTAATATTAATCTCTTCTTACCACTAGAAAATATTAAAAAACTAAAAGTGACGACTCCAACAAAAATTACACATATCCAGTCCAGCCAGAGGCTGAAAGCCCTTGCCGTGTAAAGAAACATAAACCAAGCACTGCTATGAATATCTTGTAGATGATCAAACTCTTCAACTAAGATTTTTTCAGCGACATTTGATCTAATGGTGGGTAAACCCTGTAGGCTGGCGTTTAGGTGAGCAAACACAGGACTTCGAGCTAAAATAACAGAGTAAACAAAACAAATGTTTAGCAAATAAATTCGTATCTAAAGAATTTAACATTAAACTGGAAGAAAAATATACGCAAAATATTACAACAAAGTGAAAAGTATTCGGGACGCTACACCCTCTTCTATTGTGAGGAAAAACAGGGTAAGACCGGGGAATTACCCCCCTCCCGACCGTTGCGTAGTTTAAGGATAGGCCCTTATAAGCATTAAACTTACTATAGAACAATTTTTATTTCTGATACCATTGAAGATTTTGAAGAAGTAAACTGGCAAGACGATGTTATTGAGTATCATGCTGATGACAGCGATGAATGTGAATAGTGTAGTGTGCCAAGAATGAGATTTTTGTTGTTCAAATTTGACCTTATTTCTGTATATTTGTTTGGAGAATAACTCCTGATTTGTGTTCATGTATAAGCCTTCTGCGTTTTCCGGTGTTATGTTATGATTTTATAAATAAATATTCCCTTTTTTCTTACTTTTTTAATATTTCATATATTTTCATATATTTCCAATGTTTCAGGAAATATTTCCGGAATATTTCCGAAAATATATTTCTGGAAATTTTTCAACACTACATACACAATCATTTTGCACAGTGACCAGGAAGTGTAATCTATATGTAAAAACTAAATATGGTTTGAGATTTGGGGGGGGGGGGATTTCACCTTTTGCCCATACCGTAGATCCGCTTATGACATCACGTGTTTAATACGTAAAAACGCGTGAGGTCATTCATTAACGTTATAAAAAATAACGTTGCTAAAAACGGCGTTGTAATAACGCAAGTATCAAATTAAAACAGCATGTTTTAAGTGAATTCTAAGTAGATTTTTATCAACGTCAAAATCACATCAGGTGTTTCTTCTTTTACTAGAAGCAGCGCCACCTATCTATTGGCAACAATTTTCACTTCGACAAAATCTATCCAGGAGTGCTTTAGCCTCTAAAACTGATCCCTGATCCTTCACGATCACGACGAATCAGTTATTAACCTGATAAAAACACATTAATATTGTGTGAAAGTGTTTACTGTTTAAAAATCTTGTTTAGCTTTTAAAGAAAACATAAACCGTTTTCAAGCGAATAACTAGTAATTACCTCTGGTTATCCCTTGGTTGACATTAAAAATCAGCTGTTAAGGCCCTTAGCCTATTACCACAGAAACGCCGCTTGAATAGCTTTTTTTATAACCGGTTATTGTTTGTTGTTGCTTTTTGCGATTTTTTAAAGAAGTTTAGTTGGTTTTAGTTTAGAAGAATAATAATCTTCTTGCCATTATTGAACTTAAGTTCTACTCGACCGACTCTGAAATACTGGCGTATTTGATTCAAAAAGGGCATAATTTGGAAAAAAAAATAAGTATGATAAACTGTGGTTAGAGGACTACAATGATACTGTTTTTTTTTAATGATATTTCGTGTATCAGTCCACATTGGGTAAATTCGAGTAAGCCAAGGGTTGATGAAAATAAAATTTTGGCAAGACAATATAGAGGAGGCCATCACTTTGTACAATTTTCCTTCATAATTGAGGCACACATGATAAATTTCACTCATTTCAAAAATTCACAGAACATTTTTCCGAAAAAGAAACAAAACAAATGATTGTGAGGTTAGAAAACGCAATAAACTTCCTCAAAAGTGTGGTAATTACCGGTAATAAACGATGACGTCCAAAGGGCTCATTTATGACGTCACTCTTCAAGGAGTGGTATTTACCAAGGCCGCTTGAACGGCAGTGGTAAATACTAGTAATTACTAGTTATTCGCTTGAAAACGATTATAATGTTTGTATAGAGATTTTGTCTTGCCTTGAGCGCCATCACTGAGAATTGACTTGAGGTGTTGTAGTCTTTAACTAGTTAACTTTTAGAACTTTCTTTCGTGTCACTTTTAATTTAAAAAAAAGTTATTAAAATAACGTCACAAAAAAAGACGCAGAAAGTTATTACTTTTTAAAAGTCTTTATCTAGAGGGCTATTGTCTATGGACAAATCGGCCTAAAAGGGGGTTTCATGTGCAAGTCGTGGCAACTTTTTGCCGATAAGCCAAGTTTGTTAAGGGCACTCCATAGATCAGGTTTTGACTTGTTGTCAATCTGGTAAATGCGTTTTTTTAAAGATATGGCCCCCACCAATTTTTTTTGCACGATACTTTTTAAAACAATGTATCTTTCTTAGAAATAGTCGTAGAGGGTTGCAAAAAATGGCAAATGAATCAGTAAACACCCGCAATAAAATAACTTTCTATTATATTTTTAAAAATTTTGTTTCGTTTTTTTTTATTATATTTTTAAAAATTTTGTTTCGTTTTTTTAGAAAAAATAAAATTTTAAAAACTGAATTTTTACTTTTTTTTGTATAGCTAGTAAAGTTTAACCTACATTCTTAATAACACCAAAGCAAAATTTAAAAAAAAAGTTTAAAAAAAAGTTATAGAATGAACATGTATATTTTATATTTATTTCAATAAAAAAACATTTGTTTGTCACCAAAACGACTACCGAAGGTGTATTACCGTACGCGGATGCCTATAAGGCGGCGCGCGGTTATACGCAGCTGAGGCGTCTAGTAAAACTGGTGATTTCTATTATTATTGTTATCGTTGCTTGATGGACATTATCAAACAACGTTGTTATTGTTATTTTTGAAAGTGACTATCAATAGACGAAAGTTTTTACAATATAGTGCAGGTGCTAGAGGTAGTTGAGTATGCAAAATATGAGGACCGCAATTTGACAATGGATCCTAGCTGATAATAGGTCACAGACTAACGATTTGGATGTCGCTGGGCAAGTTTTTGGTCCAATATTTTTTATCCCCCCTCCTTATATAGTCGTGTTAGAATTTCTAAAAATGTACGTAGTTGACGCCCTAAGACACCATGACATAGAAATGGATCAAAAATGTGTAAAATCTATTTTAAAAATAAAATTATATTAGTTTTTTAAATTTTAGCTGGAAAATCTCCCAAAACCTTCCAGACTTCCCAAATCCTGAAATTTTTTTCAAATTTTCTTAAAAACTAAGCTTAAAGTGGGGTACGACTAATGACAAACTCTCCAGCGGCGTCCGTTTATTAAGGTAGTGTAAATAAATTTAAAAAAGGAACATGTTTATTACAGGTTTTACCCGATTTTCTTAAAAACCAAACTTTATATCAAAAAATTAAATACACACCTTGTTATAGATAATAAAATTGCGTAAATAAAATCAATTTTGAAAAATCACAAAATTTATCAAAAATTAAGCTTTTTCGAAAAAAAAATATGTTACCGTTTATTGTAGAAAATAAAATTTCCTTTTTAACAATGTATTAGTCAGTGGATCAGGCTAATGACAAACTCTCCAGCGGCGTCCGTTTATTAAGAAAATATAAAAAAATTAAAGAAACCACATAGGTTTTACCCGATTATCTTAAAAACCAAGCTCTCTATCAAAAATTTTGACCTATAGTCGATTGTAGACAATAAAATTTCCTTTTAAACCTGTGTGATAGTGTAAAATCAATTTTTACAAATCACCAAACAAATTAATTTTGTTACAAGTTTTTTCCAATTTTCTCACAAACTGTTTAACAGAATGTGTTTTATATTTTATTGTAGGAAATAAAATTTTATTTTTAACAATCTGTAAGTCAGTGCAGCGACTTCCGTATATGGGGGTCAATTAAAAAATAAAATAAATAAAATCATTTTTGTCACATGTTTCACCGGATATTTTTTTTCGAATATTAAAAAAAATACATTTTTTAAAAAGTATTTTTTTAATATATTTTAAATCAAGTAATTTAGCCTTTGTTGTATTAAAATCGGATAAAAAATTAAAATGATACAATTTGTTTTTAAATATGCTTTTCCGCCATATTGAATCCGCCATATTTAATAAAATGCGCGATTATCACAATGACAATAAGTCAAAACCTGATCTGCTGTGTATGTTAAACAAATTTAAGTTACTTTCAAAAGGTTCTTATGGTTTTCATTAAAAGCATAATTTTTAAATATACCCCAAGGACCCCTATTTTTTTCCAGTTATTTGAAAATAACTTAAAAACTAATTAACGCATTGGAACACTTGAACCAGATTTGAATAAATAATCAAAATATATAAACTTTTTTTTCTAGCTCCAATAGTTTTAGAAATAAAATTTAAAAAATTTAAAAAATTTGACCTTTTTTTGAAATTTTTTTATTTTTTTGACAAATACAAAAAAATACATATTTTCTTACCAATACGTTTTTAAGTAAATTACAAAGCAAGTATTTTAAACTTTGTTTCATGAAAATCGGATAATAAATAAAAAAGTTACAATTTTTTTAAAGATACGCCTTTCCGCCATTTTCAATCCGCCATATCTTTCAAAAAACGCATTTACCAGAATGACAACAAGTCAAAAAATATGGGACGCCCTTAACAAAGTTAGCTTATCGGCAGAAAGTTGGCACGACTTGCACACGAAACTTGATTTGTCCATAGACTAACAGGCTTTCGCGCCTTTTTTGATTAAAAATCATATAGAGAAAAAACGTGACAAAATAATACGCAGCAGTTGGTAGGTTTACGAAGCCTTAATCTAATGGTGTTTTAGAACATGTTGTGGAGGACTTTTCAAGTGTGAATTCGGCACATGAAAATAACGAGGCTAAAAAAGACGTTATATACACAGCACCAGAAACTTCAGCAAAACATTCATTTTTTAAAGCTTGATTCCTCCTTGTTTTTAAGTTATTTTTAAGCATGTATGTTTAATAAAATAAATATTACATGGTATGGGCTTCTTTTCTAGTAAAAAATAACTTTACTATTTTTGTTCGCGTTAATTTTTACATTGTCGTCAACTGGTGGTTAGATTACCGTTTTCTAATTTTTAGATTAAGGTTCGAAATAAGTTCATTTTTATATTGGCCAATAAACTAAAATATCTTGAGATGTGTTTTTTATTTCA
This sequence comes from Aspidapion aeneum, assembly GCA_963576565.1. Taxonomy (NCBI): domain Eukaryota; kingdom Metazoa; phylum Arthropoda; class Insecta; order Coleoptera; family Brentidae; genus Aspidapion; species Aspidapion aeneum. The sequence continues at coordinate 30,509,064 of OY755041.1, forward strand.
GTCTTTCTAAACGTGTAAAAGTATTAGATATGTACAAAAACTAGTATTACCCCAAGGATGTAGCGGTATTGCCCCGTACCATGGAAGAATTCCACCAACTGCAACTTAAAATAAATAAAAAAAAATTTTTCTTATATTTATGCAAACAAAAGCTAACTAAATAAGAAAGATTTTGCAATTAAAATTCATTTAAAACGCTTTAATGTTGCTCGTTTCCTTAAGGTGGGGCAAATCCCCCGTCTTCCCATAATTATCCACACAAAGCTAATCATACAGAGAGCATTATTAAAAATTAAAAACGGTGCGAAATTCCGAAAGTCAAGTTGCTCCATTTTGCACTGCCGAAACTTTAAGTACTTACTGATTCCTTCTAATCTTTTAACACACAAGCTGGTCTTCAAATAATATTTTCTTAAAAAGTAAAACGTAACAGTCATTAGTGCTACTGGAATTAGCAGCCACACATTTATTAGACAGACTACAACTACAGCTCCCACCAGATTTAAGAGAAGCTAAAAATATAATAAAAATCACCTTCTAAATCAAGTTGTAGAAAAGAGATTCGCCCTAAACTCGATTTAGTTAAATTTCAAGAACTAATAAAAAATACAGCAGATTATTCAATTCATTGAATTCTACGTAGCATCTGAGCTTTTAGATGGAGGAAAACTGAAGATCCTCGTCTTCTCCAAACAACCTTACCAATATATATTTTATTGAATATAGAATAATATATATAACATTAAAATTAAATATTATTGCACTCACAGAGACAAAAAAGAACGGAACAGGTACGAATAGTGTCGGTAATTTTGTCCATATATTCACTGGAGTCCCAAAAGAAAGAAGAGCAGCCAGAGGGGTATCCTTGTTAATAAAGAAAAATCTAAAGAATAAAATTACAGACTACGATTGCATTAAAACATACTTCGAGTGAACATGAAGATGCTTGGACATAATATAAGCATAATAGCACTCTACGCACCATCAGATGACAAAACAGTAGCTACAAAACAAATGTTCTTTGACCAACTTGATGAGACTATCACAAAAATCGCTAATACCAGAGAAATAGTTATGCTTGGCGATTTTAATAGCCGAACTGGTAGGCAAACCCAGAGCAAAGTAATAGGACCATTTGGAGAGGAAGTAACAAATGATAATGGCTTAAGACTGATGCAATTGTGTGAAACCCACAACCTAAAAATAAATAATGGTTTTTTTAAACATAATGATATTCATCGATTTACCTTGATTCAGCCAACAAGAAATCTTAAATCAATCATTGATTATGCTTTGGTTGAACAACACTCGCAATGAATATGATGTGCGAGCACTTCGTGGTGTTACCTGTGGATCTGACCACCATCTGGTAAGAGCAAAAATATTATTTCCTTTGAGAAAAGAAAATAAGGAGGAAAGTATTAGAGAAAATGAAAACCTAAAATGCATCGAAGACAATCAAAAAGACAACTTTAGAAGTCTAGAAATCGAAAGTACTCAAAGATTGTATCAGAACCGATTAGATGAAAAATTAATAAACACAAATCACTCATTTGAAGAGATATATACAAACATAATAAAAAAGCTTGAAGGAAGCAAGTAACGAAGCAGTTGGATACCAAGATAATGGAAGTAACAGAAAATGGTCAAAGAGAAAAAACGCACTTGAAATGGCTCAGTACTAAAGAGGAAAAAGAACTAGAAATCTACAGGGAAACCAGAAGACAGCTAAGAAATTTGATACGCACAGAAAAAATTAAATGTTCGAGCGCAAGTTCCACGACATAAATACACATGTAGGAGGTAGGCAGAGCTCTGAAATATGGAAATTCATTTCTACAGTAAAAAACACAACAAAAGAAAACGTAAACATCCAGATAATCAAACCAGAACAATGGACAGAACACTACAAGGGACTGCTGCAAGAGATGAAACCCGAATATCTGGCATCCTCTCCGAGGAAAGACATAGAAGTACATGGAGAGGAAGTAATCATCGAAAAAGAAATGATAAAGAATAATATTAAAAAGCTTAAATCCGGAAAAGCTATATATGAATCAGAGAAACTAGTAATGATTTACATCCTCAATACATAAACAAGGAAACAAGCTGGATTGCAACAATTACAGAGGAATTTCAGTAACCAGTACTCTAAGTAGATTGTACGGTAGGATTCTTAGAGATCTAATAGAGAATGATTTTCATGAACAAGAAGAAGAAGAGCAAAGTGGGGTTCGTGCAGGCAGAATTTGTAGTGATAATGTTTTTTGTCTTAAACAAGTAATTGAGAAATGGAGCGCCAGAAATTAAAACTCATGTTACCTTTGGGGACCTACAAAAAGCATATGATACCGTTCCAGTAGAAAAATTATGGACAGTGCAAGCTAATATCAATCATACATACATAAAAGCGATTAAAGAACTATACAAAGGGTCAAAATCTAAAATTAAAATTGGAAATCGACTTTCAAAAGAATTCCTGGTAACAAAAGGCTTAAGACAGGGATGTTGTATCTCTTCAACTCTTTTTAAAATATATATCGCAGTAGCTCTAAAAAACTGGAAATGTAAAGTGCACGGCATGGGAATACAACTTAACGACCGATTTACCATATACACACTACAGTTGCGATGCACTTAATGTGTTTAAAAGAAAAATTATTTCAATTTAACATAATTAAAACATAGTCCAATCTGAATACTCTAGAGCCGATAGTGCGTGCAAAAAAGTTTGCCCGGTGCGTACAGAGTTCGAGAGCGGTGGTTCTTTATAAAGAATAAATTGATTGAGATAAACAGCATCGAAAATATAAGGGCGCCAGAAACATAAATTAAAATATAAAAAAAGTAAAGAATAATGTATTTTAATTTATTTTATAATACTTTATTTTATTTGGAAATAATAAATCAATTTGATTTAGCATGATTCAATTTTATTTAAAATAATTTTCTCCAATAGGTCATAAATATCTATGAGTTTTATTTTATTTTAATTTATTTTCTTTTATTATTTTATAATTAAAACAATACCAATTTAATTTTATTTTACATAACTTTAATTTGATATAAAATTATTTAATATAATTTATTCTGAAAAATTAAGGATTTAAGTAAATTTAGTTTCTTTTATTTTGTTTAAAGAAAATGTATTTTATTTGGAATTATTTGGTAAAATTTATTTATATTATTATTTTTGTATTTTTTTTTCAAATAAAATATTTTGCTATTTAAAAATGTACGTGATTTACTGGAGTACTGTGATTAAAATGTACGTGGGTTGAACTATAATTCATATAACAGTACTACAATTTTATTTAAAGTGTACCTGGTTTTTAGAATTTTGGCACTTCAGTATTTCGCTCTTTAAAATAGACGTGGTTTCAATGTGACAATTAAAAACCCACGTGGGTCATAAGCAAAAATTTGCTATTTCTCTTAATAAATATTTTATTAAATTAGATGTTTTATAACACAAAAATAACATTTTTAAAGGCAAAAATATTTAATACGAGACACTACAAAGATGCTCAGTAAACATAAAACTAAGATGGATAGAAAACACTGGGAAAATAAAATACTAATAATTAATTACCTTGTGATGTTAAAGGGTTTGACAACCATGTCCATGCACTGTAGCGCATTAAAATCCACCTTTCGGCGATATGTCATTCAGTGTGACTCCAAAATCAAAAATATCAACAAAAACCATTAAATAATAAAACACGGCACCATTGTTTGAAGAAATTTAGAAAATCCAAATTGATTGGCGAAAAAATTCGCTAAATAAAATGTAACTGCATAAGGAGTAACGTATTTTCAGCAACATTCGTAGCAAATCGGAAAATCAGCGCCATAGGTGGTCAAAATATGAACTAATAAATTAGAGTCAATTCATCAAAATTTTGTATATCGATATATCAAAGGACCACCAAATGACCAACAAGTGACCAGACAGAGAAGGAGTCTAAAATAATACACTAGAAATAAATGAATTAAATCTGACATCTTTTTATTACTTACTAGCTTGAATGAGAAAGAGCTATACTAACAATATACGGTAAGAAAAGGTATGCGTTTAGCAAAAATAAAAGATAGAAGCAACAAGAAAGAAAAAGACAGGCAAATAGAAAAGTCACCATGTTGCCGCACAGAAATCTCGAAGGGCGGGCAAGTAGGTCGCTATTATGGGCTTACTCTATCATCCTAAGAATATAAGATATAGAGAGAAAATAACTATTGATAGTAATTGGAATAACTATTTATAGGAATATAAACAATGAAAACATAACTAAAAACAACAAGTTGTACCAAGAAAAATATTAAATCTGCCACATTCCTACAATGTTCAAAAATCCAAGAAATCTTAGGGAAAGTTTCAAAGGCAACGGGGCAACATAGCATTTCTTCTCCAAAAATAGAGTGAGTTTCTTCGCAGGTGAAAATTGCGATCAGTGATTGTGTTTATATTGTGATAATATAATAAAATTTTAATTATTAAATAAAATTGCACTTGTGAAGATCTAAAAATTGGGCAAAATAGTACGCAAAGGATTGCTGAATACTACGCTACATTGCTAGAAATTCTAAAGCTGATATATTGGGAGGAATAACTCACTAAAACACAAGGTAAGATAATAATAGGAAAATAAACAAATAGAGGTGTTAAAATAATCTATTTACTTGTTTTAGTCTATGACCTAGGCGGATCATGATGCAACAATAATAGTCAAACTAGATAGAGGCTAGAAAAAGTCACACATAAGCTCTAAACTAGGAAGATGGATAATAGACAAAAAGCTAGAAAATAGACAAAAATTAACATTAAACAAATATAATGGATACTAGAAAAGCTGAAATGGGCTCCAATGATAATATGCGGAAAGTAAGAATAAGGTAAGTTGAAAATTATAGAAAATAAATAGACAAATAGGTAAACTAACTATTTTTACTATTTTTAGGTAAACTACAGCCCAAATAGAATTACTGGAAGCTAGATAAAAACAGAGGAGTATCTCCGAAGCAAAAGAAGTATGAAAAATATTCACCAAAACGTTAGAGAATAAAATAGACCTAGATAGTAGGTAAATTTGCCTAGGATCAACCAATGTGGAATAAAGTGGACTACAATTGTTGCTTTTCTTTTGCAATACTATTATCATTAGCTTTTAGAAGTTGTTTTTGTAAATATTCAAGAATATTTTAATAATAAAATGCAGATAAAATAGTTATAAAAATTTGATTATTGCAAATAATGTTATTGTGTTTAATTTTTTTATTATTTCTTAAGCAACATTTATTTTAGAATAAAAACAAAACCTACTATCTTCGTTTGTTCTTAATTTACAAAATTGGCGAATGCGATAGATCTATTGTGCTTTTGTGAATCAGATAAAGAATAGAAATTTGAGTTATTAATAAATTATGAAAAATAATTATAGTAATTTAACTAAAAATATTTAATAAACTCTAGTGACGAAATCCACACGTCACACAGGTTGTTGACGACCATGTAATTGTGGCTAATGATAAAGAAGACATGGAGTATATGAAAGAAAGAAAGAAAAGAGAAGAATACCAAAAGAGGGGATTAACAGTGACCGTGGACAAGACACAGTACTTATGTATTGGAAACGAATCCAGTGAGAACAGACTGTAAAGAATTGAAAAAAAGAATAGTAAAAGCAAAAAAGGTTGTTTCGGTTTCGCAAAAAACCTCTTTTTCTTTTAATCTAATTTTTATTATTTTTTCAGAACATTTCATTTTTATTTTTAAAACTCATATTTTGGGTTACAATTGGGTATAATTGGGTTGTAGTTTTACTCAATAGGTTAAGTTAAATTTAAGGCTTACAAACTAGCTATAAACTATCAATTTGGCATAGTTTAATATCTAAATTCCAAACGCATTTAATAATATACTTCTAATTTTAATTGAATCCTCATATTACTACCGCCCTCTGCATATTTTAATTTAAATCGCGTTTTTATTCTTTTTAATAAAATTAGAATTCTAAATTCTTTTTATCAGAAGTGATGCGATTTTCCTATAGAGGGCGAAGAAACACGCCGCAAAAACAAGAACCTAAAAGTCTGTCGCCATTCACACACGCTCTCGATCGGAATATTCTGAACGATCAACGCTTTTATAAAAAATGGTGAACTCTAAAAACCATTAAATTCCTCTAAAACTCCAAACATTGAAACTCGGGAGTGCTGGACCGCTATAGAAGACTTCTGGCGAATCTGGTGCACCAGTTGGAAGAGATCAAGACATCACCGGTAAGTCCTTCTCCTATAAGATCGCATCATTAATAACTTTATATTATTTCGCTCTTAAATAATCATTATATTCCAATATTATTTTTATGTCTCAATTAAATTTCACTTCAGAAAGGTACGATTTCGCGTGCGTTCGTATACCCTTCAAATGAAAGCGGAGGACTTGTTTAAATACAGTCCACTAGGCAATCTAATTTTTTGAGCTATCGGAGTGAGACATATTTTTATATTTTATTTATTATATTTATATCACTTCGATCGCCGGATTTTGATTTTAAAATTTGAAATTAAAAAAATCATTCTTTCTAAAGTGAAACGCAGGTAATATTGGTAATAACATGAGGACTGTTTTTGACAAGAATTTTTAAATTTTAAAATATAAAAATCTAAATTTATTTACTGCTCGTGTAGTAGGTAACGCCATATCAGTTTTTTTTATAAAATCCTTGGTCTCGACAGTCTAACAAAAAAGGTTTATTCGGTTGTTTTGGATCACTGATCTGAGGTCACATCGCTATAATAATAAACGCATATATTTTCAGGAATTCTTTCAGTAGTATACTGAAAAAATGACTACGTTTATATCGCTTCTATAAATATTTTAAAAAATTATAAAAATATTTTTAAATTATTTTTGCTTTTAAAATAGCTTTGATTTACAGTTTAATTTTAATAAACGCTTTTGATATTCGCTTTTAATATGCGCTTTTATTATAATACAAAATGGCAGCTGAGAAAATCAAGAAAATTAAAGTTTTTCGAGATATGGAGGAATCACATGTTAAGGAAATTTTAGCAGTAGCCCTAGAAGCTAAAACTGACGCCACAAAATGCAATACATTTAAAATTCGCTTTGAAGAACTTGAAGATTTTCGCGCGGAGTTTTCAAAAAAACACTCTACTTTGCTAAATGAAATTTTTGCTGATAAAAATGAAGTCGAATCAGTTAGGAAAAAACTTCACGATTTTCAGAAAAGTGTCACGCAAATTCAAGAAATTTTTAATGATCTTTTTCAAACTTCTGCACAGGCTTCTAGTGGTAATCCATATTCTCCGGGTGGTTCGCAACAAAATGACAATATGTCTTAACATTTACCGAGGATCGATTTAATTAAATTTAATGGAGAATTGAATCAATTTCCAGCTTTTTATGATTTGTTTAAAAGTTTGATTCACGACAATCCAAATATTCCAAATATGCAAAAATACTCTTTACTTGTTACAAATTTGGAAGGTCCTCCAAAAGAATTGGTCACTCAAATACCCCTCTCAGATCCTATTGCTTTTGAACAATTAGTAAAACGCTATAAAAATGATCGTCTCTTAGCCCAAACATATTGGAATGCCATTGAAAACGCTCCAAAAGTTAATTCTGAAGACCCTTTAGCTCTCAGAAATCTACTTGATATTTTTACAAAAAATCTCGAGGCTCTTAAAACAGTTGGTTTAGAACCTGATTTTTGGGATTTTATTTTAGCGCAAAAACTGCTTAAATCGGTTGACCATAATATTCAAACCCGCTTTGAAGTTTTTCACAGAAAACCTACGGAAATTCCGTCTTATAGGAGTATCTACAATTTCTTTGATCAACATTGCAACGCTCTTTTTACTGTAAACGCTAGTTCCTCATTTAATATGCAAGTTTCTCTTAGAAATAAACCCGCAAAATTGCAAAATAATAATTTTAAAACGCAATCCACGCCTCAATATAACAGGCGACAATCTCCACGTGCCTTTTTTGGTACAAATAATTCGCCGCAAAATCAAACCCCTCAAAAATTAAAATGCCCGATTTGCCCTCGCGATCACGTTTTAACTTTATGTCCAAATTACGTTTCTAAGTCTCCTCAAGAAAGATTTAATTTTCTGAAGGATAATAAATGGTGCATAAATTGTACTTCTAATATGCATCGCACTTTCCAATGCAAAAGCACACATTCATGTCGATTTTGCCGGAAAAGACATCACAGTTCTTGTCACGTTAATACTCTCGATATAAACGCACCCACTGCCACTGAAACAATTTCAGGCGTCGCGACGTCCAGCAGCGAAGCGCGCATACAGCAACAACAAACGGTCGAAAATTCCCAAAATAACGGTGGTGCATGCTATTCGTCTTATATGAATAATTCCGCTGTACTTTTATCAACCGCGATTTTTGAAATCAAAGATGTTAGGGGAAATTTTCAGACTGTTAGGGGAGTTTTGAATAATGGATCGCAGCTCTCATTTTTATCCTTGAAATGTGCAAATAAACTAGGGTTACCCCGCGTATACGACTACTGAAGTCCAGGGGATTGGTGACACGCATTTACAGTCAAAATTGGGTTCTGTAAATTTAATTATCAGGCCTTGTAATGACACGCAAACTTTATCGGTTAATACTATAATTTTGCCGCAAATATGCTCTTCAGTTCCTAGCAGTGAGATTAAAATAAATGACTGGAAAATAGTTAAAAATTTGAATCTCGCGGACCCGAACTTTTATAGACCGAGAGCTATTGACATTTTAATCGGAGCTGATTTGTTTCCTTATATAATTCAAGATGGACGAATTTTTGGAAATAATCAGGAACCAATTGCGCTAAATACCATTTTTGGATATATTTTAATGGGAAAAGTTAATTCTCTCGCTACGCAGCAAATTTCAAAATCATTTTTTTGTCAAATTTCAAATAAAATGCTAAATGATTCGTTTATAAAATTTTGGGAAATAGAAAATATCCCTGAAACGAAACGTATTCTTTCACCTCAAGATGATATGTGTGAAAAAATATTTCAAAATACGTCTCGTAATGATGAAGGACGCTATATTGTAACTCTTCCTTTTCGCGATAATATTGAACCGATTTTTCCAAATAGTCGTGATCTTGCGCTAAAGAGGTTTCTTTCGCTAGAAAGAAGGTTAATAAAAATGCCGGAAACTTAGCTTAGCTTAGCTCTAAGAGTTTTACAACAATTGGCTGAAGATGAAAAACAAAATTTTCCTCGCGCTTCTCAAGTCTTAATGTCTGACAATTTTGTCGATGACTTTGTAACTGGCGCTAGCCCTGTACAAGAAGCTGTTTCGCTTCAAAAAGAGCTATCTTGTTTGCTTAACTCTGGAGGCTTTAAGCTTCATAAATGGGCTAGTAATAACAAAAAAGTTTTAGAACACTTGTCTGAACCCGATATAAACCCAACCGCGCTTTCTTGAGATACGGACGAGACGACTAAAATTTTAGGTCTTAGATGGCAGCCTTGTTCTGATTATTTTTCTTACTCGGTAGAACCCTTGAGTCGCGAATGTACCAAACGCAATATACTTTCTGAAATTTTTAAAATATATGACCCCTTAGGTTGGCTCGCGCCAGTAACCATTTTAATAAAATGTCTAATTCAAGAATTTTGGAAACTTAAATTAGACTGGGATTCCGAAGCACCTGTTGAAATTATTCGACTTTGGGAACGTTATAAATCGGAACTACCCTTACTCAAAGATTTTCGCTTGCCTAGATTTATAAATATTTTTTCTGGTAATGCACGCATTGAAATAATCGCATTTTCGGACGCTAGTAATAAAGCTTATGCAGGAATAGTATATTTACGCGTTATTTACAAAAGTGAAATATCAGTTTACCTTTTATGCTCTAAAACTAGAGTTCCTCCACTCAAATTTACAAATATTGCAAGACTTGAATTAGCCGCTTGTAATCTTTTAGCTGATTTAGTTCACTTTGTTTTAACCACTTTTGAGTCCCGCTTGAAAATACATCAAGTTTTTGCTTTTAGTGACTCACAAGTAACACTTTCTTGGATAAGAGCGCACCCTTCTAGGTGGAAAACGTTCGTTCAAAATCGTGTTACACAAATTCAAGATAAAGTACCACCCAAAAATTGGTCATGCATCTCAACGTCACAAAACCTCGCAGATGTTGCTTCAAGAGGAGTTTATCCCAGTGAACTAATTAATCACAAATTATTTTTTAACGGCCCTGATTTTTTGAGACAATCTTATGAATACTGGCCTAAAGACTGTGAACTAAATGACTCTCCTGAAACTCTTTTAGAGGAGAAATCATTGCCTAATTTAACTTTAATTGCAATGCAAAATACAGCTCCTAATTTTTTGGACACGCTTTTAATGGAAAACTCTAATTTTTCTAAAATGTGTGGAGTTTTAGCCTATATTTGACGCTTTTTAAATAATAAATTTTTCTTAAAACCGCCTAATTTAAAAATTAATGAAGATTTTCTGACATTTGTTGAAATAACAAACGCAATTCATTTACTCATAAAAAATGAACAGTCAATTTATTTCTCAGAAGAAATTCACGCTTTAAAAAACAACTTAAAACTAAATAAATCAATGAAAAAATTAAATTTATTTTTAGATCCTCACGATTTAATCAGAGTAGGGGGCAGATTGCATCACTCCTCTCTGCGATATGACAAGAAACATCAAATTTTATTACCACGCAACAGTAAAATCACCCTCATGATTATCGAACATTTCCATATAAAATATCTTCATGCAGGAGTGAGGACGGTACATTTTTTGCTTAGTCAATTGTACTGGATCATTGCCGCAAAACGCGAAATTGCACATGTTTTATCAAAATGTATAATATGTTTTAAATGCAATCCTAAGTCGGTTTAGCCTATGATGGGTTCATTACCGTTTCCCCGCGTATCTCAGTTGAGAGCATTTTTGCACACCGGTGTTGACTACGGAGGTCCAATAAATATAGTCATGAGTCGACATCGTGGAAATCGTACTACGAAGGCTTACATATGTCTGTTTGTTTGCCTAAGTACTAAGTGCATTCATATAGAAATAGCAAGCGATTTGACCGCTGATTGTTTTATTGCTGCGCTTCGCAGATTTGTTGCGCGCCGAAACTACGTATCCGATCTGTATAGTGATAATGCAACTAACTTTTTCTCAGCTAACCGCAAGCTTTTACAGCTCGATTCTACCCGTCCCATTAAATGGCATTTTATCCCGAGTAATAGTCCAAATTTTGGAGGACTTTGGGAGTCAGGAATCAAGTCAGTTAAAAAACACTTGATCCGCTTAATAGGACATCAAAAATTAACTTTCGAAGAACTATACACTGTAACTTATCAAATCGAAGTTATTTTAAACTCGCGTCCTCTCACTGAAATTTCTAGCGATACAAATGATATTTCCGCGCTGACCCCAGGTCACTTTTTATCTCTGGAACCGCTAAGTGCCGTTCCTGACGCAAATTTTCTTGATCTTAAAATAAATCGTCTCACGCGTTGGCAGCTCCTCCAACGAATCCACCAAGATTTTTGGAGACGCTGGCAACAAGAGTATCTCCATACTCTACAACAAAGGAGTAAGTGGTTGGAACCCACTTCAACTCCTGAAGTTGGACGCTTAATTATAATTAAAAACGATTTATTACCGCCCCTTCAGTGGTAACTCGGCAGAGTGGTTGAAATTTTTCCCGGTAAGGATGGGATAAATCGAGTAGCCTCTGTCAAAACCAAGGATAGTTTGTTAAAGAGACCAATCTCTAAACTGTGTCCTTTACCTATTGGCCCCTTGGAAAATGCATAGCATTTTCGGCCGCCAGTATGTTTCGGTTTCGCAAAAAACCTCTTTTTCTTTTAATCTAATTTTTATTATTTTTTCAGAACATTTCATTTTTATTTTAAAAACTCATATTTTGGGTTATAATTGGGTATAATTGGGTTGTAGTTTTACTCAATAGGTTAAGTTAAATTTAAGGCTTACAAACTAGCTATAAACTATCAATTTGGCATAGTTTAATATTTAAATTCCAAACGCATTTAATAATATATTTCTAATTTTAATTGAATCCTCATATTACTACCGCCCTCTGCATATTTTAATTTAAATCGCGTTTTTATTCTTTTTAATAAAATTAGAATTCTAAATTCTTTTTATCAGAAGTGATGCGATTTTCCTATAGAGGGCGAAGAAACACGCCGCAAAAACAAGACAGAATCTAAACGTCTGTCGCCATTCACACACGCTCTCGATCGGAATATTTTGAACGATCAACGCTTTTATAAAAAATGGTGAACTCTAAAAACCATTAAATTCCTCTAAAACTCCAAACATTGAAACTCGGGAGTGCTGGACCGCTATAGAAGACTTCTGGCGAATCTGGTGCACCAGTTGGAAGAGATCAAGACATCACCGGTAAGTCCCTCTCCTATAAGATCGCATCATTAATAATTTTCTATTATTTCGCTCTTAAATAATCATTATATTCCAATAATATTTTTATGTCTCAATTAAATTTCACTTCAGAAAGGTACGATTTCGCGTGCTTTCGTATACCCTTCAAATGAAAGCGGAGGACTTGTTTAAATCCAGTCCACTAGGCAATCTAATTTTTTGAGCTGTCGGAGTGAGACAAAGGTTATTGGATGTCTTAACAGTATTTTATGGAGCAGAGAGATAAAAAAGAATGTAAAATTTAACATATATGAAACAATGGTGAAAAGCACGCTGTTGTATGGAATAGAAACTTGTCGCGTAACAGAAAAATACAGATCAAAAATAAAAAGTGTCAAAATGGATGCAATAAGAAGATCAATGATAATATCTAGAATAGATCACATAAGAAAGAAATGAGATCATAAAAGAAAGAATGGGAATCGAGGGAAGCATAACGGATGACACCACTAAAAGGTAACTGATATGGTACGGCCATGTACAACGGATGAACGACGAAAGATTACCAAAGCAGGTCCTAGAATGGCAACCGATAGGGCGCAGAAAAAGAGGGCGTCCTAAACTAGAATGGCAACAGTCAATCCAAAGATCAATGAGTCAAAAAAATTTGACAGAAGATGATTGTCAGGATCGAAGGAGGTGGAGAATAGGCGTCGGACAACGTAGAAAAACGTTCTAATCCGACATAGTAGTAGTAGTAAAATTAAATGAAAACATTGCAATGGTTGAAGAGATGTTACATTAAAATATCCTTTTTTTATGATTTACAATTTAAATACATATAAAGGTACTGACAGTAGTTAGAGCTCAAAAAAATTTAACCTGACCTGTTCCTGATAGTAATACTGTAAGTAACTTTATATTTATTCAAATTGTAATAAAAAAAAACAAGATATTTTAATATTACATGTCTTGAACCATTGCACTGTTTCCATTTAATTTTATGGTTATACATTATTCTATATTCAATAAAATGTATGTTGGTAAAGTTGTTTGGAGACTGACTCCAAGAACGCTACCAATATTGCTCGCACCCTATAAGCGCGAAAGCCGGGTTGCGACAATATTTCAAAACATTTTAACTAATTTGCACTGTATAATCTTTTTTATAATAACCTGGACAGTATCAATAAAAGCATTTGGTAATAGTTCATCTACGGCCCCCAGATCTTTTGAAAAGCGATTCAGTATTCTTCCGGAAGTATTTGCATTGAAAAAACTCATTGCGGCATGTATGATGCTTTCAAACATTTGGTTATGTAAGCTAAAATAGGAAGAAATATTGCCTTATGATTTAAATAATACACTACTTATCAAAAAAATTTGTACACCTACAATATAAAAACCCATGTTAGGTGTACAATTTTTTTTGAAAAGCAGTATATTTTAATAAATGTTTTGCAGGAATTAAAAAAAATTGATCACTCCGTCAAAGTTTTATCAAGCCCAGATTACTGAAGACCTTATATATTTTAATATGCCCATCCCAGTAATGCATATAAATCCTTCTCATTCGCTTCAATCCAAAACAGCTTTTGCTTTGGATTGTAGCGAATAAATTACAAAATTAATTATTTGGTTATATAATTTTTACTTTAAACACATGGCTTAAATCAGGTCCAAAAATTGTAAATTTTCTTTCACATGCGTAATACTCTTGGCTTTTGCTTCTTTTTATTAAAAAGACTTTTGAAAAGAAAGTTGGTCAATCGAACTATAGTAGGTACCATTTAAGTGAAATTTAACGCTGCATCCGGACTCACTGCAATGCCAAAACGTGAGGTACCAAGGCCACCCGACCGACGCGCTAAAGTTGATCTAAAGTCTACAACATTGTTATTTAGGGACACTATTCTGACAGATTTCCATTGAAAACTGACAGTTCATCTTTCAAAATTGACATACCAAAGTCGAATTTATTAATCCAGTACAGTAAATATCGGTTATAACGACATTGAACGCACCGCTTAATTTTGGCCGTTATAATCGAGCGTCGTTATAGAGAAAAAGGTAACAATATGGGTTCTATATAGGATTCGGTCGGGCCCATAGACGAATGTAGTTTACTGTGGTCGGGCCCTTAATATGTCGTCGCTATAACCGATATATCCTAATATCCGATATCGATTCCATTAATAAAGACGGCACTATTAATTCCGACTATTATAATATACAAAGTCCTAATTTTGAAAGAATACAGCTATTCTTATAATGCGAAAGTGTCAGAATAGTACCCTGCAATATTGCTGCATGACTTTATTGCAATAAGTCCCTATTTCTAATCCTATAGCTGTGAAGTTCTCTTAACTTACTTTAAAGATGCTCTCATACAGATGTTGTAGAAAAATAAGCTTCGGCCAATGGAAAATATAATTGTAGCTACAATAATCGCAGTAAAAAATGAAATACATGTTTTTGTATTTAAACCGTTGGCTACGCCTTTTATAGCTCTGGTTTCTTCCAATTTTACCCTAAAATTTAAAAATATAACCAAAATAATATGCTGTACTCCACTGCATAGAAAGTAGAGTAATGTATATCTGGGACAAATTATTAAACAAAAAAAAAACCAAACAGCTGAAATTAAGAGACGAGTACGATTAGTCTGAGCAGCATTCGGTAAATTAAGCTACATATTAAAAAATATCCTCAGTACCTCAAAACGAAACTGCATAACCATGTATCCTTTCTGTACCTACCTATGGATCCCAGATCTGGACACTTACAAATTCAAACACAGATAAGTTATCAAAAGCCCAAAGGTCAATGGAAAGACCAATGTTACACGTAAAGCTAAAAGATAGAAACAGGAATGAAAGGATAAGAACTAAAACCAAAGTAGGGGATGTCAGAGGATAGGTAGGAAATTTGCCGGTCATAATATCAGAGTTAAAGACGATCGATTAAACAGATGTATTAAAAACTGGAGACCTTGGGATAATAAAAAAGTAGAGGAAGACCCCAAATGAGATGCGTGGACAATTTGAAGAAACATGCGGGAACTAGATGTACGAATACGGCGACAGACAGAGAAGAGTGGAAGTTATTGGGGAGGCCTATGTGCAAAGATGGATCGAAGAAAGCTAAATAGATACATAGATAGACTCTCATCATTCTCGATGTTATTCTCTAAGATGGAAATAATGATCATTTCAGCAAATGTGGGCTATAGTAAGCCTTTCCACTGTGACTACAATTTATATATTCTTAACACATAGATTTTAGCCTTTTGTTGAGCCAACTAGTACTTTGTTTTCTGCTTCGGCCGGGGATCGAACCCGGGATCTCTTGCTATCTAGGCAAACATTCTAACCACTGAACTACCGAAGCCATACATAAATTTTTGGAAAACTTCCATCTATGCAGGCTGCGGTGTCTCAATACAAAAACGAGAAACTCTCAGGGTATTAACTCGACCAAGTCATCCAACTGATCTCTCTTAATTCTTCTTTCCCACTGGCAAAGGTATGATAACTCAAATTAGACGTAACGAATCAACGTCTGAAAGCATGACATCACCTTTTCGTGTGTTAAAATTTCTGATCGCAAAATGGGCGATTGCCAATATAATTATCAAATACCAAATTGCAAATAATGCAATTAAAACTATAAACAACAAGTGAAATTAAAGAAAGAAAAATAAGAAAAAAGTTTTCTGCTTCGGCCGGGGATCGAACCCGGGATCTCTTGCTATCTAGGCAAACATTCTAACCACTGAACTACCGAAGCCATACATAAATTTAGACTATGGAGACTGCGGTATCTCAATACAAGAACGAGAAACTCTCAGGGTATTAACTTGACCAAGTCATCCAACTGATCTCTTTTAATTCTTCTTTCCCACTGTCAAAGGTATGATAACTCAAATTAGACGTAAAGAATCAACGTCTGAAAGCATGAGATCACCTTTTCCTGTGTTAAAATTTCTGATCGCAAAATGTGGGCTATAGTAAGCCTTTCCACTGTGACTACAATTTATATATTCTTAACACATAGATTTTAGTCTTTTGTTGAACCAACTAGTACTTTGTTTTCTGCTTCTGCCGGAGATCCAACCCGGGATCTCTTGCTATCTAGGCAAACATTCTAACCACTGAACTACCGAAGCCATACATAAATTTTTGGAAAACTTCCATCTATGCATGCTGCGGTGTCTCAATACAAAAACGAGAAACTCTCAGGGTATTAACTCGACCAAGTCATCCAACTGATCTCTTTTAATTCTTCTTTCCCACTGTCAAAGGTATGATAACTCAAATTAGACGTAACGAATCAACGTCTGAAAGCATGAGATCACCTTTTCGTGTGTTAAAATTTCTGATCGCAAAATGGGCGATTGCCAATATAATTATCAAATACCAAATTGCAAATAATGCAAGGACCTAAAACTATAAACAACAAGTGAGATTTAAGAAAAAAAACTTTCATCTATGCAGGCTGCGGTGTCTCAATAAAAGAACGAGAAACTCTCAGGGTATTAACTCGACCAAGTCATCCAACTGATCTCTTTTAATTCTTCTTTCCCACTGTCATAAGTATTATAACTCAAATTAGACGTAAAGAATCAACGTCTGAAAGCATGAGATCACCTTTTCGTGTGTTAAAATATCTGATCGCAAAATGGCCAATATAATTATCAAATACCAAATTGCAAATAATGCAAGGACCTAAAACTTTAAACAACAAGTGAAATTAAAGAAAAAACTTCCATCTATGCAGGCTGCGGTGTCCCAGTACAAGAAAGAGAAACTCTCAGGGTATTAACTCGACCAAGTCATCCAACTGATCTGTTTTAATTCTTCTTTCCCACTGTCAAAGGTATGATAAATCAAATTAGAAGTAAAGAATCAACGTCTGAAAGCTTGAGTTCTCCTTTTCGTGTGTTAAAATTTCTGATCGCAAAATGGGCAATTGCCAATATAATTATCATATACCAAATTGCAAATAATGCAGGCACCTAAAACTATAAACAACAAGTGAAATTAAAGAAAGAAAAATAAGAAAAAAGTTTTCTGCTTCGGCCGGGGATCGAACCCGGGATCTTTTGCTATCTAGGCAAACATTCTAACCACTGAACTACCGAAGCCATACATAAATTTTCGGAAAACTTCCATCTATGCAGGCTGCGGTGTCTCAATACAAGAACGAGAAACTCTCAGGGTATTAACTCGAACAAGTCATCCTACTGAACTCTTTTAATTTTTCTTTCCCACTGTCAAAGGTATGATAACTTAAATTAGACGTAAAGAATCAACGTCTGAAAGCATGAGATCACCACCAAGAATTAAAAGAGTTCAGTTGGATGACTTGGTCGAGTTAATACCCTGAGAGTTTCTCGTTCTTGTATTGAGACACTGCAGCCTGTATAGATGGAAGTTTTTCCAAAATTTATGTATGGCTTCGGTAGTTCAGTGGTTAGAATGTTTGCCTAGATAGCAAGAGATCCCGGGATCGATCCCCGGCCGAAGCAGAAAACTGTTTTATTATTTCTCTTTCTTTAATTTTACTTATTGTTTATAGTTTTAGGTCCTTGCATAATTTGCAATTTGGTATTTGATAATTATATTGGCAATCGCCCATTTTGCGATCAGAAATTTTAACACACGAAAAGGTGATCTTATGCTTTCAGACGTTGATTCTTTACGTCTAATTTGAGTTATCATACCTTTGACAGTGGGAAAGAAGAATTAAAAGAGATCAGTTGGATGACTTGGTCGAGTTAATACCCTGAGAGTTTCTCGTTCTTTTATTATTGAGACACCGCAGCCTGCAAAGATGGAAGTTTTCCGAAAATGTATGTATGGATTCGGTAGTTCAGTGGTTAGAATGTTTGCCTAGATAGCAAGAGATCCCAGGTTCGATCCCCGGCCGAAGCAGAAAACTTTTTTCTTATTTTTCTTTCTTTAATTTCACTTGTTGTTTATAGTTTTAGGTCCTTGCATTATTTGCAATTTGGTATTTGATAATTATATTGGGAATCGCCCATTTTGCGATCAGAAATTTTAACACACGAAAAGGTGATCTCATGCTTTCAGACGTTGATTCTTTACGTCTAGTTTGAGTTATCATACCTTTGACAGTGGGAAAGAAGAATTAAAAGAGTTCAGTTGGATGACTTGGTCGAGTTAATACCCTGAGAGTTTTTCGTTCTTGTATTGAGACACCGCAGCCTGCATAGATGGAAGTTTTCCGAAAATTTATGTATGGCTTCGGTAGTTCAGCGGTTTGAATATTTGCCAAGATAGCAAGAGATCCCGAGTTCGATCTCCGGCCGAAACAGAAAACTTTTTTCTTATTTTTCTTTCTTTAATTTCACTTGTTGTTTACAGTTTTAGGTCCTTGCATTATTTGCAATTTGGTATTTGATAATTATATTGGCAATTGCCCATTTTGCGATCAGAAATTTTAACACACGAAAAGGTGATATCATGTTTTCAGACGTTGATTCTTTACGTCTAATTTGAGTTATCATACCTTTGACAGTGGGAATAAAGAATTAAAAGAGATCAGTTGGATGACTTGGTCGAGTTAATACCCTGAGAGTTTCTCGTTCTTTTATTGAGACACCGCAGCCTGCATAGATGGAAGTTTTCCGAAAATTTATGTACGGCTTCGGTAGTTCAGTGGTTAGAATGTTTGCCTAGATAGCAAGAGTCCCGGGCTCGATCCCCGGCCGAAGCAGAAAACTTTTTCTTATTTTTCTTTCTTTAATTTCACTTGTTGTTTATAGTTTTAGGTCTTTGCATTATTTGCAATTTGGTATTTGATAGTACTTTGTATGTTGATAATCTTTGACTTAATCTAATAGTTTGTATAAATGCTGTGCCTAAAACGTATGTAGTATTACCGTTAGTCGACAGTGATTGGTTGTCTGTTTATTTATAATGGCGGTTCATCATTAGCATTTTAGCATTAAAACAAATGCAAATATGTCAACATTTTTGGGAGACATATTTCATACATTCTAATATACATTTCATACATTTTCTCAGGGTATAATTTGCGCCAGATATAATAAGCTGGTCTGCGTACTTCCTTCGCCTATAAGCAGTAAAACGCTTACGAGGTTTGTTTTAAGTTACACATTCAAGTGAATCCAGTGCACCTCCTCCTTTCTGATAACTTTTTTGCCAACTTACCAATAGCCAAGGAAAACGTCTCCTCCACTTGCCGCAGCTTGGGCGCCAAGGAAAGCGATGAGTAGTAGGCTAATTATACAACAGTTACCTCCGGCAGAAAAATACTCTTTGTAGTTATAGAATCCAACGCTACCCAAGGTTCGCATTTCTGGTGTTATTTTGGGACCACCCTACAACAAAAAATGTAAATTTCTACTTTAGGTTCTGTGATATTTATTGTGGGTTTTTCAGATAATAAAATACATAAAATAAACATTATTTTTAATTTTTTTAAAGATTCCTACTCAAATTTTAAACCCGGTGGCTAATGCGACCAACTGATAGAAGCGGTTAATCTTAAAAAATCAATTCAAGAATTAAAGTAGTAGTTCACTCCCTACGGTGTCCGATACTGCGTTGAATGATAGAAGCAACACACTTGGTATGGATAGAGATAAGACTTGCCCGAACATTTTACGAAAGGGAACCACCCCCCCCCACCCCTGGCAGGGGGGTGGTTCCCCCCTTAAACGTGCTTTTTGATAGTTTTTTGCTAGTAACTTGTTTTTCAAAAATCTTCTAGAGATCATTTTTCAAGTGGATTCAATTTCCTTTCCAACGATGTACCTTAGTACTGACGGCAGTGGTGCACATTCCATTAGTGTACGAAAAAAGGGGAAAATCTTTAAGATATTTTTTTTATCTATTTTTTATGGTATTTTTGATCCTTAACACTATTTTTTTTTTTTTAAATATTTTTCTTTAAAAGCCCATTGTATACAGTTAAACACTTATTAAGCTAAACATATATTTATTAAATAGCTGCCTTGAAATAAAAATAAATGTGTATGTAGAAATGCTTAAATCAAACAAAAATTTTGAACATTCATTTTTGTAACTGAGTAAATAAAAATAAGAGTGAGGAAAAAATTATTTTTGGTTAGTAATAACTTAAATCTGACTTTTTCTAGTTAACCTTCTTTAAAGTGGGGGCGGAGGGCATTCCCCCTGTCACCTACCTCAAAATTGTTTTCCCAATTATTTGCAAACTTTTTACTTGAAAAGAAACAACTAAGCAACAATTATTAAGGTTGATGAAAAGTCCTCTGTAACGATGTATAACACGCCCCCCTTACATCAGTGGCGCACGTTTTATAGGCATTTAAATAAATTAGAGGTGTGGAAAAACTTTTTTTTTTAATTTTCTTAAATTTAACTGTCCCACATGTCTGGTTTTAAAACTAATTTTTCAAGCTCAAAAAATTTCCTCTTCAACGATGTATATCACTCCCCCCTCAAGGCAGCGGTAGATCTAGCATAGACGCACCAAAAATGGTCAAATTTGATGAACACTTGAATCTTCATTTAAGACAACCATGTTGGAACAGTATTAATACACACACTACGTTCACTGAGAGAAGCAACACAATTGGTATGGATATACAGTATGCTCCCCCAATAATATAACGAGGGTGATCCATCCGCTTACTCTTGGCGGGGGGGGGGGGGGGGGGGGGTGGTCCCCCCCTTAAATATTTTTTTAACATTTTTTCTAATAAACCGAAAAATGTCAGAAAAACATTTAGGGTAGGGACCACCCCCCCACCAAGAGTAGGCGGATGGTTCCCCGTCGTTATATTTTTGGGGGAGTATACTGTGTATTCATATCAAGTGTGTTGCTTCTCTCATTGAACGCAGTGTGTGTATTAAAACTGTTCTAACATGAACCTAAATGAGGATTCAAGTGTGTACAAAATTTGACCATTTTTGGTGCGTCTATGCACGATCTACCGCTGCCTTGAGGGGAGAGTCATATACATCGTTGGAAAGGAAATTTCTTTAGCTTTAACAATAAGTTTTAAAACCAGACATGTAGGACAGTAAAATTTAAGAAAATTAAAAAAAACAAGTTTTTTCCACACCTCTCATTTATTTAAATGCTTATAAAAGGTGCGCCACTGATGTAAGGGGGGCGTGTTATACATCGTTAGAGAGGACTTTTCATCAGCCTCAATAAGTGTTACTTAGTTGTTTTTGCCAACTTAAAAGTTTGCAAATAATTTAGAAAATACTGTAAGAGAGCACTTTTGAGGGTGGTGAGAAGATGGATGCCCCCCACCCCCACTTTAAAGAAGGTTAACTAAAAAAACTCAGTTTTAAGTTATTACTAACCAAAAATAATATGTTACTCATTCTCATTTTTATTTACTCAGTTACAAAAACAGTATCGTTCGATCGCAGTTCGGTACGGTTGTATTGCATCGTACCTGCGTAATAGTGCTAACGAGGTCAAGTCGAGGTTTGTTTTGTTTAGAAGAAACCGCGCGCGCGAAAAATCTGTGGTAAATATCTATAAACAATGTTTATTATAAATAATATATCATGTTTAAAAGCAAAAAAATTGTATCATCACCTGTGAAGCTTGTTTTAAAAATTAGCGAAAAGCCCAAACAAAATTATGAAAAAATGGATAATGCCGAATTATTTCAGGATAGCCATGCTAGAACACAAAATGAAGAAGTTTTATATAGCAAATGGAAAAAATCCCAAACCGAAAAAAATTCACTTAGTGTACAAGTGGATTATCTCCGAAGTCAACTGGAAAGTATGAAAAAAAAATCAGACAAAAAGGAAAAGGTTGAAATAAACGTCGAATGGATACTTCACTCTCACCACCACAAAAAAGCTCGGGCACTGGAGAGCCCTCCAATATAACACAAAATGAAGAACCCTCTACTAAGGTTCAAAAAGCTCCATTACCTCCACCGATTATGATAAATGGCGTAAATAATTTTAATGATATTTATGAAAAGTTAAATATCATACAAGGAGTTAAAATAAAAGTTTTAAATAACGAAAATATTAAAATAAATGTACAAGACGCAGACAGCTATCGGCTGGTTACTAAAATGCTTAATGAAATAGATTATTAATGGCACTCATACGAAAACAAACAAATAAGGCCAATTAGAGTAATAGCGAATAGGCTACACTTCTCATGTGACCCACAAAAAATTGTAGCTGATCTACAAAAAAAAGGTTTTAAGGCACTGGAAGCCAGCAACAAACTGAAATGGAGAACAAGACAAACCTCTTAACATGTTTATGCTTACATTTAGCCACGATGAAGATATCAACAAAATTTTTGAAATTTCCAGTATCCTTGGGATTGAAGTGGAAATAAAAGCACTAAAAACCTCAAAATTAGTCCCTCAATGCAAAAGATGTCAATCTTATGGACACACGCAAAAATATTGCGCTAAAGAACCACGTTGCGTAAAATGCACGGGGAAACATCTTACTGTAGAATGCCCCAAACCAAAAAAATCTGTGGAGGCAAGCATCCTGCTAACTACAGAGGATGCCTTGTTGCTAAAGAAATACAAAAATTGAAAAATAAACCTAAGAAACCGAATCTCACACCAAACGGGATTACAAATAGACAAACCCAACAGACAAGAAACACAGTCACACAAAACTCTGTGACAAGGATATAAAGCCAAGTAGCAGCAACAGCTACTATACCTGATATTAATATCAGTAGTCAAAATACTATGGAACAAACACTTCAATTAATTTTGGAGAAACTGAACAAACTTGATGAGCGATTAACTAAACTAGAAAGTAGCAATAAGGGAGCTACCAATATGCCTCAAATTGGTCAGTAATCTTAGAATTCTAGCTTGGAATGCCAATGGTCTCTTGCACAATCAGCAAGACTTGCAAGTTATCCTAGACATAGAAAAAATTGACGTCTGTCTTGTGTCAGAAACGCATTTCACTAACCAGTCTCACATTAAATTTAAGGGTTATAAAGTGTATCATACAACTCACCCTAGCAATACTGCACATGGGGGAAGTGCTGTAATTATTAAAGAAAATATATCACACTATGAGGAGATGGGATATAAAACCATAGAGATTCAAGCTATATTAGTAAGTGTAAAAGCCAAAACATATACACTAGTCATAAGTGCTGCCTTAATACCACCAAGGTACTTACTAAAGAAAAATCAATATCTTAATTTTCTCAGAAAATTAGGAAACCGTTTTATAATTGGAGGTGACTTTAATGCAAAAAATACCTACTGGGGATCTAGACTGACGAATTCTAAAGAAAAAGAACTTTTGCAAGCTATTAGTGAATATCAATGTGAGCCAATATCAACTGGTAAGCCCACATACTATCCAACAGATCCAGGAAAAATTCCAGATCTAATTGATTTTTTTATAGTAAAAAATATATCCTTAAGTTTTGTAGATATAGAAGAAAGTTTTGATTTACACTCAGATCATTCACCTATTATACTAACTCTTAGTAAAAACATAATAAAGAAAGAAGCAAATATCTCACTCGTTAATAAACTGACTGACTGGATTAGTTTTAAACAAAGTCTGTCAGAAAAAATAAACCTATCAGTACCATTGCAAACGCCAGAACAAATCGATAAAGAAGTTGAATATTTTGTTAAAAATATTCAACAAGCAGCTTGGGAAAACAGTCCATAACCAAAGAGAATTTTTAAGGGAAAAAACTATCCAAAGGAAATTAGAGACCTTATATTGGAAAAAAGGAAACTAAGAAGAAAGTGACAGCAAAGCCGTGATCCTCGGGACAAAACAAATCTCAACAATATGACGCAGCGCATTAGGCGAGAAATTCTAGTAATAAAAAATGAATCTATTAACCATTTTCTTAATGAACTTACAGATGATAAAAATACCGACTATTCCCTTTGGAAAGCAACCAAAGATTTTAAAAGACCAATTATCCAAATTCCACCCATACGAAAATCTAATAACCAGTGTGCAAGGAGTAACAAAGACAAAGCAGATATTTTTGCAAGTCATTTAGAAAAAAACATTTCAGCCCCACGAAACACCGGATGAAAACTTTCATTTAAATGAACCCCATCAAATCGAAGACCATATTAAGCTTACATCACCAAAAGAAATATTAACAGAAATCAAAAATATTAATTTGAAAAAAGCCCCAGGGTATGATCTTATTAACGGGGTAGTCATAAAACAACTCCCCAGACAAGCTATCGTAAAACTATGCAACCTAATTAATGCGTCCTTTAGGCTTAGGTATGTACCTAAACTGTGGAAAGTTGCAGAAGTTATCATGATCCCAAAACCGGGAAAACCACTCCATGACGTGTCATCTTACAGGCCAATATCTTTGCTGCCAATTATATCCAAGCTCTATGAGAAATTATTGCTTAAAAGAATAAAACCCATCATAGAAAGAGAAGAAATTATTCCATCTCATCAATTTGGTTTTCGAGACAAGCATTCCACGATAGATCAAGTACATAGAATTACTAATATAATAGAAAAAGCACTAGAAGAGGGAAAAGTTTGTTCTGCAGGTTTTCTAGATGTAGCACAAGCATTTGACAAAGTGTGGCATGAAGGCCTTACTTTTAAACTAAAACGGTTTCTGCCAAAACAATATTCGGATATTTTGGATTCATACATATCTGATAGACATTTTAGAGTAAAACAGGAAGACTCATACTCAAATTTAAGAGAAATTCAAGCAGGCGTGCCCCAGGGTAGCGTACTAGGCCCTTATCTATATTTATTATTCACTTGCGATATCCCAAAGCCAGAAAATTGTCACTTAGCAACATTTGCAGATGATACTTTATTTATTGACGGTAGAAAAATCTATTGAAAAATGCATAGAAAAACTTCAGGATGCAGTCACCGAAGTTCACAGTTGGACCACAAAGTGGCGAATAAAATTAAATGAAACCAAATCAATTCATGTTGATTTTACAAACAAAAATATAAATCACATACAAATAACAATTGCGCTGGAAAGCACATGTTAAGAAAAAAAAAAGAAGAACTTGAGATAAGGTATAGAAAAATGAACTGGCTAATTGGAAGGAAGTCCAATTTAACAATTCATAATAAGTTACTGCTTTATAGACAAATACTGAAACCAGTATGGACATACGGTATTCAACTATGGGGTTGTGCTAAAGAGAGTAACATTCTAGTTTTACAGAGATTTCAAAATAAAGTATTAAGAAACATTGTGCATGCACCTTGGTACGTTCGAAATAATGACCTTCATCGAGATCTAAAAATCGAAACTGTAGCAGAGACTAAAAAAGTACGCAAAAAGCCATGAAGATAGACTCCATCGACATGTGAATGTGAAAGCAATTGAGCTTCTAGACAATACTATGCTAGTTCGAAGACTAAAAAGAGTGAAGCCGTTTGAGCTAGTAAACTGAGTGAATTATATAAAACAAAATAATGCTATATACAGTTACAGACTAAACAAAGCGGGGAGAACTGTTGAGTGAACCCTAAGTTTAAATCTGACTTTTCTAGTAAATTAAGTTAAAACAAAATTGCTAATTAGTCTTACTGACTGGATTGTAATACAATAAACACAGTGTGTTTGACAAATAAAAAAAAATAAAAAAAAAGTTACAAAAATTAATGTTCAAAATTTTTGTTTGATTTAAGGATTTCTACAAACACATTTATTTTTATTTCAAGGCGGCTATTAAAAAAAATACGTCTTGCTAAATAACTATTTAACTGTATACAATGGGCTTTTAACTAAAAATATTTTAAAAAAAATTGGGTTAACGATAAAAAATACCACGAAAAATAGATTTAAAAAATATTTTAAAAATGTTCCCTTTTCTTCGTACGCTAATGGAATGTGCACCACTGCCGTTAAATGGTACTAAGGTACATCGTTGAAAAGGAATTGTGTCCGCTTGAAAAATAATCTCTAGAATATTTTTGAAAAACTTGACTGTTTTCGAGTTATTAGCAAAAAACTATCAAAAAGCAGGTTTAGGGGGGGACCACCCCCCTGCCAGGGGTGGTGTTTGATATCAATAGAATTATATTATGTTTATTACATAAATATGTATTGATAACTAACTAATGACATCAATTCAAGTCATAATGATTAAAGGTGAATAACAACAGGATTGCTATACAGGTCATCACATCTCCCCTTCACGATAATGACAAGCTTGTTCTTCATCATCTTCTCCCCCTTTTTGCTTAAAACATGCTGTAACCTTCTTTAAAGATTTCCTATTACAAGTTACATTTTTTCCATTAGGCATTTTCACCACATGTCTTCGTTTCTTCTCTATTCCCATTACTGCTCTAAGTTGATCCCATCTTTTTGAAATTGGATTTTGGATTCTTACTTTGTCGCCAACATTTAACTCGGAAGATTTTTTGCATTGCTGTTGTAACGTTCTATTATTTTGTTACGTTCAACTTCTTTTCTGTCACATGCTTCTGCAACTTCTTTCCATTTAATGTCAAATGTCTTTGAATGAGCTGGAACTAAGGATCGTATGGGACGCCCAAATAATATTTCTGAAGGAGATTTTCCACTCAAATTAGGAGTATTTTTCCATTCTAGAAGTCCTGCATAATATCTGTCTTCATTAAGGTTAGTTAACACTGATCATACATTTTTTAATTAGGTTTTTCATTTCTTTAAAGCATGTCCATTTCTTTCGGGATAGTAAGGTGTTAATGGACAGCTACTAATATGCCACTTTTTCAAGAATTCCAAAAATTCATGTGATTTGTATTGAGGTCCGTTGTCTGACCTATCTTAATGGTACCCCAGTATCAGAGAAAAAAAATTTTTCGTAGTCCGCAAATTATTTTCTGGCTCGTGGGATCACAGTTTCCAATTGTCTAGTCCTAATAAGTAAAGCTTGCATTTATTTATTGCCCACGTGACTCGATTTCCACCACAGCATATCTAGTTTCTGTTTCAGAAAGAAATCTTGATCCACACTGTACCATTTTCCACGCTTCATCATGCTTTTGTAGAAGTAAATATCCTAAACCATGGAGCCTGGAGGCATCAGTATGTATAGCAGTTGATTTTGTTGGATCAAATGCGGTAAGAATTGGTGGTTCTGTCAAATGGTTACGAATGCTATTGAATGCTTCATTATGTACGTCAGCCCATAAGAAATGATTTTTTGTTTTCAGTAAATTTCTTAGTGGACCAGCTTTTCTGGTTATTTGGGACGAAAAATTTCCTAGTTGATTAACTAAACCCATGAAAGAACGAAACTTGGTTATATTTGTAGGAACAGGAAAATTTCTAATAGCTTCATTTTATTTAGATCCGCCTTTATGCCTTTTTTTCCAATAACATATCCAACGTAATTGATATCTGGTTGTGCGAAAATGAATTTGCTTTTGTTTAAGCTGATGGAATGTTCTCGACATCTTTGAAGTAATTTGGTAATTTTCAAATAGTGTTCTTTGAATGACTCATCATATACTAAAATGTCATCAACTACTTTTTCTACATTTGGTATACCTTGTAGTGCCTGATTACCTCGTCTACAGAACTCATCACCCATTGGTGCTCGAAGAAACATGAATCGTCCCCACGGTGTAAGAAAAGTTGTTAGTTTTCTACTTTCTTCGTCTAATTCCAGTTGCCTATAGCCACTTGTAGGATCCAATGATGAAAAATACTTTCAATTGTAGTCCACGTTTGATATAGCTTCCCAATGTGACTTAAATGGATGTACAGGTCGTCTTACAAATTTATTCAATTTCGTAAAGTCAATGCAAACTCTGATCTTACCATTTGATTTTTGGACTGCTACAACCAAAGGGCTACAACCAAAGGGCTCACAAAGTCTGTAGCTTCATCAACAGGTGTAATTATGCCTTTTCTGACCATTTCATCTAGTTCATCTTTAACTTGGTTACGCCACGCGAAAGATATTTTTCTAGGAGACGTTATAGCTGAAGAGATTACGTTTTCCTTTAAGTAAATGTGAACAGGTGATCCAGCAATTGGTTTTAACTGTTCTGAGTCAAATACATCTTCAAATTCTTCGATTAACTTTAAACGCAAGACTTCACATTGTCCACTGATGGGATGTTCTGGTAGGTTTTGAAGATTTAGCGAGTGTATTTTATAAATATTCGATAATGGTTTTGGAAAATTTTTATGTATTATCGCAAGTTTTATTAAAGCTTTTTTATCAAGAAGTAACACCACTCTGTAACACCACTGCAAATGTAAACACGATTTTTTGTGAACATACTCTCATACCAAATATTGCAATCGATAAAGCCAAAAACTTTCAGTTGTGTACCGTCTGCAGATTCCAGCTTCAAACTGTCTTTGCATAAACTTAATTTGTCAATGGAAAGGGCTTCAATAAAATTTTCACCAGCAACACAAACCTCTGCTCCTGTGTCAGGTGTAGCTTTAAAATTAATGATCTTTTCCAAAATATCAGTAGAAACTGTAACCTCAATCTTTCATGACTATTAGAAAAATTCTCGACTGCATTGATTTTCAAGGATCAAACTTTGGATTTTTCGGCTTTTGGGTTTTTTTAGGTTTTTTGTACGGCAAAATAAAGTAAAATGTCATTGAATAAAACATTTTTTACAAAATGTGTTTCTAGCTGGACACTCCTTCAAAATTTTGTGCCAATTATTGTTACACCTAGGACACCTTTTTTTAGAAGTAACTTTATCTGAATATCCTTGGTTGATTTTCGAACAGTTTTGTTTTTCTTCCAAATTCGCATTGTCTTCTAATTCACATATTTTTATAATTTCATTTATAGTTGTTGATTCGGGTAAAATACTACATTTTTTTCGTAGATCTAGATTGCTCAGTGATTCTATCAAATGATCTATCAAACAACGTTCATAACAAGATTCGCATGGATCTGTGTGTTAAAATAGTTTAACTTTTTCCCTATAAAACGACATGAATGTTTCACCTTCTTGTTGTTTTCTTGACATACATTGACTCCTTCTCATTCGACCATGTTCTATCTTCTTATAATAGCTTTCTAATTTATCAAGAATCATAGAAGCATTCATATTCACTAAGTTGTCTATTAAAACTAGTCTAACAACATCAGCGATTTCTTGGCAGAAAAATGAGCTTAACAAAGCACTTACTTGTCCATTTGTAGTTGGTAATAGTCCTTGAAAACTTAAATAATTTTCAAACTTTCTACGCCAATCTATGAACTGAGCAAGTGTAAAGCTTTCTTTCAATTTTTCTGGTAACGGAATGACTCCTGACGTATGTTATTTTGGGCATACTTTGTAAAAGCGTTTAATTTAAAAGCTTCAGTTGATGGCACATTTTCAACAGACGTATCATCAGTTGTGTTACCTAATGCTTTCAGTATTTCATTTTTAAAATCATAAATTTTTGATGAAAAGCTAGCTTCTATACTGATCATTGCTTCTTGGGTTTTTTCTTCTAACGTTCTTATTGCTTCATTCGTTGCAAAAATGGAAGTTTCGATAGGTTTTAGTTTGGTTTTGATTACCTTTTAGCCTTATTGGGGTCCAACTTTGTTGCACTTCTCCTTGGAGCCATCTTATCTTTAAATGGTAGCAGAAATTCTTACAATATGGTACTCCCAACAACAGCTCAAACTACCGACTGTACCATGTTTGATATCAATAGAATTATATTATGTTTATTTCATAACATTATTACGGGTACGGGGTAGACCTCGTCAGATGTCTATCAGAGGAAATGAATCGACCCCTGCCCTCCGTAGATTCCAGGTACTCTCTGACCCGGAGAGTTAGCACCTGTCTAGGGTCCCATTCCCAGGGTTACGGGAGAAGACCACATCGGTATGAAAGGCGGAGAGGATGGACCTCGGTACGGTGATCATAGCGTAGGTGGCAACCATTTCTTTTAGGGATAGTATAAAAGACTACAGCTGTTGCCTTACAGAATGGCGTTGGATCGTCAAAGGCTAGAGGAGAAAAACCTTGATAAAAAATCCGGGCCCTTTAAGTAGGGGGTTGAGGCATTAGACTGGTTCTCTAATACTTTTAAAACAAAGATATTACCAAAAAGCCTAAACAAAGCCTCGGAGCAATGGACGGAAATTCTCGAAGACGAAAAAAGCAAAGACAAAGGACTCTAAATATAGCTACATGGAACGTACAGGGAGTGAACCAAAAGTTGGATATTATTGCAACCGAAGTGCAGAATAGTAAGATAGACATTATTGCACTCACAGAGACAAAAAAGAAAGAAACAGGTAAAAGTAGTGTCGGTAACTTTGTTCACATATTCACTGGAGTCTCAAAAGAAAGAAGAGCAGCCAGAGGGGTATCCTTATTAATAAAGAAAAACCTCAAAAACAAGATTACAGACTACGAGTGCATTAATGAAAACTTACTTCGAGTTAACATGAAGATGCTTGGATACAATATAAGCATAATAACAGCCTACGCACCATCAAATGACGAAATGGTAGCTATAAAACAAATGTTCTTCCACCAACTTGATGAGACAATCACTAAATTCGGCAATACCAGGGAAATAATTATGCTTGGCGATTTTAATAGTCGAACTGGTAGACAAAGCCAAAACAAAGTGGTAGGACCATTTGGAGAGGAAGTAACAAATGATAATGGCTTAAGACTGATACAATTGTGTGAAACCCATAATCTAAAAATAAATAATGGTTTTTTTAAACATAAGGATATTCATGGGTATATCTGGATTCAGCCAACAAGAAATCTTAGATCAATCATTGATAATGCTATAGGTGGACAACACTCGGAACTAAAGTGGTATGATGTGCGCACACTTCGTGGTGATACCTGTGGATCTGACCACCATCTGGTAAAAGCAAAAATATTATTCCCTGTAAGAAAAACAAATAGAGACGAAAGTATTGGAGAAAGTGAAAACCTAGAGTGTATCAAAGAAAATCAGAAATACAACTTTAGAAGTCTAGCAATCGAAAGTAGTCAAATATTGTATCAGAAACGATTGGATGAAAAATTATTAAACACACAGCATTCATTTGAAGAGATATATACAAATATGTTCGAGCGCAAATGCCACGATATAAATACACACGTAGGAGGCAGGGAGAGTTCTGAAGTATGGAAATTCATTTCTACAGTAAAAAACCCAACAAAAGTAAGTAAGTAAACATCCAGATCATCAAACCAGAACAATGGACAGAACACTATAAGGGACTGCTGCAGGAGACGAGACCCGAATATTTGGCAGCCTCTCCGAGGAGAGACATAGGAGTACATTGAGAGGAAGTAATCATCGAAAAAGAAATGATAAAGAATAGTATTAAAAAGCTTAAATCCGGAAAAGCTAGCGGACCTGGGGGAATATATGCTGAAATGCTCAAATATGGATCAGAGAAACTACTCGAAAATCTCACATATATTATCAATCAATGCATAAACGGACATCCAGTACCTGATGATTGGAAAATTGGATTCATATCCTCAATACATAAAAAAGAAAACAAACTGGATTGCAACAATTACAGAGGAATTTCAGTAACCAGTACTCTAAGTAGATTGTACGGTAGGATTCTTAGAGATCTAATAGAGAATTATTTTCATGAACAAGAAGAAGAAGAGCAAAGTGGGTTTCGTGCAGGCAGATCTTGTAGTGATAATGTTTTTTGTCTTAAACAAGTAATTAAGAAAAGGAGCGCCAGAAATATAGAGACTCATGTTACCTTTGTGGACCTACAAAAAGCATATGATACCGTTCCAGTAGAAAAATTATGGACAGTGCTAGAGCAGACTAATATCAATCATACATACATAAAAGCGATAAAGGAACTATACAAAGGGTCAAAATCTAAAATTAAAATTGGAAATCGACTATCAAAAGAATTCCTGGTAACGAAAGGCTTAAGACAGGGATGCTGTATCTCTCCAACTCTTTTAAAAAATATATATCGCAGTAGCTCTAAAAAACTGGAAACGCAAAGTACACAACTTAACGACCGATTTACCATATACACACTACAGTTTGCTGACGACCAAGTAATTGTAGCTAATGATAAAGAAGACATGGAGTATATGATGAGAAAGTTAACGGGAGAATACCAAAAGTGGGGGTTAACAGTGAACGTGGACAAGACACAGTACTTATGTATTGGAAACGAATCAAGTGAATTAGAGCTAAAAAATGGACAAACAATATCTCCATGCAATGACTATGTATGCTTGGGTGTCACATTTGATAAGACAGGAACAGACTGTAAAGAACTGGAAAAAAGAATAGTAAAAGCAAACAGTATTTTCCGGAGCAGAGAGATAAAAAAGAATGTAAAATTTAACATAT
The DNA here is from genome assembly GCA_963576565.1 of Aspidapion aeneum. Taxonomy (NCBI): domain Eukaryota; kingdom Metazoa; phylum Arthropoda; class Insecta; order Coleoptera; family Brentidae; genus Aspidapion; species Aspidapion aeneum. The sequence goes on from OY755041.1 coordinate 30,541,828, forward strand.
ATGAAACAATGGTGAAAAGCACGCTGTTGTATGGAATAGAGACTTGTCGCGTAACAGAAAAATACAAAGCAAAAATGGAAAGTGTCGAAATGGATGCAATAAGAAGATCAATGAGAATATCCAGAATAGATCATATAAGAAATGAGATCATAAAAGAAAGAATGGGAATCGAGGGAAGCATAACGGATGACATCACTAAAAGGCAACTAATATGGTACGGCCATGTACAACGGATGAGCGACGAAACATTACCCAAGCAGGTCCCAGAATGGCAACCAATAGGGCGCAGAAAAAGAGGGCGCCCTAAACTGGAATGGCAATAGTCAATCCAAAGATCAATGAGTCAAAAAAACCTGACGGAAGATGACTGTCAGGATTGAAGGAAGTGGAGAATAGGCGTCGGACAACGTAGAAAAACGATCTAAACCGACATAGTAGTAGTTATTACATAAATATGTATTGATAACTAACTAATGACATCAATTCAAGTCATAATGATCAGAGGTGAATAACAACAACAGGTAATACTGTACAGGTCATCTAAGGTGGGGGGGGGGCGGTCGGTTCGGTTCGGTTCGGTTCGGTTCGGTTTCTTTCGTAAAATGTTCGGCCCAGTCTTATGCCTATCCATGCCAAGTGTGTTGCTTCTATCATTAAACGCAGCATATGGCTTTAATTTCGGATGTAGGGCCTGAACTATAGTGATAAGTAAAAATAAACAAATTCATAGCAGGGACATAATTTAAAACTGAGGGTTAGTATATATGGACGCCATCCATTTAAGACTAATCGCTCAGTATCGCAAAGTTAGAGTAAAAGTTCAAGCATTACAGAATCACAAACATCCATGTCGAACCATGCGAGTAGTAAGGATATGTCTGTTCTAGACCAAAAATGTGGTGGAATTCCAAGAAATCCTATTGTTCTATTGTTCTTTTGTATGCAGGTGTCTTTTTAACAATAGGCGAAGGGTCATTGCCTTTTTGACAATAGCTTTATTGTGCGGGTCCTTTTTTAAGCATAGCCCAATAGTGTGAGTACTTTTTTGATCTTGGTATTACAATTTGCAGTTATGGGGGCTTTTGTTTTTTTGACAATAGCCGAATAACGCGACTAGTTTTTTGGGCAAATATCAATAGTATGAAGGTAATTTTGTATGAGGAGGAGTTTGGACGGGGCTTTTAGAGCATAGGCTAATAGTGTAAGTGCTTTTTAGACTTTGATATTATAATTTGCAGTTATGTGTGTCTTTGTCTTTTGTGTGCAGGTGTGAGTGGTTCTTTGTTTTTTTTACCATAGCCGAATAGCGTGTGCGGTTTTTTGACTTTGATATGATATCGTATAGTTGCGAAGGCATTATCTTTTGTGCACAGAGGCGAGCACTGCGGGTGGTCTTTTAACTTTGATATGACAATGTAAATGTATGTGTGTCTTTGTCTTTTGTGTGCAGGTGTGCAGGTGTGAGTGGGTCTTTCTCTTTTGTATGTGGAGGCAAACAACAAATCCAATTTACAAAAAAAGTGTTGCCGTGACATTTAATTTTTTTCTTTAATCATGCTTACTAAATGAAACAGCTTATGCTAACCACTTTTGCACAATTCTAGATTTTTTAATCCAATTAGTCTGTTGTACACGCATTTGAAAAGTCTAAAAACGGGCAAAATGGGACTTTAAAGAAAAAAATTATGCTCATAGTAAACAGCACCTAACAAAAATTAACCTATAATTTTGAAAACATACATAAAAGTAGTTTTCAAAAAAATGTGATGTTTAGCAAAATCTTTTATACTAACTTAATTAGAGCAATTTAGAGAGTATCCAAAAAATGCAGAAATTTTCGAAGTTTTCATATTTTTTTGGGGTATAAATGTAATGTTGTCTTAAATTTTTGATACAGTGTTGGAAAGCTATACTCAAGGACTATATCTTTCTTGTATAATAAAACTTTACTTTGTTTTGACACACAGAATACACCTGCTGGTCGCTACGCAACATAGTTTTGTGAAATATTTATTATGATATTTCCCTCACCCAAATAAACTTTCCAGATCCGCCCCTGCAAATTAAGGTTTATCAAAAGGTAAAGTTTATTTGTATGAGCACTGTTCAATAAAGTATGATCTAAACTCTCTTCATAAGGTCACTACACAAATTTTTTTAAAGTTTATTTACTTTTTTAGTAGTTACCTACTGTCATATTTAAAAAATCGGAAAAGAAGTTGAGTTCTATAATTTCAGAAACCGAACAATTTTTTATTCTAAGCTTGAAATAAATTTAGCATCTATAGTTAAATCATCCAGAGGAGTGAAAGATTGTTGTTGTTTGTTTGAGATTTTAATGTAAAACAAATTTTTTCACAGTACCTCCAAACGCATCACATGGGCTTTTACCATACGTTAGTTTTGTAGTTAGTTTTTTTAATGCCCAGTGGCGTATGAAGAAATATTCCATGGGGGTTGGGAGAGGGGGCTTGAGTAAAAGCAAAGTCCTGGAAATCCATTTATTTCTTCTTTCAGAAAAATTCAATCTTTAGGAGAAGGTATTTAATGGTTTTGGAAAGATTAGACCTCCAACCCCCCTCCCTCCTGCGTACGCCACTGTTAAACCTGAACCATTTCATTTACCAAAGAAACAAACTAATTAATGTCCGTGTCTCACCAAAAATGTATTCTTAAAACTAAAAAAAAATTCCGGCAGTGTACGAAGATGGGACTTGAACCCACAAACTAGGATCTCACGCAAAACAGTATGTGGCTATAAAGAAGATCCCTTAACGGTGATTTTTATACATAATTTTTTTCCTTTTGCGACTCAATAAAAAAATTTGATTTTTTACATGCTTTAACCAAATAGCTTCAAAGTTGATGTTAAAATGACAGACCCAGATTTTTTATTTTACTTTTATTTAGACGATACATTATCAAGTAAAACAAGGCACAAGCGAAGTTTTAACAGACAGATAGACATGACAATTTTTTTAGTCAAAGTTGCCAATTCAAAGGTTTTTGCGGTTTCTTTCAATTTTAAAAAATTTAGTTTTCTGAAAGCAATAGACCTAGAAATTTTTCTTTTGCCTTGTATGATAGTCAAACCACTGAGCTTTAATGTGCGAATAGACTTTTTTTTGATGGACCATATTCCGCACCGGTGTAAATAATTAAAAATCGGGCAAATCATAAAGTTTACTATTTTTTAAAAAACTATTTTTGCCATGTCAAAAAAGTGAGGTTAATTTTTTTTTCTGTATAGTATTATCCAACCAATATTAAAGATTTCTTCCGTCAAATTTGTTTGTACATATGATTTAATACAATAGAAATAAAAAAAAATAAGGCTACAACTGATGTTCTTCTTTTTTTTTACTTTTAAAGTGGCCTGTAAAATACAGGAGGCGACATAAAAAATTAAAATTTATTAATTTGGTATTCCTAAGGACACTAATACATGTTATCAAAATTTGGATTTTTTTCGTGACATGGCAGCTACCCCCATTGGATGATTTGGCGTGGAATTACTCTTTATTAAAATTTGGAATGCTGCAAAGTGACATTATATTATTACAATTTACATCAAAGAACTGCTACAGCTTGTGATTTGTGATCCAATTAATCATGAAGATGCATTGTTGAAAAAATACTCTGCCAATGAACCTAAGCTCACACTTACTATAGTTATAGTATATGTGTGAGCCAATATAACTAAAAAACTGAAATATATTTTATTTAACTCCAGACTCAATTACATTTCGTTTGATACCACACAAGCCATGTTTTAACTTAAACTCGACACAAAACTCCGCCGAGGTCCAAATTTCACCTAAATCAAGCAAGCTGTTTTTGGGTTATGCACGTTGGTCGTTACAGACAGACAGACAGGCAGGCAGACATACAAACACACACACAGACAGACATCGCGACAAAAAAAAGTTTCAAAATCATCTCAAACACAAAGATATATAGTATATTATATTTACTACCCAACAAATCAAGACAAGTTTAAGTAAAGATCTCGTAAAAACTCGACACAAAACCTCGCCCAGGTACCAAATTCCACTCAAATCAAGCAAGCTGTTTGGTTTATGCACGTTGGTCGTTACAGACAGACAGACAGACAGACATACACAGACAGACAGCGCGACAAAAAAAAAGTTTCAAAATCAACTGAAACACAAAGATATATAGTATAGTAGTAGTGTGAGATAATATCAACAACAATTTCAGTCTTGACAATCTATGAATTAAATTTGACGGACAACTCCAGCCATTTAACAACATATTGCTCCTTATTATTATTTATGCTCTTTAGTTTTAGTTGTTTAAAAATCTCATTCATAAAAAGTACCTCACCATCATCTAATTTAAATACAACCGGCTAAAGGCATTTTTTTTTTAAATATGAGTAAAAAGAAATAATGTTGTACAATTAATAAATTGAAAAAATAGTCCATTTCTCAAAGTGGAGTTTGCAAATTACAAAGAAAAACTGAATGTCTTCTTCACTAAAGTCTTTATGGTTTCGGGTTTTATTTAGGACATGTTTCGAGTCTAAAGAGACCCATCATCATCTAAAACAAGGTAAACAAAGAAGTGTAACTACATCCGAAGCAATTTTTAGTGCCTATTAAATAGATTAAACTGAGATAATTAATAGTTGATCATATGTAAATATATATAAGTCAAATAGAATATTTTGAAAAATAACAATAATTTAAAGATCTACTTAACAATATATGCGCTAAAAATATCACAGTGCGTTATTAGGGACTTATTGGCATAAAGTCATGCAATAATAGTCTCCGGTCGTATTTTGGCAGTTTTGCATTGGAATATGAGAGCTAATCTTTCAAAATAAGGTTTACTATACGAACCGAAATAAATACTGTCGACTTTAATTATAGATAAATAACCGCCTTGGTTTTTTAAATTCGACTTTGATATATCAATTTTGGAAGATCAACTGTCAACCTGCAATGTAAATCTGTCAAAATACTGCAACAATAATGTCATTGCATGCACTCACTCCAATAAGTCCATATTATTAAGATCTTTAAACAGAATCAATCTTTTTGCACTTTTACAGAAACCAACCCTTGAGTCCAAATTTATTACCAAACAAGTCAAGACAAGTTTAAGTAAAGATTGCATTTTCTTGTTACTAATAACACCAGGCGTTCATTCATTATGCTTTGTATGCAGCTGCAAAAGGTATTATTGACTTCCACAATGAATGGCCTTTGGCTCAAAATTTTTCAACCGATAAGTCAAGACAAGTTTAAGTCCACACCACATATATTGTGCAAGAGTGGGGGTTACGCGGGTTGTCTTTAAAGGCCGATCTTGGCCACACAGCAAGCATTATCATTTAAGAGCTTCGCTTTAGTAAAAGCAAATTTTATTTGAAATTTAAAAGTGTTGTTGTTGTTATAGTGAAATAATTTGTTTAAAAAAGCATTATGAATATTACAAAAAACGTGCTTTAACAAATTAACTCTTAGTGATGACCAAATAAACGCATTCTTAGAGCAATAGCAAGTGATTTTGTGAAAACAGTCAACAAGAAGAATAGTGGTGAAAACTATTCCTTAACATATTTGGGCCAAGCCTCTACAAGTTTAAAAAACAGTAAAGCTTTATTTGAATTTGGAATGCTGTAAAGTGACATTATATTATTAAAATGTACATCAAAGAACTTTTATAAGATGACATGCCAATAAAAAGAAGAAGCAGATTAGGGTATTATGTTTACTTACTTTAAGTGAATTTTACTGCAAAACCACAATGTCGTGGTTAGATTTTAAAGAGTAAGTAGTCTAACGTAATTGGGACAAGTCGCTACAAGTTTTGAAAATAATAAAGGATTTTAGCCGCCTTTTTATGAAATGCACACTGTTTGCTTTCTCTGTCTTTCACATTTAGATCATATACTTTTTTCAAGTAAAGAATTAAATTAGAACACTAACCTGGTGTAATAAGGCGCTGACTGCGACGTAGCACGGCACCCCGACACAAAATATGATTCCAGAACGTACCACCAACTAATCTAATCGTGTCATTGACTGAACTTACACATTATTATCCGATGATTTACCATCTCTTTTTAAACCAATGTATTAATAAGGGCGCTTAATAATATTAAACACACATGAGTCTAATAACTAAACAGTGGTCTACTCATTTTATTTACTGAACTCACACATTGTCATCCAGGTACTTACTCTCTTTTTTTAACTCAGAAGTAGTGGGAGGGGCGCACCCAATCTAAAACAGTCATGCCATTTTGACAATCAACGTCAATCGATTTTCTGATGTACACAGTGGGCTCGCGGACCTAATTTTTGCCCAAAAAGGGTTAAATTAAAAACATACTGAAACTTCCAAACACCTTTACTAAAAACAGTAGATAGTCCAGCAGGCCTTGAGAAAACTATGATTTAATTGACCTAATTTATTTATTATTTTTTAAAAGTGTCATTTTTCCTTTCAAAGGAACGCGTATAATTACCATATTTGTATGGCGGTTGGGTCCAGATTTTAAGCCATTTTACGACAATATTAATTTTATGTTGTATAAAATTCGCATTAAATAAATCTTGTAAAAAGAGGTAAGGGAAAGGGGGGCAAAATGGGGTACGCGGGTAAAACGGGATATCGCAGTTTTAAGATAAATTGCACAAAAATAAATCCTCTTAATATCAGATGTTTTATACTTATGACTGGTTCAACTCTCTGCAATATGATTGGTGCCGGTCGGCTAAACTTAAGTTGGTTTTTGCTCAACATGTGATGGGTTGCGCTTTTTATTGTAAAAACAGCTTGCGCATTTTGCGACGGTAAGTACGTTTTTTACAGACTTAAAATTTTGTTTACATTGAACAATTAGTGGGTTTATATAATTAAACGCATCGCCCGTACGATTAGTACTTTACTCTGTATGATTTTTGTTTGAATTTAACTGGTGGTTTGGTGTACCTTATTATACCTAGTAACATATACCCCATTTTGCCCAAAAAAAAATGTTTGTTTTTTGATAGCATCACTGAAAGTCGTATTTTGTGTTGTCTTTGCAAAAAATTGACGCAAAATTCGTGTAGGAGAGTCGACGGCGATGACTTGGTCGCTGTAATTCTTTATAAATTTTGTAGTATTTAAATTATATTACAACTTTTTATTTATTAAAAGTATTTTTAACTTGTTTAGTATTTTAATAAATAAAACTGATCTTACAAAAATATTGATTCCAAATTACACAACCTCCCCGGCCGTTTCGCCACATAGGCACCCCATTTTACCAAAGGTAATTTTTTACAAAAATAAAAATAAAAGTATGATGGAGTTCTAAATCGTTTAAACTAAACTCTAGAACATAAAGATAACGTATCTAGCCAACTTAAGTCCAAATGACGAACGCAATGGTGACCATTTAATAGGAGAAATAAGCCTATAAAATTCGGTATCCCATTTTGCCCACCTTTCCCCTAATTAGACTTTCTACCTGTCTGTACATTTTAATTCCAATTTTGATGTGTAGACAGGTCAGACAATGGTTTTTTCGTGGCATTTCTCAAATTCTATAAAAATATAGATTTCTTATAAATGTTGGACAAAAATTTTAATTCCGTCATCAACCATATTTTTCAAAAATTGTACTTTAAAATATATTGCCACAAGTTGCCCGTATGAAAAATAATATTAATTTACTAAAAATAGATTTCTTCGAGAAAAACTCAAACTCAAAAAACAAGCATGTCAGTCTTAACAAAAGTTTTTGTCAATGATTTTTAAAGCACTTTAGGCTAAATTAAAGAAATAAACATAGAAAAATATATATTAATAAAAAATATAAATATTGTATAACAAAATTAAAAGTTAAACATAAAAAATATTTAAATGTTCAGTGTGACACAAAATTTTATACTAATTTCAACAATCATATAACAAGATGGTCACTCCATAATAAAAACCAACTGCAATATCTCAAAAACCAAAAATTGCAGATGAAATTACTTTACTTTTACAGGTGCACTTTTTTTCATACTTTTAATTTTTAGTTTGATTTTTAGTTTATAATATTATGTAAACTCCTCAGCCTTTTCAACGCAGCTTTGTTGCACATTACACGGTGAGCTTTAACCTTAAATAACCTTAGTACCAGGTTTGACACAAATCGGTTTATAAATATAGGATAGTCTATAGGATAAAGATTTTGGGTCCGCCGTGCAAGTTTTTTTTTGTTTGAGTAAAAAATAATATTAAGCGACGTTAAACACCGCAGAGTTTTAGATTTTATACATATCGGTTAATAAATGTAAAAGTTCTACATTTCGGATCCGCCATCATATTTTTTCTAGGTTTGAGTCGGAAATCTTAATTATTGGCTTTATACACCCCAAAGTTCTAATTTTGATACATATCGGTTCATAAATAGAAAGCTCTGCCCTTTTGGATCCGTCATGTAATTTTTAAGTTTGATTTCATATTTATACTCAACGACTTTAGACACGCCACAGTTTTAAATTTGAAACCCATTGGTAAATAAGTTTTTTAAATTTAAGTCAGAAACCATATTTAGCGACTATTAACACTAAATTTGATACTTACCGGTTAATAAATAGGAAACTTCGCCATTTTGATTGATAATTACTTCTTTCTCATTTCAAAACAAAATATTGTTATAAAACTTATTTTTCGCTATGAGTTGGACAGCAATAAAAAATAAGCTGTGTTTTAAAAAGAGATGCAAATAAGTATGTTCCAAAATTACAATTTATGTCGGGGTGCAAATGTCAAGCTACGTCACGAGTCAGCGCCTAATTAGTACCAATAGAAGGCAATCTTTACTTAAACTTGTCTTGACTTGTTTGGTAATAAATTTGGACTCAAGGGTTGGTTTTACCAACTTAGACACATTCCAAAATAACTTAACAAAACAAAACAAAAGAAAATATAAATAATTAGCAAATTAATGTTGGGTTTCGTTTTTAATTTTGTGCCGTTTGTTTTCCTGATGTGCTTGAATTCTTGTTTTTTGTTGTTCCAATGTACGATCCAGTCTGAAGGTCTGATGAAGACAAAAACCATTGTCGAAACGTTACCGATGGATTAAAACGTATATTTACCAGAACAACAGTGTCCTTATTCCCACTAAATTTACGTGTAATTGAATTGCAAGGACGTGATAAGTTTACCAGTTATTTTTTAATGTTCTTGGTATTTTTTAAAAATATTCTAGTTGACTTATATATACATATGATCAACTATTAATTGTACAACATTAATTTTTATTATTTGTTTATTAATATTCGTAGTACAAAAATATTTATTTAATACACTAATAATTTATTAATCATATTCATCATCTGTCTGCAGCTCAGAAAACTTATCTATTCTACTGCGAGGAATATATTTTCTAATACTAAACACTTGCTCTATTAAATCTAATTCATATAATTTAATAACTAAAATCTCAATATTTTTATGTACAAAAAAATGATTACAATGTTTAATAGCCAACAAATATTTTTTATTTCAGATTCAAAAAGTAAGTCATAAAACGTTTCTTTTAAGTAATCAACACCACCATTTAAATCATAAAATTTTGTGTACTCTTTAAAATCTAACCACATTGTGTTTTTGCAGTAAAATTCACTTAAAGTAAGTAAACATAACACCCTATTCAGCATTCCAAATTCAAATAAAGCTTTACTGTTTTGCAAACTTGTAGAGGCTTGGCCCAAATATGTTAAGGTATAGTTTTCACCACTATTCTTCTTATTGACTGTTTCCACAAAATCACTTGCTATTGCTTTAAGAATGCGTTTATTTGGTCATCACTAAGAGTTAATTTGTTGAAGCACGTCTTTTGTAATATTCATAATGCTCTTTTAAACAAATTATTTCACTATAACAACAACAACACTTTGAAATTTCAAATAAAATTTGCTTTAACTAAAACGAAGCTCTTAAATGATAATGCTTGCTGTGCCCACTCTTGCACAATATATGTGGTGTGGACTTAAACTTGTCTTGACTTATCGGTTGAAAAATTTTGAGTCAAAGGCCATTCATTGTGGAAGTCAACAATACCTTTTGCAGCTGCATACAAAGCATAATGAATGAACGCCTGGTGTAATTAGTAACAAGAGAATGCAATCTTTACTTGAACCTGTCTTGACTTGTTTGGTAATAAATTTGGACCCAAGGGTGGGTTTCTGTAAAAGTGCAAAAAGATTGATTCTGTTTAAAGATCTTAATAATAGGGACTTATTGGAGTGAGGGCATGCAATGACATTATTGTTGCAGTATTTTGACAGATTTACATTGCAGGTTGAATTTTATGCCAATAAGTCCCTAATAACGCACTGTGATATTTTTAGCGCATATATTTTTAAGTAGATCTTTAAATTATTGTTATTTTTCAAAATATTCTAGTTGACTTATATATATGTACATATGATCAACTATTAATTATCTCAGTTTAATCTATTTAATAGGCACTAAAAATTGCTTCGGATGTAGTTACACTTCTTTGTTTACCTTGTTTTAGATGATGATGGGTCTGTTTAGACTCGAAACATGTCCTAAATAAAACCCGAAACCATAAAGACTTTAGTAAAGAAGACATTCAGTTTTTATTTGTAATTTGCAAACTCCACTTTGAGAAATGGACTATTTTTTCAATTTATTAATTGTACAACATTATTTCTTCTTACTCATATTAAAAAAAAAATGCCTTTAGCCGGTTGTATTTAAATTAGATGATGGTGAGGTACTTTTTATGAATGAGATTTTTAAACAACTAAAACACCTGAAATTTATTTGGTAGAGAAATTTTGAAGAAGAGCATAAATAATAATAAGGAGCAATATGTTGTTAAATGGCTGGGGTTGTCCGTCAAATTTAATTCATAGATTGTCAAGACTGAGATTGTTGTTGATATTATCTCACACTACTACTATACTATATATCTTTGTGTTTCAGTTCATTTTGAAAGTTTTTTTTTTGTCGCGCTGTCTGCCTGTGTATGTCTGTCTGTCTGTCTGTCTGTAACGACTAATGTGCAGAACCCAAAAACAGCTTGCTTGATTTGAGTGAAATTTGGTACCTGGGCGGGGTTTTGTGTCGAGTTTTTAGGAGATCTTTACATAAACTTGTCTTGATTTGTTGGGTAGTAAATATAATATACTATATACCTTTGTGTTTCAGATGATTTTGAAACTTTTTTGTCGCGCCGTCTGTCTGTGAGTGTGTGTTTGTAAGTCTGCCTGTCTGTCTGTCTGTAACGACCAACGTGCATAACCCAAAAACAGCTTGCTTGATTTGAGTGAAATTTGGTACCTGGGCGGAGTTTTGTGTCGAGTTTAAGTTAAAATTTGGCTTGTGTGGTATCAAACGAAATGTAATTGAGTCTGGAGTTGAATAAAATATATTTCAGTTTTTTAGTTATATTGGCTCACACATATAATATAACTATAGTAAGTGTGAGCTTAGATGCCCATATACTGGCAGAGTATTGTTTCCAACAATGCATCTTCATGATTAATTGTATCACAAATCATAAGCTGTAGCAGTTCTTTGATGTAAATTTTAATAATATAATGTCACTTTGCAGCATTTCAAATTTTGATAAAGCATAATGAATGAACACCTATTGTAATAAGTACCAAGAGAATACGATCTTTACTTAAACTTGTCTCGATTTGTTGGGTGGTAAATATAATACCTCTCAGACTATAAGCCTCTGCATACAAAAATAAAACATATGGTATGAATCACACACAACCCACTCTTTTACAATATATTCGATCTTGCCTCAAACTTGTCTTGACTTGTCGGTTGACAACTGGCCTAACCCCAACTCTTTCACAATATATGTGGTGTGGCCTTAAACTTGTCTTGACTTGTCGGGTGAAAAATTTAGGTTCAATACCATTCATTGTCGAAGTCAATAATACCTTTTGAGAGAATGCAATCTTTACTTAGACTTGTCTTGACTTGTTGGGTAATAAATTTTGGCTCAAGGCCATTCATTGTCGATGTCAATAAAACACCCTTTGTTGTTTGCCTCCACATACACAAGAAAAAGACCCACTCACACCTGCACACAAAAGAAAAAGACACACATACATTTACATTGTCATATCAAGGTTAAAAGACCACCCGCAGTGCTCGCCTCTGTACACAAAAGATAATGCCTTCGCAACTACTACGATATCATATCAAAGCCAAAAAGACCGCACACGCTATTCGGCTATGGTAAAAAAGACAAAGAGCCGCTCACACCTGTGCACCTGCACACAAAAGACAAAGACACACATAACTGCAAATTGTAATATCAAAGTTAAAAAAGCACTTACACTATTGGCCTATGCTCTAAAAACCCCGTCCAAACTCCTCCTCATATAAAATTACCTTCATACTATTGAACCTTTGCCCATATAACTAGTCGCGTTATTCGGCTATTGTCAAAAAAACAAAAGCCCTCATAACTGCAAATTGTAATATCAAGGTCAAAAAAAAGTACTCACACTATTGGGCTATGCTTAAAAAAGGGCCCGCACAATAAAGCTATTGTTAAAAAGACAATGACCCTTCGCCTATTGTTAAAAAGACACCTGCATAAAAAAGAACAATAGAACAATAGGATTTCTTGGAATTCCACCACATTTTTGGCCTAGAACAGACATATCCTTACTACTCATGCGAACTGAGGATATACCGGGTGGGTCAAAAAAAACCGGATAATTTTTTTAAAATTATTATTTTGGAACTATACAATCGATTTTAATGGACAAACTGCGCTTGGCAGAGAATTAATCAGAGTTTTGATTAGATATAGTTTTTTGTCCGTCATCTTAAAATCCAAGATGGCACACAATTAAAATACCCTTCAAAGATGCTCGTTTATTCTTATGTTGCCAACATGTTTTAATTATTTTATTAAATTAGTAAAAAAACCGCATTCTTGCCACGCACAAGAAGGTATGAATCAGCAAAATCCATTTAATGATTCAAAAAATATTTTTTTGTTTCAACCATTGTTTTGCATATTATACGATTGCCTTGCCAATCATGTCTGCATTTATTTCCTTATAAATTTATTACTGCTGAACCGATTTTAACGAAATAAAAAACATCCTAATAAGAATTGATTGCTTTTTAAAGATCATGATCAAAGTTTATCGGTATCTCAAAATTTAAGATGGCGGACAGAATCATACTTGATTTTTCAAAGTGACATATTTTTTCTTATTTTCCGAAAATGCCTTATTTTTTCAACTTACAGAAAAGTATTCCTCTTCCCCCACAAAACGACGTACAAATTAGTAAAATCGGTGAATTGGTTCTCAAAAAATGTTTTTTTCAACCATTGTTTTACGATTGCATTGCCAATCTGGTCTGCATTCATTTCCCTATAAATTCGTTATTACTAAACCGATTTCAATGAATTTATAAAGAAATAATTGAAGACAGGATTGGCAATGCAACCGTATAATTTGTAAAACAATCGTTAAAACAAAATCAGATTTTGTGAGAACCACTACATCGATTTTATTAATTTGTACCTCATTGTGCGGAAAGTAGTGCTTTTCTATAAATTAAAAAAAAACTAAAACATTTTCGGAAAATTTTTGAAGGGTCTAATATGATTCTGTCCGACATATTAACTTTTAAGATGGCGGTTAATTTCGATTACAATCTTTAAAGAACAATCAATTTTCACCATGATTTCTTTTATTCCACTAAGATCTATTTAGTAATAGAGCCAAATCAACCAACGAGGGGAGCTGCTATGTCACGGAAAAAATCTAAATTTTAATAACATGTATTAGTGTCCTTAGGAATCCCAAATTAATAAATTAAAATTTTTTATGTCGCCTCCTTTATTTTACAGGCCACTTGAAAAGTAAAAAAAAGAAGAAAATCAGTTTTGGCTTTAATTTTTATTATTTCTATTGTATTAAATCTAATTTAAAAACAAATTTGACGGAAGAAATCTTTAATATTGGTTGGATAATCCTATACAGAAAAAAAATTAACCTCACTTTTCTGATATGGCAAAAATAGTATTAAAAAAATAGTAAATTTTATGATTTTCACGATTTTTAATTATTTACACCTGTGCGGAATATGGCCAATCAAAAAAAAGTCTATACGCACATTAGAGCTCAGTGGCTTGACTTTCATACAAGGCAAAAGAAAAATTTCTAGGTTTATTGGTTTCAGCAAACTAAATTTTTCAAAATTGGAAATACCGCAAAAACCTCAGAATTGGCAACTTTTGACTAAAAAAATTGGCATGTCTATCTGTCTATTGAACCTTCGCTTGTGCCTTGTTTTGCCTTGTAAAATAAAAAATCTGGGTCTCTCATTTTAACATCCACTTTTAAGCTATTTGGTTAAAGCATGTAAAAAATCACATTTTTTTTATTCAATCGCAAAAAGAAAAAAGTTATACATAAAAATCATCGTCAGGGGATCTTATTTATAGCCACATACTGTTTTGCGTGACATCTTCGTACACTGTCGGATTTTTTTTTTAGTTTTAAAAATAAATTTTTGGTGGGACACGGACATTAATTAGTTTGTTTCTTTGGTAAATGAAATGGTTCAGGTTTAACAGTGGCGCACGCAGGAGGGAGGAGGGTCGGGGGCCTAATCTTTCCAAAGCCATTTGGGGTTCCCTGGTGGTCCAGAAAGGAGATTGTCTGGAATTTAACGGTGTCAGGTGTGGACTGTATAAAGTTAAGGGAATAAGGTCATAGGCTAAGCTGGTACAAGGGATTCTGAAATGGTCTAGTTTACCTTCTAGGTTAGTGTAGCAATAAACAAATGTATGTAAGGTAAAAATAATGCATTTTCACTTACCATTTTTATACAGGAAGTGGAACTCATGGGAGGACGCGCTGTTAAACCGTAGTTCCTGCACCCCACATTCCTGTGGTAGGAGAGTCGCTAACACGCGTGTATACTGGTTGGAAGACGAAACGGTTCTCTCTGATGCGGCAGCAGGTATCGCTGCTGCGTTCATTCTCCCACATGGCGCCCAGTGGCGTCGTTAATCCATAGGCGTAGGAGAAAAGGAATAAGTAGGAAGGAATGAGATTACGAAGGTCCATATTAAAGGAACTAGGAACCTTAGTAATTCAAAATGCATTTTATGTAAAGTAAATTAATTATAGCAAATTGTAATATTTGCCTCTAAAACCGCGGGAGTTTCAAATGCAAATAACCCAGTAATTTTAAGTACTTAATTAGTTAATTAATACTAAATAAACAAAAAATAGAAAATGCTCTAGTGAATCACCAAATAGCCTAATTCGAACCAATTTGGTAAATTATAGTAAAAAGAACATATTTACAAAAAGGAAGGCGGGACGAACCATTTCCCACCCCCCTGAGAATGCCCAGGGGCATTTCAGAGAGTTTAATTTGTAGGCAGGGCGCATAGTTTTACCAAAGGCCGTTTGTAGGTACCTTTAGTAGTCTTTACAATAGCAACCCGTGGAACATTATCAGAACCTTTAATAAGGTCTTCAATGCGGCCTAGGGGCCAATCCAATGGAGTGGAATTTTCATCTTTGATCAGTACCATAGTACCAATATCAATGGAAGCAAGAGGTTGGTGCCATTTGGCTCGCTGTTGCAAAGTGTGCAAATATTCGCGATGCCAGCGAATCCAAAAATCGCGGTGCATTCTTTGCAACAGTTGCCACCTGGACAGCCTGTTTAACGCAATATCGCAGTAGTTTGGATCGGGTATTGTACCTGGAGGCCTCAAATTTAAAAAATTATTAGGAGTCAAGACCGCCAGATCAGTAGGATCGGTGCTTAAGGCACATAAAGGACGTGAGTTCATTATGGCTTCAACTTGGGTTAAAACCGTATTTAATTCCTCATAGGTGAGTATTTGATTTCCAACTACCCTGTGAAGATGAGTCTTTAAAGATTTAATGTTTGATTCCCAAATGCCTCCCATGTGGGGAGCAGCAGGTGGGTTAAAAGACCAAACTATACCTTCCCCCTTCACGCAATCAGAAAAAATTTGTCGCAAGTATTTTTCAGAGGCCACGAAGTTGGTCCCGCAGTCTGAAGAGATCTTTGAGCATAGTCCTCTTCTAGCTATGAAGCGGCGCAGAGCAGCCAGAAAGGCTTCTGATGTCATATCAGAGACTAACTCTAAATGCACGGCTTTAACAGCGCAACAGATAAATAAACAGACATATGCTTTCATGGTTTTTGCACCTCTGGTCCGACCAAGAGTAATCGTGAACGGACCACAAAAATCTATACCTACATTTTCGAACACCTTTGCTTCGGAAACTCTAAATTTCGGTAGGTGACCCATAGGGGGTTGAAGGGAGTTAGGTTTAGTTTTCCAGCAAGTATGGCAAGAACTTAAAACTTTTCTCACTACCTTTTTAGCAGACAATACCCAGAAGTTTTGCATTAGTAAAAAAGTTGTGGTCTGTATACCACAATGAAGATTGCTGCGATGCAAATCTAAAATCAGTAATTCAGTGAATTTTGCACTAGAAGGCAAAAGAATTGGAAATTTTTTATCGTATGATAAATTTGAATGGCATAAACGGCCTCCAACACGAAGCAAATCGTAGCTTTCATTATGCAAAAATGGACATAATTTTTGAAAAGCTTTTGGAAGCTGTTTCTTATCTTTTAGTAATTCAATTTCTTTTTGGAAAGAAAAAGATTGTACGCATTTCGAAATAAAAAGTAAGCTTCTGTAGTAATCCTGATTTGTAAGGTAATCAGTAGCAAAATTGTATGAGGGATTTTTAAACTTTTGTAACCCTCGCAAAAAGTAAGCAACTATCCTCTTAATTTTAAAAAGAGAACTGTATTTTTCAAACAAGTTGTTTACATAATATTCAACTGTTTGTTCGCAAGTAAAAACGTTAAAAATATTTTTTCGCTGTTCTTCCAAAACTGCATTCCCATCGTAAGTAACTGTCATAAAATCCCAAGTATTTGTAGGTTGGTTTAGAAAAGAAGGCCCTTCTAACCAAAAATAAAATCTTTGTAAATCAGAGGGATACATTTCCCTAGTACCGCAGTCAGCAGGATTTTGTTCAGTAGGAACATAATGCCAAAACTCAGGGCTAATTCTTCCTTGTATATAGGCAGTTCTATTCGAAACAAATGTTTTAAATTTGTGAGGAGATCCCTGAATCCAAGATAAGGTCACTGTGCTATCAGTAAAAGCAAGAATTTTATCAAATTTAATTTTTTCCGAGAACGTTTCTAGTAAAAAATCCATTAATTTAGCCAACAAAACAGCTCCTAAAAGCTCTAGTCTTGGTAAAGTTAGTTTACGACGCAACGGTGCGACTCTAGATTTACTACAAACAAAAAAAACTTTAATGTTTCCATCAGAATAAAAAATTCGAATATAAGCGACAGCACAATAGGCCCGTTCTGAACTATCGCAAAATCCTACTAGCTGGATTTGACTAGCATTAGGCAAAATTATTTGACGAGGAATTTTAACAGAATGCAAAAACTTTAATTCATTTTTAAATTTTTCCCATTTAAAAACAATTTCCGGACTGACAGGGTCGTCCCAGTTTAAGTCTTCTGCCCAGCAGTATTGAACAATTAATTTTAAAATTAAAACTATTGGCGCCAAAAAAGACAGAGGGTCGTAAATGCGGGCCAAATTACTTAAAATTGTTCTTTTAGTGCATGTTTGGAGAGAACAGTCGAAAGTATAAAAAAATTCATCAGTATGAGGGTTCCAATTTAAACCGAGAATTTTCAAAGTTGAATTTTCAGCATCTAAATCGAGAGAAAGAGCCTTCATCGAAATGTGTGACTCAGGAAGATCGGATAGTAACTCGGGACAATTGCTCGCCCATTTACGCAATTCGAATCCACCTCGGCTAAGTAGCTCGATTAATTGATTTTTCATCTCAGTGGCCTTAAAAAAGTCATCACTTCCCGAAATCACATCATCGACAAAAACTGCCTCCTCAATGATTTTTGAGGCAAGAGGAAGGTCCTCATGCTCTCTAGCAAGTTGCAGCAAAGTTCTGATAGCCAAAAAGGGGCTACAAGAGACCCCGAATAAAACTCTATTTATTTCGAAGTCTTGAATAGGCTGGTTAGGATCAAACCTCCAAACTATTCTTTGAAAATTAGTTTGACTAGGGTCAACTAAAATCATCCTGTACATTTGACGGATGTCGCAACAAAAGCAAAATTTATGCAAACGATAAAGTAATAAAATTTTTTGTAAGTCCCTTTGTAAAGGGGGCCCAGTATAAACAGCGTTGTTGAGCGAGATTCTGCCAGGGGCGTGCATGCTCGCATCAAAAACCACCCTCAGGGGGGTGCTAGTAGAATCTTTTTTAAACACCGCATGGTGTGCAATATAAAAATGATTTGAAATTTCGGTCGGCAAAGGTGCAGAAACCGGTTGCATATGATTATTATCTAAATAATCTTGTAAAACAGAGCTGTAGGCAGCATAAAAATCAGGGTTTTGTAGCAATTTCTTCTCAAGGGAGAAAAAACGACGTACGGCAATGGATCGAGTGTCGCCAAAATCTGGAGCAGTAACTTTAAATGGTAAAGATACAATATATCTCCCCTCCTCATTTTTTGAGGTAGTTTTCAAAAAATAATTTTCGCAAAACTCATCTTCGGGGTCAATGGCCTTGACATTAGGTATGTCATCTATTTGCCAAAATCGTTGTAGATTTTTATCTAAATTGACAAAAGAATCGTTCATTGACGTAGTAAAAAATGTTTTAATTTGATTTGTAGTTGAAGGTGAAAGTGAAAGATTGCCCATTATTCCCCAACCAAAAATAGTATTAATGCAGACGGGGTTGTTGGGTCCCGTAGACAAACGACCATCTAGCAAAATGTAAGGGTACACATCGCCGCCCAACAATAAATCAATTTTATCGCTTTTATTAAAGCCTGGGTCAGCTAGTGCTAAGTTGGCGAGAAAAGGAAAACTTTTAATCGAAAATGAGGAATGAGGTAAATCACTACAAATTTTATCGAGTATTATCGCATCAAAATTAAAAACAAAATTATTATCACGCAAAGAGGATATATTGCAATTAATTCCAGATTTTGCCGAAGTTGTCATTCGATCTAAGCTTTGTAGAGTCATGGCGATATTAAATTTAGGAAGGCCCAAACTATCAGCACATGACTTAGATATAAATGAAGATTGAGCACCAGAGTCACAGATGGCGCGCACTGTGTGCCAATTTTGAAAAACATCCTGTATTTGTATTAAAGCGGTACAGAGAAGTACTTCGCGATCATTTAAAGACATACCAGTAACAATGGTGTTAGTGGTTCTATTAAATTCGGTAGCCACGGGGCTCCTCGGGGGTTGCACTGCAGAAGTAGAGGGGCTACTCGCAGAACTAGGTGTAGAATTAATAGGAAAAAAATGTAAGAGACTGTGATGAAATTGGCCACAATGTAAACATCTTTTTTCTGATTTGCATTGCTGGGGTAAATTGTGCTTTGAGGCCAAACAGTTGACACACGCTTTATGTTGTTTAACAATCTCAAAACGTTGCTGGGGAGTTTTCGCCAAAAAATTAGGACATCTGTATATTATATGATCGCCACTTTTACAGAGAAAACAAAAATTTTTAGGGTTTGGAGTATTATTTAAGCCACTTTGGCCATTTGGAGACTGGGAGGCATTTTTGGAGGCTCTCTGAGTATTAGCAAACAAAGCAGATCGATTTTGAAACTTTGCTTGATTTTTCTGACTTGAAATTGACAAATCTTTATTTTTTAAGTAATCTTGAGTTTGTTGTATTTGTTCCAACGCAATGCAATGGCTAGAAACAAAAGCACGAATTTTATCATAAGAGGGGATCTCATTGGAGCAATAATTTTGCTCAAATGCCTTGCGCGTGGTTGGGTCCAACCTATCCAAGAGCATTTGTGCCATAATATAATCCCAAAACTCCGTTTTAAAACCCATGACTTTTAAAGCACTTAAGTTTTTCGAAAAACAATCAAGCAAATTCCTCAAATTCGTAGCATTCTCTTTAGTAAGAGGAGAGAAGCCTTCAATTGCCTTCCAGTGAAGGTAAGCTTGTAATCGTTTATTTGTATACCTATCCACCAAGGTGTGGTAGGCATTTAAATAATTTTCAGCAAGGATAGGAATGTCAGAAATGACATCCAGGGCAGGGCCCTTTAAATTAGAAAAAAGCAAATTGAATTTTTCAAAGTTTCCCAGCGACCTATTATTGTGCACGGTAGCATTAAAGGCTTGCAAAAAGGTTGGAAACTCCTTAAATTCCCCTAGAAAAAGAGGTATTTTTATCCTAGGCAGTAAACCATGCTGGTCTGTGGAGGCACAGGGACTGCCCATGGGATTTATCGTACTGCTCAAAAGCCCTCCATCTTCAAAGGGTAGTTCGAAAAGTTCGTAAAATATAGTGGAAATCTCGTCACAGCGTTTGCAAAAGTCCATAAACACTTTGTTTTCTACTACTAAGCGATCCTCATCAGAGGCTACCAACGTCAACAAAGTATTATGGTGCTTTTCAAAATCTTTTTTGATTTTTGACAATGTCCGAAATTTGACTTTAAAGCCGCTGTGATAGGCAGGGTCATTTTTTGCGAGGGTCGCGGATTCAATGATCAAATTTAGCTGTGAAATCGCACTATAGCGCAAGGCTTTAGCCTTTAAAATTTTATCCGAACTAGACATGATTTAAAAAAAAATCCAAAAAATAATTGACAAAAATTAGGTAAACTGAAAAAAAATCAAAATTTGGACACCCTGTATAAATATTAATGTCCTACGTTTAATTACAATAATCAAACTATAAGCGCACAAAAGTAAAGAAAATACCCGATGCAAACTAATGATAACAAAAAAACTTGTGTATAAGTTTTTTTATCTTCGCCTCGCGAATTCAAATAAGTAGGTACCTACTATGTATTAAATTTAAAAATAAATACCTACAAATCAAAAGCATTTAATTTGGTAAAACTATTTATCTGCCTTTACACGAAAACAAATTCTCAAGTTAAGAATTAAATTTCCTTCAAAATTTATTATGCACGCAAAAAATGGATACAATCATAGCCATTTGCAGACAGATATTATAATAGTAAATTAGAAATAGATATATTCATAGCAATTTTTACGCAAAAACGAATATAGTAAAGCATCCGCAATCGGATATAGTCATAGCAATTTGCAATAAGCAAAAATGAATATGGCAATTTGGAGATTTTTTTCGAGCAAATTGGATATAATTATAGCAATCCACAAATGTGAAGGCACAACGGCTAAAATAATAGCACTTTGCAGACACTATTTTAAACTATTTCCAGTGACAAACAAAAAAACACCCAAATTCCATACGGTTTTTTTTTTTTTACAAAAAAGAAACGAAAAAACTTGATTTATTCGAAACAAAAAAAAAGCATAGTAGTTTACAGATTTTATCTGTGTTTGGTTTTTCGCATGAAAAGGCTAAATTTATTGTTAAAAATATTTAATTTTTACACAAAAAAAATCGCAAAATGTATTTTAGAAACCTAGGGGTTTTCTAAAGTAGGCATGTAAGAAAAACAAGGGTTTTTCTTGCATTTGAAACCAGTAAAAAAGGCATTTAGGAAAAACAAGGGTTTTTCTTGCATTTGAAACCAGTAAAAAAAAACTAACCTAAAAAGGCAAAAAAACGATTCCAGAAATCCGGCTCGAAGGACCAAAAATGGGGTTCCCTGGTGGTCCAGAAAGGAGATTGTCTGGAATTTAACGGTGTCAGGTGTGGACTGTATAAAGTTAAGGGAATAAGGTCATAGGCTAAGCTGGTACAAGGGATTCTGAAATGGTCTAGTTTACCTTCTAGGTTAGTGTAGCAATAAACAAATGTATGTAAGGTAAAAATAATGCATTTTCACTTACCATTTTTATACAGGAAGTGGAACTCATGGGAGGACGCGCTGTTAAACCGTAGTTCCTGCACCCCACATTCCTGTGGTAGGAGAGTCGCTAACACGCGTGTATACTGGTTGGAAGACGAAACGGTTCTCTCTGATGCGGCAGCAGGTATCGCTGCTGCGTTCATTCTCCCACATGGCGCCCAGTGGCGTCGTTAATCCATAGGCGTAGGAGAAAAGGAATAAGTAGGAAGGAATGAGATTACGAAGGTCCATATTAAAGGAACTAGGAACCTTAGTAATTCAAAATGCATTTTATGTAAAGTAAATTAATTATAGCAAATTGTAATATTTGCCTCTAAAACCGCGGGAGTTTCAAATGCAAATAACCCAGTAATTTTAAGTACTTAATTAGTTAATTAATACTAAATAAACAAAAAATAGAAAATGCTCTAGTGAATCACCAAATAGCCTAATTCGAACCAATTTGGTAAATTATAGTAAAAAGAACATATTTACAAAAAGGAAGGCGGGACGAACCACCATTAAATAACTTCTCTTAAAGATTGAATTTTCCTGAAAGAAGAAATAAATGGTTTTCCAGGACTTTGCTTTTACTCGCCCCCTCTTCCAACCCCCTTGGAAAATTTCTGCATACACCATTGGGCATTAAAAAAACTAACTAACTAACTACTAAACTAACGCATGGTAAAAGTCAATGTGATGCGGTTGAAGATACTGTGAAACGATTTGTTTTACCTTAAAATCTCAAACGAACAACAACTGGACACCATTCTTTCACTCCTCTGGATGATTTAACTATAGATGCTAAATTTACATTAAGCACAGAAAAAAAAATTGCTCGGTTTCTGAAATTATAGAACCCAATTTCTTTTCCGATTTTTTAAATATGAGAGTAACTACTAAAAAAGTAAATAAACTTTTAAAAAATTTGTGTAGTGACCTTATGCAGAGAATTTAGATCATAATTTAGTGAACACTGCTCATATAAATAAACTTTACCTTTTGATAAATTTTAATTTGCAGGGGCGGATCTGGAAAGTTTATTTGGGGGAGGGAAATATCATAATAAATATTTCACAAAACTATGTTGCGTAGCGACCAGCAGGTGTATTCTGTGTGTCAAAACAAAGTAAAGTTTTATTATACAAGAAAGATAAAGTCCTTCAGTATAGCTTTCCAACACGGTATCAAAAATTTAAGAAAACATTACATTTACACCCCAAAAAAATATGAAAACTTCGGGAATTTTGGATGTTTTCTAAATTGCTCTAATCAAGTCAGTGTAAATGATTTTGCTAAACGTCACATTTTCTTGAAAACTACTTTTATGCATATTGTGAAAGGCTTTCGCGGCTATCGTCCAATGGTGGGGTGCTTTCGGGCTGTTCGGCCGTCGTCGTTGGAAATTCGTTCTCGACGTTTCGCCATCTCGAGTGGATGGCATCTTCAGGAGATGTTGACTGTTTGTCGGCTTCTCGAAGACAGTCTTCGATAAGCCGACAAACAGTCAACATCTCCTGAAGATGCCATCCACTCGAGATGGCGAAACGTCGAGAACGAATTTCCAGCGACGACGGCCGAACAACCCGAAAGCACACCCACCATTACTTTTATGCATGTTTGCAAAATTATACTTTTTTACTATGAGCATAATTTTTTTCTTTAAAGTCCCATTTTGTCCGTTTTTAGACTTATCAAATACGTGTGCAACAGACTAATTGGATTTAAAAATCTAAAATTGTGCCAAAGTGGTTAAGCATAAGCTGTTTCATTTAGATTTAGTAAGCATGATTAAAAAAAAAATGTCAGGGCAACACTTTTCTTGCAAATTGGATGGCGTGAAATTGCTCAATGATAAGTTTAAAGGAAATGAATGCACACATCGTATAATCTGTAAAACAATGGCTGAAACAAAAATAGATTTTTTGAGAACCACCACACCGATTTTACTAATTTGTACCTCGTTGAGCGAGGCAAAAGTAGTGCTTTTCTATAAATTAAAAAAATATATTTTTAGAAAATAAGAATAAAAACGCCATTTTGAAGGATCAAGTTTAATTTTGTCCGCCATCTTAAATTTTAAGATGGCTGTAAACTTTAATCGTAATCTTTAAAATGCAATCAATTCTCACCACGATGTTTTTTATTTCATCAAAATCAGTTCACTAGTAATGAATTCATAAGGAAATAAATCCAGACATGGAAACGAATCCAGTGAGTTAGAACTAGACAATGGACAAACAATATCTCCATGCAATAAGTACGTATACTTGGGTGTCACATTT
This sequence comes from Aspidapion aeneum, assembly GCA_963576565.1. NCBI lineage: Eukaryota > Metazoa > Arthropoda > Insecta > Coleoptera > Brentidae > Aspidapion > Aspidapion aeneum. The sequence continues at coordinate 30,566,037 of OY755041.1, forward strand.
GATAAGACAGGAACAGATTGTAAAGAACTGGAAAAAAGAATAGTAAAAGCAAAAAAGGTTATTGGATGTCTTAACAGTATTTTCTGGAGCAGAGAAATAAAAAGGAATGTAAAATTTAACATATATGAAACAATGGTGAAAAGCACGCAGTTGTATGGAATAGAGACTTGTCGCGTAACAGAAAAATACAAAACAAAAATGGAAAGTGACGAAATGGATGCAATAAGAAGATCAATAAGAATATCTAGAATAGATCTCATAAGAAATGACATCATAAAAGAAATAATGGGAATCGAGGGAAGCATAACGGATGACATCACTAAACGGCAACTGATATGGTACGGCCATGTACAACAGATGAACGACGAAAGATTACCAAAGCAAGTCCTAGAATGGCAACCAATAGGGCGCAGAAAAAGAGGGCGTCCTAAACTAGAATGGCAACAGTCAATCCAAAGATCAATGAGTTAAAAAAATCTAACAGAAGTTGATTGTCAGGATCGAAGGAGGTGGAGAATAGGCGTGGGACAACGTAGAAAAACGTTCTAAACCGACATAGTAGTAGTATAAATCCAGACATGATTGGCAAGGCAATCGTGTAATATTCAAAACAATGGTTGAAACAAAAATACATTTTTTTAGAACCACCAAACCGATTTTACTAATTCGTACCTTGTTGTGCGAGGCAAGAATGCAGCTTTTTTAGTGATTTAAAGAACTGATTAAAACATGTTTGCAACGTAAGAATAAACAAGCATCTTTTCTAGATAGACATTATTTCCAATTAATTTGCTTCAAAAATAAGGAAAATAAAAATTATAATTAAATAAATTTTTTTTTATAATTACTCTACAATAATAATTGTTTACACAGCATTTTTTACCTTAACGCCTTCGATATCAATCATGCTATTAAAAAGCATATCTGCTGCAGAAACAGCTTTTAATGCTTTGTCCAATTCTTTTCCCTCTTTTTCTTCAGCAAGTGCTGCGAGTGATGCTGACGCCATTGCAGCGGCTTCTTGCAGCAAATTAGCAAAACCAAGACCAGTGGCGTTGATTTCAGCTGTTGATAAATACTTTTTATAGAGACTGTCAGAAGTAACAACATAAATTACTACAGAATTAAAATATATCGAAAAAGTTAGGATGGGGTTTTGTTCAAATCGCACCCTCAGAACAAAACACAATTTAAAAAATTTAAGGTTAATTTCGGTATAACTAAGATCATCAGTTATTATATAAATTTTTTGAGTCGAACATTAAAATATAGCCATTATAACTGGGTAGAATAATTGATAGAGGGCATCTAATTTTATTGTTTTATCACTTAAAGAAAAATTTGATAAATTTCATTTTCGTTTTGAGGGTGCGAAATGTCAGTTGTATTGTATGGTTTTAGATCGTACCAAAATTTTTAATTTCTTTATCCTTCACTGAAGCAAGGCCAACACAAAAATGGAGGCCACGACCCTAAAAAAATCAGCTGTTCTCCCGGGGCTGAATTTTACATTGGGTCTTTTGGGAGGTCAGATGTTTTTTTATGATATTTTCAAAATGGCACTACAGATTTCCGCAAAATTTCAGTGAAATATTCTTAGACACCATCCCGATATTCCACCAAAGGTTTGTAAGGAAGCAACATGATTAAAAGGTTAAAATCTTCAAGATTTAGCATTCTTTATTTTGAATTCAAATTACCCGCCATGTACCACATGCCAAATGTTATATTTGACATGTATTTGACTTTGTCATCTGTGATTGTCACATTCGCTTCTGGTTTAAACTTAATTTTTGTGTGAGCTAATGAAGCGGCTATGAAAAATTAGGGATTACTATATATTTAAAAAAAATTGTTCTGCCAGAATAAAGTAAAAAAAATCTCAAAAACCGGCTTTATTAAAAAAAAATCAAATATTCATGAACCATCATTCCAACTTCAATATTTTAAAAACAATCAGCTGTGTCGTAACGTGACCATTAACAAAAAAATCAGCCCCGGATATGATGTCAACAAAGTGGAGGATCGTGGCCCGTCCATTTTGATAGCCCTAACTGACGCTATGTTTTTGGTTGGCATTTTAAAAAGCCAATACTACAGTACGATAGTCCCGTTTGGGTCAGGAAATTGGTGGTGCATTTATGGATAACCTTCTTCTATTCCTAATCTCTTTTTATTTCCTTTGTGCTATTGCTGTTTGTTTTCTAGCTAGCTTTGGTTTGTTACTCCTTGTTTTCGTCAAACGATTTATTTCCAAAATTCGTTAATTACATATGTATGTCCGTCTGTGTATATCTATTTAGCCTTCTTCAATCCATCCTTGAACATAGTGGTTGGGCAGAATTTACAAAAATCTTATTTTTTTTTCCGGCGACGTAATATATGCGGCTTCGCGACGCTTTAAAATGTGACGTGACATTGAACCAGATTTTTTTGGTTTATATTTTAAGAATAAGCAATATTTCTATAAAGAAGTCAAAAATGGAATCAATAAATTATGAATTGTGGTTTATATATATAAAATTAGAAATTTTTAAAAAAGTATATCATTTAGGTTTATACAATAGATCTCCAAGTGGAAGTGGCAAAGAATTTTTAATTTTTTTTGAAAAATGTGAACATTTATGGGAAGAAAATGACACAATAATTTATCTTGGCGATTTTAATATAAATGTAAGAAATACTGACATTTACACAAAAAAATTCAATGAAATAATTGATTGCAATGAAATGACACAATATATTTAGGATTTTACAAGAATAAAGAATATTTCAAAAACTACATTGGACCTAATAATATCAAATAATCACCAACTGCAAGTAGGAACAGAAGATTTACCCAAAGTTAGCGATCATAAATGGACTTTTGTTAAAATTTCAAGCTTTAGAAAAGAAGATAAAAAATTAAAGAAAATTCAACATATTATCTACACAAATCTGATGAAGGAACTTGCTGACTGCAGATGGGATTACTCAACAGTAGATGTAAATACAGTTTTTCATAATTTAATACAAAATATAGAAGAAAAGACCAGGAAAATAATTGAAGAAAAACAAATTATCCAACGTAATCATCCACCATGGTTTAACAAAGCTATTTTGGAAGCAAAAAAGAAGCGAGATGATATATACAAAAAATCAGTATTAACAAATGATGCAAATGATTGGGAACAATACAGGATATTAAAAAATAACTGTGTTAAAGTTTTAAGAAAAGAAAGTTACTATAGAGAAAAAACTGACAACAATAAAAACAATAGCAAAAAATGTGGAAAACTTTAAAATATATAGTGAATCCAGGACAAAAAATTAAATTATCTGAAGTTATTTTTGAAGACAAAAAGGAAGATAATAAGGAAATTATAGCAGAAAAAATTAATAGTTATTATATTAAAAGCATAGAAGAAATAGTAGACTCCATTGACATAGGAGATTCTGAAAAATGTGCAGAAATTCACATTAATAAAAATGTTTTTGAAAATTTTAGATTAATCTCATTAAACGAATTAAAAGACAAAGTCTGGAAACTAAATTCAAATGAAAATTATGGTGAAGTCCTAAACAAAAAACTACTGAAATTGACATTTAAAACTATAGGATATCCCTTACTAAATTTAATTAAATTATGCCTGAAATATATATATATATATATATATATATATATATATAGATAAGCTTAAATGTTCCAGTATAACACCCGTTCAAAAAATTGCAAATACAAAAAAATGGAATGAACTAAGACCAATTAATGTCCTCTGGGATATTGAAAAACTGCTGGAAGAATTGGTATATGACCAAGTTTTGGAATTCATTGACTCTGAAAATTTTTTAGTCAACTGTCAATCAGGGTTTCGAAAAGGATACTCTACTGAAACAGCACTTCAATACGTTTTCAGACTTTGAGTTTAGTGATAGAACTATTAACTTATCTCAGGCCAACTTTAATCAACAAGAAATGAAACTTCTTAATCTAGGTATTAAGTTCAATTTGAGTGGGTCTCCGAAGTCGAGTGAGTTGTGGGACTTGGCTATAGATACTGAAAAGGTCATTGAGTCCACTAGAAATCCAGATAAACACCTTTTAAGATCACAAGCAGCTGTTATCCTAAATAAATCTTCTTCTAATTCTTTACAATCTTCAAAACAAAAAAGTTTACAATTCTCCACTCTAAATAATATTAAAAAAAAATTAAGGATAAAAATTTAATTATTACAAAAGCTGACAAAGGGAATTCCATGGTTATCTTAAATAAAAATGACTATGTTGAAAGGACTGAAGAATTTTTAAGGGAGGGCTTTAATGAAATTAATAGTAACCCAACAACAAAATATTTGGGTCAGACCAAAAAAATTTTAGACCTTATCAAAGATACTTTAAACTTTTTCAAAAAAAGAAAACAGGATCTGTACCCAAAAAATCCATCAACTTCAAGACTTTATTCATTAATTAAAATTAAACCCCCACCTTATCCTATTAGACCTGTGGTAAGTTACACTCAATCTCCAACCCATAACATTTCGAAATGGCTTAATAAACTGATTCTCGAAGAAACTGGCTTCAGTAATCCATTTTCTATAAAAAACAGCAAACAGTTAACAGATCATATTAAAAATATAACCCTACCTGAAGGTATGATTTTGGTGTCTTTTGATGTTAAGAACCTCTTCCCCAGCGTACCACCTGAGGATTGCATTGAAATTACACGTAACCTTTTCTTTGAAAAATCAAAACTTTTTACCTCACATAAACTTGATATTTGCTTGCTTTTGGACACAGTTTTTAAACAAAATTTCTTTCAATTTAATAAAAAAATTTATTGTCAACCATCCGGTTTGGCCATGGGTTCTAATATTTCTCCTTTAATGGCTGAAACCTTTATGGCAAACTTAGAAACCAACATTAAAGAACATCCTCTTTTCCAAAGAATTTTGTTCTATTTCAGTTATGTTGATGATAGTCTGCTGGCTTTCAGGGGTACGATGGAGGAATTGAATGAGTTCTTTGTCTTTCTTAATTCCATACATCCATCTATTAAGTTTACTATGTTGACTGAGGAGGATGGAAAGATTAACTTTTTAGATCTGACCATCGAAAGATCCCAGAACAAACTTTTGTTCTCGATTATCATAAAAGCTCAAGTACTGATGCAGTAATCCCATATGACTCGAACCATCCCCAACCACAAAAAATGTGTGCTTTCAACTCCAAGGCTTTTCTCCATACCGATGAATAGAGACAACTTTTACAAAGAGTATTTGTACATTTCACAAATAGCACATAACAATAATTTTCCTTCTTATTTTATTAATAAAATTTTTTACAGACATTTAAACAAACACTTGAACAATAAATTAATTTCAAAAACTAAAGATCCCGACAAATTATTTTTCTGTTTACCTTTCTATGGTCGAATCTCTTATAACATCAAAAAAAGTCTAGAGGAATCCATTGAAAATTTGACTATCAGTCTTAAAACTCAAAATACTTTGAAAAACCTTTGTTTAATTGTAAAGATAGAATATCAGATAAATTAGAAAAATCAGGCATATACAATCTAATATGTGACACGGTCAATTGTGGAGCAATGTATGTGGGAAGGAGTGGAAGAAAACTTTTAATAAGAGTTAAGGAACACCAAGCAATTATTAATAAGTATAAAAATACAACACTTCAAACTCCAATTGAATCCACATCAACTTTTGCAAACCATATTATCAATCAAAAACATAACTTCAACCAAGAAACTGGAGTCAAAATAACACATGTCGCTGATTTTGGTCCTTAACTCAATTTACTTGAGATCTCGGAGATTCATAAAGCAGTAAAAAACACAGATGTTAACTGCATCAATGATCAAGTACACTATGACTGCTTATCTTTTTTCAACGCTCTAATTTTTTAAATTGGAACTAATATATAAAATCGTTTCTTAATCCTTCCCCCTCCCCTAACTTTTTGAGAGAACAAAAATAAAAGGAAAAAAAAATAATTTTAATTTTTCAAAAATGAAATTGAACTGGGATAGATTTGAAATGGTTAAATAAATTAAATATGTTTCAAAAACGGTTTTACATTTTTATTTTTATTTTTTATTATTTGGCTTCAGTATTTGTTCGATCGCAGTTCAGTACGGTTATATTGCATCGTACCTGCATGATAGTGCTAACGAGGTCAAAGTCGGAGTTTGTTTTGTTTACAAAAAACATCGCGCGCGAGATACCTGTGTTGAGAATCTATATACAATGTGTATTATAAATAATATATCATGTTTAAAAGCAAAAAAAGTGTACCATCACCTGTGAAACTTGTTTTAAAAATTAGCGAAAAGCCCAAACAAAATCAAGAAAAAATGGATAATGCCGAATTATTTCAGGATAGCCATGCTAGAACACAAAATGAAGAAGTTTTATATAGCGAATGGAAAAAATCCCAAAACGAAAAAAATTCACTTAGTGTACAAGTGGATTATCTCCGAAGTCAACTGGAAAGTATGCAAAGAAAATTTGCAGATTTAGAGACAAAAGTCACTAAAAAAGAAGAGTCTGACATGGACTACATTACTGATGAGGACGATCTGGCAAGAGAAACTGAGTGGATCAGACAAAAAGGAAAAGGTTGGAAAAAACGTCGAATGGATACTTCACTCTCACCACCACAACAAAGCTCGGGCACTGGAGAGCCCTCCAATAAAACACAAAATGAAGAACCCCCAACTAAGGTTAAAAAAGCTCCATTACCTCCACCGATTATGGTAAATGGCGTAAATAATTTTAATGATATTTATGAAAAGTTAAATATCATACAAGGAGTTAAAATAAAAGTTTTAAATAACGAAAATATTAAAATAAATGTACAAGACGCAGACAGCTATCGGCTGGTTACTAAAATGCTTAATGAAATAAAGCATCAATGGCACTCATACGAAAACAAACAAATAAGGCCAATTAGAGTAATAGCGAATAGGCTACACTTCTCATGTGACCCACAAAAAATTGTAGCTGATCTACAAAAAAAGGTTTTAAGGCACTGGAGGCCAGCAACAAACTTAAATGGAGAACAAGACAACCTCTTAACATGTTTATGCTCACATTTAGCCACGATGAAGATATCAACAAAATTTTTGAAATTTCCAGTATCCTTGGGATTGAAGTGGAAATAAAAGCACTAAAAACCTCAAAGTTAGTCCCTCAATGCAAAAGATGCCAATCTTATGGACACACGCAAAAATATTGCGCTAAAGAACCACGTTGCGTAAAATGTACGGGGAAACATCTTACTGTAGAATGCCCCAAACCAAAAGAATCTGAGCCAAAATGCATCCACTGTGGAGGCAAGCATCCTGCTAACTACAGAGGATGCCTTGTTGCTAAGGAAATACAAAAATTGAAAAATAAACCTAAGAAACCGAATCTCATACCAAACGTGAGTACAAATAGACAAAACCAACAGACAAGAAACACAGTCACACAAAACTCTGTGACAAGGACATACAGCCAAGTAGCAGCAACAGCTACTATACCTGATATTAATATCAGTAGTCAAAATACTATGGAACAAACACTACATTTAATTTTGGAGAAATTGAACAAACTTGATGAGCGATTAACTAAACTAGAAAGTAGCAATAACGGAGCTACCAATATGCCTCAAAATGGTCAGTAATCTTAGAATCCTAGCTTGGAATGCCAATGGTCTCTTGCAACATCAGCAAGACTTGCAAGTTATTCTAGACATAGAAAAAATTGACGTCTGTCTTGTGTCAGAAACGCATTTCACTAACCAGTCTCACATTAAATTTAAAGGTTATAAAGTGTATCATACAACTCACCCTAGCAATACTGCACATGGGGGAAGTGCTGTAATAATTAAAGAAAATATATCACACTATGAGGAGATGGGATATAAAACCATAGAGATTCAAGCTACATTAGTAAGTGTAAAAACCAAAACATATACATTAGTCATAAGTGCTGTCTATATACCACCAAGGCACTTACTAAAGAAAAATCAATATCTTAATTTTCTCAGAAAATTAGGAAACCGTTTTATAATTGGAGGTGACTTTAATGCAAAAAATACCTACTGGGGATCTAGACTGACGAACTCTAAAGGAAAAGAACTTTTGCAAGCTATTAGTGAATATCAATGTGAGCCGATATCAACTGGTAAGCCCACATACTATCCAACAGATGCAGGAAAAATTCCAGATCTAATTGATTTTTTATAGTAAAAAATATATCTTTAAGTTTTGTAGATATAGAAGAAAGTTTTGATTTACACTCAGATCATTCACCTATTATTCTAACTCTTAGTAAAAACATAATAAAGAAAGAAGCAAATATCTCACTAGTTACTAAACTGACTGACTGGATTAGTTTTAAACAAAGTCTGCCAGAAAAAATAAACCTATCAGTACCATTGCAAACGCCAGAACAAATCGATAAAGAAGTTGATTATTTTGTTACAAATATTCAACAAGCAGCTTGGGAAAACAGTCCAAAACCAAAGAGAATTTTTAAGGGAAAAAACTATCCAAAGGAAATTAGAGACCTTATATTGGAAAAAAGGAAACTAAGAAGAAAGTGGCAACAAAGCCGTGATCCTCGGGACAAAACAAATCCCAACAACATGACGCAGCGCATTAGGCGAGAAATTCTAGTAATAAAAAATGAATCTATTAACCATTTTCTTAATGAGCTTACAGATGATAAAAATACCGACTATTCCCTTTGGAAAGCAACCAAAGATTTTAAAAGACCAATTATCCAAATTCCACCCATACGAAAATCTAACAACCAGTGGGCAAGGAGTAACGAATTAAAAGCAGATATTTTTGCAAGTCATTTAGAAAAAACATTTCAGCCCCACGAAGCACCAGATGAACACTTTCATTTAAATGAACCCCATCAAATCGAGGACCATATTAAGCTTACATCACCAAAAGAAATATTAACAGAAATCAAAAATATTAATTCGAAAAAAGCCCCAGGGTATGATCTTATTAACGGGGTAGTCATAAAACAACTCCCCAGAAAAGCTATCGTAAAACTATGCAACCTAATTAATGCGTCTTTTAGGCTTAGGTACGTACCTAAACTGTGGAAAGTTGCAGAAGTTATCATGATTCCAAAACCGGGAAAACCACTCCATGACGTGTCATCTTACAGGCCAATATCTTTGCTGCCAATTATATCCAAGCTCTATGAAAAATTATTGCTTAAAAGAATAAAACCCATCATAGAAAGACAAGAAATTATTCCATCTCATCAATTTGGTTTTCGAGACAAGCATTCCACGATAGATCAAGTACACAGAATTACTAATATAATAGAAAAAGCACTAGAAGAGGGAAAAGTTTGTTCTGCAGTTTTTCTAGATGTAGCACAAGCATTTGACAAAGTGTGGCATGAAGGCCTTAATTTTAAACTAAAAAGGTTTCTGCCAAAACAGTATTCGGATATTTTGGAATCATACATATCTGATAGACATTTTAGAGTAAAACAGGAAGACTCATACTCAAATTTAAGAGAAATTCAAGCAGGCGTGCCCCAGGGTAGCGTACTAGGCCCTTATCTATACTTATTATTCACTTGTGATATCCCAAAGCCAGAAAATTGTCACTTAGCAACATTTGCCGATGATACTGGTTTATTGACGGTAGAAAAATCTATTGAAAAATGCATAGAGAAACTTCAGGATGCAGTCACCCAAATTCACAGTTGGACCACAAAGTGGCGAATAAAATTAAATGAAACCAAATCAATTCATGTTGATTTTACAAACAAAAATATAAATCACATACAAATAACAATTAACAACATTCCAGTACCATATTCGAATCAGGCAAAATATCTAGGTATGACACTTGATACCAAATTGCGCTGGAAAGCACATGTTAAGAAAAAAAAAGAAGAACTTGAGATAAGGTATAGAAAAATGAACTGGCTAATTGGAAGGAAGTCCAATTTAACAATTCATAATAAGTTACTGCTTTATAGACAAATACTGAAACCAGTATGGACATATGGTATTCAACTATGGGGTTGTGCTAAAGAGAGTAACATTCTAGTTGTACAGAGATTTCAAAATAAAGTATTAAGAAACATTGTGAATGCACCTTGGTACGTTCGAAATAGTGACCTTCATCGAGATCTAAAAATCGAAACTGTAGCAGAGACTATAAAAAAGTACGCAAAAAGCCATGAAGATAGACTCCATCGGCATGTGAATGTGGAAGCAATTCAGCTTCTAGACAATACTATGCTAGTTCGACGACTAAAAAGAGTGAAGCCGTTTGAGCTAGTAAACTAAGTGAATTACACATAAAACAAAATAATGCTATAAACACAACACAATTGTGAGTTACAGACTAAACAAAGCGGGGAGAACTGTTGAGTGAACCCTAAGTTTAAATCTGACTTTTCTAGTAAATTAAGTTAAAACAAAATTGCTAATTAGTCTTACTGACTAGATTGTAATAAAAAAAAAACACAGTGTGTTTGACAAATAAAAAAAAAAAAAAAAAATTATTTGGCTTCCAAATCCTGCCCCAGAAGTTTTCTGTAATTCAATAACTAGCGTGGTGCTAACCGGAGGCGTAGTTGTTTGAGAATCCTGGAAAACCAGACAGGCCAGTAAAATCCAAATCATTTTCCCAAGAGGACTTAAAGAATCACACAAATTAATATAATGAAACATTTTGAATTAACCAACCTATCCTAAAATTTCAAAAAATATCCAAATCTTTCTCCTCGGATTAATTTACTAAAATCGAAATAAAACGAATTTTATATAAAATACATACCTGCAGGTGATTTTGTACAATTTTATTAATGAATTAGGCCCCAGAAGTTTTCTGTAATTCAATACCCAGCGTGGTGCTAAACGGAGGCGTAATTTTTTGGAAAATTGGAGAAGAAGTCATGAAGAAAACGAATTTGTAGTTGCTACATTTTTGGACTTTAAACGAGCTTTTGAGACAATTGATAGACAAAAATTATTAGTTAAATTTTTAACATATGGCATAAAAGGTAATATTTTAAAATGGTTTCAAAATTATTTAAGTGAAAGATATCAGAAAACGAAAATTTTAGATGTTTACTCTAAAGAAAAGTCAATAAATATTGGAGTTCCTTAAGGTAGTAAATTGGGACCACTATTGTTTATTTTATATATAAATGATTTGTCTTTAAATTTAAAATATTGCTTTATACAACTTTTTGCAGATGACACATTAATCTATGTAAAACACAAAGATCTTTCCGAAGCTACAAAAATTATGAATTCAGAACTTGAAATTATTGACAATTGGTTAAAAGTAAATAAATTAAAATTAAATACAGATAAGATAAAATGTTTAATAATAGGAAATTATAATGATAATTTAAAGTTAAATATTTTTGTCGAAAAATGTAAACTAAACATAATTAATTCAAAAAATAGTCCATTTCTCAAAGTGGAGTTGCAAATTACAAAGAAAAACTGAATGTCTTCTCCACTAAAGTCTTTATTGTTTCGGGTTTTATTTAGGACATGTTTTGAGTCTAAAGAGACCCATAAATAGATTAAACCGATACCCCCTTAAAATGTAACATACCTTTCAAAAACCTTCAAAAGACCCTCGCACCCACAGCAAGCTAATGCGAGGGTTCAAATAGATGCTATTACTAGTTGAAAATCCAGCGAAAAAGAGGTATCCTGAACAGGTATTGTAGGTTAGTTAATTATTTATTTGTGCAAAGATCCTTTCATGATGTTATAATAAGAGTAAACTTAATTTTGTTTATAATAGCCTATCTGGTTTTCCAGAGTTCTCAAACAACTACATGCCCGGTTAACACCACGCTGGGTATTGAATTACAGAAAACTTCTGGGGCTTATTCATTAATAAAATTGTACAAAATCACTTTCAGGTATGTATAATATATAAATTCATTATATTTTATTTTAGTAAATAAATTCGAGGAGAAAGATTGAATATTTTTTAAATTTTAGGTTAGGTTGGTTAATTCTTAATTCAGGTAAAGGTTATTTAATTTATATTATACTAAGAGTCAACTTGGTAGAATTATTTTAACTATAATGGAATGGTTAGTTAGTTATTATAGTTCTTATTTCTGTATATTGTATTGTATTGCTCTGAGGAAAATGTTTTAAGGTCGGTCTGGGTTGCTTACCTCCTGAATCCCCACCCTCCCCCCCCACTCCCTTACTCAATCCTATCTTTATACTTCAAATTGTTTCATTGTATTAATCTGTGGAGAATGATTTTAAGGTTAGTTGCAAGTAAAGATCAGTTAAATTATGTTACAAAAAGAGTCCTCTTAGGAAAATGAATTGGTTTATAATGGCCTGTCTGGTTTTCCAGAGTTCTCAAACAACTACGCCTCCGGTTAACGCCACGCTAGGTATTGAATTACAGAAAACTTCTGGGGCCTAATTTATTAATAAAATTGTACAAAATCAACTGCAGGTATGTATTTTATACAAAATTCGTTTCATTTCGATTTTAGTAAATTAATCCGAGGAGAAAGATTTGGATATTTTTGAAATTTTAGGATAGGTTGGTCAATTCAAAATGTTTCATTATATTAATTTGTGTGATTCTTTAAGTCCTCCTGGGAAATTGATTTGGATTTTACTGGCCTGTCTGGTTTTACAAATACAGATGAAGATCACGATCAGAATAAACTAAGAATAAAGAGAGGAATATATATATTTATATATATATTTATATATATATATATATATATATATATATATATATATATATATATATATATATATATATATATATTCCTATCGGGCTTTGTGAGGACATTTTCTAGTACAGAACGATGCTTATGGGGACACATGGCGCTTACGAGGACTGTCTTTATAAGGTTTTTATTCCTAACTTAGTTTATTAGGACTGTCCTTATAATTATAATTGGCCCATTTGGCGATTTAGTGTTTGTGGGGACTTTTTAGTGTACTACTTTTTGGTGTTTATGAGGACTTTACAAAATGCTTTTGATTTTCATACACATGCTTTGCATAAGTTTTTTATGCAAATATAATAGCAAATTCTTTTAATACGATGAAGTTTACAAAAAAGCAACGTTGCTTATGTCACTTAAATATTCTAAAAATATATTGTGAAAATCTACGCACCCATCCGCAACCTTAGTTATCACCACCACTAAAAAAACCATGGTGTATAATGCTTGATTTTAATATTTCATAAAATTTTTAAGAAATAATGCAAACACACATGCTATACTTACCAAAGATCCTATATGAATGACAAATTTTTTAAAAAAATATGTCATTCATATATGGGTCTCTCCATCTTCTATGTTACCTTTCCTCATAAGTGCATTGCTCCTGTAATATATACAGGGTGTAAGGCAGCATTTTCAAATTAAGTAACGCTCAAGGGAGGGGAAGATGGGTTCGCGTTGCGTTAAACGAATGTTTTTGTAATGTGTCTTTTCTTGAAAATATGTTACGAAGGAGAAGGGGTCAAAAATCCTGAAGTTTTGTGAGTTGTTATTTAAGAATGTTCCCTTATTGGTTAGAGAACAACTATTTTAAGGGGCGATTGGAAAACATTAAACCACACAAAAATGTTCCTATGAGAAAAAGGGTTAAAACTTCACCATGCTATCTTAATCTTCTAAAGTATTGATAATAATTTTATGATTTTAGTTTTAGTGTATGTTAGATGTTATGATTTTAGTTTTAGTGGAGTTCATACACAAGCCTAAATTTTTAGTTGCTGTATCCAGTTCTTCCAGAATTTTTATTACTTCTTTTTTATCTGTTATTAATCGTCAGCATATGTTAGGTGATTAAAGTATTATCCGCTTACTTTGATTCTTATTTCTTTCTAATCTAAGTTTTTAAAAACATTTTCTAGGGCCCGGGTAAATAGTTTAGGGGAGATTGTGTCAACCTGTCTGACACCTCTTCTGTATGTCCGTACCTTTTCGGTAATATTGTTTTTTTTTTTTGTACACGTCCAAAATTTTTCTCATAATCTAAGAGATTTTCCCTATTTGATTTTCTTACTGCCTAATAGCCCATTACATTAAATTTTACGATGGTAATCCATACAAGTTTATATTTTATGTTGCGCGGTAGATTTCTCTATCTATCTGTGATTTGAAAGTAACGGTGAAATGTGTAAAAGGGAAATATTTTAAACGAATTTAAAGAATCATTACCAAAATAAAATTAACATACCATAAGTACCCTGCGCTTGCACAGTTCCTTCATACAGAATAACAATTCGATCCGCTCTTCGCAAGTATTGAAGCTGATGAGTTACTAAAATCACGATTTTTGATCCCAAGTATTTTAGTAAGCATTGTTCAAATAGTTGTTGTCCTACCTAAATTAACAATACAAAGATAATGTCTCCACCTTTTTAAAAAATTAAGAAACAAAAAAAGCAATATAATGACTGAGGAAATTTATCATCTATAATTACATTGATGTAAGTAATAAAATGAAAAAATGAATAGCAGAATTCCTTTTAATATATATTAAATGTTGGGAAATTCTAAAACAGGAGAAAGTATGCCACGTACGTCATCAATATTTATTTTATTCTTAAATCTCCAAATTAAAATTATTGAAAATGTGAGAACCAGAGTTAGGAGTAGAGAGTTTTCTAGGAAAATAGTCATAAAAATTGCTTTTCTACAGTCATATTTGCACGATAATAAGTAAGCACCAGGAGTGAGCTTTTTTATTTCAGTTAATTAATTAATCAGTTAATTATTTTTCAAGGCATACCTGAATGTCCACTGCACTTAAGGGATCATCTAGCAAATAAATATCGGCCTCTTTGTAAACAGCTCTTGCCAAGTTGACCCTCGCACGTTGTCCTCCTAGAGTGAAAATTGTTTGGGTAAACATTATCATAGTTATTATTTACTATTATTCTAATCCAATCATTAGACACAAAAAAAGCCGTTTTGGTGCAAAAGGTGCGAAAGTTTTGAAACTTGGCACGATTATAGAGTTGATGGTCCTTAATATTCCAGTTAATTTGCTACCTTAAGAAATGTCTGCTTGCGCCGCCATCTTGGAAAAATGGCGGCCAAATTCAATTCTTTTAATAGAACTTGGTTATTGAAGGTCGTAGAAATTTTTTTAAAAGTAGGATTAAAAGCAACAAAATTTCCAACAAAAATGCTACTACGTGTTTTTTGCCAGACTAATAGTTTTTGAGTTATGCTATTTTCACGAGGGGGTTTTATCGTGACGTAACACAGTTTAAGTTATGTTTTATGGTTTTATTTAACAATACTGATAATTAATACTTCCATTAAATACATCTTGTTTACAAAATGCGTATTTTCTAGATACGCTCGACTTCTGACTATTGTGTTTGTGTTCACTGTTAACTACGTGCGGGGCGTTACGTTCTTAGCTTACAACTAGCTGCTAAACTCTTTTGGATATGCTCTTTATTAAAAACCGTTTGCCATTGATAGGATATGGAAATGTGTTTTGTTTTCTGTATAAACATCATCGATGACCGGTCAATAATATAGTTTTAATACAAATTGATTTATATACAGAAGCTCATTGCCTTAGATTGTTTAGGGTTAATGTGCACTTGCTTATAAACGTAAAGCGGCCCTCACACGATCAGTATTACTGACAGTATTTTTATATGTGTCTTTATTTGTCAAAAGTTATAAACAAAGACATATATAAAAATACTGTCAGTAATACTGATCGTGTGAGGGCCGCTTAACTTGTGTTATTTAGTTAATAGGACATTATATTCTATCATGGCTGAGAACATGAGTATGGAAAGGTACGTGCTACCGAATAACATGTCATATTCCTATTGTATTTGTGTTGTGTTTAAAATATTTTGTGCATTAGCAACTTGAACTGGTGATTGTATGGTGAAACAATAAATATACCACCAGCATGAAAAGTATTAAGTTCCATAACTGAAAAATTCCGTGATTTCCCATACCGTATTTATCGCTGAAACCGTATGTTTGCGGTATGATAGTGTCCACTGAATTTTCAATTTGTTTTAGTGTTGTCTCTGATGACGTCAAATTTAAATGTGGTATATTTAGTTTCCAATTTGAGTTTAGGCATTCTTGCATATCTTTATATGTAGGTTATATGTCTTGCATTTTTGGTCTTAAAATTAATGATTTTAGATTTGACCAAACTGTGAATAATGTGAACTACGCTTGTCGTCTCGATTTTATTGTTACATAGGAATTTTTGTGGGATAATAATTTCGCCGGATGACTGGCAATTGCATGGAGTTAATTTTCTAGTAATTTTCAAAGCTCCTTTTTTGTTATAAAGGTTTTATAGTTCGGTTTTTCAACTACCGCAGGAGAGATAGGTTTTTTCTTGGAGATGTATGTTACGTCATTTAATTCCAGTCGCACCGTGATGCAATTTTTTGGCGCACTCTGCTCCATGTATATTATCAGCAGAAATCCTAGGAATAAAACATAATTTGTCGTGATAAGGTCCACATACTAATAAGCCATGTACAATGCCTGGTGTGGTATTGTACAATGTGTTGTATAATCGGTACTTTAATGTAAATGAAAATTTTATTTTCCGTGATGCTGCAGTCGCATATTGGAACTTCGTAAAATTTTAAAATTTTTTCTCTTGAAATTGCCAAAACTTGATTTGACGAATATATTTGTTTTACCAAATTATCTAAATCTTTTCGTAAAACCACTGGATTTACTATTTCAATAGGGAGCTTTCTCGCTTTCCATGATTCAATAATTTTTTGTTTTCTTAGCGCGCGAGTTATAGAAATTATTCGCCTTAAATTTTGATACTGGGTGGCCAGAGATGCGCTGGCAAAACTTTTTTCATCCATTAGGATAACTTTAACTTCTTTATTTTAAGTTGAAACTTTTAAGCCGATAAATTTTATTCTACGTTCTGTATCCTGAAAACTATCGCCAATTTTGGTAGTGTAATTGGAAAAATGTTTTGACTGTCCCCCGATAGTGTGAAGGGTTTCGCCTAGCCCTTTACTGATTGTGTTAAGTTGCTTTTTTACTGTTTTATCATCCTCCGAAATTATATCGAGTTTTCCTTCGGTTGCGACCCCACAACACCAAGTTGTCTTCGATGAAGCCCAGTGCCTTTTTTGGCCTTAAATTTTGTTGAGATATTTGTGCCCTCATCGAAGATGCGCCCCAGTTATCGTTTAATAAATCGAATTATTTTTTAAATGCCTTCCCTAACTCATGCGTGTGTGATTACCAAGTTGCAATTCTCGCCATAGGACTCGCAGACATATCTTGGCAACTCTGATTCTGTCATAGGCTCTTCTGACCAGTCCATATTATATGTAATCATAATTGTAGCTTCTTATGGTACAGTTTGCGGTAGTGCCTTCCAAAATGTTCCGGCACTGACTTCGAGTAAGTAGGATTGGTTGTTTTCGGCGTCTGTGACCTTAATTGCTATGATGCACAATATAAAATTCAATCTAAAAAAATGCTTTGCAAATATATGTTATTTACATGCCTTTAGAGGTGTTTAAAATTAAATGTCTATTTTTAAAATTAAAATTTATTTTAATAAAATAATAATAGCATTAATAACGTTTGGCTACGATATTCATTTTATAATTAATTTGTTTTATTTCTATCTATTCCTTGATAGATCAAAATACAGTTGTGATCTATTTCCACAATATCTTAACTTATTTAAAAATACTTTAATTATTTATAAAGTTTTGATCATTAATATAAATCTTTAACAAAAAATATTAAACTTCTTAAGTGTTTTTAAAACAACTGGCTTAGATATTATTAAACAAGTTCCGAGTTGTCTCAACAAATGTGCTAGTTTGCGTATTGTTCTTATATTTCCTACAAACCGTTTATATTTATGTAGATAAAGTTTTCAAAGCGGTCGTTGCTTGACACTTTGTTATATTATCTGGTGTAGTATTTTAATAACATACCGTAGACCTGCTAATCAGTTTTTAATTGTCTTGTTTATGATTGCACTGGAAATAAAAATTAATAATTTAATTTAATTATACTTACTTTATTGCTTCTAAAAATGTTTTTACAAATTTTTATAGCAAGAAGTTCTGCTTACAACTAGTTTTTATCTTTAGTAAAAATAAAATAAAAATAGACTGCGCACTAAACTAACACATAATAATTTACTGCCAGAAAACCGTTTACAAAAAAAAATAAAATAAAAATCAAACAAAAAATTCACTATTCATATCTAAGAAAAGATCTAAGACACAAGATATCAACTAACACCGTACATACATTTCTCGAACCTAAAGGGTTTGAAATAAGTGACAAGATATCGTCCAAGCCATTCCAAGAAACCGAACGGACTTCACGGTACATCGGATATTTAATTAAAGTATGTTCTATTGTTTCCAATTTTCGTAGAAGGCTGTTAGTAAACGATTTTTGTTTAATCTAAGGTTTGCTAAAGTAAGGTCATTCCAAATATGTTCAAAGCCAATGTCATCAAAAATTCTATTATCTTTAAGGTCCAGTAATAAGTTGAATTGATATCTTGCAAGTCAAGCTGTATTTTGAGGCAAATGTAAAGCAGGCGCGAGCGGCCCATCGAAGGTAGTTTTATAAGAAAGTTATTACAAAATTTGAAAATAAGGTACTTAAGGTGAACCGTCCCTATCTCCAACCTCACAAGAGCAGAGGTACTTTTCGGCAATATACCTGTATACCTTGGGCCCCATACCGCCACTGTGCCATAAAACGTGCTAAGAACTAACGAGTTAAAATTTTTGATTTGGTTGACCAACTATTTAATTTGCACTTCAAAATAAGGCTTAGAGCCGAACCACAGGCCTGCTTTTTTTTGCATTGACCAAAACTATCTTTTTCACTTCACTAAGTGTTACGAGAAACGTCTTTTATTTCATTTCACTTTACTTTAAATAGTGTCTTTATATACAGGGAGATATTTGTGACACAAGGTCTTGTTATAAGGGCTTTGCCCTAAAGGCCTTGACATAAGGGCCTTAAAAAAATTTTTTTGGACAGCTTAATTTTCTGTTACTGGAACTACTTCCGGTGTCCAAGGGAGCATCCGGCTGACATGAACCATTTATTTTTTGCATTTGTTTGATGGTCCTTTTCTTATTTCGTAATCCACATCCGACATTCTACGGGTAACGTAATATGGGCCGAACCATCTGAGCAATAAGTTTTCGCTTCTTCCTACTTTTCTGACGGGAGTAGTTGTAGTAGTAGTGGGGTAGGCTCTAGGCCCGGCGACTAGGCACATGAAGTGCCCTTTTCGCCAACCCCCGGGCATCCCCCTACTGCGTTCTTCCTTCGCTACGAAAATGCCCGTCTTCTGTACAAAGCCCAGAATATCGGGCCACCTCAGATTCAGAAGGTCCTCCATCTCAAAGGCTTCCTATTCGAATACCTCTCTCCTGGCCTCCTTGTATGCTTCACATGATGAGAGGAAATGCGCCGAGGTCTCGTCCTCGGCCCAACATCGCTCGCACGTCGCGCCGTCCTTCACTCTCATCTTTACCAGGTTTCCCTTGTAGGACGCAGTGTCCGGTTAGGACTCCCACTATGGCTCCTACCTTTCTTCATGTTCTACGGAGTGTCTACGCGACTTCCTGTATCCTGTCACATACTCCTTCGCCTGTCTGGCGTTTCCTGTGTTGATCCATTCCATTTGTATCTCTTTCTGGGTCCACTCTGTTAAGGCCGACTTCATTTGCCCTCTTGTGAGCCCCAGGAAAGGCACTGGCACGACGCATTATTGCCGGGCTCCTCAACTGGCGAGTTCGTCCATTTTCTCGTTTCCTGGGACTCGCATGTGGCCTGGGACCCACACGAGCTCCACCACTCTTATGCCGGCCAACTCCTGAAGTGTATCTGCATACACCTGCACCAAATCCGCGTACGTGATTGGTTTGCACAGTGCTTTCAGCGCAGCTTGACTGTCTGAACAGATGCAGAGGCATTTTCCTGTTACGTTTCTAATTTCTTCCTCCCATGTTAGCGCAAGTATAGCGTAAACCTCCGCCTGGAAGACTGTTGCATTGGATCCCAGCTTTTTCCGATACCCTTACTTTCCACGTACACTCCTGCACCGGTCGAATTCCGGTCTGTCAGCCTTGATCCGTCTGTATAGCAGACCGTGGCATCGCTAAGGAATTCAACTCCATCCTCCTTTCATGCATCCATTGGCGGTATGGTTACACATCTCCTTTTCTCTCTTAACCGCTTCTCTGGCATCGCTAGCCTGTATGTCGATACAGGAATCTCCTTTTCCGTCTAAGTCGCGATCTCCGAATGTCCTATTTGTCCATAGGTCCTTCTCCACAAGCCCGCGTCCCTTATCCTAAGGTATGCTGCCATCGCTTCCTTCTTTATCCAGGTGGACAGCGATGGAAGACCTAGGATCGTATTCAGGGTTATATTGGAAGTAGACCTTGAAGCTTAGGTGATGCTCAAGGTCACCAGCCTCTGGATGCTTTTGAGCTTTTTGGCGTTAGTGGTTTTCATTGCCCCTGGCCACCAGACCACGGATCCGTATTGGATCCTCGGTCTTATGATGGCCGTGTAGATCCAGTGCATGATCCTTGGGACTCAGATCCCCACTTTCTTCCTACCACCCTTCTTACTTGCCAGAATGTCTTTGTCATCTTTGTTTTTAGTCGGTTTATATCTGGTTTCCAGCTTAGTTTACTGTCTAGCACCATCCCCAGGTACTTAACCTCTACATTTGTGGTGCTTTAAAGCCTTCTACCTTCCTCTTCTTTGTAAAAAGAACCATTTCCGTCTTGCTGGGGTTGACGGAGACGCCGTTCTCTTAGCACGAGTTCTCTATTAGTTTGCACGCCCTTTGCATCCCTTCGCAAATTACGCCTGACGGGAGTAAAAACTTTCACTTTTTCGCCTACCTCATATTCCACATGTCGGTGTTTGGCATCATAGTGAATTTTGTCTTTTTGCTGCTGATTTTTAATATTTTCCGCTGTGGCATTTCGCAGAGCGAGTGCCCGGTTTCGGATTTCTTCCGTGTTACTCGGTGGTGGACCCATCATGATATTATTCTTTCTACTAGCCCGTTGCACTGTGGATGGTATGACGTAGTAAACTGGCTTGTGACGCACATTATCTCTCTTATTAGTTCCGATCTAAAAACTTGACCCCCATCGCTCAAAAGATATTTGGGCGATCCGTGTCTTGTCATTATTTTTTCGACAATAAATTTTGCGACAGAATTTGCTTTTCCGTCCGGCAATGGCGCTGTTTCTGCCCATCATGTCGCATAATCTGTCGCGACTACAATCATTGTATTTTTTAGTTTTGATAATGGGAAATGCCCAAGAAGGTATTTAGATACTTTCTCAAGAAGATATTTAGATACTTTCTCAAAAGGAACGCCTGTCGGCATTGACTGTAATAGGCCGATAGAAATTCTATTTTGTTTTCCTTTTCTGGCTTGACAGTCGGGGCATCTTTTAATAAAATCTTCGATATGTTTTTGTTGATGGTCCCAAAAATATCGATTTTTAATTTTTTCTGTCGTTTTGGCGACTCCTAGGTGAGCGCCACCTAACGGCTCGTTATGATTCTCTCCAATTAAATTTTTTGGTACGACTAGTAAAAATTCTCGCCCTTCTGGCTTGGGATTTATCTTGTGTAAAACTGTATCTATAAGCCTAAAATTTTTTATTCTTTTTCATAGTCCAATACTACCAATTTTGTCAGGATCTTGTAAACCGTCTATGATCTCTCGCAAACTTTCGTCTTCTCTCTGCAATTTTCCCATATCTTCGGGTTTAATTATAGACGTGTGTATCTCTTCTAATTGTTCCTCTTCATTTTCGCTCGATGTTAGCACGGGATTTCTACTCATGCAGTCGGCATCTCTGTGTTTCGCTCCACTTTTGTGTTTTATTGTGTAGTCAAATTCTGATAATTTTATTGCCCATCTAACTAATATTCCTAAGGGATCTTTAACTAATTTTAACCAGCATTGTACGTGATGATCGGTTACGATTCCCACATACTTGATATATACCAATGTTCTAAAATAGCCTAAACTGTATATTATTCCTGCTGGTCCTAATTCTGAGATTGACATATTCTTTTCTGCGTTTGTTAAGCTTCGACTGGCATAGGCAACATGATAAAAATTGGTGTATTTCCCCTTTTGCAAAAGTATGGCGCCTAGGCCTTGTCTGCTTGCATCGACGTGTAAAACGCATTCTTTTTCGGGCTGATAATGCGCTAAAACTGATGATGTGATCCGCCTTCGTTTTAGCTCCTCAAATGTTTTTTGATGTTTTTCTTCCCAAAAGAAAGGTGTGTCTTTTTTGATCAAATCCTGAAGCGATCTGGCTATAACAGAAAAGTTTTTTAGGAATTTTCAATAAAAATTTGCCAGCCTAAAAATTGCACGACATTTTTTTGGGTTTGAATTTTTGGAAAATTTTTAATACAAATTAATTTCTTTTTGTCAGGTGTTAGGCCTTGGCTTGATACAGTATAACCGAGCAGATCCAGTTCTTCTTTTATGTATTCACATTTTGAGGGTTTTAGTGTTAGCTCTGCATCCCGTAGGCTTTGAAAAACGGTGCGCAATTTTTCTAAATGGTCAGAAAGTGTTTCTGAAAATATACATATGTCGTCACAATAGACCAGGAGCATTTTCCATTTTAGATCACGAAAAACCATATCTGCCAATCTTTGAAATGTTCCAGGAGCTCCCGATAATACACAGCATAGCTTGTTCTAAGCGTAT
This sequence comes from Aspidapion aeneum, assembly GCA_963576565.1. Classification (NCBI taxonomy): domain Eukaryota; kingdom Metazoa; phylum Arthropoda; class Insecta; order Coleoptera; family Brentidae; genus Aspidapion; species Aspidapion aeneum. The sequence goes on from OY755041.1 coordinate 30,588,817, forward strand.
TTACCACTTTGTCCGGGGTAACAAAATGTTGTACACTATTTAGATTCGTCGCTAAACTTTATTTGCCAAAATCCACTGAACATATCAAGTGTTGTAAAGTATTTGGCCTTCCCTAAATAGGTCAAAAGGTCGTCTATGACTGGCATCAGTTAGTTCTACGCGAAACATGATTTGCGCGGCGAAAATCGCAACAGAAATGCGTCTCTCCACTCTTTTTTTCACCAGTACCACCGGACTTATCCATTCTGACTCTGCTTCGCTTATAACGCCTGCCTGGAGCATTTCATTTACTTGTTTGTCTATAATTTCCTTTTCCTTATGAAACACCCTATATGGCTTTAGACATATGAGTTTCGCGTCACCCACGTCAATCACGTGTTCTACAAGGTCCGTCTGGCCCATAAATTTTGGACTTTTTGCAAAAACATCGCTGTACTCCCCTAATAAATTGTATAAACACGACTTAATTTTTTCATCTTTTATGTGGTTAATTTTGTGGTCCGCCATTGTCACTCTCTCTTCATCCTGAATCTCCTGTATCTCTTCAATGTTAAGGACGGGTAAGGTGTCTATATCGTACCTAAACCCCTTTTTAACGTCGATTTCTTAAAATTTTTTATTGGGTTATGTTTTTGGTGGTTAATTGCATTGTGCAAATGTCGTCATCAAATTCAGGGGGGGAGCAAATAATTCCTTTAAATCTTAAAAATGCGTCATTCTCTTCAAAAATTAAATTTTTTAAATCAACTAAACCGAATTTTTCTATTTTTAATATAATTATTGTATATTCACTCGGTATAACAAAATAGTCATTTAAACAAGTTACTTAAAAAATATCCCTTGAATCCTGGTTTTCCTCCTGTACTAAAGGTAAATAAGGCGAAATAAAATATTCATAAGTGCCCAATTAATAATTTTTGTCTTTATGAAAGAAAAGTGTTGTTATGTTAACCGTTTCTTAGTCGTACAGTTTTGTCGGTGAGATTAATTTGGGCGTTATTTTTTTCTTAAAAGTAATTTTTCTATGACTATGGCTTCAATATATCCACGTCGATTTTAATTTTAAATTCTGTTAGGCCGAGTGGCATTACTTTATTTCCACCGGCAGTTGATAAAGCAAATTGTTGTTTTAAAGGCTCTATGTCTCTCCCTAGAGATTTCTGTATGAGGCATTTTCCAGAGCCGGTATCCAGGACTATGTCTACCCCCTTAAAATTATTGACGACATTCTGAACTACCAGAATTTAATTGCTTGCCCCTGTTTGGAGGACGACGCCGTTTAGGCACTTTAATGAGTCGTCCTTGCATATTTGGGGATGGCGACCTACTCGCTCTACTAAACGATACTCTTCTTTGTGGTCCCCTTTCGCTGCTACGCTCTCTGCTCCACACCTCGTATTTGGAAGATCCCTACTTTCTGAGTGATCCCTTCTGGATGATTTTACGTGACTATTTTGCGGCCTTCTTTGTTCGTTCCTGTTGTTTTGTTCAAAAGTATTTACATTTTGGCCAAAATTCCTCCTATTATACCCATGATTTGAGTTTTGATTATAATTTTCCGTATTTCGACTGCGATATTGACCTATCGACCTGCTTAGATTACCTCTATAATTATTTGATCTACCTCTAAATTCGCGAAACCGACCTACCTCTACCATTTTGATGGTAGTTCGACGCGTTTTGTCTAAAATAGTTTGTTTCATTTTGTCTCGTGTAATTAGGGGCATTTTGCCTTAAAAAATTGGGTTCGTTTCGCCTGGGATAGCTTTCCTAATTTTGTTCGATTGTCAAAACTTCTGTTTGTCTTGTCATTTTGTCTAATAGCACAAAATTTTAAAACAGTTTCTCTTAGTTTTTTGTGATCCAGGTCGGATGAGGTTATTAATTCGTATGACTCTATATAGGAGCTATGTAGCCCACTTTCAAAATGTTCTCTAAATTGGTCAAATGGCATTTTTTCGTCAATTTCATACGCCATATTGAATAAATCATAATAATATTGTTTAATATCCTCAGCGCTTCTCTGTTTTCTATTTTTAAATTTAATTTTGAGATTTTTTAGAGGTTGGTCACCCCCAAAGTCTTTTAGAAAATCTTGTTTTAAGTGAGCTCAAGTTTTATTTGCATTCTCGGTTTTGCCACTATATTCTAAAAACCATCTGAAGGCGGCGTCTTCCAAATAATTTTAATAATATGCTTTTTTTTGCGTGTCGGTTCAACCGTTTACTTGAGATACTTTTTCGTATTTTGTAATGAAATTACGGGGTACGGGTAGACCTCGTCAGATGTCTATCAGGGATAATGAATCGACCCCTGCCCTCCGTAGAATCCAGGTACTCTCCGACCCGGAGAGTTAGCACCTGTATAGGGTCCCCTTCCCAGGGTTACGGGAGAAGACCACATCGATATGAAAGGCGGAGAGAATGGACCTCGGTACGGTGATCATAGCGTAGGTGGCAACCCTTTCTTTTAGGGATAGTATAAAAGGCAATAGCTGTTGCCTTACAGTATGGCGTTCGCTCGTCAAAGACTAGAGGAGAATAACCTTGATTAAAAATCCTGGCCCTCCAAGTAGGGGGTTGAGACATTAGACTGGTTCTCTAATACTTGTGAAACAAAGCAATTACCAAAAAGCCTAAACAAAGCCTCGGAGCAATGGATGGAAACTCTCGAAGACGAAAAAAGCAAAGACATAAGACCATGAATATAGCTACATGGAACGTACAGGGAGTGAATCAAAAGTTGAACATTATTGCAACCAAAGTGCAGAATTGTAAGATCGATATTAATGCACTCACAGAGACAAAAAAAAAAGGAACAGATACGAATAGTGTCGGTAATTTTGTCCATATATTCACTGGAGAGGAAAGAAGAGCAGCCAGAGGGGTACCCTTGTTAATAAAGAAAAATCTAAAGAATAAAATTACAGACTACGATTGCATTAGTGAAAACATACTTCGAGTGAACATGAAGATGCTTGGACATAATATAAGCATAATAGCAGTCTACGCAACATCAGATGACGAAAGAGTAGCTACAAAACCAATGTTCTTTGACCAACTTGATGAGACTATCACAAAAATCGGTAATACCAGAGAAATAATTATACTTAGCAATTTTAATAGCCGAACTGGTAGGCAAACCCTGAGCAAAGTGATAGGACAATCTGGAAAGGAAGTAACAAATGATAATGGCTTAAGACTGATGCAATTGTGTTCAATGTTCAATGTACTTTATTGCCATAAGATTTACATGGTAAATATAGACATTGTCAGGTAAAGACTAACATAAAAGAATATAATTCCTTAAACTAATTTATGCAATTAATCTATGTAACATAAATAAAGATAAGTTTTACAAATTATTAATTTTAGAGTATATAGATAGTATTTCTTTTTCGCTCTTCTCGGATTTAACCTCCTCTCGAATTTAAAAACTCCCTTACTGAGTAGTATGCTTTATTTATAAGCAGTTTTTTAAGTTCCTCTCGAAATTTTTTAAAGCTTTGCAAGCTTTTTATGGTATTTGGAATTGCATTAAAACCACAACCTAAAAATAAATAATGGTTTTTTTAAACATAAGGATATTCATCGATATACCTGGATTCAGCCAACAAGAAATCTTAAATCAATCATTGATTATGCTATAGGTGGACAACACTCGCAATTAAAGTGGTATGATGTGCGAGCAGTTCGTGGTGTTACCTGTGTATCTGACCACCATCTGGTAAAAACAAAAATATTATTCCCTTTAAGAAAAACAAATAAGGACGAAAATATTAGAGAAAATGAAAACCTAGAATACATCGAAGCCAATCAAAAATACAACTTTAGAAGTCTATCTAAATCGAAAGTACTCTAAGATTATATCAGAACCGATTAGATGAAAAATTAATAAACACAAATCACTCATTTGAAGAGATATATACAAACATAATGAAAAGCTTGAAGGAAGCAAGCAACGAAGCTGTTGGATACTAAGATATTAGAAATATTAGGCAGATGTGATCGACGGGCAAAATACAGGAAATGGTCAAAGAGAAAAAACGCACATACTTGAACTGGCTGAGTACTAAAGAGGAAAGAGACCTAGAAATCTACAGGGAAACCAGAAGACAGCTAAGAAATTAAGTACGCACAGAAAAAAATTTCATGCTCGAGCGCAAGAGCCACGACATAAATACACACGTAGGAGGTAGGCAGAGTTCTGAAGTATAGAAATTCATTTCTACAGTAAAAAACCGAACAAAAAAAAAAGTAAACATCCAGATAATCAAACCAGAACAATGGACAGAACACTACAAGGGACTGCTGCAGGAGACGAGACCCGAATATCTGGCAGCCTCTCCGAGGAGAGACATAAAAGTACGTGGAGAGGAAGTAATTGTCGAAAAAGAAATGATAAAGAATAATATTAAAAAGCTTAAATCCGGAAAAGCTAGCGGACCTGGGGAATATATGCTAAAATGCTCAAATATGAATCAGAGAAACTACTCGAAAATCTCACATATATTATCAATTAATGCATAAACGGACATCCAGTACCTAATGATTGGAAAATTGCATTTATATCCTCAATAGATAAAAAAGGAAACAAGCTGGATTTCAACAATTACAGAGGAATTTCAGTAACCAGTACTCTAAGTAGATTGTACGGTAGGATTCTTAGAGATCTAATAGAGAAGGATTTTCATGAACAAGAAGAAGAAGAGCAAAGTGGGTTTCGTGCAGGAAGATCTTCTAGTGATAATGTTTTTTGTCTTAAACAAGTAATTGAGAAAAGGAGCGCCAGAAATGTAGAGACTCATGTTACCTTTGTGGACCTACAAAAAGCATATGATACCGTTCCAGTAGAAAAATTATGGACAGTGTTAGAGCAGACTAATATCAATCATACATACATAAAAACGATAAAAGAACTATACAAAGAGTCAAAATCGAAAATTAAAATTGGAAATCGACTTTTAAAAGAATTCCTGGTAACAAAGGTTTCAGAGAGGGATGTTGTATCTCTCCAACTCTTTTTAAAATATATATCGCAGTAGCTCTAAAAAACTGGAAACGTAAAGTGCACGGCATGGGAATACAACTTAACGACCGATTTACCATATACACACTACAGTTTCCTGACGACCAAGTAATTGTGGCTAATGATAAAAAAACATGGAGTATATGATGAGAAAGTTAACAGAATAATATAAAAAGTGGGGATTAACAGTGAACAAGACACAGTAATTATGTATTGGAAACGAATCAAGTGAGTTAGTACTAGAAAATGGACAAACAATATCTCCATGCAATGAGTATGTATACTTGGGTGTCACCTTTGATAAGATAAGTGTCGAAATGGATGCAATGAGAATATCTAGAATGGATCACATAAGAAATGAGATTATAAAAGAAAGAATGGGAATCGAGGGAAGCATAACGGATGAAATCACTAAAAGGCAACTGATATGGTACGGCCATGTACAATGGATCGGATGAACGACGAAAGATTACCAAAGCAGGTCCTAGAATGGCAACCAATAGGGTGCAGAAAAAGAGGGCGTCCTAAACTAGAATGGCAACAGTCAATCCAAAGATCAATGAGTCAAAAAAATCTGACAGAAGATGATTATCAGGATCGAAGGATGTGGAGAATAGGCGTCGGACAACGTAGAAAAACGTTCTAAACCGACAGAGTAGTAGTAGTAATGAAATTAACTGGGAGTCTAACCTTGGGTTAAAGTAAAGTGGGTCTATAAATTTGGGTGATGCCGGATTACTGGTCGTACCCGTCAGAGCGTTGTATTTGTGATTTAAAAAATTTTTGTGATGTTTTTTATTGAAGCTAGTTTTTGTATTCGACCCTTACTCAATTATGGTTTGACTTTTTTCATCTTGCAACGTTTTTTCAGTCGAAGGAATTTCCGTTTTACTGGAAATGACCGTTACATTATTTGAATCTTCAAAAGATAAATTTTGCCCACGGAATAATTAAAAATCTCCGTTTTGAAATTTGTTAAACTTTTTTAGGAGTTGAGTGATTTTAGGCACTCGGTTCGACGAAGGATAAGTCAAAATTCACTGTCTTCCTGACTGATAAAAATGTGAACAATATGATTAACAGTAGTTACATGACAGTAAACAACATTAAAAATTAAATTGTTTACTGTCATGTAACTACTGTTAATCATATTGTTCACATTTTTATTGACCTGGATAATTAACTTGTAAGTAGAATTATTTTATATTTTTTTATGTATCGTTGACTTCAATTTTTAATATTTTAAGTACTATTTTCTCTTAAGAAAGTCACTAGTGTTATCTTATATTGCAGATTTCCCCTTGAAGATGGAAATATAAAATTTCCAAAACGCGGCGGGGTATAAATAGGAATATATAATCTATTGAAAAATTGTGTGGAGTTTAGGATTTTTTCACTCCTTTTCCAAAATTACAAAGATGCTCCACGACGGAGAATTCAAACAATATAAGAGAACATATTATTTCTCTGCTTTGGACCTATCAATTTTGTATCCAGCTGTGACTAGTATATACAAATAGATTTAGTACTTGGGTGTTTTTTTAATTTAATTTTTTTTATCATACTTAATGGTATACATATATTTGTACATTCTTGATTTTTGCACCCTGTGTAGATTAAGGTAGCAATACTTTAAACTGTTACAAGCTGAAGTCGCCAAAATTTACCAAATCGACCAGTTTTTATCTCAGGGCACGGCAATGCCTCGCCAAGTTCGCGTAACCTGCTGTACCTTCTTTTCTTTAAACATTTCAGCCCATATTTGACCTATCTAAAACTCTACTTCGGAATGAGCTATAAAACTCAAACTCTGCGCAGTCGTAAAACTTAATAGGTCTAACAATCCTTCCAAGTTTAATAAACTTCCATAAAGCAGTAAAGTAGTTTTTTAGAAATTTCAAAAAACGTCGAAATTGCCACTCATGTATAGATCATCAAAATTTTACTATATTTTCACATGCTACAAAGTTGAAATTTGGCAGACTGATAGAAATTATGACCAAACCCTTAGCAAAAAAACTCCAAAAATCTCATTTACTCCCCTCAGTAACTTGCCCACTTACAGGAACGCTAGAAAGCTGAGCTTTAGAAGGCTGGTCGGAACCATGTTAAAACCTTAGGAAAAACCTCAAAACCTTTAATAAGGCATTGCAAAAGTTTTGAACAATAATCCACATATTTTACTACTTTAAAACTTAAATATTATCCAAATCCTTTAAAAGAGGAGTGAAATCATAACAAAAATATTTTATGTAAATAAAAGCCAAGTACGCGTAAACGGTATTCCGTAAACAGAATTGAGATAAAAGTAAACCCAAATTCTCCAATAAAAATTTCAAAATAAAATGTTCGTACTAGTTTGGAAATGTTTTTCTAAACTTGGCTATTACGGCTTCAAATGACTCTTAGGCGCAGTACTAAATTGAACATATAAAAGTTTGGCTGTAATATCAAAGCTAAAAAAAAATTCCAACTAGTAAGAAATTTTCAGTTTGAAATTTGTATTGAAGAACTTTATCTCAATTCTTTTTATGGAATATCATTTTCGCGTACTTGGCTTTTTTTACAGAAAATGTTTTTGTTATGATTTGAACTTTTAACTGCCATTAATAACCGGGTATCCGGGATTTTGAACTTATAAAAATCACCCTGTACAAAGAAACAGAGCTTTATATGCTAGAGCATATATATTTATATACTATGCGTCCGTAAAGTCTGGAATCACCGAGTTTTTGAGAAAACACACGTTCTTAAGAAAAAAGTTCGAAAACTTAGATTCTTATTCTAAAACACGACACAGATACCTTTTTTTAAATCGTGTGAAGTGTTCGAACTTTTTTTTAAGAACGTCTAATTTTCTCAAAAACTCGATGATTCCAGACTTTACGGACGCACATAAAGTAATTATAAAATCGTAATAATCCTAAGACCTCGATCAGTAAACTGCATATTTGCAAAACAAATGAAAAAAAAAACACAAAAAAATAAACTTTTAACACACAAATAAACAAGAGGCGACGCAAGCATGCCCATGTAGCAATTTCGACTAAAATACATTTGGCAACGACACTTTCGTTAAAATTGTTGGTACAAGTGAATCTACACTAAAAATGAAAGTAACACTTTTGAAAATGCTACTTTCTGTTATGTTTGGTGCAAGTGGCTATCAAGAATTAGTAACCGACTAAGTTTTTTTCTGGGGCCTAAAAAATGTTTATAAAAGTAAATGGCAACATTGTCCTAGAAATTACATGCTTGTTTTAGACAGACCGACACTTGAAAATGTCTGCGCCTGCGCACTCTGTTGAGAATTACTTTTAAGAATTTTCGCAGAAGAAAATTTTTTACGAAAATTCAGCTTAGTACTCATTACTTAAAAAATAGACCGGTCTAGTATGGGCCCTTTTAACACGGGTACGTTCTAAAAACATTCCTAAAAGGTTCCTAGGGGACGTTTTAAAAATGTACGGAACGTTTTGGTGGGTCATTTTTACATTTTTAAAACGTCCCCAAAGAACGTTTTTAGAACGTGTTAAAAATGTTTTTCGGACGTTTGTCAAATTTAATTCTTTTTACGTTCTGCGTTTAATGAACGTTCCAGTGACGTTAGAAAATGTTCCAAAGCGTTTCGAGGACGTACAAAAAACATTCCAGGCACGTCTAAGTACGTTTTGGGGGATGTTTAAAAAACGTTTCAGGGGACGTTTAAAAAACGTTAAGGGGACGTTTATAAAACATTCGAGGGTTGTTTAAAAAATGTTTCAGGGCTGTTTAAAATCTTTCCAGAAGCTCTACATAAAGTCTTGGCCTACGGCCTCCTGGTATGGACCCTTACATATTGGGTCCTTACGCATTGGGCTCTTTCATATTCGGCCCTCTTAAAACTTAAAATCGTAATAATCCTAAGACCTCGATCAGTAAACTGCATATTTTCAAAACAAATAAAAAAAACACAAAAAAATAAACTTTCAACACACAAATAAACAATAGACGACGCGAGCATGGCCATGTAGCAATTTCGACTAAAATACATTTGGCAACGGCACTTTCGTTAATGATTTTCAAAATTGTTGGTACAAGTGAATCTACACTAAAAATAAAAGTAACACTTTTGAAAATGCTACTTTCTGTTATGTTTGGTGCAAGTGGCTATCAAGAATTAGTAACCGACTAAGTTTTTTTCTGGGGCCTAAAAAATGTATATAAAAGTAAATGGCAAAATTGTCCTAGAAATTACATGCTTGTTTTAGACAGATCGACACTTGAAAATGTCTGCGCCACTCTGTTGAGAATTACTTTTAGGAATTTTCGCAGAAGAAAAATTTTTACGAAAATTCAGCCTAGTACTCATTAGTTAAAAAATAGACCGGTCTAGTATGGGCCCTTTTAACACGGGTGCGTTCTAAAAACGTTCCTAAAAGGTTCCTAGGGGACGTTTTAAAAATGTACGGAACGTTTTGGTGGGTCATTTTTACTTTTTTAAAACGTCCCAATAGAACGTTTTTAAAACGTGTTAAAAACGTTTTTCGGTCGTTTGTCAAATTTAATTATTTTTACGTTCTGCGTTTAATAAACGTTCCAGTGACGTTCGCAAATGTTCGAGAGCGTACAAAAAACATTCCAGGGACGTCTAAATTCGTTTTGGGGGATGTTTAAAAAACGTTTCAGGGGACGTTTAAAAACGTTAAGGGGACGTTTATAAAACGTTCGGGGGTTGTTTAAAAAATGTTTCAGGGACGTTTTAAAATCTTTCCAGAAGCCCTACATAAAGTCTTGGCCTCCGGCCCTCTGGTATGGACCCTTACATATTGGGTCCTTACGCATTGGGCTCTTTTGTATTCGGCCCTCTTAAAACTTGAATCCACTCCAACCTAAAGTTTGAAAGGAGGAGGCACTAAATACATTGTTTACCGGGACGCGTCAGATGAGCTGAATTTGAAATATGTTGAAGGCCAAACCTTCCTAATATTTTTACCAAAAAAAATTGAAGGGGTCATAGGATTCGTTTTCGAGCTATACTTATTTAAATGCGCGCCATTGAAATATGGAAAAATATGACCTTTTGTCGTTTATTTGTAATAACTTATCGCCAAATAAAAACAAAAAAATGATATTAGTCTTATTTTAATGACAAAAGGGTCCTTTTAGGAATTTTGTCATTTTTTAACATATAGTTTGCGTCACATACCTACAGAGTGGCTCAAAATAATTTTAAAAAAATACAGGAAAAATACCTGAGATTTATTACGTATAAAGAAAGGGAACTAAAAATGCATAGTCAAAATTAACTTTCATGTGAGTCGTTTTAACTATTCTAGAGTGATGTTTGCATAATAGGTTATGTTATAAGCTAACAGGGTACTTCAAAAAAAAATTCATTCAACGCATGACATTTACTAATTGTTTACGAAATAGTGTGTTTACTGCGATGCGTCAAATGAGGTGAATTTAAGATATGTTTAAGCCTAAACCGTCCGGATGCTTGTTTCAAAAAAATTGGGGGGGTCATCGGTTTCGTTTTTGAGCTATAATTATTTAAATGCGCGCCAATGGATTATGGAAAAATTTAAGATTTTGTAGTTTTTTGTTATAACTTCTCGTGAAAGAAAAATAAAAAACCAATATGAATTTTATTTTGTTGAAAAAAAAAAGTCTTTTTAAGTATGTTCTCATTTTTTGACATATAGTTTTCGTCACATATGTATCTACATAGTGGCTCAAACTATGAATCATTGAAATAAAATAATAATAATAGACTTAATGGGTATTTCAAACATTTTTGAAATTCGCATACCAATTGCCTATGGAATAGTGTGTAGAAAATGTTTACTGGAATGCGTCAGATGAACTGAATTTGAGATATGTTAGAGCCTAAACCGTCGTAATACTTGTTTCAAGAAAAAGTGGGTGGTGATCGGTTTTGTTTTCGAGTTATACTTATTTAATGCTAGAATATAGGAAATGTGGGGACAAAAAGACAAAAAGGGGTCTACTCACCCCTTTCCGGGGGTTCTGCCAAAAATTTTCAGAAAGAAAGCCTGTAAACAAACTTAATTGATAAAAGTTTAAATATCAACTTTTTATCCCTATAAAGAGACAGAAGTTGTAACAAAAATCCATAAGAGTATAGCTCAAAAACGAAACCGATGACCCCCCCTCCCAATTTTTTTGAGCAAGTTTCAGGATGGCTCGGGCTCTAACATATTTCAAATTCACCTGATCTGACGCATCCCGTTAAAAACACTATTCCGCTCCACAGTTAGTACACCTGTTATTTGTTTAATTTTAAAAATGTTTGATTTACCCTGTAGGTTTACTACATAAACCATTATGTATGTAATTTTTGACTTGACGATGATTTGACTATGCATTTTAAATTTCATTCCTTTAGGTATATTTAACAAATCCCAGTTATTATTCCTGTATTTCTGTTATTCATATTTTGAGCCACTCTGTAGATATGTGACGAAAACTATAAAAAAATTGAAAACATCCTTAAAAATAGTTTTTTTTGAACTAAATAAAATTAATATTGGTTTCTTATTTCTATTTGACGAGAAGTTATAGCAAAAACACTACAAAAAGTCACATTTTTCTTTCTTCCAGTGGCGGATTTAAATAATTACAGCTCGAAAACGAAACCGGTGAACCCCAATTTCTTTGAGACGAGTATTTAGACGGCTTGGGCCCTAACATATCATAAATTCACCTCATTTAACCGATCCCGGTAAACACACTATTCCGTAGACGTAGTAAACGTGTCATGTGTTGAATTAATTTTTTTTTTGAATACCCTGAAAGCTTATCACATAACTTATTATGCAGACATCACTCTAGAATAGTTAAAGCGACTCACATGAAAGCAAGTGAAGTTAATTTTGACCATGCATTTTTAGTTTCCTTTCATTATATTTAATAAATCTCCTCAGGTATTTTTCCTGTATTTTGTTTTTAATTATTTTGAGCCACTCTGTAGGTATGTGACGGAAAATATATGTCAAAAACTGATAAAATTCCTAAAAGAACTCTTTTACCGATAAAGTATAGCTAATATCAGTTTTTTATTTTTATTTGGCGATAAGTTATTACAAAAAAACTACAAATGGTCATATTTTTTTATATTTCAGTGGCGCACATTTAAATAAGTATAGCTCGAAAACGAATCCTATGACCCCCTTAATTTTTTTTGGTAAAAATATCAGGAAGGTTTGTCCTTCAACATATCTCAAATTCAGCTCATCTGACGCGTCCCGGTAAACAATGTATTTAGTGCCTCCTCCTTTATGTTTTTCTGGTCAGCCTATGTAGATAATGATGATGATGCTGGTAAGAGAAAAGTGAGAGACCTTAAAAGTACATTTTAAAAACGTCTTGCCTAGCGCGTTCTAGGTCTATGTCCGGATGTTTTAAAAACGCACTTTTTAGGTACGCCAATGATATGGCCCTAAGAGATCTAAAAAGTATATTTTAAAAAGTCGTGACTAGCGCGTTTTTAAAACGTCCTCTTTGGGAGGTTTTAAAGACGTACTTTTCAGGTACGCAAAAGTTAGGGCCTTAAGGTGCCCGTCTCATCCCTATTTTTGAGATAAATTACACAATTGCAGTGTTGGAAATTATCCATATGATGCTTTTTCAACCAGGTCATCCAGGGAGAAACTGGTAGCATTAGAGGAATTTTTGTTTTTTCTAGTAAATTCTTCATCGAATTTGGGGGTGCTGACTTTTTTTCTTTTTTTGAAATTTGCCTTATTTTGGGTTTTATCAAACATTTTAGAAATTCATTTTTTTGAAATTTGGCAACGATGCGTGTTTGTACTCCCCTATTTTCTCCTCCACAGCTTTATTCTAAAATATGCACATTTTTCTATGGGTTTTTCGCATTTTGCCATCGTTTTAGACCATATTTTCAAAATCGGAAAAAAGTCAGCACCCCGAAATTCTTTTGTTTATCTAACACAACAAAAAAATAAGTTATAATTGGTTTCTATCATATGGCTTGATCGCCCAAATTTTGAAATTGCATGGGTTTTTTTGTAAATTTATTTTGATCACGTGATCGTCGATTCACGAACTGCGAAAAAGGAAGATGACGTGGTCTGTCGTGCAAAGCAGAAACCTAGTAAGTCAAAAACTAGTGTTTTGGGAAATAGAGTTTGAAGTTTATTTAACTACATACTAACCATAGTTTATTTAACTACATAGTAACTACATTCAACTTCCTTGTTTTCTAAGATAGCCACATTCTAGAAAAACTCTCTGGTGCCGTTTTTTACGGTTATTTCAATGATATAAAAATCTCATTTTTGAGTAAGTCGAGTTACTAGGTTTTTGCTTTGCATGCCAGCGGTACTTTCTGATAGAAATCTGTAATTTTTTCTTAATTCTTAATTTAGTTTTGACATTAATTGCACAGCGGCGCTGTTACACAGGACAGCTGTTTTTGACTTTTCCATAAAAACAAATATTTCTAACCCAAGAAAAATAAAACACTAAATAAAAATTGATTTAAACATTTAAACGAAAAGTACAGGCTGCTTTCTTTTTTACAAACGCAAATACTGGTACCTGTGAATAAAAAATTCTATGAACCACAATATAGCTGGCAAAACGCGGTTTTCAAATTTAGATTGAGAAAGTACATTCCCGAAGTAGTATCAAAGTTTGTCACAATTTTTGAGAAAGTAACATAGTACATATACCTCAAAAGCGACAGCAGCTAGTTGTTTTCACAAATAAATTGAAAATTTCATTTTCAACAAAAATAAATTTACCTCAACACCCAGAATGACTAGGTCTTTTCCTATGGATAGCTGTACATGCCTCCTGGCGAAAATTTGTTTTTTAAATAAGACAATTTGTAGTATTACCAGAGACAATATAAGAAAGAAAATAAAAAAGTCAGGGTGCAAGCATAATAGAGATGTGGGGACATGCATTTTTGTAAACGATAAGGTAAAGTTTTGACCAATTGTATGTTTACTGCCTTCAATAAGAATCTTCTTTTTTATGCTATTATTGGAGACAACATATAAGAAACAAAATAAAAAAAACTATAACTTAAAACATGTATAAAAAAAATCTACTTTACCCAGTGACTCCTATCCCTTGGTAGCCAGCTCTTAGATCAATAAACAATGCCCCCATATAATAAACAAAGATACCAGGAAATGATGTAACTCTATATTCATAAAAATTCTACTATACCTATTAGGGACATTTTGAAACACTTTGACAATTGTTATCGTTATAGTTGTTGTCTAGGTATCACAACTTAGGTTGAATTACTTTATTTGCCTGACTATTTTTGCACTTACCTTTAGTAGAATCTTCTTTAATTAAAGAATAATACTTTTAAACTAATTTTTCTTTAAAAAAATACCAAAATGCACAAACTTGACTGTGGTTAATAAGCACTTTATAATTATTGGGATTTTATTGTTACTTAGTAGTTATTTACTTTTTCATCACATTTATGTCTAACAACTGACCTCAAAGTGTGTAAAGTTTGGTAGTTTTTTTAATAAAAATAAGCTTAAAAGTATTATTTTTTAATTGAGGAGGATTCTACCAATAGTAAGTGTAAAAATGGCCAGGAAAACAAAGCCAAATTAGTCAGGTTGTGAAACCTTAAAAATAACTATAACAATAACAGTTGTCAAAATTTTTAGAGTTTTAAAATGTCCTTATTATCTCTGTCTTTCCAACTAAAAATATAATGGGTAGATGTAAACTCCAGTTCAAAAAAATTGAGACAAAATTTACTGACAGTTTGATGAGTCCGACATTTAAATGTTAATTGTAATGTTACATTTGTCAATAAAAAGTGTCTCAATTATTTTGCATTGGAGTTTTATGTACCTATGAGAACTTTCTTGGTGTGTTCATTGAACATTTTTTAAAACAACCTGTTCTACATTTATAGATCGTTTTTGACAAAGCATGTTAAAAGTTATCAGGTAGGATATTTCAGTTCAAACCACATTTTAGGTTAATTTAGATCAAGTTTAGATCAGGGTGTTTATTCTTGATTGTCTGTACCGTGAGGTGAGTGCTCACCTTATGGATTCATTTCCCCGTGTAATAAGGTGGTGAAATCATTTCAAGTTCACCCGTGAAAGTGAACTTTTCACTCACCTCACCTCACAGAAAGTAGAGAATAACCATCCCGATCTGATAAAACTCACCCTTCAATTTGTTTTTTTTTTAAACAAGGCAAAAACAGATTTTATTGTTTGCAGAGGAGTTTTGTGTTTCTCTCAGAACAGTATCAACAACCAATAAAAACATTTTTATTAAAAAAAGAAAACCCGAGAGAAAACCATATTCTTACCTACTGCATATTTATGTTTTCTTGGAACATAGATTTGTTCAAAAATATTATCTTTTAACAAAAACACTTTCTAAAAGAAAAACAGGAAGCTAATATTTTTTTAAGAAAATGTCAAATTTTTTTTTAATTAAAAAATGTTTTTAAACAATTTCTAATTGAAGAAAATATTTTGGGACAATTTCCTTCCCCTCCTTCAAACAAATTTTAGAAACTTTATAGTAGTACATAATTTGACATAGGTGCAGAGGTGCACTATAAATGAAGCTCAGAAAAATTACTTTTACATTTATTTATTGTTTAAAAATATTTATTATTCTATTGCTACAAATAACAAATATATTGCTGCCGATTTATTGTTTTATTTTCTTTAAATAAATTACAGCATAGTAATAAAAATAGAAAACTTCTTAACAGGAGCTTGAAAAAAAATTATTAGAAAATATCTGAAAATACACTCTACTACAGTTTTAAAAAACAACCAATTATTTTTTATTTAGCAAAACTATTTTCTAACATTTAAATTTACAGCCTACTCAGTTATTATTATTATAAATTTACATTCTATATTCTTATAAATAAACTCTAAAATAGTTCTATAATCAAATTCAAAATAATTGAGACACTTTTTATTGACTGTTTGACAGATGTGGCACTATTAATAATCTTTAAATGTCAGACTTGTCAAACTGTTAGTAAATGTTGTCTCAATTTTTTTGAATTGGAGTATATAGAGCATACACACACAAACAGTTAGGTTAGGTTAAATTTTCTATATTATAAAAAACAAATGTTTTCTGAAAAAAAAACCTATTCTTTATAGAAAACTAATTTTCAATAATATAAGTAACATTCAAAACAAATTTTCTTACAAAAGGTTCAAACATAATAATATAATATATGGTCGTTGGTTTACTGAAAACTGATTTGTGTTCAAAATAAAATTTTACAGAAAAGACAAAAAAGGTCTATGATGCCATTTATAAGCTGTCTGGATCCTTTTTTATCCTTGCTTCAATTAACGTTATTATTACATTTTTTTGCAAATAATTTTATATAGCCTATCCATTATGACTAGGGCTAATTGATTATGCAAAAAACTTATTTTTGAAACAAATGTCACATATCAGGTTTCATCGAACCAACGACGATGTACTAGTAGCTCCTGTAATTTGTTGTGGAAATTTTAAACTGTTGATTTTGAGTACCTGATTTCTTATGGAGTGTGAACTTGTATTGCACTTAGTAAATCCTAATAGTCAACCACCATCATTATTTCTGAAAAAAGAAATTTATCATGAAAATAAAAAGCACATTATACACGAAATTATAAAACTGGCACTTTTTGCAAAGCAATTCATCAAATTGTAGAGAAAAAAATCCCCAAGATAATAATAATAATACAGATGTATTTCACTGTTTTTTATTTATAATCTATATTTCGATATATGTTTAGCAATTTCGGTTACTACAGTAATTTGCTTAAAGCAATAAAAAATACTCTGCCAATATATGGGCCCCTAAGCTCACACTAGGTACTATAGTTATAGTGTACGCGTGAGCTAATATAACTAAAAACTGAAATATATTTTATTCAACTCCAGACTAAATTACCTTTTCTTTGATACTACACAAGCCATGTTTTGACTTAAACTCAAATTTTTGGAATCTACCCCCACCCTTAAGAAAAACAAAAAACTAAAATGTATTTTGTTAAACTCTGGACTCAATTACCTTTTGTTTGATATCACACATGCCATATTTTCACTTAAACTCTAATTTTTAAAATATACCCCCACCCTTTTTTTTAAATAAATTAAAATGTATTTTGTTTAACTGCACACTCAATTACCTTTCGTTTGATATCACACACGCCATATTTTCACATAAACTCTAATTTTTGAAATCTACCCCCACCCTTTTATTTGGTTTGTGTTCGGTGGATTTTGTTCATTTTTAAATGGGACCATCTCGACGCAAGACCCAGCCTAGGTACCAAATTTCATTAAAATCGGCCAAGCGGTTTTTGAGTTATGCGCGTTGGTCGTTACAGACAGAGATACAGACAGACACACATACAGACAGACGGCGCAACAAAAAAGTTTCAAAATCATCTGAAACGCAAAGATATATAAAAATTTTTGAAATCGGAGCAACTTTTTTTTTCTCCAAAAAATTAGGATCACCATAGCTCACACTACTATAGTATGGTATATGTGTGAGCTAAAAATAATATTAAATGTATCTTTTAATATACAGGCCGTTTCAACAAAAACTTAACAGAGGCCTTTTGGGGCACTTCAAAAATCCACGAACATGTGGATTTTGTTGGCAAGGGGACCCGTTTTGGCTATCATGCATTCCCTCCGAGGGGTATACTTTACTAATATATTTTGGATATGAAAAGTGGGTCTAATGATACCTTGTTTTGGTTTGAATATCTCTACAACCATGTAAAAATTTTGAAAAGATTTTGATTTTATATTTTTTGGATTTAATATGAATAAATATGAAAATTTGAAGGAAAATATGTCAAAAACTAATCAATAGATTTTAAAATTTTTACATTGTTGTAAAGATATTTAAGAAACCTTCAAAATAAGGTATCACTAGGAGCAAAGCATACCCCGTAAAGGACATGCATGCTACAAAAATTTCAAGATAGCTAAAAAGTGTCCCCCCAACAATATCGACGGTTCCAAGGGTTTTTTCAAATTCTATCAAGAAATATCTGAAAAGGTCTTTTTGTTGAAACACCCTGTATATGGTTACATGGAGGGTTAACTAAAAGCAGATATTCCTTTCTAATGGGGAGGATTTTGACTTTGCAGAGCTAGATGTAATAGTATGTCAACTCGATTTTTTGCAAGAAGAAATAAGTTTGTTAGGGTCTAATAATGTCAAAAATATAATTTAGATAAAATTTATAAATGTTCTAAAAACTCACACAAGCATAGATAACAAAGCAAAATTATCATTCCAGCTTCCCTTATTTTTGTCTACTCTCTTTGTTCCTTCAGTATAAAGATGAAAATCCAATGTAACATAGCAATGTTCATCCCCAACTGGATTTTTCCTAAAATAAGAAAACATAATAATTTTACTACATTTTTATGCAACTTACGATGGTTTCTACTAACTTTTTTAACTACACTGAATTAATATTCAAAATATAACTTTTACCTACAGCACATACACATATTATGTATGCATGATAATACAAATTTCAAACAATTTTGTTCAGATTTTTTGTTACTTTTATTTGGTTTTTTTTTTTTAACCATGAAGCCATAATTTCTCCATTTTGAAATTTGGCACATATTTTCCTAAAGCCTTGATAAAAAAATAGTTTTTTTTGAAAAAAATCAAAAATAACTTTTTTGAAAAAAATAAAAAAATGTTTTTTTCAAAATTAAAAAAAAAAACAGATGGAAATATATTAGGTCATGTGACAAATAGTTGGAAAGGTATTTAAATTGTCTTTACAAAGAGCTATATCTTATTAATCTGCGGTAAGTGGTCCTCAAGATATTTTAATTTTTGTGAAGCTGTGTTAGACCAAACTGGGTTAATTTTTTGATTTTTGAAAATTAATTTTAAAAAAACTACCAATCAGAAAAAAAAAATATTTTGGAATTTTGATCCCACCCATATAGAGAATATGTGTACGAAATTTTATCAAAATCGGTGAAATGGTCTGCCAAACCTCTGGTTAATTTGATATGAAATTACCCTATTTTCTCACATATCTCAAAAAATACCCCAAAAAAAGAAACAAAATTTACACAAAAACAAAATTTTCATAAATAAAAAAGTTATAGACCCCCTCCCAAAATGCAGACTTATGGCTTACTATATTAAAATATGGTTTTCACCTTTCAGCTTCGCTTGAATTTTGAGCATCGTAAAGGTGGGACAGTTTTTTTCTATCCCCCCTAGAAATACCCTAAACCCCCAAAAACATCGAATTTGGGACACCCTGTACAGGGTGTTTCATTATATTTCTACTGTCCAATTTTTCCAGAATTTTTGTCCTAAAGGAAAAAATTAAAAAGAGATCTGCAAATGTTTTCCTTTTTGTTTACGGTATGATATTTATTTTGGCAGTTTCCATATACAAGTGGCAGGTAAAAGTAACTTTTTTTAAAGGAAACACCCTATATATTTTTACATTCATATTATGAATAGGGCTTAAAATTTTCTTTCTAAAATAATAACATACTTTATAGCTGTCAACAATAGTTTATAAATAAAATCTATATGTTTGTGGCGGATTCATTTTACAAACACAACTTTTTCTGGGTATTACGCCACTAGTAAGGAAAATTACTTTAAAAAATTATAAAAAACCACTGCGTTTCTCCTAGAAAAATAAAAATCACTAATTTGTCAGTGGCTTTCTATAAAAATAAATAGTTGCCTAGTAAAATCTAAACCACTTATCTTTTAATTGAATTTGAATACGCTACGTTTCGATTGCCAATCTACAATCGTTTTCAAGCTTTTTATTTATATTTTGTCTCAAAATCTTAAATGTTTCTTGTTCAAATATATTTTTTCAATTTGTCAACGATATAATAATAAAAAATATATTTGAACAAGAAACATTTAAGATTTTGAGACAAAATATAAATAAAAAGCTTGAAAATGATTGTAGATTGGCAATCGAAACGTAGCGTATTCAAATTCAATTAAAAGATAAGTGGTTTAGATTTTACTAGGCAACTATTTATTTTTATAGAAAGCCACTGACAAATTAGTGATTTTTATTTTTCTAGGAGAAACGCAGTGGTTTTTTATAATTTTTTAAAGTAATTTTCCTTACTAGTGGCGTAATACCCAGAAAAAGTTGTGTTTGTACAATAGTTTATGAGATATAAGCACTTCTTTTTTAATAATAAAAAAAAGTACCACTTGGCACCCCTGGTATATACCACTCTTTTAAGTTATATGTGACAGGTTGTGAGAAAATCAAAACAATTTTGATGGTCAAATGTCATTTTTAGATGTTATAGACATCATATATGCCCATTGAAATCAGTAAAAGTTGAAATTATACTAGGAGTGCTACCAAATTTTTTTAATAATGGTAAAAATTTTAAATGGTTATGTCTTGTATAAAGTATGTTATAGTTTTATAAAGAAGATTTTAGGCCTTATTCATACCTGTAAAAATATATATGGTGTTTCCTTTAAAAACATCACTTTTATCTCCCCCCTGCATATGGTAAATTTTAAAATAAATGTCATACTGTAACCAAAAAGGAAAACATTTTCTAAACACTTTTTAATTTGACTAGTAGATTTAGCACTTACTCGTTTTGTAACTTCCGACTTCTTCTGTTATAACGTTCCAAACTTCTTTGTACCCCAATTTTGTGGACGCTCAGGGGTCATTTTGCTCCCAGGTTCAAGTTCACAGCGCACAAATCAAAACGGTGACTTATAAAGTTCACCAAAAACACTATTTCTCACAAATATTTATAGAAATTTTCAAAAATGTTCTATCTATCTATCTATTGTTGGGTTTTTGGCTTTACCTTATATTATATTATTTTAGTCTACATATTATTTTGGTGTGTTTTAATCTAGTATTGTTATTTTCTTAGACTAATATTAAATTGTATTTTTGTTTTTAGATTTTAAGTAAATAGTTATTAGTATCATGTTTGGAATTATTATGTTTTATTAACATTAAATGTATTTTTTTATAATAATGTTTGTATTATGAAATAGCATACATTTGCTAATAAAGATTTATTCAATTCAATATATCTTTGTTTAATTAGCCAGCTCTTGGTGGTTGAGATTGGGGTAGTCTGGCTCTCTAGGCCACCCTAGTTTTGTAGATGTTTCTCTTCCCATTTGATAACTTTGTAGTTATGTTGTGTTTCTTCTTAATGCTTTTCAGTGTTTCTTGCTTGTTTTGTATATGTGTATATCTATTTCACTGCAAATTTTTAAACTGGGATTGGAGTGGGTTTTAAAAATGTTAAAAAAACAATCAAAACTGTTTAAAAAGATCAAAATTTTTTTAAGAATTGACATAACCTGTCTAATAAAACAAGGCCAACAAAAAAATAATCAAAGGCTAAATTAACGCTGCCCGTGTTATTTTGTTTTTTCGTTGTCCACACTATGAATCGATATTTTGTCGCTAGATGACGCCGCTAGACAAAATTGATGGGGGAATATTTGAGAGAGACAATTTTTAAAGTCGGTAAAGGACAAAAACTATTATAGGCAACCAAGCCAGGGGAATCTCTTTATCCCTCCGTTAATTTTTTGGCTGTTCCAAAATTTCCTTAGATTGTGACGCTGGCCTTAAGGCCTTAAGGCCTTAAGGCCAGCGTCACAATCTAAGGAAATTTTGGAACAGCCAAAAAATTAACGGAGGGATAAAGAGATTCCCCTGGCTTGGTTGCCTATAATAGTTTTTGTCCTTTACCGACTTTAAAAATTGTCTCTCTCAAATATTCCCCCATCAATTTTAGGGTCACTGCATCCTGGAAGCCTGGCGTCTCCATGGGTAGCGACAAGCCCACGTGACCTGCCTCGGAATTTCCATGGGCGACTCGTCAATTTACCTCGGAATAATTAGAGTACCTACACTCAATTTTTATACAATATTGTAAATTAACCTCGGAATTTTTAGAGTACCTACAAATTTTCTAGAAGTTTGTAAAGCGATCTCAGAATTTTTAGAGTACCTACAGGATGTAAAATATTTTTAAAAAAATTAAAGACAATACTTAAATTTTAGTTTTTGACCAACTTTTTATTCTTAAAATATAAATTAATACTAAAAAGACTAAGACACAATTTAATGCGTACACTTTTACTATTAGATATAATATTAGTTATAGTACTTACCTATAATGATAAAAACTATCATTTCTGTGGGATAACTCTAAATTTTGCCTTTGTTGTAAATTTGTTATAGTTTCTAAAGTCATATTCCTGTGGTTCTGCCGTGCTTCCAATCAGGTAGACTTTGTGCAAAAACATGATTTTTTGAAAAATATTCCAAAACGTATTTTTGTATTTAACATCGATATCAGTAAGTCTTTATTTTTAAAATAACATACAGTCTCTTAAATGTTCCTTGGATTTGGTATCATAACGGCATTGTTAGAGTTATATTTCTTAAATATTAAACCAAGTAAAACAAACAAACCTCTCGAAACTTCAAGCCTCCAGGTAAATCTCACTCTAAAGTAGGAATGTTCAGGAAGCCAAAATTGTTTTTAATGGTACCTAGTCCTAATACTACACTTTCGAGATTTTAACTTGATGTCCTATGTACATACCATATACGTCTGGAGTACGTACATTTTACGTTTAAGTGGAAATACCTAGTACGAGTTTCTTACATATATAGTACGTACAAAATACGTCGAATGTACGTATATCGTACGTACTTCAGTACGTCCATAGTAGTAGTAGTGGTAGTAGTGGGGGGGGTAGACCCGCAGGTCTGACAAGTAGGCCAGAGTAGGCTCTTTTTGCCATGCCCCAACGTCCATAGTACGTACAAATCGAAGGAAAATAATGGCTAAAATTACGTCCCTAGGATGTACATATATGATCCAAAAAAATGTACGTACTGTGTACGTATACTACGTCGCAGAGTTACGTACTATGTACACAGTACGTATAGTTCAAATTATACCCATTTGTAATGACGTCATTTTTGTTTATCTTTGTTTAGTATATGATAAACAGCGGTGACAATAAACTTAAAAAAAAGTAGTATCTATGATTTAAATAGGTAAGTAATTGGTTATGTGAAGTATCCGTCACTGTCAATCAAAAAACATTGATTGACAAAAATATCTACGCCATAGGTTTTTTTCTCACCTATACCGTATATTATTATGTGCCAAAAAAAAACAATGACAAACAAAACCAAATACGAAAAAGTTATCGCGTTGGCGTAGGCTATTTAATACAATTTAATTATTAATAATTGCATTTCAAATCAATGCTATCAAAGTCCGCCATTTTATTTATTTTTCAAAAAAAAAAAATTTAATTGAATACTAACCACCAAATACCTAGTTGGAAAAGTTTGAAAAAAGTTATGAGCAGACAAATAAAAAATATATTTTATGAAGTCAAGCTAAATAAAAAATTATAATATCATAAAACAAAAAATCTCGCGGCAAATTGTCCCCGCGGCGAATCGGTCGGCGGCGAATTGTCCCCGCGGCGAATTGGCCCGCGGCGAATGGGCCGCGGCGAATCGGCCGAATTGTCCCCTACCCTAAAAAAACATGTGATCCAACAAATTTCCGTTTGAACAAATGGTTTTCTTTCCGTTTAAAAAAAATGTTTTCGAACAAATTTCCATTCAAAAAAACTGTTTTCAAACAAATTTCCGTTCGAAGAAAATGTTTTTCAACAAATTTCCGTTCGAAGAAGTGGTTTTCGAACAAATTTCTATTCAAAAAAATGGTTTTCGAACAAATTTCCGTTCGAAAAATTGTTTTTGAACAAATTTATATTCGAAGAAACTCTTTTTGCAAAATGGGTTTTTAAAGAAATTTCCGTTTGTATGTATGTACGTCAGGTGTGTGTGTGCCTCTATGTCTATGGTAACGCCCTTTTTTACAATTACAGCTACTTTCGTTTTTTGTTTGGACCTTTTGTTTTACAATCTTTTCTTTTTCGACCTTTTGTACTTTCGACTTTTTGTATTTTCGACCTTTTGTACTTTCGACGTTTTATTCGTCGCCCGCATTTTTTTTTGGACCTCGTAATCAAATAATAGTAGGTAGATTTTAAACCTGGGGACTGCAGTGTTTACTTTTAATCCCGCGGCAAGATTGTTCAAGCCCGACCGGAAGGACGGCTATAATTTGCTAAGTGATTAAAAAGAACTTTAATGCCAATGTCTATATATGTACTAAAAATCATAATAATCATAAATTAAATAAATATTATACCACTTACTCCGGTACTCTAGTTTAACCATATCAACCCCCGGTATATAATAATACAGTGGGCAGTGTTAGTTTTCATTTATTTGGTGAGCTTTGGGCGTTGCTATGGCATGACATAAAACAAAAGTCAGTCAGATGATAACAAACATTGAAAAAATGGGAAAAATAATATTTGTTTCATAAAACACTAAATAGGTTTAGTCGAGAAAAAGTTCGAGTTAAATTTCTTATAGATGGAATAAACGAGGGACAAAAGAATAAAGCCTATTCCTAATTTGAGATGGACATTGAAAAAGCCGCCGAAGAAAGCAGCTTTCAGAGGGCCGAAAATGATGCAATAAAAATAATGTGGAATATTTCACCGAAAAGGTATTCCTGGTTTACATCCTGGAGAAGTCTAAAAAGTTAAATGCTTCGTTTATATGGAGGCAATATTCTATGCCAAAGGACCCAATAATAATCGAAACCAACCAAGTCATCAGCAAAGTGCAGTAAACTTACGCCAAGCTGGAAGCAACAGAATAACTGTTATCGTGTATTTTGATAACTTTTTTGTATTTTAATAAAATAAAAGGATTCAAAAAACCTATATTTTACTTACTTACTTTTAATCACTGGGGATAAAAAATCCTATCTTATAGTCTATAAAAAAAGGTATTAAACGTACACTTTTATGCTCTAGAGTGCATAAAGAAGTTTATTAAATGATACAAAGACCAACAATAGTTCTATATTTTATAAAACGTCAACTAATTTTTGGTTTCTTGCGCTGTGTGCGTCCTAATCAATATTGAAATCATAAAAAACTTATATTTTATTCGACAATCTGAGAAAGCATTATTTGAATGGTTTGTTTATTTGGACAGTCTAAATACATATATACCGAGTGTGACGGACCGTTCTTTACGTAACATTTGTAAACCATTTTATTTTTTTGAACACAAAAAAAGCTACGCTCCTGACAGTGTCAGATTCGTCATATAACCAAAAATATTTAGCTGTCGTGTCGCTACCCTAAGAAGACACTACGTCTTCGTGATGCAGTGACCCTAATCAATTTTGTCTAGCGGCGTCATCTAGCGACAAAATATCGATTCATAGTGTGGACAACGAAAAAAAAAAATAACACGGGCAGCGTTAGTATTTAGCCTTTGATTATTTTTTTGTTGGCCTTGTTTTATTAGACAGGTTATGTCAATTCTTAAAAAAATTTTGATCTTTTTAAACAGTTTTGATTGTTTTTTTAACATTTTTAAAACCCACTCCAATCCCAGTTTAAAAATTTGCAGTGAAATAGATATACACATATACAAAACAAGCAAGAAACACTGAAAAGCATTAAGAAGAAACACAACATAACTACAAAGTTATCAAATGGGAAGAGAAACATCTACAAAACTAGGGTGGCCTAGAGAGCCAGACTACCCCAATCTCAACCACCAAGAGCTGGCTAATTAAACAAAGATATATTGAATTGAATAAATCTTTATTAGCAAATGTATGCTATTTCATAATACAAACATTATTATAAAAAAATACATTTAATGTTAATAAAACATAATAATTCCAAACATGATACTAATAACTATTTACTTAAAATCTAAAAACAAAAATACAATTTAATATTAGTCTAAGAAAATAACAATACTAGATTAAAACACACCAAAATAATATGTAGACTAAAATAATATAATATAAGGTAAAGCCAAAAACCCAACAATAGATAGATAGATAGAACATTTTTGAAAATTTCTATAAATATTTGTGAGAAATAGTGTTTTTGGTGAACTTTATAAGTCACCGTTTTGATTTGTGCGCTGTGAACTTGAACCTGGGAGCAAAATGACCCCTGAGCGTCCACAAAATTGGGGTACAAAGAAGTTTGGAACGTTATAACAGAAGAAGTCGGAAGTTACAAAACGAGTAAGTGCTAAATCTACTAGTCAAATTAAAAAGTGTTTAGAAAATGTTTTCCTTTTTGGTTACAGTATGACATTTATTTTAAAATTTACCATATGCAGGGGGGAGATAAAAGTGATGTTTTTAAAGGAAACACCATATATATTTTTACAGGTATGAATAAGGCCTAAAATCTTCTTTATAAAACTATAACATACTTTATACAAGACATAACCATTTAAAATTTTTACCATTATTAAAAAAATTTGGTAGCACTCCTAGTATAATTTCAACTTTTACTGATTTCAATGGGCATATATGATGTCTATAACATCTAAAAATGACATTTGACCATCAAAATTGTTTTGATTTTCTCACAACCTGTCACATATAACTTAAAAGAGTGGTATATACCAGGGGTGCCAAGTGGTACTTTTTTTTATTATTAAAAAAGAAGTGCTTATATCTCATAAACTATTGTACAAACACAACTTTTTCTGGGTATTACGCCACTAGTAAGGAAAATTACTTTAAAAAATTATAAAAAACCACTGCGTTTCTCCTAGAAAAATAAAAATCACTAATTTGTCAGTGTAGAGTAGAGTAGAGTAGAGTAGAGTAGATCTTTATTTGCAAAAATTTTTACAGTGTAATTGAGCAAATAGTGTCACAAACCCATCAATAAACCTATCTCAAGAGAAATTTACGTTTTTGATTTAAAAAAGTGAATATTTAAAATTTCAATAGCTTAATACAACTATGATAATATCTACACCTAATACTAAAATTATCTGAAAGGTTTTGTAAAGTGTGAAATACATTTTAAAAAATACAAAAATAAACAATTAGAAGCTCAAAAGAGCAAACATTTTTTTAAAAAATACCATTAAATACATTGAGAAACACTACAATTAAAAGAAAACACTCATAACGACAACATTATTTAAAAAGGTTAAGAAGGCCTAGTAAAGAAATCCTCAACAGAATATGGTTCTAAATTGACTAGATGAGAAAAAACCTTTTTTTTGAAAGCTTTTGTGTTTTGCTCACTTTGTATATCTCTTGAAAGATTGTTAAAAAATTTTACACACACATAGAGTGGGCTGCGTTCTGTTAAAGACAACCTATGGGCAGGAATATTAAGGTTTGGGCCTCTGGTGTTGTGCTCATGACTCGGTAAAAGGTGATTAAAGCATTGAAAATTGTTAAAAACAAACATGATACACTCAAACATATAGACAGCAGTAAAAGTAAGAATATTTAAGGTTTTAAATTTACCTCTACAGGAATCTCTAGCCTTCATTCCTAGGATGGTCCTTACCACTCTTTTTTGTAAGGTAAATACATCTGATGCTCCCACAGCTCCCCCCCAGAATATCACTCCATAGCGCATTATTGAGTAGAAATTTGCATAATATACCGAGAGCAGCACATCTTGTTGCAGATAGTCTTTCAAAATTCTTATTGAATAACAAGCTGAACTTAACTTTTTTAAGACATTTTGTATTTGAACCCCCCATGTCAAATGTTGGTCTATGTAAAACCCTAAAAATTTAACAAATTCAGATGGTTTAACATTCTGTGCAAGGAGCTGTAGGGTCTCAGGATAGTGCTCACGCGACTGTGCTGTTCTGAAACAAACAATAACTGTCTTGTCACTGTTCAAGTGCAGTGGCTTTCTATAAAAATAAATAGTTGCCTAGTAAAATCTAAACCACTTATCTTTTAATTGAATTTGAATACGCTACGTTTCGATTGCCAATCTACAATCATTTTCAAGCTTTTTATTTATATTTTGTCTCAAAATCTTAAATGTTTCTTGTTCAAATATATTTTTTATTATTATATCGTTGACAAATTGAAAAAATATATTTGAACAAGAAACATTTAAGATTTTGAGACAAAATATAAATAAAAAGCTTGAAAACGATTGTAGATTGGCAATCGAAACGTAGCGTATTCAAATTCAATTAAAAGATAAGTGGTTTAGATTTTACTAGGCAACTATTTATTTTTATAGAAAGCCACTGACAAATTAGTGATTTTTATTTTTCTAGGAGAAACGCAGTGGTTTTTTATAATTTTTTAAAGTAATTTTCCTTACTAGTGGCGTAATACCCAGAAAAAGTTGTGTTTGTAAAATGAATCCGCCACAAACATATAGATTTTATTTATAAACTATTGTTGACAGCTATAAAGTATGTTATTATTTTAGAAAGAAAATTTTAAGCCCTATTCATAATATGAATGTAAAAATATATAGGGTGTTTCCTTTAAAAAAAGTTACTTTTACCTGCCACTTGTATATGGAAACTGCCAAAATAAATATCATACCGTAAACAAAAAGGAAAACATTTGCAGATCTCTTTTTAATTTTTTCCTTTAGGACAAAAATTCTGGAAAAATTGGACGGTAGAAATATAATGAAACACCCTGTACAGGGTGTCCCAAATTCGATGTTTTTGGGGGGTTTAGGGTATTTCTAGGGGGGATAGAAAAAAACTGTCCCACCTTTACGATGCTCAAAATTCAAGCGAAGCTGAAAGGTGAAAACCATATTTTAATATAGTAAGCCATAAGTCTGCATTTTGGGAGGGGGTCTATAACTTTTTTATTTATGAAAATTTTGTTTTTGTGTAAATTTTGTTTCTTTTTTTGGGGTATTTTTTGAGATATGTGAGAAAATAGGGTAATTTCATATCAAATTAACCAGAGGTTTGGCAGACCATTTCACCGATTTTGATAAAATTTCGTACACATATTCTCTATATGGGTGGGATCAAAATTCCAAAATATTTTTTTTTTCTGATTGGTAGTTTTTTTAAAATTAATTTTCAAAAATCAAAAAATTAACCCAGTTTGGTCTAACACAGCTTCACAAAAATTAAAATATCTTGAGGACCACTTACCGCAGATTAATAAGATATAGCTCTTTGTAAAGACAATTTAAATACCTTTCCAACTATTTGTCACATGACCTAATATATTTCCATCTGTTTTTTTTTTTAATTTTGAAAAAAACATTTTTTTATTTTTTTCAAAAAAGTTATTTTTGATTTTTTTCAAAAAAAACTATTTTTTTATCAAGGCTTTAGGAAAATATGTGCCAAATTTCAAAATGGAGAAATTATGGCTTCATGGTTAAAAAAAAAAAACCAAATAAAAGTAACAAAAAATCTGAACAAAATTGTTTGAAATTTGTATTATCATGCATACATAATATGTGTATGTGCTGTAGGTAAAAGTTATATTTTGAATATTAATTCAGTGTAGTTAAAAAAGTTAGTAGAAACCATCGTAAGTTGCATAAAAATGTAGTAAAATTATTATGTTTTCTTATTTTAGGAAAAATCCAGTTGGGGATGAACATTGCTATGTTACATTGGATTTTCATCTTTATACTGAAGGAACAAAGAGAGTAGACAAAAATAAGGGAAGCTGGAATGATAATTTTGCTTTGTTATCTATGCTTGTGTGAGTTTTTAGAACATTTATAAATTTTATCTAAATTATATTTTTGACATTATTAGACCCTAACAAACTTATTTCTTCTTGCAAAAAATCGAGTTGACATACTATTACATCTAGCTCTGCAAAGTCAAAATCCTCCCCATTAGAAAGGAATATCTGCTTTTAGTTAACCCTCCATGTAACCATATACAGGGTGTTTCAACAAAAAGACCTTTTCAGATATTTCTTGATAGAATTTGAAAAAACCCTTGGAACCGTCGATATTGTTGGGGGGACACTTTTTAGCTATCTTGAAATTTTTGTAGCATGCATGTCCTTTACGGGGTATGCTTTGCTCCTAGTGATACCTTATTTTGAAGGTTTCTTAAATATCTTTACAACAATGTAAAAATTTTAAAATCTATTGATTAGTTTTTGACATATTTTCCTTCAAATTTTCATATTTATTCATATTAAATCCAAAAAATATAAAATCAAAATCTTTTCAAAATTTTTACATGGTTGTAGAGATATTCAAACCAAAACAAGGTATCATTAGACCCACTTTTCATATCCAAAATATATTAGTAAAGTATACCCCTCGGAGGGAATGCATGATAGCCAAAACGGGTCCCCTTGCCAACAAAATCCACATGTTCGTGGATTTTTGAAGTGCCCCAAAAGGCCTCTGTTAAGTTTTTGTTGAAACGGCCTGTATATTAAAAGATACATTTAATATTATTTTTAGCTCACACATATACCATACTATAGTAGTGTGAGCTATGGTGATCCTAATTTTTTGGAGAAAAAAAAAGTTGCTCCGATTTCAAAAATTTTTATATATCTTTGCGTTTCAGATGATTTTGAAACTTTTTTGTTGCGCCGTCTGTCTGTATGTGTGTCTGTCTGTATCTCTGTCTGTAACGACCAACGCGCATAACTCAAAAACCGCTTGGCCGATTTTAATGAAATTTGGTACCTAGGCTGGGTCTTGCGTCGAGATGGTCCCATTTAAAAATGAACAAAATCCACCGAACACAAACCAAATAAAAGGGTGGGGGTAGATTTCAAAAATTAGAGTTTATGTGAAAATATGGCGTGTGTGATATCAAACGAAAGGTAATTGAGTGTGCAGTTAAACAAAATACATTTTAATTTATTTAAAAAAAAGGGTGGGGGTATATTTTAAAAATTAGAGTTTAAGTGAAAATATGGCATGTGTGATATCAAACAAAAGGTAATTGAGTCCAGAGTTTAACAAAATACATTTTAGTTTTTTGTTTTTCTTAAGGGTGGGGGTAGATTCCAAAAATTTGAGTTTAAGTCAAAACATGGCTTGTGTAGTATCAAAGAAAAGGTAATTTAGTCTGGAGTTGAATAAAATATATTTCAGTTTTTAGTTATATTAGCTCACGCGTACACTATAACTATAGTACCTAGTGTGAGCTTAGGGGCCCATATATTGGCAGAGTATTTTTTATTGCTTTAAGCAAATTACTGTAGTAACCGAAATTGCTAAACATATATCGAAATATAGATTATAAATAAAAAACAGTGAAATACATCTGTATTATTATTATTATCTTGGGGATTTTTTTCTCTACAATTTGATGAATTGCTTTGCAAAAAGTGCCAGTTTTATAATTTCGTGTATAATGTGCTTTTTATTTTCATGATAAATTTCTTTTTTCAGAAATAATGATGGTGGTTGACTATTAGGATTTACTAAGTGCAATACAAGTTCACACTCCATAAGAAATCAGGTACTCAAAATCAACAGTTTAAAATTTCCACAACAAATTACAGGAGCTACTAGTACATCGTCGTTGGTTCGATGAAACCTGATATGTGACATTTGTTTCAAAAATAAGTTTTTTGCATAATCAATTAGCCCTAGTCATAATGGATAGGCTATATAAAATTATTTGCAAAAAAATGTAATAATAACGTTAATTGAAGCAAGGATAAAAAAGGATCCAGACAGCTTATAAATGGCATCATAGACCTTTTTTGTCTTTTCTGTAAAATTTTATTTTGAACACAAATCAGTTTTCAGTAAACCAACGACCATATATTATATTATTATGTTTGAACCTTTTGTAAGAAAATTTGTTTTGAATGTTACTTATATTATTGAAAATTAGTTTTCTATAAAGAATAGGTTTTTTTTTCAGAAAACATTTGTTTTTTATAATATAGAAAATTTAACCTAACCTAACTGTTTGTGTGTGTATGCTCTATATACTCCAATTCAAAAAAATTGAGACAACATTTACTAACAGTTTGACAAGTCTGACATTTAAAGATTATTAATAGTGCCACATCTGTCAAACAGTCAATAAAAAGTGTCTCAATTATTTTGAATTTGATTATAGAACTATTTTAGAGTTTATTTATAAGAATATAGAATGTAAATTTATAATAATAATAACTGAGTAGGCTGTAAATTTAAATGTTAGAAAATAGTTTTGCTAAATAAAAAATAATTGGTTGTTTTTTAAAACTGTAGTAGAGTGTATTTTCAGATATTTTCTAATAATTTTTTTTCAAGCTCCTGTTAAGAAGTTTTCTATTTTTATTACTATGCTGTAATTTATTTAAAGAAAATAAAACAATAAATCGGCAGCAATATATTTGTTATTTGTAGCAATAGAATAATAAATATTTTTAAACAATAAATAAATGTAAAAGTAATTTTTCTGAGCTTCATTTATAGTGCACCTCTGCACCTATGTCAAATTATGTATTACTATAAAGTTTCTAAAATTTGTTTGAAGGAGGGGAAGGAAATTGTCCCAAAATATTTTCTTCAATTAGAAATTGTTTAAAAACATTTTTTAATTAAAAAAAAATTTGACATTTTCTTAAAAAAATATTAGCTTCCTGTTTTTCTTTTAGAAAGTGTTTTTGTTAAAAGATAATATTTTTGAACAAATCTATGTTCCAAGAAAACATAAATATGCAGTAGGTAAGAATATGGTTTTCTCTCGGGTTTTCTTTTTTTAATAAAAATGTTTTTATTGGTTGTTGATACTGTTCTGAGAGAAACACAAAACTCCTCTGCAAACAATAAAATCTGTTTTTGCCTTGTTTAAAAAAAAAACAAATTGAAGGGTGAGTTTTATCAGATCGGGATGGTTATTCTCTACTTTCTGTGAGGTGAGGTGAGTGAAAAGTTCACTTTCACGGGTGAACTTGAAATGATTTCACCACCTTATTACACGGGGAAATGAATCCATAAGGTGAGCACTCACCTCACGGTACAGACAATCAAGAATAAACACCCTGATCTAAACTTGATCTAAATTAACCTAAAATGTGGTTTGAACTGAAATATCCTACCTGATAACTTTTAACATGCTTTGTCAAAAACGATCTATAAATGTAGAACAGGTTGTTTTAAAAAATGTTCAATGAACACACCAAGAAAGTTCTCATAGGTACATAAAACTCCAATGCAAAATAATTGAGACACTTTTTATTGACAAATGTAACATTACAATTAACATTTAAATGTCGGACTCATCAAACTGTCAGTAAATTTTGTCTCAATTTTTTTGAACTGGAGTTTACATCTACCCATTATATTTTTAGTTGGAAAGACAGAGATAATAAGGACATTTT
Source organism: Aspidapion aeneum (assembly GCA_963576565.1). Classification (NCBI taxonomy): domain Eukaryota; kingdom Metazoa; phylum Arthropoda; class Insecta; order Coleoptera; family Brentidae; genus Aspidapion; species Aspidapion aeneum. The sequence continues at coordinate 30,622,090 of OY755041.1, forward strand.
AAAACTCTAAAAATTTTGACAACTGTTATTGTTATAGTTATTTTTAAGGTTTCACAACCTGACTAATTTGGCTTTGTTTTCCTGGCCATTTTTACACTTACTATTGGTAGAATCCTCCTCAATTAAAAAATAATACTTTTAAGCTTATTTTTATTAAAAAAACTACCAAACTTTACACACTTTGAGGTCAGTTGTTAGACATAAATGTGATGAAAAAGTAAATAACTACTAAGTAACAATAAAATCCCAATAATTATAAAGTGCTTATTAACCACAGTCAAGTTTGTGCATTTTGGTATTTTTTTAAAGAAAAATTAGTTTAAAAGTATTATTCTTTAATTAAAGAAGATTCTACTAAAGGTAAGTGCAAAAATAGTCAGGCAAATAAAGTAATTCAACCTAAGTTGTGATACCTAGACAACAACTATAACGATAACAATTGTCAAAGTGTTTCAAAATGTCCCTAATAGGTATAGTAGAATTTTTATGAATATAGAGTTACATCATTTCCTGGTATCTTTGTTTATTATATGGGGGCATTGTTTATTGATCTAAGAGCTGGCTACCAAGGGATAGGAGTCACTGGGTAAAGTAGATTTTTTTTATACATGTTTTAAGTTATAGTTTTTTTTATTTTGTTTCTTATATGTTGTCTCCAATAATAGCATAAAAAAGAAGATTCTTATTGAAGGCAGTAAACATACAATTGGTCAAAACTTTACCTTATCGTTTACAAAAATGCATGTCCCCACATCTCTATTATGCTTGCACCCTGACTTTTTTATTTTCTTTCTTATATTGTCTCTGGTAATACTACAAATTGTCTTATTTAAAAAACAAATTTTCGCCAGGAGGCATGTACAGCTATCCATAGGAAAAGACCTAGTCATTCTGGGTGTTGAGGTAAATTTATTTTTGTTGAAAATGAAATTTTCAATTTATTTGTGAAAACAACTAGCTGCTGTCGCTTTTGAGGTATATGTACTATGTTACTTTCTCAAAAATTGTGACAAACTTTGATACTACTTCGGGAATGTACTTTCTCAATCTAAATTTGAAAACCGCGTTTTGCCAGCTATATTGTGGTTCATAGAATTTTTTATTCACAGGTACCAGTATTTGCGTTTGTAAAAAAGAAAGCAGCCTGTACTTTTCGTTTAAATGTTTAAATCAATTTTTATTTAGTGTTTTATTTTTCTTGGGTTAGAAATATTTGTTTTTATGGAAAAGTCAAAAACAGCTGTCCTGTGTAACAGCGCCGCTGTGCAATTAATGTCAAAACTAAATTAAGAATTAAGAAAAAATTACAGATTTCTATCAGAAAGTACCGCTGGCATGCAAAGCAAAAACCTAGTAACTCGACTTACTCAAAAATGAGATTTTTATATCATTGAAATAACCGTAAAAAACGGCACCAGAGAGTTTTTCTAGAATGTGGCTATCTTAGAAAACAAGGAAGTTGAATGTAGTTACTATGTAGTTAAATAAACTATGGTTAGTATGTAGTTAAATAAACTTCAAACTCTATTTCCCAAAACACTAGTTTTTGACTTACTAGGTTTCTGCTTTGCACGACAGACCACGTCATCTTCCTTTTTCGCAGTTCGTGAATCGACGATCACGTGATCAAAATAAATTTACAAAAAAACCCATGCAATTTCAAAATTTGGGCGATCAAGCCATATGATAGAAACCAATTATAACTTATTTTTTTGTTGTGTTAGATAAACAAAAGAATTTCGGGGTGCTGACTTTTTTCCGATTTTGAAAATATGGTCTAAAACGATGGCAAAATGCGAAAAACCCATAGAAAAATGTGCATATTTTAGAATAAAGCTGTGGAGGAGAAAATAGGGGAGTACAAACACGCATCGTTGCCAAATTTCAAAAAAATGAATTTCTAAAATGTTTGATAAAACCCAAAATAAGGCAAATTTCAAAAAAAGAAAAAAAGTCAGCACCCCCAAATTCGATGAAGAATTTACTAGAAAAAACAAAAATTCCTCTAATGCTACCAGTTTCTCCCTGGATGACCTGGTTGAAAAAGCATCATATGGATAATTTCCAACACTGCAATTGTGTAATTTATCTCAAAAATAGGGATGAGACGGGCACCTTAAGTTAAGCATTTAAAACCGGTGCAAATTTATAGCCCATCCCGTGAGGCGTTTTTTGAATCGGGGTGGGTATGCATTGGTGGAAACAGGGTATTAGTTATTGCGAAAAAAGAACTCCTGAATTTTAAATAAATGTGTTCAAACCCACGCAAATAGATACTAACCACTTAAAGATATTCCACGTTCGCCCACAATAGTTCGGTCGGAAAACGGCAACAATGAAAAGTCTCTTTGTAAAGCGCAAACGCGAACTATATCTCTGTAATGAATAGCGTCATATTCTCTACCAAATAAAATATTCTGCCTCACTGAACCTAAAAAATAAAATGGTTTTATTATACCATGTCTGGGAGAAGGGGGGTTGCATGGCTGTTGCAAACCATGTAATCGGTATAGGTATCTCAGCCTGCCGCCCCTCTAACTCTAACGCCCCGGTCTTAAAGCCATTACTCCCTCCCTCTGTTAGTCTGCCACTGCTGAGGACTCTTTGTCTATAGATTTTGCCAGGGTTTTTTTTATTTTGGATGAAAGAAATCTTAATATTATATTCTTTGGTCAGCCGCTAATAATAAATATATCTCCCTGTATGCAATTTGGTCCTTTTTTACTTATTGGCAGTGTTGCCAGACTTTTCTGATGACTTTCTTTCAACTAAGTGACAAAAATCCTTCATATCCTTCAAAACAGTAACAAGTGTGTGGTCGACACCAAACAAAAAAAAAACTTTATATCATGATCCCATTTTTTAAATAAAAATGGATGAAAAAATCAGACAAATAAAAGATTTATAACTTAAATCATAAACTATAAAAACCAAAATTAAAAATAAAATATTTAAATTTACCTAGTTAAGTTAACTTGGGCAAAATTATTGGAATACTTGCAAAATGTATAACTTTGCCTCAAAATAGTAAAAATCCTTTAAATTCGGAAAAAACTTAAAAGCTTAAATAGTCCAAATTTTTGTAGAAAACCCTTTATATTGAAGGAAAACCTTCAAATCTGACAACACTGCACTGGACAGTCTTTTTAAGAAATGATAACAGGGACCTTTTGCATGTCCCATTTAGCCTTTATTTCAGGCACAGCATAAAGAAATTAACGCAAATAAATTTATATCTGCAAAAGGTATAAATTGGCCTTCTAAATATCACGTGACACCTGTCGTTTAATGTCATATTAATGAAGGATAAAGTTCGCTAATGTGGTGCGTGCAAAAGGTCCCTAATACCAGTGAGTATATGACCCATATAGAGTGGGAACCGGCAAGCTTTGCCACATTGAGGAGCAGATGGCGCTCATGGTCGTTAAATAAACCGGTTGTCTGGTAACTCGGTGTCATGACGGCCGTGACGTCAGAGAAGTCACAGTTTTCCTAGCAATCAACAGTCAAATGCCTTTTATAGCGTAATTTCGTCTTTTGCCAGGAAACTTTGTACATTTTGGGTCTTGTTGTTTTGTACGTAGCGTTTATAGCTGTTTATTTATTTATTTATTACAAAAGGTACCCTAACATGATGAACTAACATCACAATTTACAAGAGTACACTATAGATAAGACGGTTCTCTTAAATTGAAGACAATAAAACTAAAATATTATTCATTAAACCAAAAAGAACAACGGAAAAAAAAAACTAATACTACAGTATTTGCTGAAAAAATAATAATTATTATTATTTAATTTGCAAAAAAAACATGAACTGATTCGTTTCGAAATGAGTTAAGTGATAAAGCAAAAATATCAATATGTGAAAAGTAATTATTATAATGTCTCTGCAATAAAGAAAATGGAGCTGTTCCGTGCTTGCTATAAATATATTATACCTTGTTTCCACCAATGCATGCCCACCCCGATTCAAAAAACGCACGTGATGGGCCATGGATTTGCACCGGTTTTAAATGCAGCATCACCTGATGCGTTTTTTGAATCGGGGTGGGCATGCATTGGTGGACACAGGGTATTTAAGACTAACTAAAAGAAATTTTAGAAAAAGATGATTTAGTTTATATTGCAGGATTTTAGCACGAAAGCATCACAATAAGTTCCCTGAACTTGGTTGCTATACATATGAAAATGAACAAATCAACATGCATTCATATGCCATGATATCTTGGGTGCATAGCCTTTCTTTTAAAGGCTTAACTGAGTCTTCACCATCATGGAAAGAAGATGTTAACAAAATGGACAAATGGTTCATAAAATTGCATGGTGCCAATTTTAAATTTATTAAAACAAATATTGTGAAGCAATCCACTAAATTTATATTTGAAAAAGTTTCTATTCCATAAATTTATTTGTATTAAGTATAAGAATCAAATTTATAAATACCAAAAAGCAAAATGAATCCACAATGAAACGAAAGCCTAATGATACAGGGACTGATGAGAGTCGAAAAACAGTAAGAAAGTTAAAGAAAATTATTTTGTAACTATTCTATACCATTGGGCTGCAAAAAAAAATTCTTGAGCCCTGGCATTATTTTCGCTGATTCTTATGTAAAAAGACGCCCTGAATCCAAATAGAGCTTGCGTTTTCTTCTAGCACCCACCATTTTTGAGGGAGCAGCCCGTTTACCTATTTTTATCATTTTTCGATAACAATTATAATATTATCGACATAAATTTAAATTTGTAAGTATAAAGAGAGTTATTTTAGTTTCAAACAATAATAAATATATGGGGGGCCTTGAGAAACGCCCCCCCCCTAAGCCTTATATTTTTTTACATATATTCCACATATTTCATAAAAAAACACAAAAAATAACTTAAAATTCGACATCATAAGGCTATAGAGGTGTCAGGCCCCCTAAGACATATTCCTGGGTGCACCGCTGATAAATAAGAACTTTCGTACCTTCACTTGGTGCTTGCTTTCCTTTTATACCCTGAGGTACAACCCTCTCATTTCAAAAACCAGCAGTACTCCGCTAACATGCTTGCATTTCACTTCCCTGAAAACCTCTTTTCCAACTTAGCGATGTCTTGATAAAACCGTTCCCCGTATTCATCCGAGACTGCTCCTAAATTTTCAGGAAAGAAGTCCAGATGCGAGTGAAGGAATTGCACTTTAAGGGACATGTTACATCCCATGGCCTTGTACGCTAAGAGCAATTCCTCGACCTGATCGACATAATCATCACTTTTATGGTTAACTAAAAAGTTCTTACACACGTTTTGGACTGCAAACGAAGCTCGTTTTTCTTTTTGATTCAGGTGTTCAATAAACGTCGAATCTTGAAAAAGTTGTCTAATCTGGGGCCCCACAAAACACCTTCCTTGATTTTAGCTTCACTAAGACAAGGAAATTTAGTTTTCGAATATATGAATGCGTCGCCTTTTTTATCCAGTGCTTTTGCAAACTGTTTGATCAATCCAAGTTTGATTTGCAAAGGCGGCAAGTAAATATTATCTTCCGGGACTAATAAGGATCGTTGGCGACATTTTTCTAACCGGGAGTAAATCTTTCTCGCAAAGACCAGTTCCGTACAATGCAATGTTTGTCCCGTGCTCGGCTGTCCCATTCACAAATAAAGCAACAATATTCTATTTTTTTATTATAGTTTCTGCATGAGCGTATACAAGGGAGGAGGGGGGCTTGGGGGCGAAAGCCCCCTCCAGAATCTAAAAATAGATTATGTTAAAACTATTTATTTTCCTACATTTTAATATATTAATAAATAAAATTGGAAAAAATTTCCAAGCCCCTCCAAGGCGATTTTTTGTATACGCCCTGTATATATATACTAATATATTGCTTTATACTTTGCTATAACGATTATTACCTTTACCGTTAAGCTGCTGGCAGCTAAAATTTTATAAAAATAATTAGAAAATGCATATAAAACGTTAAAATCTCCATTTACCATTTATGCAAAACACCCCCCCCCCCAAAACAAATGGTTTACCACCTTACTATAAATATTAATGTTTGAGAACACTAAACTCTCCAGTCTCTCAAAAATAATGATGTTAAGGCTAAAAAAAATCCTTTCGGTTCCATCAAACTATCGAAAAGCAGTAAAAATAGGTAGGGTGGTCTCCCCCGAAAATGGGGGGTAATGGAGAAAAACGGAGTTCATATTTGGATTCAGGAGATCATTTTACATAAGAATCGGCAAGAATGGTGTCAGGGCCGATTTTCATGCCGACCGACCAGTGTAATTAGATAGGTTTAGTTTTTTGTTACTGGCAATATGATTTAAAAGCAAAACTGATGAGGACCATTCTTAAATTATATACTGGGTGTTCCAAGTAAAAGTCCACCGTGTTCCAAGTTAAAAGTCCACCATATTGCTAACTTTGTTATTATTAAAAATAGAAACAAAAATTAAATTGGCAAACTGGTAGAATTTTTAAAATTATATTTTTGTGTTTTGAAAAAACTCGAAAACTCAATGTTTGATTTTTTTATTTGAGCATCTTAAAGAGCATCAAAAATTCTACTAGTTTGCCATTTAAACTTTTTTCTATCTTTAGTAATAAAAAAGTTAGCAATGGCAACTAGGAAACCCTCTATAATGCTCAAGTAGGAGGGAAGGAACATTAGCGTTACAGTCAATGTATTTTTATTATAATTTTTCTTGAAATGCGTTAAGAAGGGGGGATCAAAAATCCTTGTGTTATTTAATTTATGAATGTTCCCTTATTGACTTTAAGTCATTTCAATTTTCTTTCTTTTAATTTTTTTGATAAAATTTCTAAAAAAAAAACTCATTTTAATTACCTCCTATCCACAAAAAAAATCAGTATTGCAGTGTTCGGCGAAAAAAGTTAAATTAATATGAACAACAGTGTCGAATTAACTTAGGAAAAGTATTTATAATCGTGTCCTGAATCTGATATTTATAAAACTGGAATTTTTATAATAAATTTTTAAATTATTTGATTTTTTAATAAATTTTGGTATTTATGCGGCATCTATCTTTATTTCTCTCATAATATAACATATAGGTCTCTCTTTATTGATCGTGGAGCAGGCATATTGCCGCGTCAGAGGCTGCCGAGTTCTTATTGGCTGGGAGTTACCAGACAACCGGTTTATTTACGGACCGTGGATGGCGCTGAAATAAATTCGTCTAGTACCTGTTCCTCAATGTTGCAAAGCTCGCCGGTTGCCACTCTATATTGATCATATACTCATTGCTAATACTGATTATGTATACCGTTATCTATGTAGTCACTAATACTTATACGTAACGCTTATCATTGATTACTATATTTTAATTTTAGTTAATGCAAATTTTGTCCCGTGACTGGTACTGGCCTATAAGGCACCGGGTCACCTGCCTGGACAATTCGTAGATCCCCATAAGGGTCATCCACCCCTAAGCATATGACAGCATCCACCACAAAAACGTATGGACCCTTATAAAAATAAATGGATCCATGATGGATCTGATACCTTCCTAGCTAGCTAGCTAGTACACTTTAAGTGCAGCCATGATATATCAGCCTTAAAAACAGTTTTTTGTAAATATCTCAGAAACTAAAGTTCTTACGAAGTTTTTGGTTATAACATAAATTGTAGTCATAAAATGTAGTCTACCATATTCCGAAAACTGTATATTGATACGATGCTCCGTTAAAAAGTTAGCATTTTTTAAACGTTTTAATTGTCATTAGCTTTAATGGATTTTAACCAAAGTTTAATCAGCCCGTTAGAGTGTCGAACACATTTTACTTGAAAATTTTATAAAAATTGGTTCAGCGGCTTAGGAGCTATCGTGTTACGGACAAAAATAATATACACACACACAGACAGACATTACGACGATATTGCTAAGATAGGTCAAAATACATCCAAATAACATATTTTCGGCGTTATCTCAAAAAGAAATTGTTGTCGAAAATAATACCTTCTCTAGCGATTGCTACGTGGACTAGGAAGGTAAAAATTACCCGATATACTGATTTATCTGAAAAAGATCAGGGAACACATTAGTGGACTGCGTTAAATTAAGTTGTACCAGCACAGAAAGTTAACTTTTGTTATACTAATATAGAAGAGAGAGCTAAAAAACGAGAGAAGTAAAAGAAAGAAAGAAATAAAAAGGAATATATAAAAATTGATTAAAAGAAATAAACAGGAAGGTAAAGTTTAACCACAGATAATAGATCTTAATAAACAACAATAGCTCCACATTTAGGCTATTGTGGAACATTTATTTATTTTATGCATCAAACCCAAAAACACAATTTGCAAAAATTACAAAATAGAGCTATGCGAGCCATTCTATTATGCAAAAAACGAACCCCTATAAAGATGATGCTGGACACACTCAACTTCCTTAATAGACACTTACTGGAATAAAACCTGACCTTATTTTAAAATCGACCCTACGGTGACAGATTTACATATAAAAACCAGCTGCTTTACTTCAAAATTCGGCTTTTGTGTATTTAAAAACCGGATTTTGTAGTGTCGGTATTTATTAAATGGAAGTTAGCGACTGTATTATTAAATTTGGCTTTCGTATGTCAATTTTGAGAGGTCAGCTGTTAGTTTTCTGTGTGAATGTGTCAGAATAAAGTCGATTCTAAAATAAAGTCAGGTTTTTTTCCAATAAGTCCCTATTGTCTCACAGAGGGCTGCGTTTAATGTGCTGAAATTTGCCTTTCGCTTAACCTAAATATTTAACCGACGAAATTAAATATATACATGAAATACTACATCCTGTAAATACAAGAGCAAGATCAATGAGTAATTTCTATATTGATTATGCAAATGCTGCTGGTAAAACAGTGTTTACCGAGGGATTAAAACTGTTTAATTATTTGCCAAGGGACACCAAGGAAACTTCAAACATATAAACTTTTAAAAGACTTTGCCTAAACTTTGTCAGGACCAATGTAGAATATTAAAATATTTTTACAATGCGGATATAATAAATTTAACCATTAGTGATTTGAAGAGAGATGTGTGGGACTTTTGAATGGTAACTAACTAGTCAAAATTATCAAACAAATATTATCTTTCATTGCTAAATCTTAAATTTTTAAAAAGTTACATTTTAAACTTGGTTTCGATTTATATAATTTACAACTTTAGGACGTTTGCTTAAATACTGACATATGTATAAATTTTAGGTTGTTTATATTTTGTTGTTTGTTTCTATCACCAACTTATTGTCTTTTTTAACATGTATTTTTTACTAATTGTAATTTTTGAGCAGGTTTGCTAATAAATACTATTACTAATGTAAAAAAAATATTGTTTCGCTTTTTCTAAAGTTTACTACATTCACTAGCTTAAAGTTAATCTTAAAATTTATTGGGGTTATAGTTTGCATATTTAAAAAAAATTATTCTTACATAAATTTTGATGCCATAGTTTAAATCAAACAATTTTTTGTCGATTGAGCTATCTATTAGGAATAATATTGAACATTCCCTCAAACAGCCAGGGTGTCTGGCTGGCATAGCAAATGGTTCCTTTCACATTCAGTTTGCCGCTACGGAGCTTCAGTTTCCCAAGAATCAAATTCAAAACGCAACTTGTGCCGGCACCCACTGGACCCACTATGGCGATCAGCAGTCCTGGTCTAGTTTTCTTCTTGCCGAAATTTTAATGCCACAGTTTAAGACAAACAATTTTTCGTCGATTTTCGAACTATGTACTAGAAATGTTATTAAACATACCCTCAAACAACCAGGGTTCCTGACAAGCATAGGAAACGGTTCCTTTTACATTCAGTTTGCCACTAAAGAGCTTAAGTTCTCCAAGAATCAAATTTAAGAGGCAACTTTTACCGGCGCCCACTGGACCCACTATGGCAATCAGCTGACCTGGCCTGGCTTGGAAATTGATATTGTCGAGGCATAGATTATCACCTGCAAATAGAAATATATTAATAGTAAACGAATTATATACCAAACCTGTTACAGTATAACGGTGCATCTTCAGATGACCCTGCTACCATATCAAATTATTTTAAATAATATTTTTCATCACTATATTCTAGATAACACTCCGAAAGAAGAACCTGTTTATTGTAAAAATGTTGACAAATGTTTTTGTGATATAACTTCTATTGATGTTTTAAATTGTATTGACAAACTAAATGTAAAAGTTTCATGTGGTCCAGACGAAATATCACCGATATTTATTTATATATTTATATATAATTTTATAAAGTTTATTTTATCAGATTTATCAAAAAATATTTTTATGATGACTTTCAACAGGCCAGTTTCCTGATAAATGGGAAGAATCGTTTGTAAAACCAATATTTAAGAATGGCAACAGAGCTTTTGTGAAAAACGATAGACCTATAAGTCGTATTAATATATTTGCTAAAATATTTGAGTCAATTGTATCATCAAAGATTAGTCCATTGTTGAGGGGTACTGTGATTGATCAACAACATGGTTCTGTTAACGGAAGATCCACGGTACTAACCTTACCATACTTATTATACTAATTATTTGTTGGAAGGTGTGGAGCAAATGTGTCATGTGAATGTTATTTACACTGATTTCTCTAAAACTTTCGACAGAGTAAATACTGGTATACTGATACAAGAACTTTCAGCTCAACTCACTTGAATGGATAAAAAACTTTTTAATGAAAAGTAATTAATTTAACATTAGGGGTTCCTGAAGGTGGGCATCTATCTTCAGTGTTTTTCAATTGGTTCGTTAATGACATCTAAAAATGCTTTAAACATTGTAAAGTTCTCTTTTATTGTGATGATCTAAAATTATTTAGAGCAGTAAACTGTATCAATGACTATATACTAATACAACAAGATTTAGACAATTATGAGACTAAAAATGCACTCGACTTGAATAGCAAATGTATATGTATAAGATTTTATAGAATGTTAAGACCTTTAAATTTTGATTATAATGTTAACAATGTTACTTTGGAAACTGTAGAAAATATAAAAGATTTAGGAATTATTTTAGATACTACAGTATCATTTACAGACCATTTAGAATATATAACAAATAAGGGCCTTAAAATGTTGGATTTTGTTAAACGTAGTCTAGGTGATCTTAATAATATTTATAGTTAAAAAAATGTATATTGTTCTCTTATTAGATCTGTGCTGGAGAATGCATCGAACGTTTGGTCACCATTTTATAATACTCAGATTGATTTCCTTGAAAAGGTACAAAGAAAATTTCTAAGATTTATTGCTTATAAATTGCATATTCCCTTTGAAAACCTAAATTACAATGAACTTGAACTTTTGGAGTTACCAAAATTAGAAGATGGAAGAAATTGCTAAGACCTAATGTTCTTATTTAGGATTTTAAATGGTATTATTGACTATCCAGAGTTGTTAAAAAAGGTTGCTTTTTCTGTACCACAACAAAATCTAAGAAACCACCAATTATTTCACATTGAGTTTCACAGAACCAACTATTGCCAAAACACTCCAACCCACTAATTTGAGTTGGTTTATATCTTGTGCATGGAAAATATTGCTATTATAGCTAGATTAGATTACATTATAGCTATTATAATTTATGGAGTATTATTCTATTTTTATATCCAGTGGGCATTTTAATAATTATTTCAAATATTTAGGTTTGGTTTTATACTTTAATAATAACTATATAAGATAAATTCTTAAATCTATTTTTGTAATGATTGTAAAATGGTATATCCATAAATAAAATCTATTTATCTTCAACTATATTCGTTTAGATTGGGGTTAATGGACTGTAAATAATTATAGGCTAAGCTAGTTGAAAATGACGTGCCCAACGAACCTCAATTTCTAGGCTAAATACTCGATTTTCTTTATGGTTGTTGAGCGACTAAACTATGGAGCAGGAGTAACAAATTAGTAGCAAGGGAACGCGTTAAAACAGGCACCAGACTCACTTGATTTTCTTAGGGAATAGGGCAAATGGGAGTCTTCAATATACCCACTTTCAGCGATCTTCATTGCTAAGGGATGATGAAAGCCGGCTGTAATCCGTAGTATGTATAAAATCACTCGCGCGGTTTAATTTTAATGTATATGTAAAATTACAGTATGTCCACCACGGTAATTTGTGACCTTGACGGTCGCAGTTCACGCGCAGTGGTTGCTTTTGTTGAGTTATATGACCTGCGGTGCGGGGGCATCTATGCATCACGCCGGGCATGTAGAAGCGATGTCCGCTTGTTTTCCTTGTTTCCATGGGGGGCGGATAAATTACGGAAAATGCATGGAAGTAAAGGTAAAAGAAAAAATAGATTTTGGTTAAACGATACAGCTAGTCAAGTGCCTTATGAACTTAACATTAATTTAAAATATTATACTTAGCGTATATTTAGAAATTTAAAATTAATCAAAAAAGTGTAAATACGTAATCTACAAAAGGAAAAAAATCGCTTGTTCTTATACGCTTTAATTATTTATTTATAAGTCTTTAAAACTTCTCACGATCAAGTTATTCAATCAGGTATTTACCATATTTAGCCATTCCACGAGTAATAGATATTCCTGCTCTTTCTCCATCATCCAAAGAAGAGCCATAAAGAACATGCTTAGATTCGCGGTTTTCAAAGGATCTTCCAGATCTGGTTTTTTTCTTATTACTTTCGTCGATAACTCTAAGCATACTAAAATATAAAAATATAAGATATATTAGTAGTCCATTTTTTTGTAATATCGATAAAGACTTCTAATGCTGTAAGTATATATCGTCGCCTTAATGCAGAACTATTATCTAAGTCACAAAATTAAGTTTTTACAGGAGAGCATTTTTTTAGTTTGGCTTACCATGAGTCGAGATATGATCGGTTAAATTGGTCGGGCGGATGGTGGGGACGTTTCATCACTTAGACATCCAATAGTTCTGCATTCAATAAAGCGCGGTTGCAGCTATACGTTTCCGCGGAAAAACGGAAAATGGGAAAACTGGACTTATAATAGTTCTGCATTAAGGCGACGATTTAACTAAAACAGTCAGTCATCGAAAAAACCGATTTATCTCTTACCTTCTAATAATATTTTATATTTTTAAACAAGGCTAAAAAACTGTTGCTTATACATTATTTACCTAAAATAACTTTTTCGGATTCTCGTTTCATGTCCTGGATCCAATACGGATGGATCGCCAACCATTGTTTCCTCGATCATTAAAAAGTCTCGTATTCGATTTATTGCAACTCCAGATTCAGCAATCTACCGAGAAATATAAGGGCAATCCATGATACACCCAAACGGACGTCACACAGTGAAGACATTTTGTTTGGGACATAAAAACAAAGTTGAGAAATCGAGGGGGAAGCAAGTCCAGATTTGAGGAGCGGTCACGGGGTAATTACCGCCCCTAGAAAAAAAATATGCGCTATTTCCTAATACCCTAGATTTATATTAGTGTAAATTAAACAATTTGCCTCTCTTACTAGGATTAACTAAATGGTTGGAATAATTTTGAATCATTATACTTTAGTTTACAGGGCCAAAGTGCCTTAAGAAGATGAAATGTCTCCTTTTCAAAGTGGATTATGGGGGTTATAAAAGGCACTAAGGCCGCCCTAACAAAATAACTAATTTTACAGATACTCGATCACCTTTGGAACCTCGAAGCGGGTATTTTGTTATTTGATCCTGGAGGAGATATTAAAATATTTTAATTTTTGAACAATGAAATTCAGATTTTACAGTACTGTAATAATCTGTAACCTTAAACAAATAGTGAGAAACGATTTAATCTTAAAGAATTTTTAGAAATAAGGATATTTTTTTCAATTATAGTTACTGGGCCCTATTATTGGATCTATCTATCTATCTATCCACGCGAGTTTAATACATAGGCCTCCCCCAATATCTTCCACTCTTCTCTGTCTGTCGCCCTGTTCATACATTTAGTCCCCGCATGTTTCATTAAATCGTCCGCTCATCTCATTTGGGGTATTCCCCTACTTCTTCTATTTTCCCAAGGTCTCCAGTCTATAATGCATTTATTTCAACAATTGTCTTTCTATCTGATATTATGACCGGCAAGTTTCCATTTTAATTTTGCTACCTCTCCTCTGACATCCCTTACTTTTGTTTTCTTTCTTATACATTCATTCCTGTTTCTGTTAGCTTTACATGTAACATTTGTCTTTCCATTGATCTTTGGGCTTTTGTTACCTTATCCATGTTTGATTTTGTAAGCGTCCAGGTCTGGGATCCATATGTGAGCACAGGAAGGATACATTGGATATACACTTTCGTTTTAAGGTACTGAGGATATTTTTTATTTTTTAATATGTAGCTTAATTTACCGAATGCTGCCCAGGCCAATCTTACTCGTCTCTTAATTTCAGCCGTTTGGTTTTCTTTTTTTAGTTTAATAATTTGTCCCAGATATATATATATATATATATATATATTCCTCTACTTGTTCTATTTTTTCTTGGTTTATTCCGATCGTGATATCTTCATCTGTGTTTGTTATGATTTTAGTTTTAGTGTAGTTCATACTCAAGCCTATATTTTTAGCTGCTGTATCCAGTTCTTCCAGCATTTTTATGAGTTCTTCTTTCTTCTCTGTTATTAAGGCAATATCTTCAGCATATCTTAGGTGGTTCAAGTACTGTCCGCTTACTTTGATGCCTATTTCTTCCCAATCTAAGTTTTTAAAAACATCTTCTAGGGCCTGGTTAAATAGTTTAGAGGATATTGTGTCACCCTGTCTGACACCTCTTCTTATGCGGATTGGCTTGGTTCCTTCGTGGATTTTGATTGATGTTGTTGCTTCGCTATATATATTGGCTATTAAATATGTGTATCTGTGATCTACTCGGCCATTAATTAAAGATGCTTTTACTGCCCAGTGCTCAATGCTATGGAAAGCTTTTTCAAAGTCTATAAACGCAATATACAGTGGAATATTGTATTCGTTGACTCGCTCTTTTAGAATTTTCATGGATAGAAGGTGTTCGACTGTACTGAAACCTTTTCTGAAGCCTGCTTATTCTTTTGATTGATATCCGTCAAATTTTGTTGTTAGTCTATCTGTTAATATTTTTGTGAAAAACTTTTAAATTATATTGAGGAGTGCTATAGGTCGATAGTTTTTAGGTCTGCTCTCGATAGTTTTTAGGTCTGCTCTATCGCCTTTCTTGTGTAGAATAATGGTTACTGATTCTTTCCAGTTGTTTGGGATTATTTTTTCTTTTTAGAATTTTATTGAGGAGAATATGGAGGGTATTAACTACAGTTTTACCACCGTGCTTTAGCATTTCTGCCGTTACTCCGTCTTTCCCAGGTGATTTGTTATTTTTCATTTTCTTTAATGCTCTCTTTATTTCCGTTTTGCTTATTCTGTAGTTCTGAGTTTATGTTCTTTCTTTTTGTTTGAAGTTTATTTATGGTTTCTCGCGATGGTTCCCTTTCCCCCCCCCTTTTTGTTTGGTACAATTCTGTATAGATTATGTAATATTTATAATATTCTCTTTAACGTTAGTTTCTATGCCGTTCATATCCTTTTTTTAAATTATATCATATCTACCTAGAGTCGGTCTTAGACATTTCATATTCCTGTTATCCTCTATAACTCTTTTAACTTTTATTTATTGGCTCTTTCTTTTATTTTCTTTTATCATTTTTCTTATAGTTTTATTTATTTCTGTGCATTCTATTGATGTTCTTTTTCCTCCTTTTTCCAGGTTCCGCCTTTTTTCCATGAGTGTTCTTATCTTTTCTGATAATAATAAAATTTTCTCTCTTTTCACCTTTTTGTGTGACATCTTTTCCGACTTGGGTCATAGTTCTTATCAGCATATCATTTATTTCATCTATATTTTCGTTTTCGCATCGCAAGTTTTGGGTTAGCTATTCCTTTAACATTTCTTTGTATATAGCTTTATTTTCTGTAAGTTTATTCATGTCAAGTTCTTTATTGTTATTGTTATTGTTAATTTTTTTTTTAATTTCAAAATTGCTGTTGTAAAGCTATTTAGGACTGTTACATCTCTAACTATGGTTTTTTCAGTAGTCAGTATGTAATCAATTTCGTTTTTTTGTTATTCCGTTAGGGCTGAGCCATGTCCACTTTCGTTTCGGTTTCTTCCTATAGAACGAATTTATTGCATACAGGTGTCTTTCCTCTAGATATTTCATTAAGGTTGTGCCCCTGTCATTCCTTTCGCCATATCCAAAATTCCCTATTTTATTTTCCTCTATGTTCATTTTCTTACCTAATTTGGCATTGAAATCTCCCATTACTATTGTAAGATGGGTCTTGTGTTCTTCTATAGCTTTGGATATATCTTCATAAAATGCTTCGATGTCTTCGTCTTCGTAGGTAGATGTGGGGGCGTATACTTGTATAACTTTAAGTGATTCTTTTAATTTTTAGTGTATTTTATTTAATCCTATTATTGGATACCTTGTCCAATAAATAAAATACTTTAATTGATCACACGCGATTACCAAATGTGTTGATAATTACTTTAACATTAGCATTGGTTTGAAATTTGCCAATTATCTCCGAATCTACGTAACTGATTTCACCAACCAAACGTAGCTCTCTGGGAGATAAAACGTCAATAAAAAAAGCTGAATTAAAATCGGATTACAGTTTAGATCTCTTAAGCGCATAAACAGAAAATTTAAATATAACAACATTTTGGTATTAAAATTAAAATTCCACTGTTAAACAAAAACAGTTATAATTAATTACCCTCTTTGTAATTAACGCCCGGAAAGGGGTCTATTCACCTACAACTTTTTTTCTAGGTGGAATGACCCCAACTGTATTATCCTATTCGAAAGCTTATATAAAAAAGAAAAACCCCCGTTTATTTTTACCTTCCTAGCCCGTGCAGCAATGGTTTTATTTTCGACGATTTTTTTTTGAGAAGACGCCTAAAATGTGTGATTGGAGTTTATTTTGACTTATCTACACTAGGATAGTGATATAGGGCTTTTATCACATCCATTTTTTTAAATAAGAAACATTTTTTTTTATTTAAAAGATAATTTTAATTTTTTTCAAAAATATTTTAATATTTTGCGACATTATTTTAATTTTTCGCAAATATTTTAATTTTTTTAAAATATGTTTTAATTTTTTTCAAAAATATATATATATTTTTTTTCTTGATGCTTTCCTTATCAAATTTCAGGAAGGAGAAATGATTGGTTCATATTAAAAAAAACGTTAAAAGTAAAAAGACATGGAAAAGTAGTTGGAAAAGAATCATTTTCTTAATAAAATACACAAAACAGAAAGTTTAGAGAAAAAATAAGAATGTTAAGTTTACCAGTGTTACCTATTTCTAAGGATTAAAATTACATCGTAAAAAGTTAAAAAAAAAATTTTGTTCTTTGAATCTGAGGGCACGGGAGTGCCTCGCCAAGTTCGCGCGCCGTAATTATCTTTTCTTGAAACATTTCAGCCGAAATTTGACCTACCTAAAACTCTACTTCGGAATGAGCTACGAATCTCAAACTGTGCACAGTCGTAGATCTCCATGGAGTTAACAACCCCTCCAAGTTTCATGGAATTCCATAAAGTAGTAAAGTAAACATGTTCAAACTAGTAAGAACCTTTCATTTTGAAATTTGTATTGGAGAACTTGGCTTTACTTTTATCTCAATTCTTTTTACGGAATGCCAGTTTCGCGTACTTGGCTTTTTTTTACATGAAATGTTTTTGTTATGATTTAATTATCTTTATGTTTTTATGCTTTCATTTAGGCTATTGCGTCATAGTGACTAAAATAATTTAGTTATTTTTTGTCTAAAATGTCTGTTTGGTATATTTCTTCAAGAAAATTTTTCTTTTCCGAGTTCTGTTATTACTATTTTTCCATGTTTTTTTTTTCACTACAAACTCATTATTTCGCCATCTCTAAATTTAGTGAAAATTTTACTAAAATAATATTTAATATTATTTAACAAATTATTTTTGAGAATTATAAAAAAAAAATTTTTTTTCAAAAAATTGAGTTTTGTTTTTATAAAAAATAAATCATATAATACCTATATCACCACTCTGATGTAAGTAGTACTCATGATATCGTTTTTTTAGTAGGTACATTGTCTCACTCCGATAGCTCAAAAAATTGGTTTACCTAGCGGACTGTATTTATACAAGTCCTCCGCTTTCATTTGAAGGGTATAGGAACGCACGCGAAATCGTACCTTTCTGAAGTGAAATTTAATTGAGACATAAAAATAATATTGGTATGTGATGACTATTTAAGAGGGAAATAATAGAAAAATATTAATGATGCGATCTTATAGGAGAGGGACTTACCGGTGATGTCTTGATCTCTTCCAACTGGTGCAACAGATTCGCCGTCTTCTATAGCGGTCCAGCACTCCCGAGTTTCAATGTTTGGAGTTTTAGAGGAATTTAATGGTTTTTAGAGTTCACCATTTTTTATAAAAGCGTTGATCGTTTAAAATATTCCGATCGAGAGCGTGTGTGTATGGCGACCGACTTTTTTTTGTTCTTTTTGCGGCGTGTTTCTTCGCCCTCTATAGGAAAATCGCATCACTTCTGATAAAAAAAATTTAGAATTCTAATTTTATTAAAAAGAATAAAAACGCGATTTAAATTAAAATATGCAGAGGGCGGTAGTAATATGAGGATTGAATTAAAATTAGAAATATTCTTATTAAATGCGTTTGGAATTTAAATATTAAACTATGCCAAATTGATAGTTTATAGCTAGTTTTAAATATAGCCTTAAATTTAACTTAACCTATTGAGTAAAACTACAACCCAATTATACCCAATTGTAACCCAAAATATGAGTTTTAAAAATAAAAATAAAATGTTCTGAAAAAATAATAAAAATTAGATTAAAAGAAAAAAGGTTTTTTGCGAAACCGAAACATACTGGCGGCCGAAACTGCTATGCATTTTCCAAGGGGCCAATAGGTAAAGGACACAGTTTAGAGATTGGTCTCTTTAACAAACTATCCTTGGTTTTGACAGAGGCTACTCGATTTATCCCATCCTTACCGGAAAAAATTTCAACCACTCTGCCGAGTTGCCACTGAAGGGGCGGTAATAAATCGTTTTTAATTATAACTAAGCGTCCAACTTCAGGAGTTGAAGTGGGTTCCAACCACTTACTCCTTTGTTGTAGAGTATGGAGATACTCTTGTTGCCAGCGTCTCCAAAAATCTTGGTGGATTCGTTGGAGGAGCTGCCAACGCGTGAGACGATTTATTTTAATATCAATAAAGTTTGCGTCAGGAACGGCACTTAGCGGTTCCAGAGATAAAAAGTGACCTGGGGTCAGCGCGGAAATATCATTTGTATCGCTAGAAATTTCAATGAGAGGACGCGAGTTTAAAATAGCTTCGATTTGACAAGTTACAGTGTATAGTTCTTCGAAAGTTAATATTTGATGTCCTATTAAGCGGATCAAGTGTTTTTTAACTGACTTGATTCCTGACTCCCAAAGTCCTCCAAAATTTGGACTATTACTCGGGATAAAATACCATTTAATAAGACGCGTAGAATCGAGCTGTAAAAGCTTGCGGTTAGCTGAGAAAAAGTTAGTTGCATTATCACTATACAAATCGGATACATAGTTTCGGCGCGCAACAAATCTGCGAAGCGCAGCAATAAAACAATCAGCGGTCAAATCGCTTGCTATTTCTATATGAATGCACTTAGTACTTAGGCAAACAAACAGACATACGTAAGCCTTCGTAGTACGATTTCTACGATGTCGACTCATGACTATATTTATTGGACCTCCGTAGTCAACACCGGTGTGCAAAAATGCTCTCAACTGAGATACGCGGGGAAACGGTAATGAACCCATCATAGGCTGAACCGACTTACGATTGCATTTAAAACATATTATACATGTTGATAAAACATGTGCAATTTCGCGTTTTGCGGCAATGATCCAGTACAATTGACTAAGCAAGAAATGTACCGTCCTCACTCCTGCATGAAGATATTTTATATGGAAATGTTCGATAATCATGAGGGTGAGTTTACTCTTGCGTGGTAATAAAATTTGATGTTTCTTGTCATATTGCAGAGAGGAGTAATGCAATCTGCCCCCTACTCTGATTAAATCGTGAGGATCCAAAAATAAATTTAATTTTTGCATTGATTTATTTAGTTTTAAGTTGTTTTTTAAAGCGTGAATTTCTTCTGAGAAATAAATTGACTGTTCATTTTTTATGAGTAAATGAATTGCGTTTGTTATTTCAACAAATGTCAGAAAATCTTCATTAATTTTTAAATTAGGCGGTTTTAAGAAAAATTTATTATTTAAAAAGCTTAAAATATAGGCCAAAACTCTACACATTTTAGAAAAATTAGAGTTTTCCATTAAAAGCGTGTCCAAAAAATTAGGAGCTGTATTTTGCGTTGCAATTAAAGTTAAATTAGGCAATGATTTCTCCTCTAAAAGAGTTTCAGGAGAGTCATTTAGTTCACAGTCTTTAGGCCAGTATTCATAAGATTGTCTCAAAAAATCAGGGCCGTTAAAAAATAATTTGTGATTAATTAATTCACTGGGATAAACTCCTCTTGAAGCAACATCTGCGGGGTTTTGTGACGTTGAGATGTATGACCAATTTTTGGGTGGTACTTTATCTTGAATTTGTGTAACACGATTTTGAACGAACGTTTTCCACCTAGAAGGGTGCGCTCTTATCCAAGAAAGTGCTACTTGTGAGTCACTAAAAGCAAAAACTTGATGTATTTTCAAGCGGGACTCAAAAGTGGTTAAAACAAAGTGAACTAAATCAGCTAAAAGATTACAAGCGGCTAATTCAAGTCTTGCAATACTTGTAAATTTGAGAGGAGCAACTCTAGTTTTAGAGCACAAAAGGTAAACTGATATTTCATTTTTGTAAATAACGCGTAAATATACTATTCCGGCATAAGCTTTATTACTAGCGTCCGAAAATGCGATTATTTCAATGCGTGCATTACCAGAAAAAATATTTATAAATCTAGGCAAGCGAAAATCTTTGAGTAAGGGTAGTTCCGATTTATAACGTTCCCAAAGTCGAATAATTTCAACAGGTGCTTCGGAATCCCAGTCTAATTTAAGTTTCCAAAATTCTTGAATTAGACTTTTTATTAAAATGGTTATCGGCGCGAGCCAACCTAAAGGGTCATATATTTTAAAAATTTCAGAAAGTATATTGCGTGTGGTACATTCGCGACTTAAGGGTTCTACCGAGTAAGAAAAATAATCAGAACAAGGCTGCCATCTAAGACCTAAAATTTTAGTGGTCTCGTCCGTATCTAAAGAAAGCGCGGTTGGGTTTATATCGGGTACAGACAAGTGTTCTAAAACTTTTTTGTTATTACTAGCCCATTTATGAAGCTTAAAGCCTCCAGAGTTAAGCAAACAAGATAGCTCTTTTTGAAGCGAAATAGCTTCTTCTACCGAGCTAGCGCCAGTTACAAAGTCATCGACAAAATTGTCAGACATTAAGACTTGAGAAGCGCGAGGAAAATTTTGTTTTTCATCTTCAGCCAATTGGTGTAAAACTCTAAGAGCTAAATAAGGAGCGGGGGTAGTACCGTATGTCACAGTTTTTAGACGATAATCGCGAATAGGTTTAGAGTAATTAGAACGCCACAGGATTCTTTGATATTCCTGGTGCTGAGGTGCAATTAAGATTCCACGAAACATTTTAGAAATGTCGCAACAAAGAGCTACTTCGTGTAATCGAAAATTAAGTAAAATGCTGCAAATGTCCTTTTGCAATTTAGGACCAGCGTAAAGAGTATCATTTAAGGAGAGGTTTTGGTTATTTGATTGCATAACTGTACTCGCATTAAAAACGACTCGAAGCTTAGTTGATAAGCTTTCAGGGCGTTCAATATGATGATGAGGAATGTAATAACTTTTTTCTGTAACTTCCCGGTTTTCGATTAATTCCATGTGATCAAGTGTTAAATATTCTTCCATAAAATCGAAATATTTTTTATAAGTTTCCGGCATTTTTATTAACCTTCTTTCTAGCGAGAGAAACCTCTTTAGCGCAAGATCACGACTATTTGGAAAAATCGGTTCAATATTATCGCGAAAAGGAAGAGTTACAATATAGCGTCCTTCATCATTACGAGATACCGTATTTTGAAATATTTTTTCACACATATCATCTTGAGGTGAAAGAATACGTTTCGTTTCAGGGATATTTTCTATTTCCCAAAATTTTATAAGCGAATCATTTAGCATTTTATTTGAAATTTGACAAAAAAATGATTGTGAAATTTGCTGCGTAGCGAGAGAATTAACTTTTCCCATTAAAATATATCCAAAAATGGTATTTAGCGCAATCGGTTCCTGATTATTTCCAAAAATTCGTCCATCTTGAATTATATAAGGAAGCAAATCAGCTCCGATTAAAATGTCAATAGCTCCCGGTCTATAAAAGTTCGTGTCCGCGAGATTCAAATTTTTTACTATTTTCCAGTCGTTTATTTTAATCTCACTACTAGGAACTGAAGAGCATATTTGCGGCAAAATTATAGTATTAACCGATAAAGTTTGCGTGTCATTACAAGGCCTGATAATTAAATTTACAGAACCCAATTTTGACTGTAAATGCGTGTCACCAATCCCCTGGACTTCAGTAGTCACGTATACGCGGGGTAACCCTAATTTATTTGCACATTTCAAGGATAAAAATGAGAGCTGCGACCCAGTATCCAAAACTCCCCTAACAGTCTGAAAATTTCCCCTAACATCTTTGATTTCAAAAATCGCGGTTGATAAAAGTACAGCGGAATATTCATATAAGACGAATAGCATGCACCACCGTTATTTTGGAAATTTTCGACCGTTGGTTGTTGCTGTATGCGCGCTTCGCTGCTGGACGTCGCGACGCCTGAAATTGTTTCAGTGACAGTGGGTGCATTTATATCGAGAGTATTAAAGTGACAAGAACTGTGGTGTCGTTTCCGGCAAAATCGACATGAATGTGTGCTTTTGCATTGGAAAGTGCGATGCATATTAGAAGTACAATTTATGCACAATTTTTTATCCTTCAGAAAATTAAATCTTTCTTGAGGAGACTTAGAAACGTAATTTGGACATAAACTTAAAGCGTGATCGCTTGAGCAAATAGGGCATTTTAATTTTTGAGGGGTTTGATTTTGCGGCGAATTATTTGTACCAAAAAAGGCACGTGGAGATTGTCGCGTGTTATATTGATGCGTGGATTGCGTTTTAAAATTATTATTTTGCGATTTTGCGGGTTTATTTCTAAGAGAAACTTGCATATTAAATGAGGAACTAGCGTTTACAGTAAAAAGAGCGTTGCAATGTTGATCAAAGAAATTGTAGATACTCCTATAGGAAGGAATTTCCGTAGGTTTTCCGTGGAAAACTTCAAAGCGGGTTTGAATATTATGGTCAACCGATTTAAGCAGTTTTTGCGCTAAAATAAAATCCCAAAAATCAGGTTCTAAACCAACTGTTTTAAGAGCGTCGAGATTTTTTGTAAAAAAATCAAGTAGATTTCTGAGAGCTAAAGGGTCTTCAGAATTAACTTTTGGAGCGTTTTCAATGGCATTCCAATATGTTTGGGCTAAGAGGCGATCATTTTTATAGCGTTTTACTAATTGTTCAAAAGCAATAGGATAATTCGCGTCTGAGAGGGGTAATTGAGTGACCAATTCTTTTGGAGGACCTTCCAAATTTCTAACAAGCAAAGAGTATTTTTGCATATTTGGAATTTTTGGATTGTCGTGAATCAAGCTTTTAAACAAATCATAAAAAGCTGGAAATTGATTCAATTATCCATTAAATTTAATTAAATCGATCCTCGGTAAATGATAAGACATATTGTCATTTTGTTGCGAACCACCCGGAGAATCTGGGTTCATGGTAAGACGGCGATTAGCACTAGAAGCCTGTGCAGAAGTTTGAAAAAGAGCAAAAATTTCTTGAATTTGCGTGACACTTTTCTGAAAATCGTGAAGTTTTTTCCTAGCTGATTCGACTTCATTTTTATCAGCAAAAATTTCATTTAGCAAAGTAGAATGCTTTTTTGAAAACTCCGCGCGAATATCTTCAAGTTCTTCAAAGCGAATTTTAAAAGTATTGCGTTTTGTGGCGTCAGTTTTAGCTTCTAGGGCTACTGCTAAAATTTCATTAACATTGGATTCATCCCTATCTCGAAAAACTTTAATTTTCTTGATTTTCTCAGCTGCCATTTTGTATTATAATAAAAGCGTATATTAAAAGCGAATATCAAAAGCGTTTATTAAAAGCGTTTATTAAAATTAAACTGTAAATCAAAGCTATTTTAAAAGAGAAAATAATTTAAAAATATTTTTATAATTTTTTAAAATATTTATAGAAGCGATATAAACGTAGTCATTTTTTCAGTATACCACTGAAAGAATTCCTGAAAATATATGCGTTTATGTTTACAGCAAGGTGACCTCAGATCAGTGATCCAAAACAACCGAATAAACCTTTTTTGTTAGACTACTGTCGAGACCAAGGATTTTATAAAAAAAACTGATATGGCGTTACCTACTACACGAGCAGTAAATAAATTTAGATTTTTATATTTTAAAATTTAAAACTTCTTGTAAAAAACAGTCCTCATGTTATTACCAATATTACCTGCGTTTCACTTTAGAAAGGATGATTTTTTAATTTCAAATTAATAAAAATCAAAATCCGGCGATCGAAGTGATCAAAAATATGTCTCACTCCGATAGCTCAAAAAATTGGTTTACCTAGCGGACTGTATTTATACAAGTCCTCCGCTTTCATTTGAAGGGTATACGAACGCACGCGAAATCGTACCTTTCTGAAGTGAAATTTAATTGAGACATAAAAATAATATTGGTATGTGATGACTATTTAAGAGCGAAATAATAGAAAAATATTAATGATGCGATCTTATAGGAGAGGGACTTACTGGTGATGTCTTGATCTCTTCCAACTGGTGCACCAGATTCGCCAGAAGTCTTCTATAGCGGTCCAGCACTCCCGAGTTTCAATGTTTGGAGTTTTAGAGGAATTTAATGGTTTTTAGACCATTTTTTATAAAAGCGTTGATCGTTCAAAATATTCCGATCAAGAGCGTGTGTGTATGGCGACCGACTTTTTTTTGTTTTTTTGCGGCGTGTTTCTTCGCCCTCTATAGGAAAATCGCATCACTTCTGATAAAAAAAATTTAGAATTCTAATTTTATTAAAAATAATAAAAACGCGATTTAAATTAAAATATGCAGAGGGCGGTAGTAATATGAGGATTGAATTAAAATTAGAAATATTATTATTAAATGCGTTTGGAATTTAAATATTAAACTATGCCAAATTGATAATTTATAGCTAGTTTTAAATATAGCCTTAAATTTAACTTAACCTATTGAGTAAAACTACAACCCAATTATACCCAATTGTAACCCAAAATATGAGTTTTAAAAATAAAAATAAAGTGTTCTGAAAAAATAATAAAAATTAGATTAAAAGAAAAAAGGTTTTTTGCGAAACCGAAACATACATATTTCAGTTAAAATTGCATATTTTTAGATTTTTAAAATTTTGTTTAAAAAAATACTAATTTAAAATTTTGTATTTTTCATTCCCAAAATTTACCACTAAAACAAACCGATGAGGTGCTCTGCCAAAGCTTAATTTGTGTTGTTGATTTCATATGATATGTATTGACTTAGCTATTGATCTTATAGTGGAGGGGGGTGGGTTCAAGAATAAAAAAAAATATAAATAAAATATTTAAAAAAACCCTATGTAGTATTTTTTGAATTAGATAAAACTTTTAGTCTGAATACGGGACAGTCCCATAAAAAACGGGATGGTTGGCAACCCTGCCTGTAGGTTTCTAGATTTCTAATTTGTATATTTGAGTTTAATTAAAAGAAGTAAAAAACTTAAATTAGACCTTAACATTTCTTACCGCATTTACTCCTTGAGAAAAATACACAGTCATGGTTGATCTCAAAATCTGATAATATGATCCTATTAGAAAGACACTTTGAGCTGATATCTTGTTTCCCAATAATACGTAACTGCAAATCGTCAAAAATATCCCCGATCTTGAAGTGAACATTATAAACGACATAGTGAGACCACGAATATAGCTGGTTTTCAGTAGTACTTTGAGCTCTTTCCTAAATATTATGGTTAAGTAAGATAAGTACACCGGTGGTCATAAGGGAAGGAACCATGGGGGCCATGATCTCCCCCTGACCAATCTGTTTATGTAGAAAGGGATAGCAAAATAAAAGTTTAACCCAATCCTCCTGGCGGTTTTACCCATGGCCCCCCCCTTGGCCATATTATTATGACCGTCATGTCGGTGGATAAGTAAAGAGCCGCAAGAAGAAATTAATGATAAGTCTGGAATTTGGTAAAATTATAAAATTAATAGATACATTTTCAGAAAATATTAAATCTGAGGGCACGGCAGTGCCTCGCCAAGTTCGCGCGCCGTACCGTCTTTTCTTGAAACATTTCAGCCATACATATTTGACCTATCTAAAACTCTACTTCGGAATGAGCTACGAATCTTAAACTTTGCACAGTCGTAGATGTTCATGGAGTTCACAAACTCTCCAAGTTTCATGAAATGCTATAAAGTAGTAAAGTAGTTACGAAATTTCAAAAAACTTCGAAATTGCCACTCACTCACTCACTCATATATAGATCATCAAAATTCTACTGTACTTCCAGACATGCTACAAAGACTAATAGAACTTATGACCAAACCCCTGGAAAAAAACCAAAAAACCCCAAAATTCTAATTTACTCCCCTCCCCATACAACTGTACATGTTATGTAAAAGAAAATGCTAGAGAGCTGAGCTTTGGCAGACGGATAGGAACTATGATAAAACTATAGGGAAAATTTAAAAACAACAAAATTATAATTTACTTCTCTCCCCTATAAATGTAAAGTTATGTAAAATTACCACTGCCCACTTCCAGAAACGCTAGAGAGCTGAGATTTAGAACGCCGATAGTAACTATGTTAAAACTATAGAAAAAAACTCCCCAAAATTCTAATTTACTTCCCTCCCCTATAAATGGAAAGTTATGTAGAATTAACATTGCCCACCTCCAGAAATGCTAGTGTTTAATTGTAAAATTAAACAGATTTCTTTTTTAATATTTTAAGTAAATCCAAATTTAAATTATTATAATCATTAGTTTTAGTTATTATTCTCTTCTCAAGTTTACCTATTTAAATTATATAAATTATTTAGTTTATAAAACAACACATTATATGGAATTTTATATTTTATAATTTATCACGACCCATAACAATATTTTAATATAATAAGAGAGGATTTATCTCAATAAAGCAGATTCAACATTTGATAGTTGTTCTTACTATAACTACTTAAGTTTACTGTACCATAAGCCTTCTTGGTCGTTGCAGGGAGTGAGGCTGCTCCCTGGCAGTAAACTTTTTACTTTAATCCCGCTGCTTAACCAAGCCGCGTTAAGCAAGTGTAATTGTCAAGCACAGCTTGCACATTGGTCCTTCGAGCCGGATTGGTCCTTCGAACAAAGAAACCGCCGCCGACGCCCGTAAGAAGAACACCACTACAGCCTAACCCTCCACCAGCCAGTATGACTGTCCGTACACTTGTCCTCTCCGAAGCCACTACGCAAGAGAGCTTCAACCAGAGCGACCTTCTACGAGAAAGTCCGTCCACCTGCCCGTACGACTCTCCGTACACTTGTCCTCTCCGAAGCCACTATGTAAGAGAGCTTCAACCAGAGTGACCTTCCACGCGAAAGTCCATCCATTCTACAAGCGTCGAAAAACCGTCCACCTGCCCGTATGACTGTCCGTACACTTGTCCTGTCCGAAGCTACTACTCAAGAGAGTTTCAACCAGAGCGACCTTCTACGAGAAAGTCCGTCTACCTGCCCGTACGACTGTCCATACACTTGTCCTGTCCGAAGCCACTACGCAAGAGAGCCTCAACCAGAGCGACCTTCCACGAGAAAGTTTATCCATTCTACAAGCGTTAAAAAACCGTCCACCTGCCCGTACGACTGTCCGTACACTTGTCCTGTCCGAAGCTACTACTCAAGAGAGCTTCAACCAGAGCGACCTTCCACGAGAAAGTCCGTCCACCTGCCCGTACTACTGTTCGTACACTTGTCCTGTCCGAAGCCACTACGTAAGAGAGCCTCAACCAGAGCGACCTTCCACGAGAAAGTCGATCCATTCTACAAGCGTCGAAAAACCGTCCACCTGCCCGTACGACTGTCCGTACACTTGTCCTCTCTGAAGCCACTACACAAGACAGCTTTAACCGTCCACAAGAGCCACCTTCAACAAGAAAGTCCGATCATCCACCAGTCAGTCCGAAACAACTATCCGTCATGTCTACGGAAGCCCAAATGAAAGAACTAGTTCGAAAACAAGAAAATCAGAGACAAATGCTAGTTCAACTCCTAAGCAACAGCCAAAAAGGCTCAGCCACAGAAAAAAACTGAATCCTATATCAAAAATCGTATCGCCGAATTAGAAGATATATGGAAGAATATCCAAACCAATGAAATTGAAATAAAAGATTTAGAGATCAGTGATCATGCATATCACACCAAGAAATATTATCATCAATTGAAAAACAAATACGAAGAAATTAAGATCTACCTAGAGACATGTCCAAAAGCGGCACCGCCACTAAAGGACAATAATGCCCAATCAGCCGCTGAAACAAGTGGTAAACTTTCAACAGACAGTACCAATGAACAAGAGCAACGCTTCAAAGCACAGAAATACCATCTGCGACAATTACAAAAAATCCTACATCACGTTGAAATCGAACAACGTTAAGAAACAACAACGACCCGCTATGAATATCAGATGGAACAAATCAAGAAGAAATGGGCTTTAATCCAGAAATTTCGATTAATAAGGAAACAAATACCAACGAGTACTTTACAGAAGATGCGTATACTGAAGCTCAAAGTCAATGCGAAGATGTCATTGAAAGAATAGCTCAAAAGATCAAACAACAAAACAATCCAACCAACCAAGCCCTTTTACATTAGCCAAGCCAAAATTTGTCACACACAAAAGTAATCCATGAGAACCAAACTCTGTCAAAAGCTGAAAAGATGCATTATTTAAATACACACACAAGCAAGTAAACTAATTCAAGATTTAGAAACAATTGAAGCCAATTACGATACAGCCTGGACCTTGCTACAAAGTCGATACCAAAACAAAAGATTGCTCATTTTCAAACTCCTTGATAAGATTTTGGAATACCAAAAGAAAACGAACAAAAATTGAAGCAACTACACGATGTCACTAGCGAATGCCTTCAAGAATTAAAAAATCTAGAAATAGAAACGAACACTTGGGGACCAATGATAATTGGCTTAATTATCAGAAAATGGGATTCTGAGACCAATCGCTTATACGAGCAAAATCTCCAAAGCCCTCACGATGTTCCAGATCTAAAAGAATTTATGAGCTTCTTGGAAAGCAGTTTCCAATCACTAGAGACAGTTTCAAGCTCAAAACAAAAGTCAAGCCAAGACCGAAGAATTAATCAAACCTACTGCCTGTTTTGTCACGAGAACAAGCACACGATTTACCATTGCCTAAAATTTAAAGCAATATCAGCGCAAGAGAGAAACAAATTTATTCAAGAGAATCACATTTCATCTAACTGTCTAAGTCATAACGTCAATAAGGAATGCTTCAGCCAAACAAAATGCAACATTTGCAGTCCTCAACACCATACTCTTCTTCACCAGGAGAGATACCAGCAACGCCAGAATCAACCAAATCATTACCAAAGACGAAGTGCTCCACTAAACCAGCAGCAGAGAAATCCTCAATACAACTCTTCCACAGGAAGAGCAAACGAACAAGCTCCACCGAATAGATACAGCTCGACAAATCACGCAAGTCAAAAAGAAGAAAACGTTTTACTAGCAACAGCTCTTATAGAAGTCTTATCTTCAATTTCTCCACAGTTACTGAGAATCTTAATTGACCAAGGCGCAGAAACATCCTTTATTACCGAAGAGGCCGCTCAACCCCTAGACTACCCCGACGCCATATTAGAGCAGAAATATCTGGCGTTGGAGATGGAGAACCAAAAGTTTCAAAATGGTCTATAAACGCCCATATCAAGCAACGATTTGAAAGTGATTCTCTATGGAAATAGACATGATAGTCCTGCCAAAACTAACGCAGTCAATGCTCAAACAACATTTACAGTTACAGAATATAGATAGCTGGGAAAACGAAGTTCTAGCAGATCCCACTTTTATGACACCTGGAGCCCTTGACGGTATATTAGGAGCGAAAGAATGTGTGTGGCCTTCAAAAAACTCAAGAAGGACTGCTAAAACAAAACACTGAACTAGGATGGATTGTCTCTGGGCCAATTATCGCTGGACCGAAATATATTCAGGTCATCAGCATGATCTCTCAATGTGAGGAAGACAAACAACTAACAAAGTTCTGGGAGCTAGAAGAAATATTACCGGTCCATCAGCTTACTAACGATGAACAAGCGTGCGAAGAGTTTTATGAAAAAACAACAACACGAGACACAGATAGAAGAATCATAGTTAAAATTCCATTCAAGCAGCCTCCAGAATCATTAGGCCATTCAAAACCAAGAGCAGTAACACGACTTGCAAACACTAATTTACAACAATATGCAGCCTTTATGAAAGAATACGCTGACTTGGGCCACATGAGAAGAGTAAACCGCCATGAAGTTAATCAGGGAAAAATTTTACATCCCTCACCAAGCTGTCATTCGAGACACAAGCACAACAACCCGGTTAAGAGTTGTTTTTGACGCCTCTTGTAAAACCTGAACCAGCATTAGCCTTAACGACATTATGCACGTTGGGCCAAGACTACAACAAAACATTGCAGAAATACTCGTCCGCTGGAGAAGGCACGAATTTGCATTTTGTGCAGACATAGAAAAAATGTACAGACAAATCAAAATTCATCCTGATGACCAACCCTGCCAAAGAATTTTATGGAGAGATAATTCCACACAACCAATGTTTGAATATGAACTTTCCACGGTCACTTATGGCACGGCATCAGCTCCTTATCTAGCCATAAAACATTACAAAAACTTGCACTTGAAGAAGCAGAAAGGTTTCCAGCCGCCAGTCAAGCAACGTTGCGTAATTTCTACGTTGACGATATTTTATCAGGAGCAAAAAATCTCGAAGAAGCCTTAGCATTGCAAAACTAACTACTACAAATGCTTAGCTCTGCCGGATTTAATTTAAGAAAATGGTCAAGCAACTCGTCAGCATTGCTCCAGTCCATTTCTGAACAATTTAGGGACCAGAAGCTACAAGAATTACCCCAATATAACGCTAAAAAAATCCCTAGGGGTACTATGGTCACCTGTAGATGATACATTTAAATTCCAAGTAGAAGTTTCCGAAATCAACATGCTTACAAAAAGAAACATCTTGTCAGAAATATCCAAATTATTTGACCCTCTGCGATGGTTAGCTCCAGTCGTCATTCAAGCTAAACTAATAATCCAAGAACTATGGCTACGGAAATTAAGCTGGGACGAGCCAGTTGATGAAGAAATGGCTATAAGATGGCAAAGATTTCAAAGTAATATCAAAGAAATAGAAAAAATTAAAATTCCAAGATGGATACACTACCGAAACTCCCAGATAGAGCTACATGGGTTTTGTGACGCATCAGAAAAGGCGTACGGCGCAGTAATTTATAGCCGTATAACAAATAGAAAGAAACAAACTATCACGCTTCTACAACCTAAGTTAAAGGTTGCGGCAGCAAAAAACAGAACCACATTGCCTCGTCTAGAGCTATGTGCTGCCGTTCTGCTAGCCAAGCTAATAGAGAAAACTAGATCAGCCCTTCAGCTAGACGAAGTGCAAACATTTGCCTGGACCGATTCCATGATCACTCTGGGCTGGATAAGAGGAGACCCTACACGATGGCGAACCTTCGTAGCTACCAGACTTTGCGAAATACACAGATACACGCCTCAAGTCTCCTGGAATCACGTCAGATCCCAAGAAAACCCAGCAGATATAATTTTTAGAGGAGTAGATTCTAACAAGCTTAATTCAATTGACCTTTGGTGGAAAGGCCCCCATTGGCTCAACTCTTTAGACGAACTCCCTATTACACAAAATATTCCCAAAGTCCAAAAAGAAATAAAAATTTTGTGCAACAAAGCTGAAATAACAATAAAAAGTAATATATGGGAACGTTTCTCAGACCTCACACGAATGCTTCGAGTACTATCCTATTGCAGGAGATTCATTAAACGACAAGAAAATAATATCCTCTCCATCGAAGAAATTCAGGAGACTTTCTTCAGAATCATCAAAATTGTACAAAACCAAAAATTTGCAGAAGAATACAATTCCTTGCAGAAAAATAATACGATTGGAAAAACGAGCAAGCTCAAAAGCCTAAACCCATACTTAGATAACCACGGCTTCATTCGAGATGGAGGAAGACTAGAAAACTCCATCCTATCATACGAACAGAAACACCCAGTGATCCTTCCATACCACAGCTACCTATCTAAACTAATTATAAGAGACGCCCACAAGAAAATCCTTCATGGCGGCAACCAAGCAACTTTATCATACACTAGAAACCAATTCTGGATAATAAATAGCAAAAGAGCTGTCAAGACCCTTTTAAAAAATTGCATTATTTGTGTCCGACACAAGGCCAAAACCGCCGAAATCAAGAGTAAATCCAACACCACCATTTAGCAATTCAGAAGTAGATTACGAATAGGTCCAGCTATTCAAGTCAGAGCAACCAAAGGAAGAGGACACAAATCCTACAAAGGATGCATATCGGTATTTGTCTGTCTAGCTACCAAGGCAATCCACTTAGAACTAGTCAGTGATATGAGCACAGAGGCTTTTTTAGCAGCATTTCGAAGATTTACAGCCAGAAGAGGCCATTGCGTGCATATGTACAGCGTGTCCCATTTTCGATGGGATTAAATGGGAAACTCGGGTATTATTAAAGATATCGATTTTCTGATTGCACCTTACCGTGCTCTTTTTTGGAGCCCTTAAAAATGGTGTAATCAGATTTTTGCTATACCCCGTGGCTTCGCTAATACAGGGAGTTTTTGAAAAAATTGCATTTTAATTAATTCCTTGTATCTCGCTTATTTTGCAAGATATTTTTATTCTGTAAAAACCTTTCTATGGCAACTTTTTTAGAGCAAAATAATGACGTTGTCAATTTTTTAAAATATTGTTTAGTTTTTGAGATATGGTATTTATCATAAAAAAATTAAATACGGACCTGGATTTTTTTAATTACTATTTTGATTGGTTCCATGCTATTATTACCCTAAAATGATAAAACTTTAATATTTTTTTGATTTAAGGTTAAAAAAACTATTTAATATTTAAAGAAAAAATTTATAGTCCAATCCTGGAAATTTCCAACGTAATTATAAATTAAAAATTGCAAAACACACTAGTTGAACGATTTTTAGTTTATCTGTTTTGAAATGATAATTAAAAGATTTATAAATAAAGTAAAAAACGTTAAAAAGTTACAAAAATAATATCATACTAATTATTTGATGGTAGCACTGCAGATCGTGAAATTTACAAAACAAAAGCGTGGAATTGACATTGTCATTTTGGGTTTACAATTATTTTAAACTGGCTATAAATCGCCCATATCCAGATTTTGAAAAATATGATATGTTTGACTGCTTCATTCAAGCAACAAAATCCCAATTGTTAAATGGCAGAAATATTTTTATGCAAAATGCGTTAAGAAAAATTACTCAAAAATGCTAACTATGTCTTACACATAATGGTAATCAGAAAAATTTGTTATTTTTTGTAATTTGTTTTTTTTTGTATTTTTCGTAGACCTTGTTTCAAATAAATCTGTAAATTAACTTATAACCATTTTAATATGCTAAGTATCAAAACAGTTAAACTAAAAATTGTTTAACTAGCAATTTTTAATTTATATTGTATGTTGGAAATATCCAGGTTCGGACTAAATTTTTTTTAATATTAAATTTTTTTTGTTGCCTTAAAACAAAAATTTTTTATTATTTTATGATAATACTGGCATGAAACCAATCAAAATAGTAATAAAAAAAATCCAGGTCCGTATTTAATTTTTTTATGATAAATACCATATCTCAAAAACTAAACAATATTTTAAAAAGTTGACAACGTCATTATTTTCTTCTAAAAAAGTTTCCATGAAAAGGTTTTTACAGAATAAAAATATCTCGCAAAATAAGCGAGATACAAGGGATTATTAAAAATACAATTTTTTCAAAAACTCCCTGTATTAGCGAAACTACGGGATATAGCAAAAATCTGATTACGCCATTTTTAAGGGCTCAAAAAAAGAGCACGGTAAGGTGCAATCAGAAAATAAATATCTTTAATAATAACCGAGTTTCCCATTTAATCCCATCGAAAATGGGACACGCTGTACAGCGACAATGGAACCACCTTTGTAGGGGCCTCTAAGCAATTTGAAGATGAGGTAAGAAAAATAATCCAAAACCAACATTGCAAAACGCTATTGTAAACCAAGGCACACAATGGCATTTCATCCCATCCGCTGCCCCACATTTTGGAGGCATATGGGAAGTTGGAGTTAAATCAATGAAGCTATTATGATTACAAATAAATAAATTTTATTATTTTTATGTAATTTTCTTATATTTTCAATAAGACAATGACAATACAAAACATCATTTTTACATCAATAAAAATATAACGAGTGTGTCACATAACATCTTCCCCTTTTATCATTCTTCTTCTCTTTCTTCTTCCCCTTTTAAAAAAGCTTTTCGAAGAAATCTTCTATTTCTAACATAAATCTTTCCACTTGGAACTTTAACTATATATTTCCTGTTCTCGTCAGTTTCCATAATCTCTCCAATTTTATACCATCTCTTACTTCTCTGTAACATAAGCCGCTTCTTTCCAATTTTTACAAAATGATTGCATTCGAGCTGGTACTAAAGATCTAAGTGAGTGGCCATAAAGAATTTCCGAAGGTGATTTTACATCTAATTTTGGTGTATTTCTTAGCTCTAATAGTCCTGCATTGTAGCGATCTTCATCAATTGTTCCATTATTGGTACATTTTAAAATTAAATATTTCATGGATGTTACTGCAGCCTCAGCATGCCCGTTACTCTGCGGATAATGTGGGGTTGATGGCGAAAATGTTATATTCCAATTTTTGAAGAATTATTTAATTTTAAATGAAATAAATTGTCCGCCATTGTCTGATCTGAAACCAATAGGAACACCAGTATCAGCAAAAATTAACCATATAATGTTTTCCATTACATAAAAATAAATCAGCTGATACATCTTGAAACGGATATAAGGGAGGTTTATCTTGTATCATTGTTTCATTCTGTAACGAAGGTTGATATTTTTGACATTGTTCACATGCTTCAACAAAATTTTTAATATCTGAATTCATTCCAGGCCAGAATACAGTTTGTCTAGCTCTGGATTTAGTTTTTTCTATTCCCATATGTGAGTCATGTAAACGATCTGAACCTAACTTTCTCGAATTTTTTGGAATTAAATTTTGACAACCTTTAATTACTAAATTTTCTTCACAACTTAATTCGTCTCTAAAATTCCAGAAAGGCTGCAAATTGTGGTTTAAATGTTTTCGATTACGAGGAAAGCCATTCTTGATTTGATCTATAAGTTGTTGATATTCTTCATTATTATTAGCATCTGCATTAATTTTTTCAAGCAATGAGTCTTGTAAATGTGAAATTTTCATACCTTCTTCTGTATTATCTGCTAAACAAATTTGGTTTATAATGATGCTATGCACGTGTGCCTTTATTTCTTCAACGAAAAGATCATCCTCTTCTGGTTGTTCTATTGGAGACCTTAATAAAGCATCAGGAATCAAATTGTCTTTACCTTTCTTCCAAACTGCTAAATACTGATAGGCCATAATTTTTTCTTTTAATCTTTGTAGTCGAGGATTCTCAATACAATCAAGAGTTTTGTCATTTATTATAGGTATGAGCGGTTTATGGTTAGTTACTATAGTAAAGGATTCTAAACCCATTAAATATAGCTTACATTTTGTTAGAGCCCACACTATTCCCAGCATTTCAAGTTCTATCATAGCATAAAGAGATTCTGTTTCTGTTGTGAAACCCGATCCGCATTGTATTAATTTCCAATCATTGTCATGTTTTTGAAGTAAAACGTATCCTAATCCATTAAGGCGTGATGCATCTGTATGAATTGCTGTAGATTTTTTAGGATCAAAATGTGCCAAAACAGGAGGTTGTGTCAAAGCGGATTTTATACTTGCAAACGCAGTTTTTTAGTTATCAGTCCAAATAAATTGTTTTTAGAATTTAATAAACTTCTTAGAGATATTGCCACCGTACTAATATCAGAAGAAAATGTCCCAAGTTGGTTAACTAAGCCTAAAAACGATCTCAATTCAGTTAAGTTTTCTGGCGATTTAAATTTTGTTATTGCTTCTATTTTCTTGGGGTCAGCTTTGATACCATTTTTTTCCAATATTGTAACCAACAAATGACACTTCTGATTGGGCGAAAATAAATTTACTTGCATTTAAAGTTATGCAATATTTTCTACAACAGTCTAGAACTTAATTCTGTCAATGTGTTGCTCCATTGTATTGTCATAAATTAAAATGTCATCCACTACTTTTTCCAAATTGCTTATACCTTGTAGAGCTTTATGTCCTCTTCTGCAAAATTCATCTCCGGAGCTCACAAGTCCCATTGGCGTTCTCAAAAACATATATCTTCCCCAAGGTGTAAGGAATGTTGTAAGTTTCTGACTCTCCTTATCTAAAGGTAATTGCCAATAACCGCTTGTAGCATCTAGAATCGAAAAGAATTTTGAGCTCGAGTTTATATTTGATACAGCTTCCCAAGGACTTTTGAACGTGTGAATTGGTCTTTTTACATATTGATTTAGCTTTGTAAAATCTACACAAATTCTAACTTTTCCATTTGATTTTTGTACAACAACTAATGGACTTACAAAATAGCTAGGCTCATCATTTGCAGTTTTAATGATACCTTTTTCTACCATTTGGTCCAATTCTTCCTTAACTTGTTGTCTTCACGCAAATGGAATTTTCCTTGGACAAGTAATAGCATATGGTGAAGTAATATATTTGAAATAAATATGTACAGGTGATCCATTCATAGGTTTTAAAGTCTCTGTGTCAAAAACATCTTTATATTCTTCCAGCAGCTGTTTTCTTATTTTTTCAATATTTTCGAGAGTTTCATTGCTTGTATTTTCTGTATTGTTGTTACTTGTTGTATGGAAAATTGCTTTTGGAAATTCTTTGTGAATAACTCCCAGCTTCTTTAATGTTTCTTTACCAATAAGCAACGATTTAAAGTTTTTACATATATATATTTTCACATCTATGTTTCGATTTTAAAAAGTTATGTCACAATTCAGGAAACCCATTACTGTAAATGCTGAAGAATCTCCAGATTCTAAATTTAGATTATCACGTTGTAGAGTATTAACTGGTATTTTTATATTTTTAAGAAACTCTTCGCCGGCTACTAAATAATAGCCTTTTGCCAAATTGATTCTTGTTTACTTCTTCCATTAACATTTATTTGAACCACCGTCTGTTCAGACTTCTTGAAGTGTTGATTTTCTTTTATATTATTTATTGTTATAATGCCAACCTTTGCATTTTTAGGGCCGTTAGATTTTGCAATTCGAGGATGCTTTGTCCTACATAGCTCTGTAAAATGACCTCTAATTAAACATTTTTTTGCATATAAAATTTTTTGCTGGACTTTCATTTAAAGTTTTATGCCATAGAACATTACATCTTGGACATTTTTTTGTATATTTTTTACTTTGAACTTGAAAAATTTCTTTATTACTGCAATGTGCTTCTTCTTTATAAGCTGCTTCTTCACTTTCGCATACATTTTTAATTTCTTGTATCCCAACTGTTTCTGGAAGTGTTCTGCATTTCCTTCTCAATTCACTGTCACGAAGTGATTTAATTAAATGATCTGAAAAACATTGATCATAGCAATGTATACATGGATCTGTTAACTGGAATAATTTTAGTTTTTCTCTGTAGAAATGAGTAAAGGTTCTTCTTCCTCTTGTCTCCTATTTAAAAATTGGCTACGTCGAATACGTCCATTATCTTTATTTTTAAAATAGTTTTCCAATTTATCCAGGATATCATTAGCTTGTATATTTTTTAAATCATTAATTTTTAATACTAAACGCACAATGTCAGATATGTCTTGATTAAAAAATGTACTAAGAAGAGCTGATATTTGTCCAGAGCACTGCACATTTAAACCTTGAAAAGGTAAATAATTTTCAAATTTTTGCCTCCAGTCTTTGAACTGTCCTAAATTCAATTGCTCAGTAAGTTTCTCTGGGCCAGGAACAGCACCAGATATTTGTACTTTTTGATTGTCTAAATTAGAGTTGTTTTCGGAAATAGCATCTGTGGTTGTACTATCCAAAACTGTATTTTCTATTGAATTCTTATCTAACGTACTGCTTGTTTGATTATTTCTAGTTAATAAATTAATAATGTTACTTTCTAAATCCTTTATTTGACTCACAAATTTATTTTCCATGTCATCTAGGGCTTTTCTGGTATTCTCTTCAAGATTTAAAATTCTTTCTTTGTTGTTGTCTTCATTTGAGTCCAAGTTTGGATATTGTCTTAAAGATCTTCGGGATCTAGGCATCTTGATAAAGTTCTTGATTCTTAAATTACCGACTGCGCCATGTTATGATTACAAATAAATAAATTTTATTATTTTTATGTAATTTTCTTATATTTTCAATTAGAAAATGATAATACAAAAAATCATTTTTACATCAATAAAATTATAACGAGTGTGTCACATAACAGAAGCATCACCTCAAAAGAATCATTGGTGAAACAACGTTTACCTATGAAGAATTAACAACCTTATTACACCAGATCGAAGCTTGTTTGAACTTAAGACCACTTTGCCCTCTAACAGAAGATCCGGACGAACTGAATATATTAACTCCTGGGCACTTTCTGACAGGAAGGCAATTACTGGCCCCTACAGACCTTAATTCTATAGAGACCTATAGCTTGTTACAACGATGAAGGCTAGTTCAGAAAATGAAAAATAACTTCTGGATTGCATGGTGCACTGAATACTTGGCAAGACTTCAGCAAAGATTCAAATGGACAAGCAAAACCGAAAATTTAAAAAGAGGCACCATGGTTCTTGTAAAAGAAGAGAATATCAATCCTAATCAATGGCCCTTAGCGAAAATAACAGCGACCCATACAGGTCAAGATGTTGCTGTTCGAGGTGTAACGTAAAAAGAGCAGGGGGCACCACACAAAAAAGGCTAATCCACAAACTAATTCCTTTGCCAATAGAGGAAACAAACCAAGAAACATCTAGGAAAATTTATAGCCACACAGCAAGAGAAAAAATTCACTCAAGCAGAGAAGAAAATAATACAAAGAAAACATCAAAATCAAGCCTGCTATACTTCATTGCAGCCGTATTTATTGTTTCCGCCGTAACAGCAGAAACAAAAGTTAAAATCAAATATCCTCAACAAGGCATTTATGTAGAACATCTGGGATCCGCCAGAATCGATAGAGGAGTATTTAGAATAGAAATAACACATCCAAAAATTAGAAGCAGAATAGATATCAAAAATGTATCCAACGTTGTCAACCAATTTAAAGTCCTTTGTAATAAATCGAAGGAACTTACGAATGAAGTAAAATGTACAGCCTTAAACCATCACTTAGAAGAACTGGAAGTCCATACCAAATGGGTGTTTACGACACTCAACGATATTCATCCTAGAATCAAAAGAGGAATTTTCGGTAATTTTTTAACTGCAGTCTTTGGCGTAAACGATGAAGTGTATCAAGAAATTGATGAATTACATAAAAATCAAGAAGAACTATTTAGAGCATCTAATCATCAAAGCAAATTCATGCTTTCAACAATTACAAAGTTTAATGAAACAGAAACCAGGATTACAACAAAACTTCAACATTTCCAGAAACAACTA
This sequence comes from Aspidapion aeneum, assembly GCA_963576565.1. NCBI lineage: Eukaryota > Metazoa > Arthropoda > Insecta > Coleoptera > Brentidae > Aspidapion > Aspidapion aeneum. The sequence goes on from OY755041.1 coordinate 30,662,201, forward strand.
AACCAAGGAATCGAAGCAATAAATAACATGCCAAGCTGGAACAAACAAGTAGATATAAATGCATTAAATATTCACCTATTAAGTGCATATCAACTTGCAACTAACTTCATTATTGAAACTAACGAATACTACGAAAAATTGCTAAATATACATTTTAACAGAGGATCAGTTTACGATATAATTTCTTCAGTTTATATCCACGCTGTTATTAAAGAATCAAATCAGAAATATCCCAACAACCTGAAGATCATGCCATTATCAAGTCAAGCAACATCGATTCCACTAAAAGTAAAAAATGGATCCTACTGGACTCTCGATATTACGAATGAGTATACAGCTATAGATTACAATACAGAGACATACTTTCAGCTTGATAAAAGTGAGCTAAAACATTGTATAAAATCCGATATTCATCATTTCATATGTGCTCCATCTTCAGTAAGAAATATTCAAACCAACCCATCATGCATAATCGATTAAATATATGAACGCCCAAAACCAAGATATTGCACTATCCAAAAACATAAAATCAAATACGTTCAATGGAAACAACTGTGCAAGCCAAATAACTGGATGTTTATCGCAGACTCGGCAACGAAAGTAGCCGTGATATGCAACGGTGCGCGGGAAGATGTTGCACTAAATACAACAGGGATAATTCAAATATCACAAGAGCATATAATCGAGATGAAGCAAAACATCTTAACACCTATAAGAACTAGTACAATTACGGTCTTAGGTAGCTACTCCAAGACAGTGTATAGTTCAACGCGCAGAAAATTCAAGCAGCCCTGTTTTTCAAAAAAGACCAGCACCGGTGATCCAAACATCATGCATCTGGAAGTGCTGTCACATTGCAGAGCCAGTTGAACATCTTAGGAGTCACTGCAGAGACCAACATGTCTTGGCACAGTCACGTGGCAGATATAGCTAAAAGGGCGTCCCAAAAGCTTGGGGTGCTATTTCGTACAAGACATCTGTATACACCAAGCCAACTGCTGACACTCTATAAAGCCCAGATTCGACCAACTCTGGAGTACTGCTCACATATATGGAGTGCGGCACCCAAACATACCTTAATGCGTTTGAACACCGTGCAAAAACGAGCTATCAAGCTGATCAATGTCCCCGCACTTACCCGTAGCTTGGATAGTCTCGAACATCGAAGAACTGTGGGCGATCTATCTCTCTTCTACAGGTATTATCACGGAAAATGCTCTGAAGAGTTGGTACGTACGTATGATCCCCCCGGGAGTAGCACCTACTAGGCGAACACGCCAAACAGACGGTAACCATCAATTTACTGTCAAAATAGAGGCACCAAGAACCTCATTATATCAGAATTCATATCTCTGGAGAACAGTGTAACAGAATATTTGGATTATTAGCTCACACATATACTATACTATAGTAGTGTGAACTATGGCGATCCTAATTTTATCGAGAAAAAAAAGTAGCTCCGATTTCAAAAATTTTAATATATCTTTGCGTTTCAGATGATTTTGAAACTTTTTTGTTGCGCCGTCTGTCTGTCTGTCTGTCTGTATGTCTGTCTGTCTGTCTGTATGTCTGTCTGTAACGACCAACGCGCATAACTCAAAAACCGCTTGGCCGATTTTAATGAATTTTAGTACCTAGGCTGGGTCTTGGGTCGAGATGGTCCCATTTAAAAATGAACAAAATCGACCGAACACAAACCAAATAAAAGGGTGGGGGTAGATTTCAAAAATTAGAGTTTATGTGAAAATATGGCGTGTGTGATATCAAACGAAAGGTAATTTAGTCTGGAGTTGAATAAAATATATTTCAGTTTTTAGTTATATTAGCTCACACGTACACTATAACTATAGTACCTAGTGTGAGCTTAGGGGCCCATATATTGGCAGAGTATTTTTACATGGTTTTAATTTTTATTGAATTTAAAAATATATCCAAATTCTGTTTCCAGACCGAAATAACTGCTACATATTTGTTATCACATATATTTTCTTAAGAGGGCTTTCTTCAAAACATACATACTTGAAATTTTTAGAATCATAAATATCATTTAACTGTTTATTTGTCAACCTTAATCTGTAGGGCCATTTATGTTTATTGCCTTTTTGGTTTAGATCAACATGTGTTCAGTGATACCTATTCAGCCCTCATTAAATTAAAATTATTATATTTTCCAGACATTTTCATAAAAGTTAGTAATTTTCCAAAGAGAGTTATTTTATCAAATAGCTCTTAATTTTCTAAACAAAGTGATATATCCTAGCATATACTTGAAATTAAGTTCTGCATTAAGTTAACTTTGATTTTTACGTATACGAACAGGTAGATTGTCCTAATTTCTTTCTATTTAACATTTCTCATAAAGCCTGTCTGTTGCTTTATTAGGGGTCATTTTCTATATCGCGACCAGCTGTGGTCAGTTTTATACCCGTCTTCGAAAAAGTTCATTATATTATTGGTAGATGACAATTATTATGTTAAATGCGGAGTCAAACATTTATTAAAATTTATGGTTTACTCTAGTTTTATATTATAACGAGTGGTCAATATCCTGATTACGTTTTTCAGTTTCACACTACGGTATTCCCTTTAGTTGTTTTCTAAATTGGGATCATTTTAATATCATTTGATTTTTCGTCTTTGTTTCATGTCAACTTTTTTAGTTTTTTTAGTAGGAGGGAAACTGAACAGCTCAAAACATTAATGTATCGGTAACGTTTAGTCTTTTGTCTTTTTCTATTTCCATGTTACATTATCTTATCTCTCTGTTTGAGCCAAAGGCAAGCGCGCACAGACACATTATATGGCCACACCCAAATGGGACCAAAACGAAGGGATGAAAAACTTAAAATCCCGGGGAAGTCAGTTCCGAATAAATCGTCAAAGAAGTGTTTTCGTGTAACGGGTTTTCGGGATTTTATCTTCGTTTTTTCCTCCCTTCTAAATTGACCCCTGGTTATTGATTTTTCATAGGTTTGACCATTTCATAGTGTTTGCTTTTTCTTTTTCCTTAATTTAATCAAGTTCAGTCTTTCACTAAACAAAGTAGTTTCATAAAAAACCATGCAGTGGTCAAAACTTTTGTTTTTAAGACTTATCTTTATAACTAACTTTTTTAAGCGTAAGTTTTTCATTTTGATTAGATTTAGTTCTTTTATATTTTTATTCAAGATCATTTAATATTTCATTTTTTATTTTTTAAAATATAACATTTTCACCACAAAATTAATTTTGGTTTTACTTTTATCACACGAATTAACCAATTAAAAAGTTTGAGGTCAATGAAATATATGCAAAGCAATCTTACCTTGAAACATGGTATGGATTTTCAGTTTCTGTATCTTTTGTATGGTTTGTTCCTTAATTTTTCAAATTTTTCTATAGTCTAACATGGTTTAGGTAAGAGTTGCTTATGCATTATTTTGACTAGCGGGGTAGGGAAAACGAAGAAGGTTTCTATAGATGCCGCACAATCATGTCTACCATAGTTAAGGATAGGGTAAGTGAATATCAATTAATTTAACATAGTCTACCACGCGAATCCATCCCAACTGCTGCTTCACACTACCAGATTTACATCGTTGGTTCCAAAGAAGATCACTAGATAATAACTTCGCCTGAGTTATTCTAGTGCTGTGTATCATTTTGTGGGGTAGTAGCCTTGGAAAAAAAATGACCGCTCGCATTTCCAATTGCCAACAAAAATCCCGTTACAACAGCATCGCTGTGGAATAAACTCCCTGCGAAAGTTTTCCCTGCATGTTACAACCTGAACCATTTCAAAACCAACACACACCAACATTTCCGTGCACTGGCCGCTTCTCGAGCGTGATAGGGATCTCCTTGCGAGTGCGCTTAACAGTAAAAAGAAAGACGGTCCCAATAGTACTTAACAACACGTTCGACATAGAAGCCCGAGAAAACATACCTACAGAGTCTGTTTTTCGCCTGACAGAAGGCTTTGGAAAGTTAATTAAGGACAAAGAGAACTTAAAACAAAATCTTGATTTGTAACTCTTTCTCTTTTTGATTTCCCTGCTGCTCTTCTCCAATAGTCCATCTCCATAGCGGAAAGCATTTTTTCTGTTCTATGCTTGATTGGCCATAATTCTGAGCCTTATGTAATTTTTACAATGGTGTTATATATAAGCTTTTTGTTATGTTTTGATATACTTTGGTCCCAAATTATTCCATTTAATAAAGTTATTGCTTTTCTTTCTTGTACGTTTCGATCTTTTATAGCTTTGTCTAGTGTTCCGTCAGCTGTAATTTTTAGACCTAAGTATTTATACTCATCACAGGACTGAATTAGCTGCCCGGTATTTAAGATTAGATCCTGTTTCATTCCACCAATACACATATACTCTGTCTTATTGAGATTAACCCCTAGTCTCCACTTATTGTACTCTTCTATTAGTTTTCGTGTCATATATTCGAGGTCGTCATACTCCTGAGCCACTACTATCTGATCATCGACGAAACATAAAGTATACAAGATGGTTTCGTCCAACGGAATTCCCATGTTTTGGCATTTTCTCTTCCATACTTTAAGAACTTGTTCCAAGTATATCTTGAAGAGCGTAGGCGAGATACAGCAAACTTGTTTAAGACCTATATTTACTTGAAAGCATTTGGTTAGTTTTGCTTTTATTTTAACTTTTGCCTTACTATTGCGGTATAACTCTTTGATGGCCTTAATTAGTTGTACGCTTATGTTTGTGTTTTCCAAGGCTTTCCAAAGTAGATTTAGTGGTATAATATCATATGCCTTCTGCAAATCGACGTAAAGCAGATGCAGCTCTTGTCCGTATGCCATTTTCTTTTCAATAACTTGGGTTATACAGAAGTCGATCTACCCGCCGTGAAACCCGCTTGTTCTTCTGCCTTCATGTCTTAATATTCGTTTTCCACTTTATTTTTTATTATTTTACCGTATATTCTGCTTAGCGTCCTAGTCACAGGTATACCTCTACAATTGTCACATATATCTTTCCGTTCTTTTTTGTGTATTGTAGATATATATGACGTTTTCCACTCAGTTGGTACTACAGTTCCATTTATATATTTTTGGAAAAGATTCCGTAATCTCCTTATTCAGTGCCATGTTTAATAAGTTCAGCTGGGATATTTCCGGGTCCGGCAGATTTACCGCTTTTTACGGTTGTGCACACGTTTTTGACCTCAGAGATTGTGAGGGGTACTGGAGAGCCCATCGTTCTAATTAAATTGTCTCTTTCTTCTTCCTTGAATTCTGTTCTATCTTCAGTTAAAAGTTTTTTAAAATGTTCATCCCATTCTTTGTCTGGTATTGGTAAAATGATATCTCTGCATGTTTCTTTTTTAATCGATCTTAGTTTTCCAGCTTTCGGTACTTCTCCTACCTCATAAGTAAGAATCTATTTCCTGGCACCTCTCACCTTTGATTGCGCGATTTTGTATTCTTCTCTGCTTCTATTGGTCTTTTGAGATAAGTAGGTGTGATATAATTTCCTTTTTTCCTCTATTTCTCTTTCAATCTCAGCATCCCACCAGTATGGTTTTCTTCTTTTAGAAGTTTCTTCCACTAGTCATAGTGCTTCTTTTGCAGCTTGATGGATGCTTAATGTAATACATTTGTATTCCTCATCTGGGGTTTCACCTGAACTTGTATTAAGTTTTTCGTTCAGTCTCTTTTTGTATAAGTTTTTTACGCTCTCATGTTCTAGGCTTAGTAGATTATATTTACAGTGATCAATTTCTTCAATCACTGTATCATCAAAATGTTGTTGATGCAGGCTTCGGCCTTGATAAGGAAAGAGAATTTTGGACTCCAGAAAATAGTGATCACTTCCGCATGTTGATCCACGCTTTGTTCTGACATCTTGAATTTTTAGTTTTGTCTTTTGTTTAGTGATAAGATAATCAATGACGGATTTCAGGTTTTGTGAGGGTTTGGTCCAGGTATATTTGTGTATTTCCGTATGTTGAAAAAAACCGTTTCCATTGTCATTAACAATATTTTCTCCATATTGGCCAACTGTCAGAGCATTAACTCTGTTACCGGTTCTACTATTTAAATCTCCCAATATGACAATTTCTCTAGATGTACTTACTGCTGATATTTCATTGTGTATTTCTTCAAAAAAATTCTCTTTCGCTGCTACATTTGCATCGTCATTATAAGCATAAATTCGAAAAATCGTAAGTCACATTCCTTTTATTGTTATATTCATTTTAATTAGTCTTATATTTACTGCTTCCCAGTTGGTGATAAATTTTCTTAATCTTTTGTTGACCAAAATAGATACTCCTTGTTGAGCATGTTTTTCTTTTGCCACTCCGCTATAGAACTGGTCATATTATCCTAGGTTTTCAGATCCTTTTCCTTTCTTTTTCGTTTCTGTAAGTACAGCAAGGTCTACCTTCATTCTGCTGCACTTATGTACTATTTCATTAACTTTTCGACCCATTCCTTGCACGTTCCATGTACCATGTAAAGAAAATCTTCACAACATAGTATGGCGAAAGATCCAGTACCATCCTTCAGCCATTAGCAGCATCACCACCCTGGTTATCGTCAGCATTATTATAGCTGGGTGGAAAATTACCCGAACAACTTCAACATACCGTCAAAAAAGACGAAACCAAAGGACAACACAAGAAGATGAATTTGAACTGAGGTTTCTCCGATCATCCATTCTGGAGAGACCGGAAAATGTTTAATTGTAAAATTAAACAGATTTCTTTTTTAATATTTTAAGTAAATCCAAATTTAAGTTATTATAATCATTAGTTTTAGTTATTATTTAAACACAGGTGATCTTGAGAAATTAGGTTTTAATAACATAAACTAACTTTCTCAAGTTTACCTATTTAAATTATATAAATTATTTAGTTTATAAAACAACACATTATATGAAATTTTATATTTTATAATTTATCATGAACTATAACAATTTTTTAATATAAAAAGAGAGGATTTATCTCAATAAAGCAGATTCAACATTTGATAGTTGTTCTCACTATAACTACTTAAGTTTGCTGTACCATAAGCCTTCTTGGTCATTGCAGGGAGTGAGGCTGCTCCCTGGCAGTAAACTTTTTACTTTAATCCCGCTGCTTAACCAAGCCGAGTTAAGCAAGTGTAATTGTCAAGCACAGCTTGCATAGCTAGAGAGCTGAGTTTTTAAGACTGAAAGGCACCATGATAAAACTATAGAAAAAAATTAAAAAACACCACTTTCCTCCCCTATAAATGTAAATTTATGTAAAAGTAACATTGCCTACTTCCAGAAACGGTAGAGAGCTGAGCTTTGGAAGGCCGATAGGAACTATGATCAAACTATAAAAGAAAATTAAAAACCCCAAATTTTAATTAACTTCCCACCCCTATAAATATAAAGTTATGTAAAAGTAACATTCTCCACTTCCAGAAACGCTAGAGAGCTGAGCTTTGGACGACTCAGAAACTATGATAAAACTATAGACATTTTTTTTCAAAAACCACAATGTTTTAATTACTTCTCTCCCCTATAAATGTAAAGATATGTAAAAGTAAGATTGCCCATTTTCAGAAAAGCTAGAGAGCTGAGCTATGAAAAACCATGGGAAAAAATTTTAAAAACCTGAAAATTTTAAGTAAGGCATTGCAAAAGTTTTGAACAATATTCCGCCTATTTTACTACTTTAAAAATTAAATATTATCCAATTCCTTTAAAAAAAAAGTGAAATCATAACAAAAACATTTCATAAAAAATGCCAAGAAAATGGCATTCCGTAAAAAGAATTGAGATAAATTAAAGCCAAGTCACACGGTAGATAACTTTTAAAAACGGCATTTGCAAACACAACGTGCAAAAGTTTTTCGCACGCTACTAATACATTTTTTGTGTTCGGCAGGGGCGTGCGGTCCATGTAAGCAAGGGAACCATTGCTTCCCTTAAGAAATCAGACATAATAAAAATAAATTGTTAATAGTTTACTATTAAAACTTGAGGTAATTAGCGCTAGTCCTGTAGGAGTGGTAACACCGAACCGAACCATATTAGAAGCAATATATTTTGCGCGTATCTATGTACTAGAAACGCGGCATCTTATGTTATATACCAATTTGTATATGGGGCTTTCCATGTTAACCCGGCCACATTTTGCACATTTGGATTTTAATAAAAATTTATTTTTTGGTTCCACTATAGATACCGATTACACCAAGATAAAAAATTTGGAAAAATGTTGCAATTCCTTAAATCTACAGGGTGTTTTATATTCTTAATTGGCCGAAGCATATCTATAGCTTATAATTTTTCCTAAGAACATAGGAACTTTGCAAAAAAAAAAATTACTACTGTTTATAAACAAGAACAAGAGGCTTTAAGAAAAATAATTGAAAATGACGAATACTCACATCAGTGACCTTAGTACAAGACAATAAATTAAAAAATCGCCATTTTAAAAATGTGACCCCTTCGATTTTTTATATTTATTTGAAAAAAGATGCTCCAATATTTTGTCTATTGCCTTTAAAAATTTTAGACTGGGCCGAGAAGTATAAATGCCAAACAGAAAAATTTTTGTGTGTGCGGAGGTTTTGGCCATACTTATATGGATAGGGGCAAGCGAGCAGTCTTATTGAGGCGTCCGGGGTGTGAATCAATATACATTTTATTACTAAAAGTTGTTTAGCTTTAAGGAAAAAATCCACAGACACCCATTAGCGGCGTCACATTGAAGGGCCACGACGGGCCTTCCACTGTTTAAAACCTTATCGGCTACTTGGCACATTAGTGGCACATTTTTCTAAGTAGACTAGGTACCTATTCCCGCACTTTTATGACACTCGACTATACAGGGTGTCCGAAATTCGATTTCTTTGGGAAGTCTCGACCCTCACTTCCGAGTGTCCAGTAAAAAGGAAAGGGTTTTTTTAACTTTGCGTTTTGGGAGCGGGGCTTAACTTGTCTAAAAAAATACCTAAAAAAATTAAATACTGAGTGATAGGTTTCTTTAAAGGAAACTTTTCACTGGCTATTTCACTTTATGACTAAGTATACCCTAAAAATAAAAAGTTCAGATGAAATTCAACTAAATAGTTATAATCAAAATAGACTATACAAAAACGATTTAAGCAAAAATTAAATTTTTCTAAACATCAAAGTTATAGCTCATTCTTCAAAAACGCAGAGTTAAAAAAAACTGCTATTCTTTATACTGGACAGTCAGAAGTGATGGTCGAGACTTCCCAAAAGAAATTGAATTTGGGACACCCTGTATAGTGGCGTCTGTTCGAATTCAAAGTAAAAATATAGTTGCCCTATGCATGGTAGCCTTAGTCAAGTAGCGTTAGAGAAAGGCATGCAAGAATTCAATTCACGAATATTCTCGATCGCGAGTGTCGTGTCATTTCGGCTATCGTTATAAAAATCGACCGGTGGTTTTCCACCACGCTGCCATGCAGCAGTTCTATCACAAACAGAGCGGGAAGCGCGTCGCTCAGCTGTAACGCTTGACATCAAGTATTTACATTTCATTAAAACCTAACTATTTAATATTTAAAGTTGTTTTTATAAACGCTTTTGTAAACATTAAACAAGATACATTCAATACAGTTTGTTTCCAATTTAATCCACTGCTCTACAATAAGCTATCGAAGCAATTTATGTAGGAATCGTGTGTATTTCTACATAAAATTTTGGTCCTTTGAGCCGGATAATAGTTTGTCATCATAGGTGCAGAAAACTAGTAGCGACCTTAGGAAGCAAGGGATATAAATTGTGGAAATTCAAGTAAATGTTAAAATCATAAATATCAGTGCCCTTCGTTCTGATCAAAGCTATGTTGCTTGTGATAAACTCAGATCGTTAATATTCCGTAAAAAAACTATGTTGCAGTGCGGGTATTAACTAAGCTATGTTGCTTATTGTCAAATAAAAAATCAAATTAATCATTTGCTCGTTGCTCATAAAAAAGGCTATTTTGCTATACAGCTATTCAAAGCATTTTTTGGTTTTAATTGTGCAAAAATTAACCTACAAATCGATATAAAATTGCAATCATAATAAAAAAAATAAAGAAGCAGAGGCAGTGTTCCAGACAAGTTCCAGGTTTCAGAACAATACAAAAAGTGGAAATAGAAAAAATTGGGAGTTTAGATTTTCCATTTTTTTCTTGCATGACAATTAACCTGTTTCATTGTTCCAAATTAATTTTTCAGCCATTGAACTTAGTGTATTTTGATTTTTTCGTATAAAATCAAGTATAAATTGATTTTTTCTTCTTTTTTGTATCAAATATTATAGTTTCAATTTAAAAATGGCAGACGATGCAAAAAAGTTGAAACAAGCAAACCTTGATATAAGAAATGCTAAACAAAGCATCACTAAAATATATATATTTTTGAATACAAATGCAAATGTTTTATTACACTGTTTTGACTACACAAACAGGCTTGAGATGCTAGAGCGAGCATATGAAAAATATTGCAAAGCTCAGGATGCGATTGAGGATTTGGAAACTGATGAGACAAAAATACAGTTGCGCGAGGAAATTGAAGAAAGATATGTAAATTTTAAGTCAAAATTACAAATTTTTATTGCGCAGAATCAGCCTCGTCAGAATTTAACTCCAGCACCATCTATGTCTGTCAAATCTAGGTGAAACTTACCTGAGATCAAAATTGAAAAGTTTAATGGTAAGCCAGAAGAGTTTGCGAGTTTTTATGATATTTTCAATGCGGTTGTTTTAAGCGATCCGGATCTTTCGGATGCACAAAAATTAATTCATTTAAAAACAAGCCTTACCGGCGAACCTCTCAAACTTGGGAGTTCCTGTGGAACATTGGGATCTTATTTTGGTTTACTGCTTAACACAAAAATTAGATGTTAACACCAGGCGTGCCTATGAGGTAGAAAGAGGTCCTACAAAAATGCCCAAGTTAGATGGTTTTCGAAAATTTCTGGAAACGCGGTGGCAGGCTGCTGAAAATCTGTCTTATCCAGAAATGGTTAAAAAATCTTCACATTTTGCAGAAAATCGAACTTTTTGTAATTACTGTAAAATGACACACAGAGAAAACACTTTGTTTTCTCAAATCGATTATGTTTTAAATGTTTTTCAAAACACTCTTAAAACCAATATGATTGGAAAAATTGTCCCTTATGTGGGGAATCACAAAATTCGTTATTACATCACACATGAAAATAATAAAAAGAATTCAAATTCTGAAAGTGAAAAATCAGAAATTAAAAATGTGGATCAAAAAGCAAAACAACAAAGTTTAACAGAGCTGCTGACACACAAAACTCTAATTCAAATCCATCTTGCTCAAAACAATCCAATCCTGAGCAACAAGCTCATGATAGCGGTTCAAAAACTTGTAATTTTATTGATCAAAAATCTCATATTTTACTGGCTACAGCTAATGTAAGTTTGATTAGTAATGCTGATACTTTGTTTCAGGCTAGAGCTATGATTGATGCAGGCTCTCAAGTTCCATTGATCTCACATTCATTAGCTAAAAAACTAAACTACCCTACATACAAACAGAATGTGTTAATTTCTGATGTGTCTGGAAGTATGCAGTTTAGTGAGTCAATTGAAATTGACATGGTGTCAAATGTTGACAAAATCAAACGTTTTAAGGTTGATTGTTCAGTGACCAAAACAATTTCTTCAAAACTTCCTCAATGTCCCATAAATTATAATCAGCTGGATATTCCAGAAAGTATTGTGTTAGCAGGTGCTAGTTATCATACTCCAAGTCAAGCTGATTTACTACTTGGTGCTGATATAGCATTTTCAATTATTTTACCTGGCTTGATTAAACTTGGAAACAATCTCCCAGTATTGCAAAATACTTGCCTAGGCTGGATTCTAGGTGGTCCATTGCCTTCCACACTGATTTCAAATTTTAATATTCAAACTGGTGATGAAGAATCTAGAGTTCTATTCTTTACTAGTACTCGCCATATTGATGACTTAATGCAAAAATTTTGGTGCTTAGAAGAGGTACCCAACAAACAAATTTTGTCAACAGAAGATGAGCTTTCTGAAAAGATTTTTAAATCTACAACCAAGGTTTTGGAAACTGGTCGGTTTCAAGTTGACATACCTATAAAATAGGAAAACAAGCATCAAAAATTAGGTGAATCTTTTTCATTTGCAAAAAAGCGATTTTTATCCTTAGAGGAGAAATTGCACCAAAATAGTGAGTTACTAGACCAATATTTTGAATTTATTGATGAATCCGTTGATTTAGGTCATGCTTAAATTCCACTTGATCTAAAAACTCAAAATAATGACCATAAGTATTTCATTCCACATCATTGTGTGATAAGAAATGATAAAGCTACTACACGTTTAAGAGTTGTTTATGACGCCTCGATGAAAACAACTTCGAATTATTCACTGAAGCATGTGTTTGAAAAGTATGATTGTTCAGCACAAGTTATTTGATATCTTGTGTAGGTTCCGTAGTTGTTTGTACGCTGTAGTTGCTGATATATCAAAAATGTATCGTCAAATATTAATCAATCCTAACCAGACGTTTCTACAAAATATTTTGTGGCGCAAAAACCCTGAAGAAGACTTAAAATGTATAGAGTTGCTTATTGCTGGTTACGGAACTAATTTTGCCCCATACGTTGCCACAAGGTGTCTTGTTGAGTTATCAAATAAGTACGAATAAATATCCTCTGGCTGCAAATGCCATAAAAACACAAACATACATGGATGATATTTTGACAGGTACAAAACTAAAAATGAGCTGATAGAGCTGCTAGGTTTGGGAAAGTTTGAGCTTCATAAATGGTGCTCAAATTCTGAAGAGTTTATGAAAAGTGTATGTTCTGAGGAAGAGCTACATAAATACAACATTATGTCAGAAAGTAGTTCTAATAAAATTCTTGGTGTTAGCTGGAATCCCACATCAGACAGTTTCTCTATTTCGTCCCCTAAAGATCTATGTATTAATGGTCCAATCACCAAAAGAAATGTTTTAAGTGTCATCTCTCAAATATTTGACCCTCTTGGGCTAGTTGGTCCAATGGTAGTAAATGCAAAAATTTTTATGCAGCAACTTTAGTGTAAGAAATTAAATTAGTATGACATTTTGGATGAACCTTTGAAAAATATGTGGCTAAGTTTTTCTGAGGATCTTTGTAAACTATCAGATTTAAAAATTCCGAGATGCATGCTAAATAAAACAGAAATCAGAAACGTTGAGCTACATGGTTATTCCGATGCTAGCTTAAAAGCATACGGTTGTTGTGTATATTTAAGAGTCATATATCAAGATGAGAGTGTTTCATGTCACTTAATTTGTGTCAAATCCGAGGGGTCATCAGCTTTCAACAGTACTGTACAAATTTCACAACAGTACCCGACAGTACCACGACAGGATCCAACAGTACTCGACAGTACACGACAGTACCCAACAGTACTCGACAGTACACGACAGGACCCAACAGTACCCGACAGTACACGACAGTACCCAACAGTACACGACAGGACCCAACAGCACCCGACAGTACCCAACAGTACGTAACAGTACTCAACAGTACACGATAGAATCCAACAGTACTCGACAGTACTCGACACAACCCTCTTACCCGAAACAGTGGCGTAGATGCGACAAGACAGGATGACCTTTGTAACAGGATGACCTTTTTTGTTTTTGTGGGCGCACGATTTGTGAGCGCGGCGCGGGGCCCCAAAGATGATGACCTTTTTTTTTTTTTTTTGGTCGCAAGTGTTTTGAGGACGCGCTAAGGCCCTGTCGGCCTTCCCCAGGATGATTTTTTTTTTGGTCGCAAGATTTGTGAGCGCGGCGCGGTTCCCCAAAGATGATGACCTTTTTTTTTTTTTTTTGCTCGCATGTTTTTTGAGGGCGCGCTTTGTCCCTGTCGGACCCCCCCCAAGGCACGACGACAGTACTCAACAGGACCCAACAGTACTCGACAGTACACGACAGTACCCAACAGTACACCGACAGGACCCAACAGTACTCGACACTACACGACAGTACCCAACAGTACTCGACAGTACACGACAGTACCCAACAGTACTCAACAGGACCCAACAGTACACGTGAGGACCCAAGTCCTGTTGGACGCTGTACAAAATTTTAGGGTGCCGATGACCCCTCGGTCAAATCTCTTGTAAGTCCAATTCGAACAGTAAGTTTACCCAGACTTGAACTTTGTGGTTGCTTATTGTTAAGCCAATTAATCCAAAGATTACTTGATATTTACAAAAATGTTTTCAAAATTAAAAGTATAAATCTATGGTCAAATTCTCAAGTATGTTTGGCATGGATTCAATCTCACCCGAGTAACCTAAATATTTTCGTGTCAAATCGAGTTGCTATGATTCAAGAAAAAACTTCTGATTGTATTTGGAGATACATTCTATCTAAGATGAACCCTGCAGATTATCTTTCAAGAGGTCTTACTGCTGAAGAACTGATAAAATAGAACAATAAAATTGAGAATTAAATTTGAATACTTTTAACTTTTCATCTAATCTAAAAGATCTCCCTGAACAGAAAAAAGTTAAATTAGTAAGTTTATCAGTAACAGTAAAACAAAATCCAATGATGCAAATATTTCATAAATTTTCTGATTTTACAAAGTTACAAAAAGTTATTGCTTTTTGTTTAAGATTTCAGTATAATAGTCTAGTTGAGAAAAAAGATAGACTTTTTGGAGCACTTAAAGTTCATGAACTAGATAAGGCTTTGGATGTTATTATCAAAGTTCTTCAAAAACATTACTTTTCTCATGAAATTGATCTATTGGCATCAAATAAGGTCCTTCCAAATAAAAAAATACAGTCCTTAAGTCCATTTACTGATCAATCTGGAATAATTCGTGTTGGCGGGAGATACCGTTTTCTCAAAAATATCCCTTAAAAATGTCATGTAGTCAAATTGCTGTTGAGAAGGGAACACCTGAAACTTTACCATGCTGGACCACAAATTATGTTGACTTATATACTGTTGCGATTTTGGCCACTTGATGGTCTTCGTACCATAAAAAGCATAATTCAGAATTGTGTGTTCTGTTTCAGATTTAAGCCAAAATCAGCAGAGCAAAGAGACCTTTTCTAAAAGTAGGTGTGGATTATGCTGGTCCTGTCTTTTTAAAAGTTTCAAATTTAAGACGAGCACCCAAAATAAAAGCTTATATCGCTATATTTGTCTGTATGGCTATAAAATGTGTCCACATTGAACTAGTTTCACCTTTGTCCACAGAAATATTTTTAATGACGTTAAAGCGTTTTATTGCAAGACGAGGAAATCCTTCTGTGATTTATTCGGCTTGCCACAAAAACATCGAAAAAACTTTTGTCGAAACCTAAAATGGTTGAAAAAAAAATGCCGAACCGTAACTTGGTCAAAAACAAAAAAATCTAAAGTAAAATAGACTAAAATAATTTAAGCAAAACATAGTTTTGTCGATCCGTAAAATTGTCGAAAATAATATAGTAGGAAATAATTTAGACGAAGCGTTATTTCGTCGACCCGTAAAAATGTCGAAACGTAAAAGCATCGACACGCAGTTAAGTCGATTGGCAGAACGATCGATCGTAAAAAAATCGAATCATAAAAAGGTCAAACCGTAAAAAAGTCGAAAAATAAAAGAGAAGAAAGTAATTTAGGCGAAACGTAATTTTGTCGATCCGTAAAATTGTCGAAAATAATGTAGAAGAAAATAATTTAAACCAATCGTAATTTCCTCGATCCGTAAAAATGTCGAAACGCAAAAAAGTCGAAAATTAAACGCGCGATACGCAATGCAGAAGAGGCGCAAAATCATCGAAACATAGTTATGTCGAAACGTAAAAAGCTGAAACCGTAAAAAAGTCGAAAATGCGGGTGCGATGTTGCATTATTTTGCAAAATTTCTTGGCTGAATTTGTTGAACTTCGCTGAAAGTTTCATTATATATGGTTAGATGGCGCCTGAGGTCATCTCAAAGAACGAAGGGGCCGCTTATTAATTAGCTGAGGTAAGTCGAAATCGTTTTTAGCATGTTCTGTATAAGGTTAGTTCCTATTATTTTATAAAACTCTTAAATTATTAGAAAATACTTTGATATTATAAATAGAATACATATGTAGGTACCTAAGTATTAACTAAATCTTATACGCAAGTAGCTAGCCCTGGGGCCCGCCCCCCGTAAGCCAAAGATTAAAGATTTTTGTAGATATGTTTCACATATTTCATTAACAGAAAACTGGCATGAAATACGACATCATGACGCCTCCCCCCCCCCAAAACTGAGTGCGGCACTGCCTATACAAGCGTGTTATTAAATAATTGTTTTAGGCCCTTTTTAATTTTATAATTTTATTGTCATTTTCTGTAATATCTCATTAAAAGTTGGCCCACTTTTTATTTTTGTAGTTACACTGTTTCCACGTTGTTAAAAAATGATAATCGTAATCATGTAAATTATGTCTCTGTATTTTAATAAAAAAAGTAGGAGTTGCCATTTAAGGAAAAAAACTTGGTGGTGGCTACTTAGGGGTTGATGCATGAAAAACTATTTTTTCTACAAGCGTTTAGAAAATGTGATTTTCCAAACTATTTTTACTGCAAAAAATTCTACTTTGAGGCACTACTGTGGAAAATATTTCGGCACAGAAATATCAAATTTTAAAAAAACCTGTATAGATTTGAAGTTTTTATTGACAATAATGCCTACAAAATGCCTTCTATGGTGAAAACGTGAGATGTCAAATTTCTATCAAACACTTATTTTTTGGAAAAAGTCGCGTGATGTATTGTAGGATTTTCTTGGTTTACATTGAAATCGGTTTACTATATAAGGAAGAGCACTATTATAGTGTTGCTGTTATGGAAAAATATTTTTTCAGGACTTGCAGCGTGCACTATATCCGAGAATTCACTATAAACGAGTTCACTATAACACTGTATTTATTTTTTTTTATGTTTTCCTGACGCTTGTAGAAAAACAATTGTTCTTAACTTATGCGGAAAATCTTTTTCCACACTCGACTGCTTTGACCTAACTCCTGCGTTGTTCGGTCAAATAGGCAGTGTCGTGCGCAAAAAGTGGATTTTCCACACTTGATAGGAAAACAGCTATTGACAACTTATGCTAAGGGCTAGTAGGTATCATTAAAAACACCGTGTTTTAAAATATTTTATATTCACTATTAACAGAGATATAGCGTGTGAGGGAAATTCTGGGACACCTTGAATTGTACGTATGCAAGCAAAAATTGTTTTAGGCCCTTTTCAATTTTATACTTTTATTGTAATTTCTGCATTATTTTTGAAATCACACTGTTTCCACTTTATTAAAAAATGATAATCGTAACATCGTACGTACATTTCATAATCATTTTTGAAATTTACCTCATTACCAGTTATCATAATAATTAGCAAATAGACCAACAAAAATATATAGGTAGTCTCAAAAATGATGAAGTGTTTAAAAATTGAACTAAATTTTGTACTGTAGAAAATTTTTAATGCTTTATTTCAGATATGCATCTACAGTGGCGTATACACAAAAAATTGTGTGTGCTTAAGACCACACGGCAGAAGTGTAAACTTCAACAAGGCGAAATTAATAAAACTGGCCTTTATCATTATATCGCTCGCTGAATGTTCCTCTCACAGTTAGTCGACTCGAGCTGACTTCACCCGAATGAGCGTAACATAGCCGAGCCTGACGGCTCGGTTCAGTTCACTGCCCACAAAAACTGCTAAACACGCCTAAAGAAGTTTACACTCCAAAAATCGCCATGGGGGGGGGGCTTGAAACTTTTTCCACTTTTATTTAATAACTTATTAAAAAGTAGTTCTTGGGGAGGGGGCTTTAACCCCCAAGCCCCGCCCTTGTATACGCTCATGCACCTTAATACTTAATTTTTTTCATTTGATGAGATGTGCCGATGTGAACGGGATTGCGTTCTTTTGTTATACCTTTTTTTTGAAATTTTTGTCTCCTATTGACCTTACCCACTAATCCTTCAAATTTGATACATTATTTAAATTACACCCTGTATATTGTTTTTTGATACTTTTTTTTATTATTTTGCAAAATAAGCGCCACATGGTGTCATAATATTTATTTAATATTATTATTCAAAATTTGAATTCAATTGTTAGATGTAAACGTATTATTTGGTAATCGTACATCATGTAAACTTATGTTGTATGCACTGATCTTCTCTCTCGCAAGATTTCTTACCTGGCCGCTATTGTAGATGGTTTAACTCAGCAAACTATAATGCAACAGCAAACTTGGCACCGTGGAGAGTTAATTAAAGAATCGACCAGTTTCCGATTCGACTTTTTTCCGGTTCGAGCTTTTTACGTTTCGTCATAGTTACGTTTCGATGATTTTGCGTCTCTTCTCCATTGCGTATCGCGCGTTTAATTTTCGACTTTTTTACGTTTCGACATTTTTACGAATCGACGATATTACGGTTCGTTTAAATTATTTTCGACTATATTATTTTCGAAAATTTTACGGTTCGACAAAATTACGTTTCGCTTGAATTGCTTTATATTCTTTTATTTTTCGTTTTTTTTATTTTTCGACTTTTTTACGGTTCGGCTTTTTTACGTTCGACTTTTTTACGGTTTGAGCTTTTTACGTTTCGACATTTTTACGGATCGACAAAATTACGATTCGTCTAAATTATTTTCGACTATATTATTTTCGACAATTTTACGGATCGACATAATTATTTTCGTCAATTCTATTTTCGATTGTTTTATTTTCGACCAAATTACAGTTCGACATTTTTATTTTTTTCGACATTTTTATAGGGACCCATTTTGTTTTATTAAAAGAAGACAATCTGCTGATGGTAAGGTTCGATCTGTAAAAATAAAAACTCAAGATGGAATTTACCTTAGGTCCATTACTAAATTGTGTCCTTTACCTGAAAATGACTTTTAGATAATATTTACCTAATTAGGTTCAGTTTAGAATTTGCATAGTGATTAAGTTAGGTTAAATATTTTGTAGTTTATAATTTTATTGGAGTTTTCTCCTAAAAACCTCCATGGCGGGAGTATGTTTGAATTCAAAGTAAAAATATAGTTGCCCTATGTATGCAATGCATGCAAGAATTCGATTCACGAATATTCTCAATCGCGAGCGTCGTGTCATTTCGGCTATCCTTATAAAATCGACCGGTGGTTTTCCACCAACTCTTCTGAGAGCACGCTGCCATGCATCAGTACTATCACAATCAGAGCGGGGATCGCGTCGCTCAGCTGTAACGCTCAAGTATTTACGTGTCATTAAAACCTAACTATTTAATATTTAAAGTTGTTTTTATAAACGCTTTTGTGAACACTAGACAAGTTACATTCAATACAGTTTGTTTTCAATTTAATCCACTGCTCTACAATAAGCTATCGAAGCAATTTATGGGGGCCGGTGCACTATCCGGACACACGATTTTTTGGAAAAAATTTAAATTACCTTAAAATAGACCTTCTAAATAACATTTTTCCAAAAAAAAATTTGCGGATTATCCAGTATTTTTTGAGAAAATAAATATAAAATAAAACCTTAAAAAACACGTAAAAAAACAGCAATCCAACCTCACTTTTCTTTCAATTTTGACTCTTCTTTTTTTTCAACCCCATCAAAACAATATTTGTCAATATCTGTGGCTTATATTTTGCAATGTTGCCACGTTTCCGCAAAAATAAACAAAGGAAGGAAACAACGTTTATTAAATCAGTTGTGATCACACCTAAAAAAATAAAATTAACCAAACCTAGTGCAACCTAAGTAACCCCAACCCAGCTCTACCTAAACCAACCCAAACCAAACCGAACTGAACGGAACCGACCCGAACCAGACCGAACCCAACCAAACCGAACGGAACCGAACCGAACGGAACCAACTCAAACCAGACTGAACCGAACCGAACCCGACCGAACCAAACCGAACCGAACCGAACCGAAACCAACCAAACCCAAGCCAACTCAACCGGACCGAACTGAACTGAACCGAATCGACCGGAACCGAACCGAACTGAACCGTACCGAACCGAACCGAACCGAACCGAACCGAACCGAACCGAACCGAACCGAACCGAACCGAACCGAACCGAACCGAACCGAACCGAACCGAACCGAACCGAACCGAACCGAACCGAACCGAACCGAACCGAACCGAACCGAACCGAACCGAACCGAACCGAACCGAACCGAACCGAACCGAACCGAACCGAACCGAACCGAACCGAACCGAACCGAACCGAACCGAACCGAACCGAACCGAACCGAACCGAACCGAACCGAACCGAACCGAACCGAACCGAACCGAACCGAACCGAACCGAACCGAACCGAACCGAACCGAACCGAACCGAACCGAACCGAACCGAACCGAACCGAACCGAACCGAACCGAACCGAACCGAACCGAACCGAACCGAACCGAACCGAACCGAACCGAACCGAACCGAACCGAACCGAACCGAACCGAACCGAACCGAACCGAACCGAACCGAACCGAACCGAACCGAACCGAACCGAACCGAACCGAACCGAACCGAACCGAACCGAACCGAACCGAACCGAACCGAACCGAACCGAACCGAACCGAACCGAACCGAACCGAACCGAACCGAACCGAACCGAACCGAACCGAACCGAACCGAACCGAACCGAACCGAACCGAACCGAACCGAACCGAACCGAACCGAACCGAACCGAACCGAACCGAACCGAACCGAACCGAACCGAACCGAACCGAACCGAACCGAACCGAACCGAACCGAACCGAACCGAACCGAACCGAACCGAACCGAACCGAACCGAACCGAACCGAACCGAACCGAACCGAACCGAACCGAACCGAACCGAACCGAACCGAACCGAACCGAACCGAACCGAACCGAACCGAACCGAACCGAACCGAACCGAACCGAACCGAACCGAACCGAACCGAACCGAACCGAACCGAACCGAACCGAACCGAACCGAACCGAACCGAACCGAACCGAACCGAACCGAACCGAACCGAACCGAACCGAACCGAACCGAACCGAACCGAACCGAACCGAACCGAACCGAACCGAACCGAACCGAACCGAACCGAACCGAACCGAACCGAACCGAACCGAACCGAACCGAACCGAACCGAACCGAACCGAACCGAACCGAACCGAACCGAACCGAACCGAACCGAACCGAACCGAACCGAACCGAACCGAACCGAACCGAACCGAACCGAACCGAACCGAACCGAACCGAACCGAACCGAACCGAACCGAACCGAACCGAACCGAACCGAACCGAACCGAACCGAACCGAACCGAACCGAACCGAACCGAACCGAACCGAACCGAACCGAACCGAACCAAACCAAACCAAACCAAACCAAACCAAACCAAACCAAACCAAACCACACCACACCACACCAGACCAGACCAGACCAGACCAGACCAGACCAGACCAGACCAGACCAGACCAGACCAGACCAGACCAGACCAGACCAGACCAGACCAGACCAGACCAGACCAGACCAGACCAGACCAGACCAAACCAAACCAAACCAAACCAAACCAAACCAAACCAAACCAAACCAAACCAAACCAAACCAAACCAAACCAAACCAAACCAAACCAAACCAAACCAAACCAAACCAAACCAAACCAAACCAAACCAAACCAAACCAAACCAAACCAAACCAAACCAAACCAAACCAAACCAAACCAAACCAAACCAAACCAAACCAAACCAAACCAAACCAAACCAAACCAAACCAAACCAAACCAAACCAAACCAAACCAAACCAAACCAAACCAAACCAAACCAAACCAAACCAAACCAAACCAAACCAAACCAAACCAAACCAAACCAAACCAAACCAAACCAAACCAAACCAAACCAAACCAAACCAAACCAAACCAAACCAAACCAAACCAAACCAAACCAAACCAAACTAAACTAAACTAAACTAAACTAAACTAAACTAAACTAACCTAAACTAAACTAAACTAAACTAAACTAAACTAAACTAAACTAAACTAAACTAAACTAAACTAAACCAAACCAAAACAAACCGAACGCAACCCAACCCAACCCAACCAAACCAAACCGAACCGACCCCAACCAGACCGAACCAAACCCAACTGAACCGAACGGAACCAAACCAAACCGAACTGAACCAACCCGAACCAGACGGAACCGAACCGAACCCAACCAAAACGAACCGAACGGAACCGAACTGAACCCGAACCAAACCAAACTAAACTGAACCAAACGAACCGATCCCAACCGAACCCAAACCAAACCTAAATCAAGGCATCCCAGCTCTACCAAAACCAACCCAAACCCAACCTTTGTACAAATAAAATGAAACTTATTCTGATCCAAGCCTTGCCTTTAATTTTATTGCCCAAAAAAATATGAATAGCAGAAAGAAGGGACAATCAAATCAAAGTATTTTATTTTAAACATACCCACCTGTGATGTGACAACCTCGCATTTTCAGTCGGACTCACGGGTACGGAATTGAGTAAAACCCCAGCAAATGGCCCAAAGGCCAGTATCATATATGCCCAATATGTATGTGATTTTGTCATATACGTAATAACGTATATGGATTTTGTGTGCATAGAATTTGAAAAGTGTGTTATTTATTAAAAAAATTTGTTTTTGAATTTTCCGTACCTAAATAAGTTTCAAGATCTCTAAATTACCATTTTCAAAAAGAATCGTCATCAGAAAATGTCTCGTTTTAGTGTCCGGATAGTACACCGAAACCCAATTTATGTGGGAATAGTGTGTATTTCTACAGCGTCTAGTGTCAGAACAGTGCAGAACTAGGTAGTTATGCTAATTAGAAAAACGTGCCACAATGTTGATAGCCGACAAGGTTTTATACAGTGGAAGGCCAAGGCCCATCTTGGCCCTTCAATGTGACGCCGCTGATGTCATATGCAAGGAGGGAGAGGTCAGAATGAAAAAAAAAATTCCTTAAAGCAAAACAACTTTTTTTAATAAAATGTATATTGATACACACATTGGGTGCCTCAATAGGACTGCTCGCTATACATAAGTACGGCCAAGGCCTCCGCGCACTTAGACAAGAATTTTTATTTTTGACATTTATTCTTCTCGGCCCACTCTAAAATTTTTAAAGGCAATAGACAAAATATTGGAGCATCTCAAAAAATATAAAAAATCGGAGGGGTCACATTTTTAAAATATCGGTTTTTTAAATTTATTGTCTTGTACTAAGGTCACTGATGCAATTATCTGTCATTTTCAATATTTTTTCTTAAAGCCTCTGGTTATTTCTAAACAGTAGTAATTTTTTTTTGCAAAGTTCGTATGTTCTTAGGAAAAATTATAAACTATAGATATGCTTCGGCCAATTAAGAAGATAAAACACCCTGTATATTTAAGGAATTGCAACATTTTTTCAAATTTTTTATCTTGGTGTAATCGGTATCTATAGAAGAACCAAAAAATAAATTTTTATTAAAATCTAAATTTTTAAGTGCAAAAGGTGGCCGCGTTGACATGGAAAGCCCATATCGTCCCCTTAGTGCAACAACTAGATAACTTGAAATGAAATGAAAGGGGGCGATATAATAGAAGGGCGTATAAGAAACGACAACTATATAGGACGTTGTCTTTGTCGTAAGCGTAGAAAACAAATAAGAATTCATTGTTAGGAAATCTAATATTGCAGTACGGCAACGCCGCTTTTAGGTTTGTAAAAATGATTCCATAGCATGACATCTTGTTGTCACAAGCAAAAATTTGTTTTACGTTATTTTATATTTAAATAAATGAGATACAGTCCAAAATAATTGTGCAGTTTATTCCTGGTAACCACCACGACATCACAGGAAAGCAAGCCCCCAACCATTGGTCTTCGAACCGGATATTTTCCCAGAAAACAACACTTGGTAAGAGCTGTCCAAATCGCCATTATAAATAAGAAGTCAGTCACTCCTTGAATTGTTCCCTTATTTCCTTAATAAAATAAACCTTTCTACCTAGTTTTAGGATTGTTGAAATTTAGACAGGTTATTGTTTTCGTGATTTATAGTAGTAGTTTTGTAAAAATTGCATAAAAAAAATCATTAAAATCACAAATAAAGTAGCATAATCCATGTTTATATGGCGATAAGGTCGATTTTTGCTTAAAATTTCATTAGTTTTTAACCAGTCATAAACCTTATGTAGTGTCATGCTTTGGATCGAAGTCTGCTAAACTCGTTAATAAGAGTGAAAGCAAAAGTATTTTAATTACAATTTCGCTAAACTTTTTAAAGTAAAGCATATTTTATCAAGCTTTTTAAAGCAAAATACCAATTTATTTTTGACTTAATTAGGTTAGCGCTTTTCCTCATGGCTTTTGCCTAGAAAAAGGTGCAACAGAGTGTTATCTGAATATTTTTTCAGTGCAGGAAGCATATTTCAAGTATATAGTGTAATAAAGAAAATACAAAATCTAGTAGTTAGTTGTGTTTTTATTATTATTTAATCAAAACATGTCTTCTATCGGTATTTCACCAGAGGTTGAACTCTCAACCATAAAAAGATCTCGAACAGTTTTAAAATCGGAAATGACTCGGTTTGAAAATTGTCTTGATGAATTTTATAATAAAGGTCGATCAGAGAGTTATCTAAGGACCCGACTTGCGAGCTTTGAAACCATCTTGTCGAGATTTGACAAAGTGCAAACTGAGTTTGAAAACTTGCTTTTAAGCGATTTTTCTGATGATTTTAATGAGGCTGTACAGCTGGATGAACGTGGAGAATTTGAATCACGTTATTACGATGCCTTAGAAAAGGCTAATCAAATTCTCTCTACATTCACCAAAAATACGCCATTGCCTACACTAAACCCGGTGCAGTCGACCGCAGCCCATACGCTGCAAAATGGTGAAAGCGACGGGTTACGGCCAGGGTCCCTGCCTATGTGGCCTGGTACAGGTACAGGAGATGCACATCATGCGATGTTGCCGAGTGCAGTAAATCTTCCCCGACTCTCTATACCGGTTTTTAGTGGCTCGTACGGGGATTGGCAAAGATTTAGAGATTTGTTTGTTTCATTAGTTCATAATAATAGAACAATAGCGAACGTACAAAAATTCTATTATTTAGAAAGCGCACTAAAGGGGGTCGCAAAAGATATAATAGCGTCTTTAAGCCCATCGGATGCAAATTATCCGATAGCGTGGGATTTAGTTATGCGCAGGTACGAAAATAAAATGGTCTTAGTTGATGCCCACATCAAAGAAATTTTAGATTACCCATCTTTCAATAAAGAATGCTATAAGAGGTTGCGTAATTTTTTAAATACATTTTTGAAAAATTATCGCGCTTTAGAAAATCTGGGCGAAAATGTTAAAGGTTGGGATAGGCTTTTAGTACATATATTGGTGTCAAAAATTGACAATGGGTCAAAAAAGGACTGGGAAATTTGTGCTAGAAAACTTGATTCTCTCGCAGTAGACAAATTCATTGAATGTATGGAAGAAAGGTGTCAGCTTTTAGAGTCATTAGATACCAAAGCTAACATTTCTGTTTCTTCGAATCAAATCAAAAACACAAGGGCTTATGTGTCAAGCTCAAGTGATATGAGTACTTATAAACCAAAATGTCATTATTGTAAAAATTTACACTCCATTTTTTATTGCGATGAATTCAAAAAATTGCCAGTTAATGATCGATTGACGCAAGCTAAAAAATTAAGACTTTGCACGTGTTGCCTTCGTTATGGGCACAAAACAACTGATTGCAAAGGCTATGGTTGCAGAATTTGCAAGGAAAAACATGCAACGATTTTACATCAATCGCGTGACCAATCAGGTTCGCCAAAACCGGAGGCTACAAAAACCTTAGTTGTCGAAAACAAACAAACGGAAGGAGTTTCTAAGTTGGAACAAAAACCGGAGGAACCCGCTGAAACGAACAGCATTCAAGCAAATATCGTAGCTCATCCGTGTCAAAATGTAAATACCTTTAATTTGCTGTCAACTGCTCTTGTCAATGCAAAGGACAGCCAAGGAAATTCAATTCAGTGTCGAGTTTTGCTAGATAACGCCTCGCAGTCAAATTTTGTTACCGAGTCGATGCTCAAAAAACTAAATTTAAAGGTTGAAAAAGTAAATTTGCCCGTAATTGGCATAAATGAAGTGTCCACAAACATAAGCCAAAAGGTTAAAATTAGCATTTCCTCTCAAAATTCGCAATACAGGGCTAATTTAGATTTTTACGTTTTGCCAAGTATTACAGAATCAACACCTCAAGTATATTTTGATACAGAAAAATTAAACATTCCCTCTGAGTTATCATTGGCAGATCCTGAATTTAATGTGCCCTCCAAAATTGACATGCTTTTGTGCGTCGAAGTTTTTTATGATATGCTTTGCGTAGGGCAGATTAAATTAGGAAAAAATCTTCCTATTTTGCAAAAAACTTTGCTAGGTTGGATCGTAGCTGGAAAAGTACCTTATAAAAACCAAAAAATTAAATCTGACGTCATGCTAACTCAGTGCTTTTTCACGAAAAATCGGACTGATCATTTTGATTTGCAAAAATTTTGGTTAGTGGAAGAGGTAGAACCTCATCCTCGCTCAAAAATGAATCAGGAAGAGATTGAGTGTGAAAGTTATTTTTCTGAAACCACGGTTCGAGATGAAAATGGCCGATTCATAGTCAAGTTTCCTCTAAAGGTAAATCACACGGAATTAGGCAATACCGAGGAAATTGCGATAAATAGATTTTATTCTATCGAAAGACGATTATTAAAAAACCCAGACCTAGCTGTAGCTTATAAGGATTTTATGAAAGAGTACGAAGAGCTAAATCATATGTCGGAAATTCCAAGGGACTTGGAATCAAAAACCCCTATATACTACATACCGCATCACTGTGTTCAGAAACCGGACAGCACAACGACTAAGTTGAGGGTAGTCTATGATGCAGCATGTAAGTCAGTACCAAATAATCTTTCCTTGAATAGTGTTCTTAAAGTAGGGCCTACAATTCAAGATGACTTGTTTTCCCTCTTACTTAGATTTCGAAAGCATAATGTTTGCCTCATTGGTGATCTCGCAAAAATGTATAGGCAAATACTAATTGAAAAAGACGAACGGAATTTGCAGCGTATTGTCTGGAGAGAATCACCAGACCAAGAATTAAGACACTATCAGTTAAATACATTAACTTATGGCACAGCTCCAGCATCCTACTTAGCTACGCGATGTCTAAAGCAAATTTCCATTGATACTCAGAAAACCTATGTTTCTGAAAGTCGAATAATTGGATCTGATTTTTACGTAGATGATCTCTTGACTGGTGGTACAGATGATCAATCAGTCATTACGTTGAGAAAAAATATTTGTAAAATATTATCCGATTATGGTTTCGAACTACGTAAATTTCAATCAAACTCAGCTGCAGTACTTGAAGACATAGCTTTAGACTATCAAGGTGCCTCAAAATATTCAATCACAGATGATTCTAGTGTCAAGACATTGGGAATTTCATGGATACCCTCCCAGGACGTATTTGAGTATAACTCACAGCTAATTTCTACTTGTTCTGAAAAGTGTAGCAAGAGAACAATACTTAGTTTCGTTGCTAAAATTTTCGATCCTTTGGGAATTCTTGGTCCTATTTCAATTCGAGCAAAGCTAATCATTCAAAAACTTTGGATGTTAAAATTCGACTGGGACGATGATATTCCTAATGATTTGCTTAATGAGTGGTTAGAACTTAAGAACGAAATTTCCCAAGTGGGTTCGATGCATATCCCTCGACATGTTTTAGTCCAAAACCCAAAAATAATTGAGATTCACGGATTTTCCGATGCCAGCGAAAAGGCATATGCTTGCTGTATTTTCTTAAAATCAACAGATTTTAGCGGTAAATCAGAATGTCATCTTCTTTGTGCAAAATCGCGTGTGAGTCCTCTTAAATCAGTCAGCTTGGCAAGACTCGAATTGCTGGGCGCCCTTTTGCTTTCTCGTTTAATTGCAAAATGCGTTGAAGCTTTAAATCTCAAAACACAACGTATGTTTTTATGGACAGACTCCACGATCGTATTATGTTGGATCTCCAAAGAGCCTAGAACATGGAAGACGTTTATCTCAAATAGAGTTGCAGAAATTCAGCAGCTTACAAAAATAGAAGATTGGAACCATATAGCATCACAAGATAATCCTGCGGATATCATTTCACGCGGTTCAAGTCTCAAGGATTTAATCAATTCAGAGTTGTGGCTACATGGTCCTAAATTCTTGGTTAATACTGACAATTGGCCAAAAAATTGTAATATATTTAATTTTGCTCAGTCTAAGAATGTGCCTGAGTCAAAAATCTCATTAAAGGTTGAAGTATTACCCGAATTTGACATTATTTCGAAATTTTCTGATCTTTTCAAATTGATTCGTGTTACTGCATTTGTAATTCGGTTTTACAATAATTTAAAATATTTTAAATATATCGAAAAAAGACGTGTTGGATGTTTTACTATTTTTGAAATCGAGAGTAGTCTTATGTGTATAATAAAAATAGCTCAAAAACAATCTTTTTTAATTGATTTAGACAATTTGCAAAAATTTGGAATTGTGTCGAACAAAAGTAATTTGAAGTCTTTATCGCCAATTATTGACAAAGAAGGCATCATAAGAGTAGGCGGTAGATGCCAAAATTCTAAAAATCTGGATTATGACGGAAAGCATCCAATACTTTTACCATCAAAACACGCGTTAACGAATTTGATAATTGATTTCGAGCACAAACGTAGCTTACATGCCGGTGTTCAGGGTACGTTGGCACACGTACGTCAGAAGTATTGGCCGATAAACGGTAAACAAATAATAAGAAATTTTGTACGCAAGTGTATTTCATGTTTTAAAGCAAATCCATATACTTATGTTGAACCCCAAATGGGAAACTTGCCAAGTTACCGAGTAACATCTGCGCGTGCATTTCTTCGGGTTGCTGTTGACTACGCAGGGCCTTTTATTTTAAAGGACGGTAAGCTAAGGACAAATAGGACTATAAAGGGCTATATTTGTGTATTTGTTTGCTTAGCTTCCAAAGCTTGCCATATAGAGTTGGTAACAGATATCTCAAGTGATGGTTTCTTAGCTATTCTAAAAAGATTTGTAGCCCGAAGAGGCTTTTGCACTGCGATATATTCCGATAATGCGACATGTTTTGTTGGTTCTAACAACGAAATGCTAGCGTTGCAAAATTTAGATTATAAAGAGCGATTTCAACACTACCTAAATGAGTCAAAAATAGAATGGCATTTTCAACCGCCACGTTCTCCACATTTCGGTGGACTACATGAGGCAGCTGTGAAATCCGTAAAACATCACCTTAAGCGTATTCTTAATAATACTCTTCTAAATTACGAAGAATTTTATACTCTAGCCTGTCAGGTTGAGGCAATTTTAAACTCTAGGCCTCTCGTTCCCTTGTCTTCCGATCCTGGTGACTGTGAAGCATTAACGCCAGCTCATCTGATCATTGGACAATCATTAACAGCTTTACCAGAAAGAAACCTGATGGAGACGAAGATGAACTTTACAAAACGCTATTTAATGCTGCAGAAAATGGGGCAGCATTTTTGGAGTCGCTGGGTGATGGAGTATTTGAATCAACTCCATCAACGAAACAAGTGGCATGGTTCAAGGTCTAATGCTCCAAGTCTTGATGTTGGCCAACTGGTATTGATGAAAGAAGATAACATTCCTCCAATGGTTTGGCCCTTAGGGCGAATTTGTGAACTACATCCTGGTGCTGATAAAGTAACACGGGTAGTCAGCATTAAAACAAAAAATGGGATCTTCAAGCGCGCT
The DNA here is from genome assembly GCA_963576565.1 of Aspidapion aeneum. Classification (NCBI taxonomy): domain Eukaryota; kingdom Metazoa; phylum Arthropoda; class Insecta; order Coleoptera; family Brentidae; genus Aspidapion; species Aspidapion aeneum. The sequence continues at coordinate 30,692,019 of OY755041.1, forward strand.
GTTGCAAAGATTGTCCCACTACCAATTGATTATCCAGAGCTATAACCACAACTGTTTCCAGAATTCGACGATTTTTGATATGTTATAGATTTAGTTTATAAGCATATACATATTTGTTTTGTTCATAATTTTTAAACTTTTGAAAGCCTAGCCTTTCAAGAGGGGGACTATGTTAGGAAATCTAATATTGCAGTACGGCAACGCCGCTTTTAGGTTTGTAAAAATGATTCCATAGCATGACATCTTGTTGTCACAAGCAAAAATTTGTTTTACGTTATTTTATATTTAAATAAATGAGATACAGTCCAAAATAATTGTGCAGTTTATTCCTGGTAACCACCACGACATCACAGGAAAGCTAGCCCCCAGCCATTCATTAACTGTAAGACTTGATTTGACCCGAGAGCAGCGTCGCTTTTTGGATAACCGCTGGTTCTTCGCGCTCTACGCGGCAGATACAATTGCTTCTTTCATATGTAAAACATGGTGGGGGGTGTCGTCGTACCCTTTAGCCTTGAAATGGGCTGCCTGTTAGATAACTTACATACGCGTTTCACAGTGCGGTTTCGGCAAAGGATATTGCAACGGCCGTTAAAACTATACAGTTGTGTGATAGTGTGTTTTTTGATTAACAAAAAGTTTTAATGAAAAGATAAATAGCTATTACAAATAACACGAAGCTAATAAGCAAGTTTTAAAAAATTGCTTACTTGTCTCAAATTTCACCGCACGCCCCTGACTAAAGTGCAATATCAAAAGCAGCAACAATATTCGGTCAGCTTAAAATAACACCATTTTGTGGGTTCGATGAAAAAGAAGAACAAGAGACTAAACCAAAACTTAACACATACTTCCTTAATTCACTAATATAACTTGCAAAAGCGGGTTCCCAAGCATACATTTTTATAACTTGGATAGATTTAATAATTTCGTTCATTTGTCGAACTCTTGAATCTGTTCGCTTTGCTGAGCTTGCCCTCAGAACCAGCGTTTCAATTGCCATGAACACTAAAAGATAATCACTGTAAAAATGAATTCATCAATTAATTATTTAACTCGTTAAACCAAAGAAATTTAATTTAGATTTTGAATATTAATTATTTAATTAATTAAAAATGGTATATACCAACACACTGTAAGGGGTGGTAGGGGCCATTAAATCAAACATTTTTTGACCAGTAAACATATTATGTCCTCAAATGAACCGTTTGGGCTCTTGAGCAAAAAAACTGTTTTTGTTACTTTTATTTTTCGCATTAATCAAATCGCTGTTTACAGTGCAATTTCTCATTATTTTGTTTATTAGCAAATGAATTATTGCTTCAATTATTAAATTAATGCGCAAAACCTACCAAATACAATTTTTTTTTGCTCTAGAGCCCAAACGGCTTATTTGCGGACATATGTTTACAGGACAAAAAATGTTTATCTTGATGAAGACAGAAGCCCAATACCGCCTTTTTCAGTGTATGCCATAATTTTCAACAAGTTCAAAAATAAATAATACTGTTAAGGTTTGAACAAACCTAACAAAAAAATGTTGTCAACATCAACAAAATATAGACTGATGGTAAAAACTTCGTCGTCGAATACAATTATACACGAGTCCTACAGAATTCCACTGACGCATTCTTGTATCTTAATTTGGTTTTTTTTATATGCTCGAGGCGGGCTGCTGATGTAATTAATTGAATTACCAAATGGGATCGGAGAATTCAGAAGTTGTAGTTACTGCTTAAGATCGCCCGAGTATCCATCGATTTGGTATTAGTCAGTGGCAGTGGCGTATATGGAAAAAAGTTTCGGGGTGGGCCCGAGGCAGTTTGGGGGGGGGGGGGGGCGAGACCCCATGAGGCCGTATTTTATGCTATTTTATGTTTGTATTCAGGAAATTTGTGAAAAATATCTAAAAAAATCTTGTCTTCGGAGGGGGCCCGGGCCCCCCAGGCCCCCCCCTTATATACGCCACTGGTCAGTGGGATATACGAGCAACAAAATGTATCCGGCGTCTGTTGCTCAGTTTGTACGTACCTTTAGATTCAATATCTTTTTTTAACGAGAAATTTTATTACAGCCCACACGAAAAAACAAAGAAATTAAAAAAATTATATAAAATAAATTATTAAATATATGTTACCAAACATATATTAAGATATCTAGATTTATTCAATTTTTTCGTTTCTGTGGGTACTCACTTTTCAATTTTATGAATCATAATACGATAATTCCCACTCACACCATTGGCGCTAATGCTAGGCAAGATAAGTACTCATTTAAATAAAACCAGTGTTTCACTGACTCGTTGAACGTATAGTAGAATTTTTTTGAATATGCAGTGACGTAAAAATGTCAGCAATATTATAGAGAATGATAGAAAAATATGTAATTAATGTCAGTGATTGTAATAAACAAAGATGCCAAAAAATGACGTAACTGCATGTCCATACAAATTCTACTATATACATCGCATTTGAAGTAAATCGAGTGGTTTCTAGCTTGCTGGAGACAACCTACAGGACAAAAACAATCAAAACGGTTTATTATAATCATGCTACTACTATATCGGTTTAGAACGTTTTTCTACGTGGTCCGATGCTTATTCTTCACCTCCTTCGATCCCGACAATCATCTTCTGTCAAGTTTTTTTGACTCATTGATCTTTGGATTGACTATTGCCTTTCTAGTTTAGGAGGCCCTTTTTTTCTGCGCCCTATTGGTTGCCATTTTAGGCCCTGCTTTGATAATCTTTCGTCGTTCATCTGTTGTACATGGCCGTACCATATCAGTTTTCGTTCAGTGATGTCATCCGTTAAGTTTCCCTCGATTCACATTCTTTCTTTTAATAATAATTAATTAATGATTAATGATTTTCTTATTGCAGCAATTTCGACACTTTCTTTTGCATTTTTCTGTTACACGACAAGTCTTTATTCAATACAATAGCGTGCATTTCACCACTGTTTCATATATCTTAAATTTTACATTCTTTTTTATTTTTATACCATTTTTTGCTTTTACTATTCTTTTTTCCAGTTCTTTACAGTATGTTCCTGTCTTATTAAATACGACACACAAGTATACATACTCATTGCATGCAGATATTGTTTGTCCATTGTCTAGTTCTAACTCACTTGATTCGTTTCCAATACGTAAGTACTGTGTCTTGTCCACGTTTACTGTTAAGCCCCAGTTTCGTTATTCTTCCGTTAACTTCCTTATCATATACTCCATGTGTTCTTTATCATTAGCTATAATTACTTGGTCGTCAGCAAACTGTAGTGTGTATATGGTTAACTGGTCGTTAAGTTGTATTCACATACCGTGTACTTTACGTTTCCAGTTTTTTATCCCTGTCTAAGCCTTTCGTTACCACCAATTCTTTTGAAAGTCGATTTCCAATTTTAGTTTTATATATTGACTCTTTGTATAGTTCTTTTATCGCGTTTGTGAATGTATGATTGATATTAGTTTTCTCTAACACCGACCATAATTTTTCTACTGGAACGGTATCATATGCTTTTTGTAGGTCGACAAAGGTAACATAAGTCACTATATTTCTGGCACTTTTTTTCTCAATTACTTCTTTAAGACAAACATTATTATGACTACATAATCTACCTGCACGAAACCCACTTCTTCCCCAGGTAGCAAGGTCACGTTTTTTAAACGTCAAAAAAAGGTCATTTTTAATGACCATTGACGACTCTAACCTGACGTGTAAATGACCTTTAAATGACGTTCAAAAGACACACCCAAAATGACGTCATTTTTAGACGTTTTAAAGACGTCAGCAATATGTTGTATTTGGGACCAAAACAGAACATCAGTGACCTATTAATGACTTTTTTTAAACTCGTCTGAATTTATGAAATATTCCCTGCAGTTGAGAACAATGAAGGAAACTAAGACCTGTAAGTCCTGGAAGAGGTACAGATCAAAATAGACCTAAATCTTGCCTTAGACATCCCCACCTGGAAGCGAAAGAAGCCTCGAAGTTTGTCTTGATTTATTATTTAATTTATTTTACATACATACCCCCACATCTCGTATAAATCCGGTCAAGTACTGACTGGGGCACCATCTATGTAAGTATGAGTGTATGTCCCTGTTCCTTGGACAACCTGTGCAGTGTGGGTAGTGACCAATATATGATGTGTTTAAAACGTCAAAAACTACACGACGAAAAGACGTCAAATAACTGACGCCTTAAAGACAACATTTTTTGGTAGATGACCTGCTGGTCATCCAAATGACCACTTTTCGACGAAAGAATGACGTCATTTGATAACCCCTTGCTACCTGGGTCTCCTTGTTCATGAAACTCATTCTCTATTAGATCTCTAAGAATCCTACAATCTACTTAGAGTACTGGTTACTGAAATTCCTTTGTAATTGTTGCAATCCAGCTTATTTTCTTCTGATATAATCATATCAGCAATTAAGTCAAAGTAGATTTTAGAACTGAACAGAATATACCTAAGAATAGTGGCAAACTCTGACTGCTGTAATAATTGCCGAGCATCTTTTCTGCGAATTTACTGCCCAACTATTGAAAAGACGTCAATAATTCAAAAAATAATTACCAAAGAAAATTGCTTTATTTACCTAAATCTTGAAGACAAACTAAGATGCAGAGTCATGCATAAACTATCTTTTAGGTAAAGGTGTTTAGCGGCTTAGTAGAAGAAACCTGGTATGTTGCAAAGCATTTTGATCAGCCATGACTTAGTGAAAACTATACTAATAAGTGCTGTTTATAAAGAATTAATCCCAGATTGAAACAAGATGTTTTTGTCACTAGAGTTCGAGCTACATTTAAACATCTCTTGCTCGTCTACAGCACTATAAAGAAGTATTTTAAATGAGCTTTACGAACTGTAATATTAGCAATGGAAAATTAATAAGGCCTCCCAATACAGAGGGTCCAATCAAAACCACCTGGGTATTAGATAATATGTATACCGGGGGTGCGTTCCAGTAAAGTAAATCCAGTATTTTATCTGTGTGTTTATTATTTCATTATTTTAGTTTTTTTTCCTAAAGGCAGAAATTTTTTTATTATTTTTATATTTAATTTAAACATAACATATAATTAGGTAACATCCAAAGTACATATCACATTGTCAATAATTTTTAACTATTTCCTAAACAAAGTACTTTATGATTTTTTTTGTTATTATAGCAACTTCTTCGGAAGATTTTAGTCCACAGCATACCGGTCTATTTTTTAAGTGATGAGTAACAGGCTGAATTTTCGTAAATAGCATTCTTTTACTAAAGCGTTCAACTTTTCCATATGTGAAAATTATTGAGGGTGATTCTTATCCAAAGATTTTATGATATCTAAAATGAAAAAACGTTCGTCCTACAAATTAGATGCTTTGATAGACACTGATTTTTTTTCTGTTGCTTAAAAAATGTATTTAAAAGTTAATGGCAACATTGCGTTCTGTTAGGAATCACTTTCAAGAATTTTCGCAGAGGGGAAAGTTAGAACTCTTGGGAAAATAAAGCTATCTAAAAAAATTCAGCCCGTTACCCATTACTTAAAATATAGACCTGTATACTGTGACAATTTTTTTATATTGACTTTTTTTAATAAAAAGACATTGTTTAGTGATGATTTCGTTCATTGTTATTATAATAAATATGATAATGATAAATGTTTTTTTTCTAGGAAAATATTAGTTTTCTCTAGTGCAAATTATCGTTGTATTTTGGTTCTTATTCGGTGAGAACTTGTCAGTCACATCAATTTGTCAGTATTTTCTGATTGAAATAGTTTTAAAATAGATAAAAAGGGGTAAAAAGAGATGTTTTGTCCTTTTATTTTAAAAGACATTAATGGGCTTGTCGCGACTCAAATATATCCAAATATGTCAACATACAGGGACTCTACCCTGCCCTAATTTCTAACCGTGTCGGCAGAATTTTATCCTTTTTTACAGACCTACGCGGCCGCGTCGGAGGTGAGCTTGTCTAATTTAGACGATCGAAATATCGAAACATTTTCTATCATAACCACTAAGTCTTCAAAATGTAGGTTTTACTACGTTATACCTCGCTCGTCAAAACGCCCTATATAATGATTTTTTTGTATGGAAATGATTCTTTGGACTATTTATAGTCGATTTAGATACGGGAAATTAAAAAAAAAGTATGGTTTGTTTGAAAAATAATTTTTTAAACGTTACATAGTGATTTTCTTTGACTTGTTTTGGTTGAAAAAAATCAATTTCTATCACTGCATCGTCAAATTTTCGACATAAATTTGTATATTAGCTTAGGATCAATAATTTAACAATTTTAAATTAATTACATATACAAAATTTGTACAATTGGCCTTCCCACAGATGTTTTGACACATTGATAGAAATTTTTTGCTGGGCCGACTGGTTCCAGGTCATTCGGCCATATCAAATTTCCCAATTTGATTTGCTTACGCTGACTTTCCTCAGATGCACCGTAAGCACTTAAGCGCGATCATGGGTTAATTCGCGAATTAGTCCTTGTTGCTCACATACAAAACAACAGAGATTGAGAATGTATTAGCAAAGCTTTGTTACGGGGCATCTGACGGTTAAAGGCTCAAATTATAGGAAATTATTTATTTAGAACTATTCACCCAGAATCGACGCAGCCGATTCTTGCTTATTGCTTGTGCGGTACGGTTCGGTTCCGTTCAGTTCGGTTCGGTTCCGTTCAGTTCGGTTCGGTTCGGTTCGGTTCGGTGCGGTGCGGTTCGGTTCGGTTCGGTTCGGTTCGGTTCGGTTCGGTTCGGTTCGGTTCGGTTCGGTTCGGTTCGGTTCGGTTCGGTTCGGTTAGGTTTGGTTCGGTTCGGTTCGGTTTGGTTCGGTTCGGTTCGGTTCGGTTCGGTTCGGTTCGGTTCGGTTCGGTTCGGTTCGGTTCGGTTCGGTTCGGTTCGGTTCGGTTCGGTTCGGTTCGGTTCGGTTCGGTTCGGTTCGGTTCGGTTCGGTTCGGTTCGGTTGGGTTCGGTTCGGTTCGGTTCGGTTCGGTTCGGTTCGGTTCGGTTCGGTTCGGTTCGGTTCGGTTCGGTTCGGTTCGGTTCGGTTCGGTTCGGTTCCGTTCGGTTCGGTTTGGTTCCGTTCGGTTTGGTTTAGTTCGGTTCCGTTCGGTTTGGTTTAGTTCGGTTCGTTTTGGTTCAGTTTGGTTCAGTTAAGTTCCGTTCGGTTTGGTTTTAGGTTAAGTTTGAAGGGCCTTAAAGTAATTCAGCAGGAGTCAGCGCAGCCGACTCCTGCTGAATTACTTTAAGACACAACCAACCTAATCTAAGTTCGACCCGAACCGAACCAAACCGAACTGCTGAATTTCTGTAAATCATCTTTATTATAATTGTTTCTGCATCATTTTTTTCATTATAAATGCTCAATAGTCGATTTTGGACGATTTTATGGAGTCAAAAATGCGCGACAAATTAAAATGTTGGAGCATGTCAGGTCGAACGTTAGATTTCAAAAAGTTAGAGAAAAAAAAGATTTCAAAAAGATGGTGTAACCATTTTTCTATGCGTAAATACATTTCTAAAAATCTATAACTTTTTATCGCCTCTTGTCAGACAGTTGGTCATCTTATTTTGGCTAAATTACCATTTATTTAAAGCTCAGTCGATTGTGAGCCTTCCCTCTGTTTTTCGAAATAACAAACGTCAAATAAATTCTTTCTATAGCAATTTGTATGAGTTTTTACTAATTTTTTAATTTTGAAATTTCTAAAAAAAATGCGAAAAATCCGCATTTTTTTTTCTTGAAAACAGTATAAAACGACCTCAACTTATCATTAAAAAAAGAAACACCCATTTTCAAGCATCGAGGTAAAACGTAGTAGTATCCCAATTACCTTGTAAGTAAACCCCAATGCAGAAAATCGATCAACTAACTCGTTGTCACTTGTCACGAAGACAAGTCAGCCGCAAAGATTATAGATTATAATATATATTATTGTCAGCCGCTTGATAGCCTGTACAATGCTATAAGCACTTATTCCGCGCGGAAAGGCGATTTTCAAAAGTTCTCTAATGGCGAATTCTTTTGGGAAAAAAGTGCAGCACTGGTGCGCCACTAGTGCAGTTTTCGTATTCTTTTGGGAAAACTAGTGCAATTTTTTGTATTCTTTTGACCCACTGACAAGCCCAGTGTTGCACTCAGTGCATATTTTTTGGCATTGGCTCTCCGAGCTCGTGTTGCACCAGTGCACTTTTGTATTCTTTTAAAACTGCACTGGGGCAATTTTTTGACAGCACCAAAACAGTGTCAGTGGAAAACGAGTGGCCCACTAAATTTCTCAAAATTAAAAATGTAGTTTAGATTTTTGTGTGTTGTGGTTAATGACCTATTAGCATAGTACTTAAGTAATTTGTCAAGACTTATTTTTATTTCGCGAATTTGGACCTACTTTGCTGTGAATGGCACTGCACGCCACTGCACTGACCTACGGTACTACGCATCACTAGTCTTGACGGGTTGGTTTCTATAAATTGACGGCGACGGGATGCGATAAGCAATCAAGTATTCTAACAGGCGGCCTTGTAGTATTCTACTGATCAATGTAAAGCTTTTTTTAGGTTAGTATAAATATCTGACTTTTTCCCTTGAAAGCGAGGAAAAAAGAACTAATTTAGTTTGGTTGAAACACTGGTCGAAAGACAAATATTAGGCGAGGCTAGTTTAGGTTAGTTTTCCTAATAAATCTGACTTAATCTAAAGTAATTAGTTGGAAAAATCAGACGATACTAGGGACTTACTGCATTGGAATATGACAGTTAATCTTTCAACAAAAGGATTTTGTTTACTATACAAACTGAAATAAATACTGTCGACTTTAGTTATAGATAAATAAAAAATACAACTTAGTTTTAAGTTCGACTTTGGTATGTCAATTTTGAAAGATTCACCTACAATAATAAAAAATAAATAAATAAATCTGTCAAAATACTACCTGACACTATTATTGCATGACTTTATTCCAATAAGTTCCTATTATTGATGTAGGTATAGTGCTGTAGATGATTAAAAGGTATAAAAATATAGCGCGACAGAAAAAACATCTTGTTTTAATCTGGGATTACTTCTTTATAAACAACATTTGTTGGTGTAGTATTCAAGATGCCATAACTGGTAAAAATGCTCAAATTGAGCTGTATGCTTATAGGTTCCTTCTACTAAGCCGCTAAGCGCCTTTACCTAAAATATATTTTGTGCATAAGATTCAGGTTCATTTTTAAGGGCTTATTAAGGCGATTCACTCCTTGTCTCATTATCTATTTTATTTAGATGATGTTTTACTTGACAGTATTCGGTTAGTAGTCCGCCCACTAACCTTAGGTAATTTCAGTTTAGTTTCAAAAGTTGTTGAATTTTTTGATGATATCGCTTTGTACCGTTTTGTTTGCCTTTGTCTGTTGTCTAGAGCAAGCCCCCCAACTGATCCATTTTCAATTTATTCAATTTTCTTTGTAGATTTTTTCTTCATACTAGACTAATTGCTTTTTCGTTACCTTTAATGTTTTGGTGTTGGTAGATGTTGTTTATTTAAAGTATGTGCACTCCTAGCTTCGACACACCAAAATATGTAGATGGTCATGTTTGGGCATATTATGTTTATTCATTTTTGGTCTATTAATATGTTACTTGCGAGTAGTTTTGCTTGAATATGATGAACATTTTGCGCAGTGACAACAAAAGGTTATAGTTGGAAATAACTAACAGGCAGAGCTTAAAGCTACGACGTATTATGCTCTGAGTTTCGATTAAAAGCTAGGGTCAATTGACTTAAGAATGACTGACGATTTGGAAACCTCTTTGAAAATCAGGAATTTTTTTACGTATTTAAAGTCTCCTTAAAATTGTAGTACTTTTTTATGTAATTAAAAAAAAACAAGAGTTTTGACAAACATTTTGAGTTTATTTTTAAAAAAATTTTAAATTAATTAACAAAATTTTAATTGTCGGATGTAATTTTTAAGGAAGCAAGAATTTAAAATAAATTGTACTTTTTAACTCTGTATCTATCTTAAAAATAAAAAGAGCAAAATGTAAGTAAAAGGATTTTTTTTACCTTCTTCACCATTCCTTTAAGTTTGGTGCATCGGTTATGATACACCCTATACAATAGGGCGCTGGGTGTTTAGTCAACCAATTGCGAGTGATTAGTTGCTCCCAACTATTAGCGCCCAACCAATTACGCGCGGATAATTGCAGGCGACCAAATACGCCCAACCATTAACGTAATACAAATTGTGCTCAGAGAAATGCGCGCAAAAACCGAACAGCTCATCTTTATTTCAGAGTCTTAACCAACCTATAACCAATTCAAATTGCCCTATCCAGCCGGTGTGGACTAGGGGCAGAAGATATTTGATTAATTGACTCTTATACAAAAAAACTATCCTGATCTGATTAGGAAGGTTAGGATAAGAACCTAACTGGGCCTTCTATCAACTATCCTCGGCCTCTTGCTCTCCTCGAGTGGACAGGGCAATTTGACTTGGTTATAGGTTGGTTAAGACTCTGATATAAATATAGGCGCGCAATGCGCGGTTTTTCCGCGTAATTTTAGCGCATTTGCAGGAGCGTTTGTATTAGAACCGGTTATAAAAATTTGTAAAAATGGGCTTTTAATTTTGCGATATTAGTTGTGTGCCTTTGTCCGCGCGAACTGAGTTGTACACTAATGGTTGCGCGCATTTTTCCGCACGCAAATGACCTGCCCGCTATTAACCCAGTGCCCTATATAAGTATTCGCTAGGTAATACAAAATATAAGGTATTTTATTAGCAATTATTCGCATTGTGGTACTTAACACCATAGATACATAAAATTCCAATAACCCCGGCGGCAACCCATGTAGACAATGAGCGGATTTTAAAGAAGCTTTGTAAAATAAATACTAAATGTATTTATGGAAAACTGCTTAAGTATATCCTTTACAAATCCCGCACGTAGGTCCTCAAGAAAGCCAGTTTTATGCTAAATTAAACTAAATATGTGCCTAATATTAACGGCTCGTAATGAATACTTTACGCAATGAAAGTTACCGTGGGTATTGGAGTATTTTGAATAAGCTTTAAGTATCATGTAACGGTTATTAATTTGTTATTCTGCAAGGGCGTTTCTATCCAATAGATAGTAATTTGAAAGTCGGCGGTCTATAATTGTTTAAAATCGGTATACCGATATCAGGCACTCCGGGCCTTCAAAATTTACCCTGCACACACAGAGGATAAAAATCAATCCGTTTTGAACTATGTATGTGATAATACTGAATACAAAGACTAAGATAGAAAATATCAGTGTATAATAAAAAAAACTTGCAAAATTTGATAGTGATTGATCTATATTGATATATAGTATAGCAAGATTAATAAATTTGGTTAAATTATTATGAATAAATTATATTAATAAAAAAAAAGCTTAAAGCTAATTACGTACACACACTCTCAAAATATCAATTTTTAAAGTCATTTGCTTAAGAGAAAAAAAAACATATTTTAAACGCTAGTTAACATTTCCTAACTTTCAGCATCCACTTATCAAAATTACAACCATAAAATAATTTCGATCGTTCAGAACCGATAAGCTGACGACCGTGCGCCGCCGCGCTTATTGGTTAAAATTTTAAGTCTACGCCAGCGTTGATGTGATGGTTTGGTTCAAACAATTATTCTGAAGCCTCGTATTTATTTCGGCTGCCCTACTTAAAAACGAAGTAACTGACATTTTGGTCAAAATTGAGTTATTTACACGAATTGACTTGTTGTTGTTCGGCGAACTTTTTGGTATAAAAATCATTTTAATCGGACAATATATAACAAAGTTACGACATCGTCCGAACAAAGTAACTACACAAACATCCCTGGGCTGGCGATTAAGAAACACAGTAATTTACACTTAAGATAAAAAACGCTGTAACTGCTTTGCAGTTACTGCGTTTCTGTTAATTTTTTTCTGTTACAGTTTTTCTAGATCATTTTTTTATTTTTTTTGTTTCAGTGTAAAAACAAAGTAATTGCATTTCGCGATTTTGAAAGGAAGTAACTGCAATCAATTTTAGTTACTTCGTATCTTTGTATTTTTTATTCATCATTCGCCCACCGCGAAACGATCAAGAAACACAGTAACTGCAGTACAGTTACTTCTTTTCTCTGTCGTTTTAACGCAGTTACTTTGTTTCTACATGCATCTGCTTGTTATTTATCCCTCCTTTGAATCAAAAAACCAGTAAAAATTGAGAGACTCTTGCCACGGTTTTAGTTCAATTTGATCGTTCATAGAGCAAGGACTATGTCGGGTTCTACAGTATATAGATCGCGAACGAAGGCCCTGATGCAAAATGCGTTGCAAAATGAGAAAAACGAAGAACAGTGGAAAAGAAAAGATTGGTAAGAAAATATTTACTTTTAACTTTCGACGCGAAGCGAAAAAAATACTGTCTGTCTGCAGTCTGCAGCCGCATAGCTCCCAAACTAGTAAACCGATTTCGATGTGTTTTTTTTTCTGTTGATAGATTTCTTGGGAAGTGTTGCTAGCTATTCTTGATCGAAACCAGCTCAGTAGTTCTGGAGACAATAAGCTTTATTTACACTGATGTCGAGTAATCGGGGTTTTAAAAAAAAATATTTTGCTTATTTTTCTATTGTGTTAGTAAACTGTCACGTAAAATTGCCTTCAAAATAGAAACAAACATGGGTGGTTGCTAAACTATGCCAATGCGCGCCGGGGCAACAAAAATGTTTGTTTCTTAGAAAACTATTGTTTCTACAATAGTCTGACAAAGTTTCACAGAACTATTCCATTGGTTTCAGATTGATGCATTGCCATTATTCCCTACAGTAAAGTATGAAACATCACTATGTTTTTTGGGATCCATTGAGAGTTCTCAAGAAAAGGAAAAATACAGAAGAGTAATGATGGTTGCTCAATTACAACGATGAATGCGAGAGCACGTTCGACGACAGTGATAGGGACGAAACGTACATACCAACTAATACCAGCAGTAGTAGCAATAGTGACATTGAGCCCGAAATAAAGAGGAAAAGTAGACAAACTAGGTCACAGGTTGAATGATTTTATCTCATACTAGTGTTTACAATGTAAATCATTTTACTTTTTTTTACTGGTTATCGGTAAATAGGTATCAAACTAATTTTATTTCTTTAAGACAACAGACAGTGGAGGTAAGGTAAGGTAAGTAAGTGCTGCAGAAAAAATCAGTTCAATTTTGAATGAAAACCGAAACGTTTGGGAAACATAATTATTATTAAATATTTGACATTGACCGATACCCAGTTAGAAAAATTGTACATTTCCGAGAAAAGAGAAAGAAGTTTATTTTTTACAATTAATATGGGTACAAAGGAAACAGTAATTTGTAATCAATTTTATATTATTGTAGCGTTTTTAGACAGCTAACATAGCTACGGTAGCTGTTCGCCGGAGAGCACTGTGGGATTTAAATAAAGTGGTACAAAAATTAACAGAGAAGGTAATTGAAAATATGAATTATTTACTTTAACAAAAATGTTGAGCGCCACCCAATTTTATGTATATAAATATCTCGGGAACTAAAGATCATATCTGGTAAAATTAGGAAACCCAGTATTATTTAATTTGATTGGATAGTCGTTATGTTCTCGAGATTATTGTAATCTGGTGATATTTAATTAACTGAAGTCAGTTAAATATCTCCAGAACTAAATATATTAAATACTGACTGTGTAGGTAGGTAATGGATATTTTAAAAATTAAAATAAATGTGATTATATGACAATTTCTAAATTTATTGTCTAAAACCTAAAAAGATTTTACAAAAGTAACAATATTTTATTCTAGTCTTTCTCTAAGTTTTAACCTAGAAACTACCGAAAAAAAAAAATTAAATCTAAGATGATTTTGACGTGTTATCATCACCGCAATTTACGTAACGCAAGCAGAGGCAACCTGTAAAAATTCATGAATTTTAAGTAGGCGCAGCGCAGATTTTAAACTGTACTTTTTATCAAAATCATCTCTAAAAAAAATAGAGATTCTATAAATAATAGCGAAAATTTACACATCTGTGCGTGACTTATTTCTTTATAAAAACCTGCAAAACCATAACTTCTTTAAGCTCCATGTAGTGGAAATAGCTGTATTTCTGCCGCGTACTGGTGACAGAAGTAATCTGGTCATGCAATGACCCGTTTCATAATGACGTAACTTTTGACTACGAGGTTTTACTCTAAATTTTGACTTCTATCTGGCAAGACAAACGTTGACTCTTGACACGTATCTTGTGACTAAGCTTTGACTCGTACCTGGCACCCTATATAGAGAAAATATCTTACTTAGTTTCTCTATATTAGCACCATGTAATTTGTTAGTTTATTAATTTTAGAATATACATGTTAATTTTATTTTGAATAAAAGTTTATTTTCTTAAGTCTTCAGAGTATTTTTATTTAATTGTTAAGAGATAGAAATATAGAGTTTATTTTTCCTTACCTCAACCTTGAGGGTAACTCCTAAAGATAAGCTCTCCACATAGTTTTAATATCGAGGAAGTTGTTGGGAAAATAAATCGCTTTCTGGCAGCAACAGGTAAAATTGATTTTGCAACACAACAACCAAGACAGCAACACCGCTGCGCTCATTGATACCAAGATAGCCTGTGAGCAAGAAAAAAAATCTCACATTAGTAAGGCTAAATTTTGAGGATGTCTTTCGACAAGCACAAACAATAAACGGATAAATTTATAAGGAATATAAGTAGGTACTTACATAATTTCAGATAATCCTTCACTCAACACAAAAACAGAATATGGTTTTAACTAAATACAGCTCATCAGAACTTTCAATTGAAATCACTTAAATGTGAGCTGTGAGAAAATCTGCCGGTGGCGATTTGAAAATCACACATATAGTTGGCCGATATTTCCCACACTGAAACCTTTGTCTCCGTGCAGCAAGTTTGCCCCCAGATCTCCAAACTCAGGAGCAAAAAATGTCCTCGCATTTGTTCGATGTAGATACACCATGTATTTTCTCGATATTTGAAAACCGTGACCAGTGGCTCCTAACAAGTTTTATTATTTTAAATTAAACTAAAATTTTGCCAGTGACCGTCAAAAGGTTTTGCACATTTAATGATCATGATGAAATGTTGCAGATTAAATTTAATGAATTATATAAGACATCTCGTCTTTACTACTATAAAAAAAATATACGAATTATTATAAAATTATTTATGATAATAAAATGTTTTTAAATAGAATTTAAGGTACTAAAAATAATCGAATGTAGCATTTTTAAGAAAATAAGGGCTGGGAAATAAAAATGCTACACAGCCCCCCTCCTAAAAGCAATAATAGTTTTGTCTTGATGATCCATAATCATCGTGACAAAAATATTAAATCTATTTTACATAAACTAATGTCGATTTCTTTATGCCTTTAACTTGAAACTTAATATCTAACGCGTATTAAACGTCCTGAAAGGAGACAAAATCGGTAGGTCATAATGGAGTAGGCTCTAAATCGGTATGTTCCTTTCCAAGCAAAGAATAAAATCAACAAAAGAATAACACCAAAAGCTATGTACAAACACGGAAATCGAAATTGGAAGGATAACTATTCCTACACATTGGTGCACCGCAATGGTAAGAGATAGACTTAGTCTAAATTTTCTTGGTCAGACAGTTCTGAAGGATTTTCAGAATCTGACTGATTAATATCATATTCTTGATAAGGTTTTAGGTCTTTTATATGCCAATTTTTAACCATACGACCGGAATCAACCTCACGCAAATCATACACTAAACGAGAAATTTTCTTCTTAACTGTACATAATATGTACCTAGGAGCAAGTTTAGCCATAAAGCGCTTTCCAGCGTCTGAGAGAATTTTATTTCTTCTCCAGACATAGTCTCCTACTTTAAACTCAATATCTCTTTTTCTTAAATTATACGATTTACTATTTCGCTCATAAGCTGCGTGCAGCTTTTGTCTAACTTCGGAATAAATTTCCTTCATACCCTTCAAATTTGCAGCATAACCATTTCTATCGCCTGGGAGAATTTCAACATCTTTATGTATGGAACCCGAGGTTAACTTATAAAAATCAGCATGTGAAGGAATGTGTCTACCGAAATTTAAAAATGCTGGGGTGTAGCCATGAACTTCATGCTTACTAGTGTTAATAGCATGTTGACATTTAGCTATATCAATATCCCAATCTGTATGTGATTCTACAAAACAACGAATTATTGTTCCAGCAGTCCGGTTATTCCTTTCAACATAATTGCATTGAGGTGAATACACAGCAGTATACCAAACCTTTTCAATACCATAATTGCTACAAAGATCACGGAAACTTTTGGCTTTAAAACAACCATTATCTGCAATTACCAAATTACTAACTCCATAAACCAAAAATACTTGTTCTTCCAGAAACTTATTTATTGGACCAATTTTTGCAGAACGAAGAGGGCATATTAGTTGGTACTTTGTAAACCAATCGCTAACTACAAGAATAAATCGATTTTTTCTCTTTGACAGAGGAAAAGGTCCCATTAGATCAAGGGCAACCATTTCAAATGGATAGCTAATTTTCTTTTCTTTACCCATGAGTCCCATTTGTCGAGTATTTGAAGCTTTTTGAGAACCACAAACCTTACAAGACTTGCAATATCGAAGGACATCTCTTCTCATTTTAGGCCAATAATATAGTTCCTGTACACGAGACAAAGTTTTAAAGAAACCAAAATGTCCTGAAGTTTTCTCATCATGAGAACATTTTAACACGCTTACTCTCTGATGTTTAGGAACTAAGAATTTCCATTCAGGAAGACTAGTTTTTACATAAGATTTTTCTGGAATGAACTTGTAAACTAAATCACCATCAACTTTCCACTGTGGAAACATTTCAGGATCAGAACGAATTTTGGATCGAAGATCTACATACCAGTTATCATTTTGCTCTAAATCTATCTCAACTAACGATACTTCCGGAGGAATGCGAGACAATGCATCAGGTACCACATTTGACGTACCCTTTCTGTGTACCAATTCGAAATTATGTTCTCGTAACTTAACAGCCCATCGAGCCAACTTACCACTTGGATTTTTCATATTATTTAACCACAACAAGGAATAGCAGTCTGTGATTACCGTGAACTTACTTGCACCTTCTACGTAACAGCGAAAACGTTCTATTGCAAAGATTACTGCCAAACACTCCTTTTCTACAGTAGAATAATTTCTCTCTGTTCTGGACAAACTCCTACTGGCATAAGCGATTACCTTCTCCTCGCCATCTAAAATCTGTGTCAGAACACCACCTAGACCTACATTTGACGCGTCACACTGTATCGTGAACATCTCACTATAGTCTGGCTGTGCTAAGACTGGAGCGGAAACCAACAGCTGCTTGACCTTGACAAACGACTCCTCCGCCGCTTCAGACCAAGTGATCGGCTGATTTTTCTTTTTTCCTTTTAAAAGATCATTGATTGGAGCCATTAAAGTAGCAAAATATTTGACAAAACGACGGTACCAAGAACAAAGACCTATCCAACGTTTTATCTCCGTGGTAGTTCGAGGCCTGGGGTAGTTAATCATACAAGAAACTTTCTCAGGATCTGTTCTAAGAGAGTTTGAGCCAATAATAAAGCCAAGGAACTTGACTTCTGTCTTGAAGAACTCCGATTTTTCAAGGTTAATTGTAAGATTTGCCTCTTTCAATTTTAAACGGACTTCCTCCAGTAACTTTAAATGTGATTCTAAATCCGAACTGGCCAAACAAAGGTCATCAAGATAGGAATAGATATTAGGATATTTCGCACCAAAAATAGAATCAATTAACCTTTGTTGAGTTTGCGCAGCATTGCACAAACCAAAAGGAACCCTTTTAAACTGAAAGGATCCTCTACCTACAACAGAAAATGCAGTTTTTTGTTTGGATTCATTATCGAGAGGAATTTGCCAAAATGCCTTCCGAAGATCGATTGAAGAAATATACTTAGCACCTCTTAACATGCTCAAAATAGAATTTATATTAGGTAGTGGGTATGTATCGTGAACTGTGACGTCATTTAAGCCACGCCCATCGAAGCAGAAGCGAAATTCACCGTTGGCCTTCTTCACCAGTAGTACTGGGCTGCACCAAGGGCTATTTGAAGGTTCTATAACCCCAAGTCTTAACATATCATCAATTTCGTCGTTCAAAATTTTAGACATATAGGGTGAAAGTGGGTAAGGACGTTTCCTAAAGGGCTTTGCACTCCCTGTATCAATTATCAACTTTAATTGATCAGTACAACCTATATGGTCTTTACTAGAAATATCTTCAAATGATTTTATAACTGATTCCGCTCTTAGACGGTCAGACTCACTCAAAGAATCTAAAGAATGCAGAAAACTAAAAACTTTATTAGAATCCGGCACTGAAATAACATTTAACTCATTTTCAGTAAAACCGCATTGAACATGCCACGAATTTGCTTTAAAATCCACACAAATCTGAAAAAGCTTTGCAAAATCGCTTCCGAAAATGAAAGCTTGGGGTAGTGCAGAGACAACTAAAGCTCTTACAATTCGACATGTTTGGCCTACATAAATAGGTAAATCTACCTCACCATCAACGATTTTACGAGATCCATCGGCTGTACAAATTTTCTCAAAAGAGGAGTGCCTAATCTCCAAGTCAAAATGTTTTAAAATTTCAATTCCAGGGGAACCTACTACGGAACTAGTAGCACCCGAATCTAATAAAACGGTTATATTTTGATCATATAACTTAACTTGTATATAAGGGCGATTATCTAAGGGCTTTTCTATAAAAAGAGGGGAAATTTTATTTACACGCGACTGTTTGAAAAATTTTGATACAGTATTTTTCCATTCTTCCCAATCAGCTAAACTAAATTTATTTTTATACCAGTGCATGAACCACTAAAATGCACCTTCTTATTTAGTTTTTTGAACAAGATGGACAATTGCTAACTCGAACATCTGGAGCACCACATTTGTAACAAAATAATTTTCTCTTTAATTTGCAATCAGAAAAAAACATGATTTAACTGACCGCAGTTGAAACAAGTTATTGGTTCTCGGTGCCTTTGTGAAGGCCCTTCAGAATGTTCAAGGTCATTATTGCTTCTATTTAAAGGTTTCGAATTATTTCTTTCTTTTTGAAAATTAAAATTTCTATTATTTTTATGTTTAGAAAAATCATTATGTTTTTTAAATTGTTTTTGTTGATTCTCTTTTTTAAATTCGAAATTTCTAGATTTAAAATTAGAATCGGTTCTATCGTTACCATAAAGAGTAGAAATATTGTGATAAGAATCGTACTGTAAAATATTTGATTCGTCAATTTTCCTACAACTATCAATCAGTTCATCGACTGTATTAAAATCTGAAATAGCAAGACGACTAGCATAGCCAAATAATAAATTTTTACGAACATGTTTTACTTTTGTGCTTTCATGAGGAGGACGAGATAATCTGTTAAATAGAACTTCCAAATGACCACAAAAAATATGAACAGACTCGTTTTGTTTTTGCTTCCTTGCCCGAATCTCTGTCCAGACAACCTCATCATTTTCTGACAACAAAAAATCTTTTTTTAATCGCTCTACCAATGAATCCCAATTTGTAAGTGTACTTTTAATTCTCCTATACCAAACGAATGCGTTCGTATTTATAAAAAACTCAACTGCTGATTGAAAAAGTTCGTCATTACTGACTTTTCGAGAAGCTGCCAATTCACTAACGCGTTCTAAAAATGAATAAAGATTTCTCGGATCTCCGTTAAATTTTATACCCCATTCTGAGATAGGAATATTTTTAGAATTACAAGAAATCACCGGTGGTGCAACATTAATTACTGGAGTTTGAAAAGTTGGAAAGAGAGGGGATGTCGGTCTCTGATTTCCCTTAGTTGATTTTTCTATCAAATCATCCTCCAATTTAAGATAAGTAGCTTTAGTTTCCTTTTTAAAATTTGTTACCTCTACAGTATTATCTTCCGTATCAGTAACCGTAGCTTTTAATCGTTCGAGCCTCTGGCTCACGTGAGCAATACGCGACAAAAGTTTGACAAAAATCGAATCTTGACAGGTTCCTTCAAAATCTTCAATCTGTTCTGTAATTGAATCAACTGAAGTCTTAATTGCTTCTTTTTCAATAGAAAATGTATATTTATATGCATCTGGTACAACACATTTGCCTGGTTGAATTTTTTCCTTAGCTAAAAGACGCGCAAGTACTTTTCGCTTATCTGGGGTAGGTCTAGCTATACCAACATCTCTAATTTGTAGTTCATAATCTAACTCCGCTTCGGTCAAGTGTGAAGCACTTTTAATTACGTAATCCATTTTAAAAATGTTTTAAAATATATGAATGATTCAATTTTGAAACTATATAGTA
Source organism: Aspidapion aeneum (assembly GCA_963576565.1). Lineage (NCBI taxonomy): Eukaryota > Metazoa > Arthropoda > Insecta > Coleoptera > Brentidae > Aspidapion > Aspidapion aeneum. The sequence continues at coordinate 30,712,441 of OY755041.1, forward strand.
AAAAAAATTAAATGAAAAATATTTTGAGGGATATCAATTTAGAGAAAATATTTGCGAAATACAAAAGGTATAAAGTCTTTGCCACAAAAAAAATCAATAAAAACGAAGTTAAAATTTTTATTTTTTATTTTTGTGTGGTATCAATTTAATGATTTTTTGTTACAGAAAATAAAAATTTCTAAGTTTCTCAGTAGCAGTTGCTCGCTAGTTCTCATAGGAAAATGATAAAAAAATATTTATGCAATTTTAAAAAAAATCTTTGAGGTATCAAAATAGCGATCGAAATCCCTAGATAATAAAAAGTTAGGTTTTACTAAACCTTCTTTGTAAAAGCCGCATTTACATATTCAAGTTTTAAAATCTAATGTTCTAGCGAACCTATGCAAATAAATTTGGACAATATCCAAGCTATAATTTAATGCTTTCAAAAAATTAAGCTGTCAAAAAAATTTTTAGCTTTCAAAAAAAATACCTAAAATCATATAAGCTCAAACTCAATATTACCAAATTTTGCCGGACACGAGTCAACCAAATAGCGTATAATTTTTTTTGCAATATCTCTCTAATGCTACGCTATTTACGTACGCTAAATCTCTATAATGCATTGACTCTTATGCTCACCTAAAATAAAAGAATACGCCTCGAAATGTTAAATTAAAAAACCAAGACTTGACGCGGTCTTGTTTTCTTGTTTAAAAAAATACAATCGATTTTTATAAAGTGTTGTTGTCAAGCGCAAAAAACATAACTTTTTATGAGCCACATTTTTCTTTTGCATGCTACTTTTAATTTTAAGCAGCAAGAATTATTTTTAAAGCCTGTATAGAAAAACTTTTATTTATTTGACTAGAATAAAATATTTTCTGTTTAAAAATTATTAATTTCTATTTTGCTATTAGATCTCGTTCTCTAAGTATATACAAAACACACCTTGCCTACAGTCAGTTTATCAAAAAATAACTTCAAAAATAACAAGGAAAATTTTTTCAAATAAAAAAATATTTTGTAGTTCCTCTTCCCACTCTGCTAAGCTTGGTTTTACAGGAAAGCCCCACGTTGGGCGCCATAAATATGTGTAGCGTTTTTAGACAGCTAACATAGCTACGGTAGCTGTTCGCCGGAGAGCACTGTGGGATTTAAATAAAGTGGTACAAAAATTAACAGAGAAGGTAATTGAAAATATGAATTATTTACTTTAACAAAAATGTTGAGCGCCACCCAATTTTATGTATATAAATATCTCGGGAACTAAAGATCATATCTGGTAAAATTAGGAAACCCAGTATTATTTAATTTGATTGGATAGTCGTTATGTTCTCGAGATTATTGTAATCTGGTGATATTTAATTAACTGAAGTCAGTTAAATATCTCCAGAACTAAATATATTAAATACTGACTGTGTAGGTAGGTAATGGATATTTTAAAAATTAAAATAAATGTGATTATATGACAATTTCTAAATTTATTGTCTAAAACCTAAAAAGATTTTACAAAAGTAACAATATTTTATTCTAGTCTTTCTCTAAGTTTTAACCTAGAAACTACCGAAAAAAAAAATTAAATCTAAGATGATTTTGACGTGTTATCATCACCGCAATTTACGTAACGCAAGCAGAGGCAACCTGTAAAAATTCATGAATTTTAAGTAGGCGCAGCGCAGATTTTAAACTGTACTTTTTATCAAAATCATCTCTAAAAAAAATAGAGATTCTATAAAATAATAGCGAAAATTTACACATCTGTGCGTGACTTATTTCTTTATAAAAACCTGCAAAACCATAACTTCTTTAAGCTCCATGTAGTGGAAATAGCTGTATTTCTGCCGCGTACTGGTGACAGAAGTAATCTGGTCATGCAATGACCCGTTTCATAATGACGTAACTTTTGACTACGAGGTTTTACTCTAAATTTTGACTTCTATCTGGCAAGACAAACGTTGACTCTTGACACGTATCTTGTGACTAAGCTTTGACTCGTACCTGGCACCCTATATAGAGAAAATATCTTACTTAGTTTCTCTATATTAGCACCATTTAATTTGTTAGTTTATTAATTTTAGAATATACATGTTAATTTTATTTTGAATAAAAGTTTATTTTCTTAAGTCTTCAGAGTATTTTTATTTAATTGTTAAGAGATAGAAATATAGAGTTTATTTTTCCTTACCTCAACCTTGAGGGTAACTCCTAAAGATAAGCTCTCCACATAGTTTTAATATCGAGGAAGTTGTTGGGAAAATAAATCGCTTTCTGGCAGCAACAGGTAAAATTGATTTTGCAACACAGCAACCAAGACAGCAACACCGCCGCGCTCATTGATACCAAGATAGCCTGTGAGCAAGAAAAAAATCTCACATTAGTAAGGCTAAATTTTGAGGATGTCTTTCGACAAGCACAAACAATAAACGGATAAATTTATAAAGAATATAAGTAGGTACTTACATAATTTCAGATAATCCTTCACTCAACACAAAAACAGAATATGGTTTTAACTAAATACAGCTCATCAGAACTTTCAATTGAAATCACTTAAATGTGAGCTGTGAGAAAATCTGCCGGTGGCGATTTGAAAATCACACATATAGTTGGCCGATATTTCCCACACTGAAACCTTTGTCTCCGTGCAGCAAGTTTGCCCCCAGATCTCCAAACTCAGGAGCAAAAAATGTCCTCGCATTTGTTCGATGTAGATACACCATGTATTTTCTCGATATTTGAAAACCGTGACCAGTGGCTCCTAACAAGTTTTATTATTTTAAATTAAACTAAAATTTTGCCAGTGACCGTCAAAAGGTTTTGCACATTTAATGATCATGATGAAATGTTGCAGATTAAATTTAATGAATTATATAAGACATCTCGTCTTTACTACTATAAAAAAAATATACAAATTATTATAAAATTATTTATGATAATAAAATGTTTTTAAATAGAATTTAAGGTACTAAAAATAATCGAATGTAGCATTTTTAAGAAAATAAGGGCTGGGAAATAAAAATGCTACATTATTCTAGGGTCGAAGTTTAAGCAAACCAAAACGTAAATTACACAACGAAGGAGAGGCAAACAGAAGGGAACTTCAAGAAAAAATTCACAATCTAGCTGATGTAATGTTGAAATGTGAGTTAGCTTAGTCTATTACTGATTTCATATAATATATTTTAGGATAAAGAAAACTTCAGTCCCGAGCAACACTACAGTACTACAGAAGCTGGTGTCAGAGAAGTACGTATCCGATTCTCCAAGTTAGCTAATGAGAAACATGTAACAACAGGCTTGTGTTTTTTTAATTAAAAAACTTCTGTTTATTTTAGGCCTGTTTAAAGAACTTGCAATAAATTGCACAGAATGATTATACTGGTGAGGTAAGAGAAAAAAATTACCTAGAAATGGGACTTAATGCAGTACCGAACAGTAAAGAGGTATTGCAGCATTATGTGCAAGAAGAAGAAGCGAATGATTTAGAAGAAGCTGAGCACAGTGGGAAAAGAGATGCGATTTCACAGGAAATCCAAAATGATCAAATGGGACACCGGAATGATCAGGAGCAAAAAGACTTAACAACAACTGGAAAAGGAAAAAATAAAAAAAAACAAACAGAAAACACAAAAGCAAAAAGAAAAGCACCCTATGAGAGATAAGTGCAATGGGAAATGCAGAAAAGACTGTCTTTCTCTAACAGAAGAAGAAATAAAGGAATTATGGGGTAGTTTCTGGTCACTTGATTATACTTCGCGAAGAAAATGGTTAAGCAAACATATTACTCTGATTCCCGTGAAACGAAGATCGCTTAACGCAGAAAAAAAAGAAATGAGAGTAGACTATTCTCCTTACCATTTTCTGATGGAACAGAACATAATTTGTGCCGTTTCACCTTTTTAAATACATTGGGCTACACAAGTGACTCGGTGTTAACTCATTTGGTATATTCTATAAAGACAGCTTCCTGTGGCTCTATGGTCAAGGAAAGAAGAGGAATTAATCCAAAAGATTACCTCAGAGTTGATGTTGCGCCGATTGAAACTCATATTAATAGCTTCAATCCCTGTGTGAGTCACTACAGGCGCAAAAATGCTCCTAACGTGCAATATTTACCAAGAGAATTGACAGGAATACGAATGTTTAAGGATTTTAGGCAGAAAAATCCAACTTTTAAATGTAAAATCGATGTATACAGAAGAGTTTTAAATAAAATGAACATAAGTTTCTGGAGAATAAAATAAAAGACGCAGACGCAGACGCAAACGCAATTGCTGATACTCACCAGATAAAAGAAAATTTGAAAAAACACAAGAATAAACCAAAACAGGCAGAAATTTTGTACAGCAAAGATTCAGAAGAAGCAGCACAAAGTAAACGTGATGGTATAGTATGGTGATAGGTATTATTCAATGGATTTACAAAACGTGATAATTTTGCCAGTAATGCCTCAGTGCAAAACAAGCTTCTTGACCAGCAGACTGATCGTTTTTAATGAAACATTTGCTTCTATTAGCAAAAAATCTACATATAGTAGCTACTGTGTAATATGGCACGAGGCATTGGGCAATAGAAAGGCGGAAGCAATAGTGGATTCGATTTTTTCTGTGATAGATAAAGAGAGGGATGTCAAAGAATTTGTATTTTGGACTGACAACTGTACAAGTCAAAACAAAAATTATGTACTTTACACCGCGCTAGTTGAGAAAGTTAACTCACAGACAGGTCCAAACAAAATAACTTTTAGATATCTTACCAAGGGTCATACGCATATGACAGCCGACGGTATACATGGAAATATTGAGAAAGATAAATGTTTATGACCTTGAAGATCTTTTAAACCTGGTTCAAGAATCTAGAAAGAAGGTTGAAGTTATACGCCTTGAAAAAAACTGATGATCCCATTAAATCATTTACGCTTAACAATGTTTTTGAAAAGGGTAGCTATACGGTCGACGGTGATTTTGGTGATGAATTACAAGAAATTTATTTGTTTCAAAATAAATTTATAGCTTCTTTGTCTTGCGTCGATGGAGATTCAGCAGCTAAAACTATTCTCCCTGTCAGAGGAATCAATTCAATAAAAAAAAATATTAACTGGATTGGTCCCGCTAATGCCTGCCAATAGGAGAGAATTTTGGGTCAATTTACCTGAATCTAATGCATCTGCCGACCTGACAAATAATGAGCAGTATGTGGAAGATGCAGGAGATGATTAGTTTGTTCGTTTCAGTTTTTTGTGATTCATTTTGAAACTCTTGTGCGTAGCTGTATTATAGCTCAACCAAAAACTAATTCAAGTAGTGTTACTTTAATTTTCATAACAATAAAAATATAATGAATCAGTGTGTTTTTATATGAGACATTGAGTTTACGAATTATTATTAAAAAGACACAGAAACAAAGTAAGGGCAGTTACTGTGTACGTTGTTGTGAAACAAAATTTCCAAAAAATGTCTATAAAATGATCTTAAAACAAAGCAAAGGCCAATACTTTGTTTTTTTGCAAGACACATGTAAGAAACTATAAGATGAAAAATGTTTACTACAAAGTAGTGACGCTTACTTTGTTACTTCATATTTGAACTATGTAGTAGTATATGTGAATAACGAAGAAAAAACAGTTTTTGCTTTGCCTGTCTCTTAATATTGATTAAAGTGGAGCAAAAACTTATCGGAATTCTACATTAAAATTTCATTCATGACATAACACAAAAACAAATTCAATAAGTATTAAAATGTCAAGCGGCAAAAGAAAAATCACAAAATGCCATTTTTCTCAGTTTTAACAAAAATACAATTACTTTGTTTTTAAATCGGGCAGCCGATTTGAGGCAGAATTCGCATGCCTCGTTGTGTGGCTGAACGAGCTTAAGTACAGGGTCATTGGTATATTTGCGTGGCCTTTATTAAGGGTCTATGTAGGTAACCTTAGTCCGTATAGACCATTCTTCAAAGGACTCTGCTATTATTAAGAGCACCGCATAAGCAGAGCACGTCACTTTAAAATCGCAAATGACTGCGAAGACACTTACCTTGAATAGGGACAATTACTGCGCAGATAAGCATTCCATAAAATGAAGAAATACCCATCTCGAGAAACATGTAGTAGGTAATCAGCATTGCTTGTAAGGGAGACAACCATAAATAATGCAAGAAGATTGGGGCGACATCAAATCTGTTTACGTCATTTGACATAAGGTTTACAGCGTTGCCCACTGTCGTTCCCCCCAAAGATGTCAGGCGTAATCTGAGAGCCTACAACATCACAATATCTATTATAAATAGTTTCATAGTAGTTATTTTTTATACAATGTGTCCGTAAAGTCTGGAAACATCGAATTTCTGAGAAAATCGTAACTTTTTTAGAAAAAACCTCGGACACGTCGATTTTTATTTAAAAAAAGGATTCAGAAATTTTTTTTAATATACAGGGTGTCTCAAAAAAAAAAGATATGACATAAACTTATATTTTTTCAAATGGAACACCCTGTATATTATTACATATTTGGATACCCCAAGTCATTTGAAGTATTTCTTGTCAAGCAATATACAGGGTGTTCCATTTGGAAAAATGTAAGTTTATGTCGTATCTTTCTTTTTGAGTTACCCTGTATAATAACGCATTTTTTTTTGAATCTTCTTTTTAAATAAAAATCGACAAGCTTTTTTCTAAAAAAAATTTTCGGAAATTCGATGTTTCCAGACTTTATGGACACATTGTATAACTTGTTTAAATAAACCGCGTGATAATATATGAGTAGTTTATTCCAAATTTATTTTTGCTTTTTATTATTAATAAATACACAAGTAGGAGGTAGACAAAGTTCTGAAGTATGAAAATTAATTTTTACTGTAAAAATCCAACAAAGAAAAAGTCAACCTTCAGATCATGAAACCAAAACAATGGTCACATGACTACAAGGGACTGCTGCAGAAAACGAAATCTGAATATCGGTCAGCCTTCCCGAGAAGAGATACAGAAGTATATGGACAGTAAGTAATCATCGAAAAAGAAATGATAAAGAATAGTATTAAAAAGCTTAAATCCAGAAAAGCTAGCGGACATGGGGGAATATACGCCTGCGGCTGACCCTGTAAATTTACTGTGTTGACCTGAAAGGTTTGTGGTCTACTAACATAATTATCTATTACTTGGAAGCATCAGTTAATCAGATTACTTACCTTTCTATAAATAAGGGAACAACAAGCCACTCTAACGCGCATACCAACGTGTTGTGCCGCCAGCATATAAGGGTGGTAAGTACCAATCACTAACACGCTACAAAATATTATACATGCGGCAAAAAAATATGCTTCTTTCAAGTGAATTGGAGGTTGGTTGGGAGACCAATAGTAAAAGATGCGACTTATCCACATTGAAGGGTGAGATCTAAAGATTAAATCACAATTATTAGGCTATTAATTATCAAAGAAGATTTCTTGGCTATTCAGGTAAAAAAAAGTTTTTGTCTCTTTCATATTTTTCCGTGGGTAGCTTGAAAGCTTTACCTTATGTGGGTCCAGGATCTAATGGACACCTAATAAGTGTTGACAGTTAACTGTTTCGTCCTTATGATACTCCTCAGAACACTGCTTGGTCAATGTGACACCCTTGAGAAGTTAATTAGACGGTTTTATCTCTAATCCTGTGTATATCAAGAAGAAGAAGAGCAAAGTGGATTTCGTGCAGGCAGATCTTGTAGTGATAATGTTTTTTGTCTTAAACAAGTAATTGAGAAAAGGAGCGCCTGAAATATAGAGACTCATGTTACCTTTGTGGACCTACAAAAAGCATATGATACCGTTCCAGTAGAAAAATTATGGACAGTGTTAGAGCAGACTAATATCAATCATACATACATAAAAGCGATAAAAGAACTATACAAAGGGTCAAAATCTAAAATTAAAATTGGAAATCGACTTTTAAAAGAATTCCTGGTAACGAAAGGCTTAAGACAGGGATGTTGTATCTCTCCAACTCTTTTTAAAATATATATCGCAGTAGCTCTAAAAAACTGGAAACGCAAAGTACACGGCATGGGAATACAACTTAACGACCGATTTACCATATACACACTACAGTTTGCTGACATAGTAGTAGTAGAGAAAATGCCAAAACATGGGAATTCCGTTTGATGAAACCACCTTGTATACTTTATGTTTCGCCGATGATCAGATAGTGGTGGCTCAGGATTATGACGACCCCAATATGTGACACGAAAACTAATAGAAGAGCACAATGAGTGGGGACTAGAGGTTAATATCAATAAGACAGAGTATATGTGTATTGGTGGAACGAAACAGGATCTAATCTTAAATACTGGGCAGCGAATTCAGTCCTGTGATGAGTATAAATACTTAGGTCTAAAAATTACAGCTGACGGAACACTAGACAAAGCTATAAAAGATAGAAACGTAGAAGGAAGAAAAGCAATAACTTTATTAAATGGAATAATTTGGGACCAAAGTATATCAAAACATAACAAAAAGCTTATATATAACACCATTGTAAAAAGTATTATTACATACGGCTCAGAAGTATGGCCAACCAAAGATAGAACAGAAAAAATGCTCTCCGCTACGGAGATGGACTATTGGAGAAGAGCAGCAGGGAAATCAAAAAGAGAAAGAGTTACAAATCATAGAATAAGAGAAATTATGACAGTGGGTGAACGTACTTTAGAGGATTATATAAGAACAAAACAACTGGTGTGGTACGGAAATTTACAAAGAATGGATGATGGAAGACTACCTAAACAAATATTACAATGGAAACCAACTGGCCGAAGAAAACGAGGAAGGCCGAGGAGAAGCTGGAGAGAAGAAATAGACAGTGAAATAAGAATAAAAGGCCTAGATGAGGAATTATGGGCCAACAGAAACGAGTTGAGATTGGGTATCGGAATACGGAGAACGTTGTGAAACCGATAAATATATATATATTTTTTAAATTCACGGGTACTAAATTTCACGGCTATTAATTATGTTTTTAAATACCGGTTTTTACGGTTTAATATAGTTACGGGTTCACTAACACAAATAAAATGGGCAAATCTCAAAAAGAATATGTCAATTTATCCCGACAACTCAATGTGCAAAAAACATCAATAATAACTACTAAAATCTGCTTATTAACTTCGTGTTAATATTTCGCGATTACTACGGTTCGTTATCTCTGACTGACTGTCGATGCGCGATGTCCGGCCCTATATATAGGGTCGTCGATTTTTCGCGAACTATCTATCCGTTTTCAACGCCAAGAAAATTCGTGTTTTAATATGACCGTAAGTCACAGATAACGCAACTAAAACCTAGGCTAGTAATACAACCATAAGATACGTCAACCTAATACTACACTAAACCTAAATAAATTCTAACTATATAATTGAAATAACTGAACTTTGTAACAATATGTTAGTTTGCCACCTTAAACAAATAAAATCACAAAACGCTACCAAACTCTGACCAATTTGAGTTTAGGTATTTAAAAAAACTAAAAAAAAAGCGTAGCTCTGGGTATGCACAAAACTTAAGTAACCTAAATTTTCTATTAAAATACGTTTTAAAAAGCTAGCCTATTAGCACACTTCAAGGAAAGCCATGATATAGCAGCCTTGAAAATAGTTTTTCATAAATATCTCAAAAACTAAAGATCCTATAAAGTTTTTGGTTATGACACAAATTATTGACCAAAATGTATTCTACTATATTCCGAGAACTACATATTAATGCGATGTTCCGGTAAAATTAAAGTTTAGAGAGTTATAGAAAATAACAGAAATATGAAATGTGTAAGGCCGACTCTAGGTAGATATGAACTAATTAAAATACTATTTTATACAGAATTACACCAAACAAAAAGGGAATCATCACGAGAGACCATGAAGAAACTCCAAACAAAAATAAAGAACATAAACTCAGAGCTAAACCTGAAATAAGCAAAGCGGAAGTAAAGAGAGTATTAAAGATAATGAGAAATAGCAAATCACGTTGAGAAGATGGAGTAACGGCAGAAATGCTCAAGTACGGTGGCAAAGTTGTAGTTATTGCCCTCCATATTCTCCTGAATAAAATGCTAAAAGAAAAATAATCCCAAACAACTGGAAAGAATCCATAACCATTAACACAAGAAAGGCGATAGAGCAGAAGTAAAACACCCCTCAATGTAATTTACAAGCTTTTCACGAAAATATTAACTTATAGACTAACAGCAAAATTTGACGAATATCAATCAAAGGAACAAGCAGGCTTTAGAAAAGGTTTCAGTACAGTTGGCCACTTATTAACCATGAAAATTCTAATAGCCGAGCCACTGAATATAACATTCCACTATATATTGCATTTGTAGACTTAAGGCTTTCGATAGCATTAAGCACTGGGCAGTGAAAGCATCTTTAGTTAATAGCCGGATAGATCACAGATATACAGACTTAATAGCCAGTAAAGATAGCGGAGCTACAGCATCGATCGGAGTTCACGAGGGAACCGGGCCATTCCACATAGTGGGGGGTGTCGGACAGAGTGACACAATATCCCCTAAATTATTTAACCAGGTCCTAGAAGATTAAAACCTTGGATTGGAAAGAAATAGGCATCAGAGTGAATGGACAATTCTTGAACCACCTGAGATGTGCTGATGATATCCCCTTAATGGCAGACGGGGGGAGAGAGCTGATAGAGGTGCTGGAGGGGCTGGATGCGACAGCTAAAAATATGGGCTTGAGTGTGAACTGCACTTAAACTAAAATCATAGTGTTTCGGGTTCACAACGACAAATTAAAACTCGCAATTCTCAAAAACGATACAATTTATTTCGACAATTATGTACAAAAACATGCAATTAAACTTACTAATAACTTGCTAATAATTCACTACTTTAATCGGCCTATTAACTTCGTGTTAATATCACCCGATCACTACCGTTGGTTATCTTTGACTGCCTCGATGCGCGACGTTTGGCCCTATATATAGGGTCTGCCTACTATTCGAGAACCATCCATCCTTCTTCGATTCACGAGCATTCTCGTCTCTGCCAGAAGGTGCGCGGCCGAGCATGAATGTGTCATAGATAACGCAACTAAAACCTAGACTAAGAATACAACCATAAGATAAGTCATGTTAGCCAGACTTGATCATTCTCTTTAAACCCTGAAGAGTTTGCTTTCAGGTCATTTTTCGCTTTCATGCGGTCACTGGCTATTTCTATTCGCTCTCTAACCACCTCATGGATATCATGCAGCTCTTGCCTTAAACGTTCGACATAGTCATTAACCTCTAAGTGTTCTTCTTCAGGTGAACCAAGCATGATATCACATGGTAAACGCAGTTCTCTACAAAACAGGCTACTAGGTGGAGTAGCTCCTGTCGTATTGTGAATGGCGGTTCTGTAGGCCATCAAAAACAATGGAATATATTGGTTTCAATCTGTTTGGTGCTCATCAGCAACTTTGCAAAGATGTTCTTCTATTGTTTTATTAAATCTTTCAACCATGTCATCTGACTGCCGATGTAAAGCAGTAGTCCGTGTTTTATGTATTCCTAAAAGGTCACAGAGATTCTGGAAGAGTTTTGATTCAAAGTTTCTCCCTTGATCTGAATGTAGTTCCAAAGGAATGTCAGATCTGCTGAAAACATCATTTACCAGAACTTTTGCAACTGTAGCGGCCTCTTGGTTAGGCAAAGTAAAAACTTCTGGCCATTTGCTAAAGTAATCCATGACAACAAGGATGTATTTGTTGCCCTTTTTACTTTTTGGAAATGGTCCGGCCCCATCAATAGCAATGCGTTCAAATGGCAGACCTACGTTATATTGTTTCATTTGACCTCTGGAACTTGTTTTGGGACATTGGCTGGCTGCACAAGTCGAACATCGGCGGCACCAGTTTTTCACATCTTGAAAGTAATTGAACCAATAAAATCGATTTTAAATTTTGTCCATGGTTTTATTTATGCCTAGGTGTGCACCTGATTTTCCACCATGGCATTCGGCCATTATATTGTCTACCATGCTCCTAGGAACTACTACTTGATTAATCACAGTAAGGCAATCGGCACTTTCCCAGGCAAGTTTAAGAATGTTTTCTATTACTATCAGTGAATCCCATTGTGCCCACAGTGATTTGAATATCCTCCCTTGGTTTGCGATATCTTGCCATGATGGTCCTGGCTTGTTCTCGTCTTTAATTCGCAAAAGAGTTCCTTTATCTTTGTCGTCAAGTTGTGTGGTTCTAATTGAAGCCGACATCCATTCTTCATCTGGTTCTAATTTTATCTGACGCACGTAGGTAATTCCTTTCTTCTGGTCAATTCTCCTGCAATGTTCACAATCTTCAGGGCAAGGTCTTCCCGCTCGGTGCTTAGTTTGATAATGGTATTGTTGTAGCGTGCTTAGTTTGATAATGGTATTGTTGTAGCTTTTCTATCCATCTCGCGACTTGCCCCTCAGGTTGTTTGATTTTCATCAGCCACTGTAACGCAGCATGATCCGTTCTAATCAGAAACTCTTGTCCGTAGAGATATTTGTGAAAGTAATCTACGGATTTAAAGATGGCTAGGAGCTCCTTTCTGGTAACACAATAATTTCTCTCTGGTTTGGATAGCTTCTTGCTAAAAAATTCGATGACCCGTTCTTCTCCATCTTGTACTTCGGAGAGCACTGCTCCTATGCCATCGTTGATCGCATCAGTATCTAATATGAATTTTCCTTTTGGAATGGGATATGCAAGAATAGGACTAGAACATAATGCTGGTTTTAGTCTTCTAAATGCTTGGTCACATTCGGTAGTCCATTTGTAAGAAGCTTTATCTTCTGTAAATCTATGTAATGGAGGCGCTATTTTGGCGAATCCTTCTACAAATCGTCTGTAGTATGTACACAGACCCAAAAAGCTTCTCAATTCATATTTGTCACGAGGTTGAGGCCATTCTTTTATTGCTTGCAACTTCTTTTCGTCGGTATGGATGCCTTCTCGGGAAACGACGTGACCCAGGACCTCAACTTTTTCTTGGAGCAGAAAACATTTCTTTGAGTTTAATTTAAGATTTGCGTTCCTGATTCTTTAAAATACTTCTCGTAAATTGTCTAGATGATCTTGAAATGATTTCCTCATTACTATGACATCATCCAAAAAGACCAGGCAGGTTTTTCAATTAAGGCCTCGTAGAACGACTTCCATTAGTGTTTCAAATGTAGCTGGGGCATTGCATAGGCCAAATGGCATTACATTAAACTGATAAAGTCCACTTCCATCAGAGAATGCTGTTTTCTCTTTACCTTTTTCAAAGATTCCTACTTGCCAATACCCACTTTTTAGGTCAAGAGTAGAAAACCAATATGATCCTGCCAATGTTGTTAATGTGTCGTCTATTCTTGGCCGTGGGTAACTATCTTTCTTGGTTACATCGTTAAGTTTCCTGTAGTCGACGAAAATCTAGTACTTCCATCCTTTTTAGTGACCAACACCACAGGAGATGACCAAGGACTTGATGACTCTTCAATAACCCCGTCAATGAGCATTTTATTAATGAGATTGTGAACTTCTTGTTTGGCCATTGGGGGCTGTCTTATCGGTTGGGCATCGCCAGTGTTGTTGGAATGTTGTTTGTTACTTTGTTCTTCTATAAACTCTCTCGCTTTACTAAATTCTTCTAGAGCGAGATGTTGCCAAGTTGACTAAAATTGGTAACTTGCTTTTATCCTCGGAAGTTGGCTCATCACATCTTGTTACTTTCTGGACTGGTTTAAATAATGCTACCACCTCCCCCTTATTAATTTTGACACTATTTGGGAAAATATTGGCGACTCTAATCGGGATATCTTTTATTGGTTTTAACTAGTGACTTTGCGACGAGGTAGGTGTTGGGGGTATTCTGTTGGCTTATGAGTCCGACGCAGCTTGATGTTTTACTTTCTAGCCTCCCAAAAATTATGGTCCATGTTTACTTATCAAGTCCATTCCCAAAATAAATTCATCTTCTATTTCTGCAACTAATACAGTGTGGCGAATCTTCAACCTTCCCAGCTGTAGGTCTATATCTGTCTCCCCAACACGTTGGCGGATTCTTCAGTCACAGTCTTAAGTGTTATTTTCTTTTCTGTTGGTCGAATTTTATATCTCGTTGCCATTTTGAACTTAAGCAATGATATGGCTGCACCAGTCTACTGTTTTAATAACTCTTCTTCCATTAATTAGTCCGTCGATGTTAAGAGTAGTGGGTTTTAAGCTTTTGATTTGATAAATTTTGGGGGCTACATTCCCATTAGCGAACGCCCGCCCTTCCGTGTTGAAAAGTTTTAGTTTTTCCTGATTTCCTCTTCCGTACTTTGTCCCGCTAGATGGTAGGCGAGACCTCATTTGGACACGACAATTGCGTTGAATGTACCCTGTACGTCTGCATCTAAAACACTTTACATTTGGAGGGGATCGTCTGCTTTCTTTTAAAGAGTCAATCTTCTCTCTCAGTGATTGAAGAATTTGGCTTAGCGTCTTTGAGGGAACCTCTTGTTCGTTGCTCATTTCTTCACCCTCCTGAATCGAGACAGCTGTTACTTTAGGCCTGGATATATTGTTTGATGATTCTATTTCAAGAGCTCGAATCAGCACTTCATTGTTATGGAAGCGTTGTCGACGAAGTAACTTTGCTAAGTCTGTGTCTCGGAAGCCGTTAATAAAGCGATCTACCGTGAAGGGATCTCTGTAATTTTCTGGCATTTCTGGGTAAGCCAAGTACATCAGCCTCCCAATATATGCTTCATACTCGTGTAAGGACTCCCCTGCTCTTTGTTGACGAATATTTAATTCTGACCAATGCAAATTTCGTAAATGTTCATCTCCATACCTTCTTTCTAATGCTGCCACTAAAGCATTGTAACTCTGTTTTTGTTCGGCTGGAATAGAACGTAAAAGTCCCAGAGCAGGTTATCGTAGATCTACTAACAAAGCTCTAGCTTTTTCGTCATCCTCCCAGCCATTTGCAGCAGCGGCTAGGGTCTGCCTACTATTCGAGAAACATCCATCCTTCTTCGATTCACGAACATTCTCGTCTCTCCCAGAAGGTGCGCGGCCGAGCATGAGTGTGTCATAGATAACGCAACTAAAACCTAGACTAAGAATATAACCATAAGATAAGTCAACCTAACACTACATTAAACCTAAATAAATTCTAACTATAAAATTTAAATAACTTAAATTTGTAACAATAGCAAGCACAGATGGGGATATACGGTCAGAATAAACCAAGAGAAGATAGAACCAAGAGAAACAAAAATAGATTTTTTGAGAATTACCACACCGATTTTACCAATTTGTACCTCGTTGTACGGAAGAAAAGTAGTGCCTTTCTATAATTTAAAATAAAAACTAAAACATGTTTAGAAAATAAGAATTAACACGTGATTTTGAAGAATCAAGTATGATTCTGTCTGCCATCTTAAATTTTAAGATAGTGATAAATTTTGATCATGATCTTTAAAAAGCAATCCAATCTCACCAGGATGTTTTTTATTACATCAAAATCGGTGCAGTAGTAATTAATTTATAAGGAAATAAATGCAGACATGATTGGCAAGGCAATCGTATAATATGCAAAACAATAGTTGAAACAAAAATATTTTTTTTAGAACCACTACACCGATTTTGCTGAGTCGTACCTTGTTCTGCGTGGCAAGAACGCGGCTTTCTTACTAATTTAAAAAAATAATGGAAACATGTTCGCAGCACAAGAATAAACGAGCATCGTTGAACGCCATCTTGGATGTTGCGATGGCGGACAAAAGGATATATTTACCCAAAGCTCTGATCCATCTTTTGACAAGTGCAGTTTGTCCCATTAAAATCGATGGTACAGTTCAAAAGTTATAATGAAAAAAAATTGTCCGGTTTTTTTGGCCCACCCGGTATATACACCTGGGACAAATTATTAAACTAAAAAAGTGGACCAAACGGCTGAAATCGGGAGACGAGTGAGATTGGCCTGGGCAGCGTTCGGTGGGTTGAGCTGCATATTGGCACTGTTTCTAGAAAGTGTGGTTTCAAGAAAAAAATATAGACTCTCTAAGTTTGGTATTTTTTTGAAGTTAAGTATCTTTGCTTTAAATCTGAGTAAAATTCAAAATCCCCTAAGTAGGGCTTTTCGTATAGCCGGGAAATGTATAAATTCATTGCTAGTAAGTGTTTCAACACATTTTTTGATAATAAATTAGGCACTCCTTGAATAAATCGATGCGTTTCGAAGTCATATTTGTTGAAAATTCAAATATTCGTATATTCAAAACCACCACTGACGTCTATAAATATAATTTATAATTAACAGATGACTGTACAAAATCATTTTCCGAGTACAAATAGCTACCCACCGTTTTTCAAGAAAAACTTGCTGAAACATACATTTTTTTATTTTTAAACAACATCCTATTTCTTTAACTTTAGCCTACCAAAGATGGCCATAAAAATGACAATATTTCAATTATTTTTGGAAGTTTCTTGTGGCGTCTTTTTCGTTTATTACGGCGCCGGTGTGTGCAGCTACAAAATGCCAAATAAATTAAGAGTACATTCCGATTGTAGGATAGCTTGGTATAGCTAAAGTTGGCCAAAGAAGTTTTGACATAAACAAAAATGTTGCCGGGTTATTGAAAACAATAAATATTAATTTTAATGATTTGGATGAGTGTAGTCCAACCGTCTGATGCGGTGGTTGATATATTAAATTAAAGCAAAATCAGTTAAAAGAGACAATTGTCTACACAAAGTTTAAAGTTAGGATTCGTCGGAAACAAGAATTATTTATCTGTGAAATTTGTGAAGTTGCGAGATACAGGTATGTATATTTAATCAATTGTTTTTGTGATGTCGTTTGTTATGACATCTCCGTCACATTCCGATTCCTTTTTAATCCTTTCTTTCTATTTTGAAAAGAATGGTACATTATACACACCTAGGGACTAAAGTGGTACTTTTAATCCTGAAACAAAAAGTTTATAGCCCGTTTGCCAGCAATTTTTTTTAATCCCTCAGGGATTAAAAGTGTCACTTGAGTCCTTAAAAAGAGGGATTAAAAGTGCAATTTTATTTCTTTTGTACAGCGTGAATTTGGTTTTTATTTTAATTGTAGGCCACGCAGCTCCAAAGGTCTTAAGACTTTAGCATTTAGATTTGTATTAAAAAAAGTAAAGTAGGTAGACCACTTGAAACAAAAATAATGAGACAATCGACTAAAATTTGCCCCATTTGCAATGGCAGGGTTGAGAGGGGCATAAAACATGTTTGTACAAAAACGAAAAAAGTGGCAAATGCTGTCGCAATGGCTGATGGTTGCGGGCAACAAGTGGCTAGCAAAATAATACTGTACGAAAAAAATATACAGGGTGAAAATAGAGTTTTATTAAATAAAGGCAGAGGGGCATATTTGAATGTTGATATAGTACGGAAAAATTAAAAACCACAACCAGTTATTGACTTGAATACATTGAGAGAAATTCAAATTGACTGCAATCTGTCTGCAAATAGCATTAACAAGCTGACAGGAAATCTGCGAATTGTAGATAAAAGTTTAGTAGAGAAAAACGTTATTTCAAAACTTTATGAGTTGACCCATGTTCTGGACAATTATTTCAAAACCACGACTTTAACAAACGTTGAAGTGTCAAAAAATAAATGTGGATTTTCTCCCTTTGTATTTTGCTCGGACCTACCACAATTTGTCAGCTACATTCTAAAACAGCGTAGAACAGAAGACGAAAACTTTCTTCTTAAATTTGGTATTGATAGTGGAGGTGGCTCACTTAAAATTTGTTTAAATGTACTGTTGGAATATGAAAATGAAAACAAAGAAATATTCAAACCGTCAGGAATTAAAAAATTAATTATCATAGGATTGGGGTCAAAAATGATGGAGTCTCACCATAATGTCAAATCGCTCTTTGAAATAATAAATCTAAACTCAATCATAGGGCTTTGCCCATATTCGTTTGCGTCAGACTTCAAACTATAATAATGATGCTGCTCGGCTTGCAGTCAAATTTATCTTTACATCCCTGGCCTTGGTGTACCATCATTGCCACCAAATTGCATGAGAAAGGAGTTAGTCGCACAATAAAACAGATGACAGATGGGTACAAATTGTGGATATTTCTCTAGCAAAATATTATGGTCAGTATAATAGTTATAAATGGTACTACTTTGTTATGTTAAAAATAAGTCACGCAAGAAAAAATTATATTATGAGACCGTCGGCCCAACTTTGTTTTTATTTTTTTCTTTAGACCACTGCGTTAACACTCCATTAATTGTTGGTGAATACGACGTTCCTGTTTTAAATTATGTGCCACCTCCTGAGCAGTTACTACTGGTTGTGTACAAAATTTTTGATGTAATTAAATTGGATGTACCCGAAATATGCGAGAAGTGGTTGAAAGATTTAAAACTGCAAATATATCATTACCAGCACGAAAACTCATAAAAAATGTGGATGTTCTAGAACGCTTAATTCCAGGTTACAAAGTTCATAATTTACTTTTTATAACTGACCTACCTATGTTTTTTAAATTATAAATTTCTTTTGGTTCCAATTTCTCTTTTTGGTAAATTTTCAAGATAATTTAATCTTTTAGGGAACAAATATACAGCTCTTCTAAAAGCTTTCAACAAAGTGGGTGCGGCATGTTTCGGAATCGATTTGGATGCAAATTTTGGCATATACATAGAAAAATTTGCCAGAGAGCTACAAGAGGCCAAAGTTAAATACACTCCTAAAATTCACACGGTGGTACACCACGTAGAAGATTTTATTCTGCTAAAAAAGAAGCCTTTAGGATTTTATTCTGAGCAGGCCTCCGAGCAAGTTCACCACGCATATAAAATTTTCTCCCAAAATTATAACTTAAGTCCATCTTCGGAAAAATATGAACAACATTTGGGACGGTGTGTTGCCGCGTATGACAGTAGTCGTATTTAAATATTTGAAGTTACTAAATAAACAAAATATAACAATAATTTAATATCTGCCTGTGACTTTTAATGCATTAAACTGTCAAAATAAATCGTTATTTGTATGTTAATTTTGTAAATATGTAGTCTACAAAATAATATATTTTGCGATGTTGAAATAATCAGAAAATAATTTTGCAATAAAAAAACCCATCTCGAGCAAGCCCTCGAGCAGTTTTTACGTCAAAAAATCTTTTGATGTGATTTTAGATAATTTCCCCATCCCTTAATATATTACTACAGGAAATTATGTGTAAAATGAAAAAGGGCGAGTTTCTAGTAATCACTTAATATGTTATTTTATTTTGTTGCCGGCTGTACCAAAAGCCCTACTTATAGGATTTTAAATTTTACTCAGATTTTAAGCGAAGATACTTAACTTCAAAAAAATACCAAATTTAGGGAGCCTATATTTTTTTTCTTGAAACCACACTTTCTAGAAACAGTGTTGAGAAATAAAAAATAACCTCAGTACCTCAAAACGAAAGTGTATAACCAATGTATCTTTGCTGTACTTACCTATGAATACCAGATATGGACATAAAATCAAACATGGATAAGGTAACAAAAGCCTAAAGATCAATGGAAAGACAAATGTTACATGTAAAGCTAACAGATAGAAAAAGGAATGAATTGATAAAAACTAAAACAAAAGTAAGAGATGTCAGAGGAGAAGTAACAAAATTAAAATGGAAATTTGCTGGTCATTATATCAGACAGAAGGACGATCGATGGAACAAATGTATTGTAAACTGGAGACCTTGGGAAAATAAAAAAGTAGGGGAAGACCCAAAATGAGATGAGCGGACGATTTAAAGAAACACGCGGAAACTAGATGGATGAACGCGGCGACAGACAGAGAAGAGTGGAAGATATTGGGGGAGGCCTATGTCCAAAGATGGATTGAAGAAGGCTAAATAGATAGTTTTGTTAAAAAGTTAGTATTTTATTAATTTTTAATTGTCAAAAAACTGTTATTAGCAAAAATGAATTTTCTCAGTCTAATCAGTTTAATAATTGGTTCACCCGTTTAGGAGCTATCGTGTTACGAACACACATACACACACAGACAGACATCACGACGATATTGCTAAGATATAGAGGTCAAAATATACCCAAATAACACATTTTCGGCGTTATCTCAAAAATTTTTTTTCGAAACTATGAATGAATGAATGAAAACTATGAACCTTATCTAGCCAGTGATGCACGGGCCAAGAAGGTAAAAGGAATCGAAAAGGATCATTAAGAATTTCCAAAAAATAAAAATCTTGATTGTTTGGTCTTTAATTAACGGTTTTTACTGTTTAATATGTTAGTTTGCCACCTCAAACAGATAAAATCACAAAGCGCTACAGAACCCTGACGAATTTTATTGGTATTTAAAAAAACTAGAAAATTCTCCAAAATTTAGCAACTTAAATTTTCTAATTAAATACGTTTCTAAAAATTAAATAATTTGTTTTTAGTATTAAAAAGAATCGAAAACCATAGCTCAAAATTTGAGAAAAATTAAAGTCGTGATTTTTTTTATATTCATCTATAACTTTTTGAAGTTCGTGAATTTAAGTCAATCATGATACATATAATTACACAGGAACTTAGCTAAATTAAACGTATTTACGTCTTCTATATTTTCTCTTCGCATTGTTGAATTTAGATTAAAGTTTCATACAGAAATCTCTTTAAAAAGCCTAATATCTCATGGTAAAAATATGTTCTTCAAAGTGGACCACACTAGACCCGGTGGTCGCCTTTGAAAGACTCATATAATTATGATAGTCGCATTAGTTGCCCACACAGAACTCAATCATCATTATGTCAAATGCCAGGCAGTATTAGTGAATGATCCTGTTGTTGTTTTTATACTTTCTTATACAAATCAAAATTTGTAAATCTGGGGGCACGGCAGTGCCCCGCCAAGTTCACGCAACCATCTTTTCTTGAAACATTTCAGCCCATATTTGACCTATCTAAAACTCAAATTTTGCACAGTCGTACATCTTTACAGAGTTAACAGCCCGTCCAACTTTCATGGACTTCCATAAATAAGTTGTTACGAAATTTCAAAAAACGTCGAAATTGCCATCAAAATTCTACTGTACTTCCAGATACGCTACAAAGCTGAAATTTGGCAGACTGATAGAAATTATGACCAATCCCTTGGAAAAAAAAATCCCAAAATTCCAATTTACTCCCCTCCCCTATACATGTAAAGTTATGTAAAAGTAACATTGCCCACTTCCAGAAACGCTAAAGAGCTGAGCTTTGGAAGACTGATAGGAACTATGATAAAACTATTTAAAAAAATTTTAAACACCAAAATTTTAATTTATTTTCCTCTCCTATAAATGTAACTTTATGTAAAAGTATTATAGCAAAGTTAAAAAAACATTTTCAAACTAGTAATAACCTTTCATTTTGAAATTTGTATTGGAGAACTTGGCTTTTCTTTTATCTCAATTTTTTTTACGGAATAATAGGTAAAATATTAAAATCAGATTTTCATATTTTACCTATTTGACAATACCATTTTCGCGTACTTGGCTTTTTTTTACATGAAATGTTTTTCTTATGATTACCTATTTCGAAGCATATTACACTTACGTTTGGTCTTTGTTTTGACTCTTCTCAGTAAAAAACCTAATAAATAGGCCTATAAATATCGGCTGGGTACTCCTAAAAATCGAAAAATATTATTTTAGAGGTTTCTTGAAAGAAATGTAACCTTATAAATAAAATCATTTGTATAAGTATACTTTTTTGCATAGGTTAGAAAAACAAGTCTTGAATTGCCATCCTTTCTTTTAAAAAAAGACAATAAATTTGTGTCATAATTAGGAAGGCTCGTTCTACCTCATGACATGTGTAACGACTTAACCTTCTTTGGCCTATTTTTTTATTTTTCTATATAAATTGAAATATTCCTTATTTTAAATTTTTTTCCAAAGCATGGTGACTAAGCATTTTTTTTTATTTGGAACTAATTCTGAACCTTTGTAAAAATACTCGTTCAATAGTGTGCCTGCCGCAGTGTTGTGAAACGTGTCGCTTAGAAAAGTCAAATATTTAGCTGTAGAAGAACACCTACTTAGAGCATAAACACAGGGCATACGCACGCAATTCTTGAATCCAGGACCACCTTTAATTCTTAATGTTCCTTTTTCGGGTAGACAGAATTTTGGTTCGGTTCTGCGCATGTGATAGTTTTGATGGTTTTGGAACATACTCCGCTACTTCACGACATTATTTGACAATTGTCAAAAGTTTAAGGATATGTCTATTATTTTTTTTCTAAAAACTAGTTGATCGGGTGAAAATATATCAAATTTATTGTGGACACCGTGAAGAGTATTTAATGGCATCTATAAACCCCTCGTAGTTTGCCTATGGAATGACACTCTCTTACTTCTCCCGGAAATTTTTCCACAAATCGCAAATGTTTTACGTAAATAAAAAACACAATTTTAAAATAAACAACAAATATGGCGTCCAACCACACAGCAGTTGTGCGTCTACGTTCCAAAACAAATGCATGCGCACTAGAAAATTTACGCTTGCGAATGTAAATTTGCCATTGTTTCCAAAGCAAGCTATGATTGCTTCACTTTTCAATTTTTTAAACCAGTATTTATGCTCTAAGGTATTTGCCTACAGGTAGGGCTTTTTTTTATAGA
This sequence comes from Aspidapion aeneum, assembly GCA_963576565.1. Classification (NCBI taxonomy): domain Eukaryota; kingdom Metazoa; phylum Arthropoda; class Insecta; order Coleoptera; family Brentidae; genus Aspidapion; species Aspidapion aeneum. The sequence goes on from OY755041.1 coordinate 30,735,086, forward strand.
AGTAAATTGCTGTAGAGAGTAAATAGGCTTTTTAATTATTACTAAAAGGGGTAAAGTCTCCTTAAAAGAGACATTTATAATCCGGAATGGGACAACTGGGCGCCGCCAACTCGGCGTCGCCATCTGAGCGCCGGGCCAACTGGGTGCAGGGCCAACTGGGCGCCGGGCCAACTGGGCGCCGGGCCAACTCGGCGCCGCCAACTAGGCGCCGGCCCAACTCGGCGCAGGCGATCTGTAAACACTCAGGCAGAAGAAATACGCATGGAGTGTTCACAGATTTTGCGAAAAGCCAAACCACCAAAACGCAACATTACAAGGATGGAAGAAAAAGCCATTAAGGATCTCTCTCAAGGACGAAAACATTCTGATACTGCCTGCCGACAAAGCAAATGCCACTGTAGTATTGAACAGGGATGACTACAACAGAAAGATGGTCGATCTTTTAGAACCCTCAACATACAAGAAGCTAAAAAGAGATCCTACAGAAGAAGAAGAAGAAGATGCTATGCCAAAGTAAAGCCCTTACTCCGAGATTGTATGGACTACCAAAAATCCACAAAAACGATGTACCTCTTCGTCCCATTGTCAGTACTATAGGCTCACCAACATACAAACTTGCGAAACATCTTACTTCCCTCTTGCAACCCCACATCGGACTAACGGATTCGTATGTAAGAGACTCCACCCACTTTATTGAGAAGATCAAAAACATCGTCATGGACGACAAAGACATCTTAGTTAGCTTTGATGTTGTGTCTTTGTTCACGAAGGTACCTTTGGCCGAGGCAATGAGGGAAGTGGAACACATTTTTCCGAAGGACATCACCGACCTGTTTAAAATCTGCCTAACGACATCATATTTCACGTTTAATGAACAAATTTATGAACAGATCGATGGAGTATCAATGGGTAGCCCTTTATCTCCAGTGATTGCGAACTTTTTCATGGAGAAACTAGAAGAGAAGGCGTTGAATAATGCCCCTCTTAAAGCCAAAGTCTAGTTTCGATATGTAGATGACACTTTTGTCGTTTGGCCTTATGGTAGAGACAGCCTTAATGAATTTCTCAACCACATTAACAGCATACACCCCAGTATACAATTTACAATGGAAACAGAGAACAACAGAGAATTAGCATTCCTTGACGTACTAGTAACGAGGAAAGAGGGACGACTAAAACCTACTCACACAGACCGATACCTAAACAACACATCTAACCACCACCCGTGCCAACGAAAAGGGGTAATAAGAACATTGGTAGAAAGGGCGAAAAGAATCTGCGAACCAGAACATCTAGACAAAGAATTAAACCATCTTAAAAACGCCCTCGTAGCAAATGGATACACTCAAAGCGACATAGATAAATGTATACGATCGAAGCCGAGCACTAGAAATAACAGTAGCGGTGGACTGAGCAGCCGTGAAGTTACTTCAAGAGCCTTTCTGCCCTACATCCCTAGAGTGACAGATAGGATCGGACGTATTCTGGGAAAACACAACATAAAAACGATCTTCAAGCCATCTAAGAAGATCGAGAACCACCTCAGATCTGCGAAGAATATAAGGAACCCACTAAGTTCTTCGGGGGTATACCGCATTCCCTGTACCTGTGGAAGTGTCTACATCGGAACAACCAAACGGTCCGTAAACACAAGAATCAAATAACACAAAGCCAACTCTCGACTCGGACATTCGGAAAAATCCGCAGTTGCAGACCACACACTAAACAATGAAGACCACCGAATAAATTTCGAAGACACACAAGTTCTCTGCGCTTCCTCTTCATACTATCCAAGACTCTATAGAGAAGCAATCGAAATTCATAAACACCAGCAGAACTTCAACAGATCTGAAGAAACTCTTAAAATTAACAGAACATGGGTACCGGTTCTTAAAAACACTAAACGGCTCGCTAACAATAACAAAACAGAATCAAGGGAATGTGACCAATCACCGACCAGCTCTGATATACGCCCCGCCCACCATAGCGTATATAACCTGCGCCCGCGACAGACCATAGAGAAATTAATAAAAGAGTGCTTAAGTCTATGGTTCAAAAGCGGCAACAAGTTTACGCTAGCGCCACCCTTGGCTACTGGAAGAATTAAGAATGCGCCATAGAGAAAATAATAAAAGAGTGCTTAATTCTATGGTTCAAAAGCGGCAACAAGTTTACGCTAGCGCCACCCTTGGCTACTGGAAGAATTAAGAATGCGCGGGCGGGCTCGGCGGGCTTTTTAAATAGATTTTTTTCTTAGTAAAGCTGCTATTTTTGAGGTCATGCTAATTTCATGTATACGAAAAGAATTAATATATTAATTTTAGTCATGTCAACCTGTAAGATATCCAAACTTTTTCCGCATACGTAAAAATTTGCATGACCTCGAAAATGTAATACTTAAATAAAAAACAATGTTTTATAAAAAACGTAATATTTATTTTTTAAAAAATGAGAACTGTTTTAGAAAAATCTAAAAATATTTAACAAATATAATGTTTTTTCTTAAATGTATAAACTAAGTATTTATATTACAAAAAACTGTGGATTTTTAGAAAACTTAAAAATAGTTAAACATGTATCACCTAATAATCCTTAATAAAACCAATATTTAAAAAAAATAAGAACACACTTTTACAGTCTTCAATTTTCTAATTTCTAGGTTCATGTGGAATTGCTCAAATGTTGTAATGTAATTTTCATATATTCTTCACAAAATCCATTTTTTAGTTTTTTAATAATAAAGGTGGCCACATAATGATGTTATCCCATTGTTGATTGTTGCATTGGATGACTAAAAACCAAAAAAAACTGCCAAGGGACTCATAATAGTAGGTATTTTATACAGGTGTTAATAAATTATGCAGCCAAACTTCAGAGGATTATCTTGAGTGATTTTAAGAAAAAAAACTTTGTATAACCATGCTTAGTTTTTGAGATATGGGTTATTAAAATATTAGTTTTTTGTTTGCTTTTTATTTATAACTCGTGCAGTTTTTGAGATATTTAGCTTAAATCTGGAACATGTATTTTGTTACAAGGCATACATCATTAAGCATGTCAAATATTAGGAAAAAACTACAGGGTGATAATTTTTCCGCGGTTATGCCCCCTTTTTTTCCCCAGAACTTTTTTGCAGTAAGTCACTGGCAGATACAAAAATGTAAAATGAATTCCTTATTTTATTCAGAAATTTTTTGATCTGCAATATTTTTATCTCTAATCATTTTTCAGAAAAAAAAAACAAAATAAAATAACTTGTATCTTCAATTGCTATTTAGAAATTACATAAAACTCGCATAAAACTAAAATACTGCAGGGTACAAATTTTCCTTTTTTGTCTTTTCTTGGAAACAGTTAGAGTTATAAAAAATTGCAGAAGATCAAAAAGTTTCTGAGTAAAACAAAGAATCTATTTGAATTTACCATTGGCTTACTGCAAAAAAGTTCTGAAAAGGGGGCATGACTCCTGAAAAAATATCACCCTGTAGTTTTTCCTGATATTTGGCAAGCTTAATGATGTATGCCTTGCAGCTAAACACATGTTCCAAATTTGAGCAAAACATCGCAAAAGCATTTGCGGAACCATGTTTATTTAGTTTCTTTTTCTGAAAATCCCTAAAAAAATTAATTTTGCTTTCTAATTTCTTTTCTGAACAGGGGCGTCGCTAAGGGGGGATGGGAGGGAGTTCCTCCCCAAAATATTGTTACGGGTTCACAACGACAAATTAAAACTCGCAATTGTTGAAAATGATACGTCAATTTATTTCGACAAATTATGTACAAAAACACGCACTTAAACTTACTAATAACTTGCTAATAATTCACTACTATAATCGGTCTATTAACTTCGTGTTAATATCTCACGACCACTACAGTACGTTATCTGTGACTGACTGACTGATGCACGACGTCCGGCCTTATATATGAGGGGCTGCCTACTATTCGAGAACCCTTCCATCCTTGTTCAATTCGGAATCATTCCGGCACTTTTCTAGACGGACCGTTTGCATACCAGTTTGTCACAGATAACGCAACTAAAACCTAGATTAAGAATACAACCATAAAATACGTCGACCTAATACTACACTAAACCTAAATAAATTCTAACTATAAAATTTAAATACTTAAGTTTGTAACACTATCCTCCTCTTCTGGTTTGATCGCGTCGATCAACATTTCCCAGGTAAGGTTTTAGTCTGTCTAGATGAACAACTTTCATCTTGGACTTCGGGCTTTTCTGGATTCGGTAGACTACATCATTAATTCTCTTAACAACTTTATAAGGCCCTTCCCATGGTGGTGTCAACTTAGGTGATCTTCCTTTCTTGCGTTGAGGACTGTATAGCCAGACTTGATCATTCTCTTTGAACCCTGAAGAGTTTGCTTTCAGGTCATATCTCGCTTTCATGCGGTCACTGGCTATTTCTATTCGCTCTCTAACCACTTCATGGATATCGTGCAGCCTTTGCCTTAAACGTTCGACATAGTCATTAACCTCTAAGTGTTCTTCTTCAGGTGAACCAAACATGATATCACATGGTAAACGCAGTTCTCTACCAAACAGGATACTAGATGGAGTAGCTCCTGTCGTATTGTGAATGGCGGTTCTATAGGCCATCAAAAACAATGGAATATATTGGTCCCAATCTGTTTGGTGCTCATCAACAACTTTGCACAGATGTTCTTCTATTGTTTTATTAAATCTTTCAACCAGGCCATCTGACTGCGGATGTAAAGCCGTAGTCCGTGTTTTATGTATGCTCAAAAGGTCAGAGAGATTCTGGAAGAGCTTCGATTCAAAGTTTCTTCCTTGATCTGAATGTAGTTCCAAAGGAATGCCAAATCGGCTGAAAACATCATTTACCAGAACTTCCGCAACTGTAGTGGCCTCTTGGTTAGGCAAAGCAAAAACTTCTGGCTGTGGCCTAAAAAAAGTTAAAAAAAATGTGGGCGCCAATTTGTGGCCTTTAAAAAAGTTGTGTGACATTTGTGGCAGCTTAAAGACGTCGCCGCCATTTTGTGACACCGAAACCCACTGAATAATTAAACAAATATCTGGAAGCAGAACTGTATTTTCCAGCTAGGTAAAACATTGATATGCCCGGTAACTTTTATACAGTGGAGAAGGGGGGGGTTCAGAAATAAGAAAATTTTAAGTGCGCCACATTATTTAATATCAATGTTTTACAAAGAAGATCTTAAATAAATACAGTTCAACCCAAACGTTGCAGCCAAACAATGAAATTCTACTTACTTCCGAGGCTTCCAGAATATTTATGTAATTGAGAATAACCAAAAAAAAATAAACAGAATAAAATTCTAAAAGATTGAATTAAGATGACAAAACTAGAAATACTTTACAGGTAGATGGACTCCTTTAACAGGTCATAGTGTACCTACATCTGACTCAGTAGCGTAGGACTCAATTATATGAATGATTGTTAAAAAAATATATATATACTTCCAAAATCGTTCCATCATAGGGGAGATCTAGACCAAATATCTGCTGTCATCATTCTATGTTGGGTAGAATGAGACAGACAGCAACCCAGTCCGAGATCCACCCCATGAGGTAAAAATGTGTAACGAAACCGCAAAAAAAAATATAATCTCCTCTCTCTTTTGTCTCCGCAAAGTTGGTCATCGGGTTGTACAAATGACACAAGAAAAATTAGTTCATCTTGTATATTTTGAAAGGTAAAACTGGAGTATTACCAAAAACATGAAATAGAAAAAAATTAATGAAATGTAGTGGAACAAGTCAGGGCCTAAGTAGCAAGACAATCCAAATTTCACAATAGAAATTGTCTTAAATAAATGAAATGAAGGAAAACTTAGTAAATACACCGCAAAACCAGGGTTATGACGTCATACCTTATCTTGCGTTTACAAGAAATGTTGAAATTATACTGTGAAAACTTATATATGAAAAGATTACGTCTAAATTATATTAAAAATTTATATATGAGGAAAAAATTATAGTTAAGGCTTGCTCCTACCTTGGTCCTTGAATTATTTAATAATTATTGGTGTTTATTTGGTAAACCTGGAAGTGTTGTAGGTTTCCCGACATACTCCTGCTGTTCCGGCTTGCCCGCGCCTCCCCTACTGCCGCTTAGCACATCACGCTAGGGCAGCACATGGTCTCAAGTGTTGATGGTTCCCCGAGCGTAGAAGGTTGTGGGATGCTTGCCCGAGCGTAGAAGGTTGTGGGATGCTTGCCCGAGCGTAGAACCCTGTGGAAAATGAAATGTTTCAGTTTCCTGGAATTCGTCAATTTTGCACGAAGTTCCCCTACACAGTAACTTAAATCGAGAACCCCATGTCGACTCAATAAAACAAAGTAAATTTAAACAGATGAACTAAAATAACTCTAACGTACCTTTCCCAGGGTACAACTGGCTACACCTGGCTTCACACCAGCGTCCAGCCCCAAATGTCGGTGGAATGGACGGGCTGTAGACAAAGGAGAAAAACAATATATAGTTTTTATCCAACACGTGGTTAAATGAAAAATATAAAAAAACGCCAACAATTCCCCACGTCTTTTGTCAAAAAAAAAATACATTTCCCACGAAAAATAATTACAATTTGGGAGGCAAATATTATCTTGAAGAGTACTCAAATAATAAAAAAAATGAGAAAAAAAAAATAAAGTCGAACTTACCGCTGCTCTTTCCCCGTACAAAATGGCGTGGCCGACTTAAATTCCCCTCAAAACAGGGTGCGAGCGTCACTCCAGATTGCCTAGACACGACGGACTCACTTCCACAGTTTCTGGGATATCTCCTACAATCGCTGTAGTGCCAATCACCAAAAACAAAGGCGATCCCAGAAACTGTTGTCGACCCAACCAAATTTGTTAGCAAAGAGAGACAAAGCACTTAGTCGAGAATACCAGAATAATGCAGTGGCCGGAAACCGTTTTGTAAATTTGGTGGGGAGTGGGGACGGTAAAACGCAATAGTACCAACCTAATCTTCCCGGTGAAATTCAAATAACCTATTTATAAAAAACTTTTCCGCCAAAAATAAATCTCTACATTCAGTGGCAAGCCTGGAAGAAAAACCCGGGGTTTTCAAAGCAACCAATGAGGAGATACCGCATAGTTCCATACAGGTATATAGGGGGCAGCACCGACCAAGGGGATAGGAAGTACGTAAAACAAACCTTGAGGTGTTGTCGGATCTATTTCCACGGTTGAAATTTTTTTAACAAGGACGTCGAGACACCCTCCATACATTTGACCGAACATTTGCCTACCGGACCCCCACCAACATATCCAATAGAAGAAGAATAACCCGACGGACTAGAAGAAGCTCAGCATTGAAACCATCAACTGTAAAATCAATTACTGGAGATCAGGGCATGCAGCAAACCCAGGAATATTCGAACACTCAACCAATTCCCATATGAATAAAGCTATACTAAGTGCAGAATTTAGTTGCACTCCAGTTACAGTCTTCGTCAAAAGTTTCCTTCGCTCTTTATAAATGTTTTCTCTAATATTCATATGGTTTAACGCCATTTTTGTAAAACATTTCTACAGTAATAAAGTTGTTTCTGAACCTGAACCCAAAAATACACACTGAACTATTGCTTAAAGGCACAAGAGTGTTCAGATGTTAACTCACACGATTTCGTTTATTCTTTTAGTCTTGGTTTTTATCCCTCGTTTATCTCCCATTTACAACAGTGCATAACTCGTATTTATTTTATCCTTTCCCTATCAAATTAATACAGATATCAAAGTGGCGGAGCCTCGGTTGTTACTGGTCAAACCGTGAACCTAAATATGTTTTCGTGCTATCAAAACTAGCTAATCCGTGAAGAATATGGGGTTCGGATTGTCCCAATATCCTCGAGAATAAACGTAAGGGAATGAAATGTTCATCTAAATGTTTCCTTCCTGTTACTGAAACCATTTGTGATGCGGCAACGCCGCCATTCCCCAGCATAACAGCTGTTTAACTTTATGAACGTCAAGTGAATCACAAAATTCCACAGATAAAAACAAAACAATCAAAATTTTTATGTGATTTTTCCCGAAGCCTGTGATCTTAAATTTCAATTACGATGTCCAGATAATGCGATGTGCGTAGTGTCCACAGTAATTCGATGGAATGCCTCCTTTATAAGGTAACTTTTTGGACACTATATAACCTCCAAACCTAGCTCTATAAAATACTATATATTTGTGTACAGAAAGACGAATCAAAGAGCCTTGATTATTTACCTAAATAAACAAATATGTAACGTTGTCTTAAACGTAAAAATGACACGCTACATAATCCCCCCCCAACTTCAAGACGATTAACCTAAAAGGTTAATCGGAGAGGTCCGCTGCCGACTTAAGGTCTTTGGCATGCCAACTCCCTGGCAGTACTTTACCCGATGGTTCCTGAAGCTCAAATATCCATGGAGAAATTTTATTCCTAATCACATAAGGACCAACGAATTTCGGTGCTAACTTCTTCGAGAAAAACTTCGCAGCATCTGACAAAACATAATTTTTCTTCCAAACACGCTGACCCACAGCAAAGTTGGGTACCCTTGTACGCAAATTATACTGAACTACGTTTTTCTCTCCAGCCACCTCTAACCCTCTCTTAACATCAGCATAGAGCTTCCGGAAACCTTCGTTCTTACTTTCAGCTGCGGATTGTACACCATTCTCTTCAGATAACAAAACTGGGTTGGAGTAATCTTTTCCTGACAGACACATATTTCTACCAAAATTAACAAAGAAAGGAGACATCCTGGTTGTCTCATGGGTTGCAGTACGAATCGCGCAGGCAAGTTTATGTATCTGTTCGTCCCACTTCCTGTGGTTGTCTTTCACATAACAACATAACATGGTTTTTAACGTACGATTCGTCCTCTCTGTTGGATTTGCTCTGGGGTGATAATACGGATTATACTGTATTTTAACCTGATAACTCTCAGCAAAACGCTTAAACTCATTACTTTTGTACTGAGGGCCATTATCACAAAGTATCAAACGGGGTACTCCGAAGACCATAAATACTTGCTCCTCAAGATGCTTAACAACAGCTTGAGTAGGGGCTGTTCGCATTGGAAAAACTAAGGAAAACTTACTCAAATAGTCCGTCACGACGAGAATCCAGCAATTACCCTTTGTCGAACGAGGTAGAGGTCCACATAAATCAGTCGAAATAATTTCCCAAGGACGAGTTGGTTTTGGGTGAGATATCATCTGATCAGATACACCTTGTGTATCACCTTTATGAGCTGCACAGGCAAAGCATTTCTTTACAAAAGTTGCCACGTCCTGGCGCATTTTTGGCCAATAATATTTTTCTGCCAGTCTGTGGAAGGTTTTATACACACCCATATGTCCTGCGGTAGGAGGATCGTGAGCTTCTCCAATAATTCTACGCCTATGATCTTTGGGGACTACCTCTTTCCAATATTCGTTAGATGGTGAAAGTTGAGGATATTCTTGTTTGACATATTTATACAACTTATTAGCAGTGTATCTCCAGTTCATAAATTTTAACGGTGATTCTACGACCCTCTTTACCATCTTTTGGTACCATCGATCTTTTATTGTTGTTGAAACATCTCTGGGCTGCGAAATTGTATCAATCATAGGTACTGCACGAGACAACATGTCCGGGACAACTAAATCTTTCCCTTTCCGATGGATTACTTCAAAATCATATTGCTGCAGTTTTACAGACCAACGAGCAAGTCTTCCACTGGGCTCTTTTAAGCTATGAAGCCATTTTAAACTAAAATGATCTGTTATGACCTTAAATGAGATCCCCTCAATATAAGGCCGGAGCTTCTCTATCGCCCAAACCAATGCCAAACATTCTCGCTCGGTGGTCGTGTAAACACGTTCTTGCTTAGTCAAAGATCGACTCAAATAGCATATGACTTTGTCTCCTTCAGGATAAGGCTGCGTTAAACATGCTCCTATTCCATATCCTGAGGCGTCTGTTTGAATGACAAATTCTTTGGTATAATCTGGACATGTAAGAATCGGTGCAGTCACTAAAAGTTCCTTAATCTTAATAAATGCTCTTTCGCAGTCTGGAGTCCAATCGAACTTTTGATTCTTCTTAGTTAGAGCTGTAATTGGAGCTATTATCGCTGAAAAATTCTCTATGAAACGTCTATACCAGGATATTGTACCTACAACTCTACGAACTTCTCTGACAGTTCTTGGCCTCTGGAGCTCTAACATGGCTCTAATTTTATTAGGGTCAACTCGGATGCCTCGACGGTCCACTACGAAACCTAAATAAGTCATTTCTGGCCTACACAGTTGGCATTTTTCCCAACTTACCGTTATCTTTGCATTCTGCAATCTTCGTAGGACTTCCTCAAGAATTCTAAGATGTTCAGAAAAGCTCTGTGTGACAATTACGAGGTCATCGAGATATACGTACACGTAGGGGTCTAAATCGTTTCCTATGATGCTATCTATGAGTCTCTGCCAAGTTGCAGGTGCATTATGAAGACCAAATGGTAACCGCTTAAATTGGAAGAGACCTCGTCTACAGATGAATGCTGTTAGTGGCTTCGATGATTCTTCCATTGGTACTTGCCAATAAGCACTCTTAATATCTAAAGTTGACAAGTACTTAGCATCTTTCAATTTGTCAAGAGTCTCGGATACGAGTGGTAAAGGATAACTATCACGCGCCGTCACTGAGTTCAATTTGCGGTAGTCTACACAGAAACGATATTTCTTTGTGTTTTTCTTTTGTACCATTACCACTGGTGAAGCCCATGAACTACTACTACGTTCTATCACATCCATTTTCAGCATTTCGTCGATTTCGTCATCAATAAGTTTCTGAATGACCGGTGAGACCTTATATGAACGTTGTCTTATCGGTGCTGCATCTGTTGTAATCTTATGCTCTACCCTATCTGTACATCCCAGTGAGTCACCCATCATATTCTTATATTTAACGACCAATTCCTCTAGTCGTTCTGATTCATAAGGTGTAAGAGTTGTTTGTTGGTCTGATGTTTCTAAAGAACAAATCACATCTTTATTATCGGCAAAATGCCACTCATTAGTACTTAAGTTCGGTACTATACCCATCGAAATCCAAAAATCTAATCCTAAAATCAAAGTGTGCGGCAACTCAGGAACGACGACGACCTCTATTAACCTAAATTTGTCCTGAACTCGCATAGGAAGCTGCACTGTTCCAATACTACTCGTGCTTTGACCATTTGCCACAATACAACTCGTCTTCTTCGTCGTATCAAGTGAAAAACCAAACTTCTCGATGATTGACCAACCATGATTCCCTAAAAAGGTACGTGAAGCCCCGGAATCCAACAAACCTAATAACTTATTTCCGAGTACATCCACTTCTAAATAAGGTCTCTCATCTTTACGAGCATGACTTATCACATAATCTAAAACGTACGTTAGCCTATCGGTCGATGCTTGTTCAGGCTGACTCGAAGGTCGACCACCTACGAGCGCCTGGGTCCGTTTCCCTGACGATTACAATTTCGACATTCTCTTACTGTTACCCCTGCTTGTCCACACGAATAGCACTGTTTGCCTCTAGGTAATGCGCACCCGATTGCCATGTGCCCTGTTTGGTTGCATCTATAACATACCACGTCCCTATTCGCCCTACCAGGTCTAGCACCTTGTGGTGGTTGTCCATCTCTGTCATTTACACTAGACTGACCACTAGCTGGTTGTTGTCTATCTCTATCAGCTCTAGCAGCGAAACCGCTTGCTGGCTGTTGCCTATCTCTGTTAAATCTATTATCAGGAATATTCAAATTCTGTTGATTTGATGTCCCGGCACCTGATATTTGAATTGCATCAACCCCTGTTGAAAAATCGTCAAAATCGCTCTCTACGTCAACGTAGGCCAAGTCAGGTTCGATTGATTGGTTTTTCCTAGGAGTAAAATTCTCCTCTTCTAACCCATATCTCTGGTCTATTCTACGACACAGATCCTTTAAATGTGATAGGCTATTGACCTCAGTAGCAATTAACCCATTTTTATAGATGTCCGCGATATTTCTGAAGACGATAGCTAATTTTGCCTCTTCGGAAACAGGACAGCCAAGTCTTTGGAAATATGTGTTCATGACAGCAATATAGGTCCCTATAGACTCTCCAGGGCCTTGTTTACGTTTTTGAATCTCCTTCAATAGCTTCTCGCCATATGAAGAAGGAAGATATTCTGCCATGAACCTCTGTTCCAGCTGTTCCCATGTATGGACTTCTCTACGTACATCTTTGTAAAAAGTATAAGCTGACTTTTCAAAAAGATCAATGCCCGAATTCAGTAAAACCTTTTTGCTGACTCCTCTAGCCTGACTCAACTCGTCCACTCTCTCAAAAAATGCGGTGACGGAGATCGTACCCCTCTCGCCTGTAAACTTTATGTTCCACTTATGCGGAGGTACAGGTGCAACGTGATATGAAGTACCAGGATCACTTGACATTGGTACTGGCGACGAACATGAAAATGGTCGTGACTGAGCAATTGGTGCTATGCTACTTTGGAGGGCAGCTAGACTCAAAGGAACGGTAGACGGTTGTTGATAATGAAAAGCTGATGTACCGTAATTCTCAATCGGCATAGGGACTGGTGCCTGTATTGGTGCTTGAGTTGGGTTTGTAAGCACTTGCATTTGCAATGGAGCCATGGCCGACGGTTGGTTTGTGGGCTGTTGAGCTGGTCTTTGTGTGCTCGAGTGCTGTGGTTGCGGGAGTTGAGACTGGCTGGGAATGTTGCCAACATTTGTCGAGTGATCTGAGCTTCGACTCGTTGATTGGGTTTCAGATGCTTCATCATCATCTGAGTTCACGCCAACTCTTAATAAATCTGTTGCTTGGCTCTGCAACCTCCCAATCAAACTCAAGGTTTCCGCAACCAGTATGCCTTTTGTTTGACTTTCTTCAAAGTTTGACGGATTCATGTTATTTATCCTGGCTAACACATGTTCCAACCTTACAGCGATTTTCCTAAACTCTCCCCCTTTGCTCGTACCAGAGAACTTCTCTACCAGCGGTACTAGACTATCAAGCTTCTTCATGCAGCTAAAAGCATCCTGGCCAAACGTAAAGGGATACGGAGGGTATCTCATACTTGCATCAGTCTTTTCTCTTTGTTTGATCAACATAAGCTGTTGTTTCATCTCTTCCACCGATCCAATGGCTATGCCTCTCCATGTTAATTCGTAGATTAACTCGTCCTTGACTAAGTACCTTATGTCAGACAACCGACTCAAAGAAATAGCCATGGTGCCTTTTATATTCAAACTTTAAACTTTAAACCTCTTAATTATACCTCCCAATTATAAAACTAAACCACGCAATAACAAACACAAAGTTCACTTTAAATTCACCAGTGAAAATCACTATAAATTTTCTCACAAATGTAGAAAATATAAAACTTAAATACGGGCAGACGCGAACAAAACCGAAAAACACCGGGGCAGTAAGAAAATAAAATTTATTTGCATTTAAAAATGTAATCATAATTTAGGTTAAGTATTTGTACAACCAACTATGACGTCCAACCTTGCAGAGAGAAATAACCACTTAAATCCTAAGTTAGAATTAACAAGTAGCCATAAAAAAAAAGTTTAAAAAAAAATAAAAGAGAGACAAGAGTTTTGGCAGTGTTTAGGTCTTATGTTCCACTCCTGCGTGAGTAAAACCAAAAAAAAATAATTGCGCTTATCCTAGCTGAACTGGATTAAAATTAAAGTTAAGTTATGTTTGTTTACCTCAGCAACCGAATAGGTAAATTTATCCCTAAATGGAACGTACAACAGACTACCTATAACAAAAAAAATCCCAAAGCTGTTGTACACAGTTAAAGCTAGGGTATACTCCTGCTATTGCAGAACGGCTCCACTAATAAACTCCTCAAAAAAACCCAAATCGCCGTATACAATGATTTTTCTAAAAAGAATAAATCAAAACCCACTTTAACCTGCTTACCTACTCTGAGTTTACACGAAACATGCATTGCTTAAGGTCACATCATCCCTTAATATATAAGTGAACGCAATAAACGTCGGAACAGATGTTCATGTTATAGAAATCGTAAAATATGCTCAATTAAAAAAAAAACCGCTCGCTGAAATTGCGTCGAATTAGACTAGTAAGGATGTTGTGTGTAATTAAAAAAAATTAAAAAAAAATACCGATGTTATTAAAAAATTTACAGAAATAACGTCTTGGTAGGACTGCAACTCTCTAATCTTCATTAAAATGAAATTCCCAAAACTTAAACTAAATTGATGCAAACCATGGTCATGGTGTCGAAAGGTGTCCAAAAAAAAAATTTAAAAAAATTTTTTGGTGAAGCCCACAGTAGCCCAATAGTAAAAAAAAATTAAATAGTGGCTCACTACAATGTTCAAAATATTACTCTACCCTAATAGGTGGTTTGGAGTAGGGAGAAAAAAAAATTAAAACAAATGATGATAGGTTGTTAAAACGCGAGGTTTCGAAATGAAATTATATTTTAATTCACAAAAAAAATATTTAAATAAACTGGTAAAATCATTGTAGGGCCAGGTACTACTATGCACAAAAAAAAATTTTCAACAAGAAAATCAAGTTTCCTTCCTTAAAAAAAATATTAAAAAGAAAAAATATTTAAAAAAATATTTTCAAAAAAAAAAATGCAAAATGTTTAAGTGGGGTGGCAGCTCCCATTAGTGAACCTTAAAAAAAATTAATAAAATCAACACCAGAAAAATCTTATTCGAGTTGTCATGCAACAGTTTTTGTTCTTTTCCTTTAAAAAAAACAGTTGTCAATTCCCTATCCTCTCCCAAAACTGTGAATGTGAAAAGTGAATGAGCTAGAAAAATTAATTTACTATACAAAAAAAAATATTGAAAATTAAATTTACTTGAGAATCATAAATTACAAAAAAAAAATCGTCATTGCAAAAAAAACCAATCAGTTTAGGAAAAGAAAAAAAAATATTTATGTTCGAAAAAAATACAAACGATGTTAGTATATTTGTTTAAAATTATTACTAAAGGAGACAAACAACGTGAGTACTCATTTACTGTACCACTATAATAATGTGAACCTAAGTTTTAAACCTTGCTCTCAACTCCGTAAAGAATTATCTTGTGTGTACTTTCAAAAAACAAATATGAAAACAATTTCAAGGTTCACCTATAAGAACGTTGTAAAACTAAATCTGCCTACTCAAGTGTCTTTACACACAACATCTAATCAAAAAAAAAAATTTTCTGCCTAATGCATTCTCAGATCCCTATTCCTGGTGTTTACGAGATATAAAATTAAGTTGGGCCCCCTCCACAACTATCAGTCAAAGCAAAACTACCAAATGTCCAAGGGCTAATGAGACCCTATCACCAACAAATGATATTTTGAAATGAAACAGTTGGGAATAATCCTGCGTAAAAACCCAGAAAACAAAAATCAAGAAGCCAAAACTATTACATTAATTTTAGAAGAGCATAATAAAACTCCCGGCCCCAATTAAACTTTTGTTATCTCAACAAAACTCGGCCTAAAACCAAAAAAACTTTTTATTAGACATTTCCCCTATTCCCTAAGTATAATGTCAGTAAAACCCAAAAACTTGTGATTTCCATTCCAATCCCATCTGGACCCTATATATTTTTTAAACGGTCAAACACCCACAGGCGAAACAATATCTTATTTCAAAGAAAGGGTGAAGATATTTTGAAGCACCCTGTGAAAATAGGACACTATTATGGAAAATTGTTCAGATCAGTGTTCTTACTACTTTTTAACCTAAATATATCTAGTTCCCTCATGTGCATGTTACTATTTTAATTCCTATCATAACTAAACAGATCACAAAAATTGTCTTTCTCCGCGAATCTGCAAGGTCCTGGAAAATGCGAGATTCAGCCTGTAGGCCAAATTTGGATGTATTTTAATTTAGCGAAAACCGAAGTTGCGAAATCCTAAAAAAGATTAGCAGGAAGTCCTCGTTCCTCGATTTCTACACTCCGAACCAAACATTTCTTCCATTTCCACCCAGCTCGCGGGAGGAAAAAAACCTAATTATCGCAATATAAAATGTAGCCAGCTCCTTTACACCCTGTACAACTATCAGATTTAAAAAAAAAATAGATGCCCTCATCAATGTTTAGTCGCATCAAAGAAAACCTATTGTTTTTAAATTTATTTTTAGGTTGAAATCTTTTCCAAAAATCAATGATCTTAAATTTATTGTTCAACCTGAACACTTTCCCATTTATTCCACAAAATTTTGCTTCATTATTTGAGGTCACCAGTATGAAATTATTTTAAAATTAAGAAAAATGAAATAAAAAAAATTATTTCCCAATTGTCCACAACTTCCAAGTTTTCATCCCTAAATACCTAGGTACTTTCTCAGTCTAACACCATCAATCGTTATCCAACATAACGCTTTAATTTCAGAAGCAACAAAACGAAGATTAAGTGAAAAGCTAAGCAAGTATGTTGGAAGTTGCTTTACAATGGGCGCAGATGTAAGGCCCCTTTAAGTACACGCCACTGTCCTGAACTGCAAACTAACAAAAAAACTGAAGACTAGCATATCTGCCGTCAACCAACCTTTGGCATGAAATTAAAATAATTCCATATCATACCAGTATCCTCAAAACAAAACGTTTTTTACTATAAGACCCAAACACTTAACCAATAAATCTTGTTATTTAAAATTATGATTTGGAAGTAAAAGATTTATTTATTCCTGCCTGATCAACTAAGACAAAAAAGTTCACCTTTTTGTAACTCGAGAAGTTCCCGTTTGGTCCCCTAAAAAAAATATAACCTGTCTGGTCACCCTTTAAAACTACGACCACTATACAAACCGTTTTGACCAAAACAAGAATTCGGGAAGTTATGTTAACAGAAAGGAAATAATCTTTTACGAAAAATTAAATTATTTAAAAAAAAGAAGCAAAATTTGGAAATATTTTTACCAATTACCACCGACTAGCATTTATATTTAGTTGAAAGTCTCTCTTAAATTCACTGACTCAAAATGACATTACTTTAAAAAAATTACTGAACTTTACAAATGAACTCTACAAATGAACTAAAAAAAATCAAAAAAACTTATATCTATATCTGTCTCAGTTAAACATTTCTTTTGTGGTATTATATCTAGTTGGGCTTCAAATTCATTTTCTCTGTATTCAATCTGGAGCAGGCAAAACTTCTCAAGGCTCAAACATAAATGTTTGCTCTCCAATGGCCATGACCAAGCTATGACCTGAACGCAGAAAAAAATACAGAAAAAAAAAAAATTATAATTGTGAACCAGAAAACTTTAATTGATAGAAATACCCGTAGGTCATTTTTAAAAAATGCACTCCAAAGCCCAACGCTGTATTTTCTACCAAAAAAATTTGACCAGTCACGAAACACAACTAGACAACTAAACCAAAGACCTAAAAACTGTCTTTCAAAAAAAATACCCCAAAAAAAAAATGTCAACTGGACTTTTGGCATTGATCTTCAGCCAAGGTGTCACTCTAGGGGTTTTAGCCTTGTGTTTCCTAACCTCCCGAGCCGACACTAGTAGTGTACCCTCCTCTGACCCGATGTAACTGAGTGACGTAAGTTCTTAATTGTCATCAACAGTTACCTCCAAAAACAAGAAAAGAAAATGACAGCAAAATAAACTCATTTTCCTTTTCTTTCATTACTAATTAATACTTTCAACTAAACAAAGCTACCAGCTGTTAAGCTATTTTTACTTTAAAACAACTCAGCCAAGAAAAATTTGTGTGAAACCCTGTAAAAATATTCCAAATACCAAGTGGTGATATCCCACAAAAGATTAAAATCGCCAAAAAAAAATTAACTTGTTGACCTAAATAAATTGACTGCACTAAAAAATAATCGGTGAAACAATTTCTATCTTATCACAAGCAGGAAATAATAACATATAAATAAATGAACCTGCAAAAAAAAATTGTTAGAAAAAACACACTACCTATGTCATATATTTAAAACATAAAAAGACCATGTCTGGAAATCCATCCACCTATAAATCAACAAAAAAATTGAAGTAAATTTACATTGTTGTATTTATTTTTCTTAAAAAAAATTTTAAAAAACTAAAACATGTTTTTCCTACAAAAACTTTAAAGAATTAAGAACATGAGTTGGACTCCGTTCAATAAAAACTCCTATGTTTTTTTTTTATCCACTTATTCTTCCTTAATAAATAAAAATGAATCTTTTATTTTCCAAGAAAAAACTTGTGAAGATAAGCTAATAAAAACTAAGAGGATTACTAAAACAACAAACCGAGTTCCAAATCAACGTTCAAATATTACTAAAAAAATATTTAAAAAAATGTTATTTCCAAAAACCAATGATCTTGTTTTCCATTAAAAAAAATTGATTGGGTATCAAAACCACCGACAGCCACTGAAAGCCTTTAACCTGGCTTTGGCTGTACCACAAAAAATTTTATGTTTTAGAAAATTTTCAGAAAATTCAAAAAAAAAAATTTTTTTCCCAAATCAAAAAAGAACAATAAAAAATTACATCAGATGTTAAAAAACTAGCCAAAACCACGTAGGGCGCCAATTTGTGGCCTAAAAAAAGTTAAAAAAAATGTGGGCGCCAATTTGTGGCCTTTAAAAAAGTTGTGTGACATTTGTGGCAGCTTAAAGACGTCGCCGCCATTTTGTGACACCGAAACCCACTGAATAATTAAACAAATATCTGGAAGCAGAACTGTATTTTCCAGCTAGGTAAAACATTGATATGCCCGGTAACTTTTATACAGTGGAGAAGGGGGGGGTTCAGAAATAAGAAAATTTTAAGTGCGCCACATTATTTAATATCAATGTTTTACAAAGAAGATCTTAAATAAATACAGTTCAACCCAAACGTTGCAGCCAAACAATGAAATTCTACTTACTTCCGAGGCTTCCAGAATATTTATGTAATTGAGAATAACCAAAAAAAAATAAACAGAATAAAATTCTAAAAGATTGAATTAAGATGACAAAACTAGAAATACTTTACAGGTAGATGGACTCCTTTAACAGGTCATAGTGTACCTACATCTGACTCAGTAGCGTAGGACTCAATTATATGAATGATTGTTAAAAAAATATATATATACTTCCAAAATCGTTCCATCATAGGGGAGATCTAGACCAAATATCTGCTGTCATCATTCTATGTTGGGTAGAATGAGACAGACAGCAACCCAGTCCGAGATCCACCCCATGAGGTAAAAATGTGTAACGAAACCGCAAAAAAAAATATAATCTCCTCTCTCTTTTGTCTCCGCAAAGTTGGTCATCGGGTTGTACAAATGACACAAGAAAAATTAGTTCATCTTGTATATTTTGAAAGGTAAAACTGGAGTATTACCAAAAACATGAAATAGAAAAAAATTAATGAAATGTAGTGGAACAAGTCAGGGCCTAAGTAGCAAGACAATCCAAATTTCACAATAGAAATTGTCTTAAATAAATGAAATGAAGGAAAACTTAGTAAATACACCGCAAAACCAGGGTTATGACGTCATACCTTATCTTGCGTTTACAAGAAATGTTGAAATTATACTGTGAAAACTTATATATGAAAAGATTACGTCTAAATTATATTAAAAATTTATATATGAGGAAAAAATTATAGTTAAGGCTTGCTCCTACCTTGGTCCTTGAATTATTTAATAATTATTGGTGTTTATTTGGTAAACCTGGAAGTGTTGTAGGTTTCCCGACATACTCCTGCTGTTCCGGCTTGCCCGCGCCTCCCCTACTGCCGCTTAGCACATCACGCTAGGGCAGCACATGGTCTCAAGTGTTGATGGTTCCCCGAGCGTAGAAGGTTGTGGGATGCTTGCCCGAGCGTAGAAGGTTGTGGGATGCTTGCCCGAGCGTAGAACCCTGTGGAAAATGAAATGTTTCAGTTTCCTGGAATTCGTCAATTTTGCACGAAGTTCCCCTACACAGTAACTTAAATCGAGAACCCCATGTCGACTCAATAAAACAAAGTAAATTTAAACAGATGAACTAAAATAACTCTAACGTACCTTTCCCAGGGTACAACTGGCTACACCTGGCTTCACACCAGCGTCCAGCCCCAAATGTCGGTGGAATGGACGGGCTGTAGACAAAGGAGAAAAACAATATATAGTTTTTATCCAACACGTGGTTAAATGAAAAATATAAAAAAACGCCAACAATTCCCCACGTCTTTTGTCAAAAAAAAAATACATTTCCCACGAAAAATAATTACAATTTGGGAGGCAAATATTATCTTGAAGAGTACTCAAATAATAAAAAAAATGAGAAAAAAAAAATAAAGTCGAACTTACCGCTGCTCTTTCCCCGTACAAAATGGCGTGGCCGACTTAAATTCCCCTCAAAACAGGGTGCGAGCGTCACTCCAGATTGCCTAGACACGACGGACTCACTTCCACAGTTTCTGGGATATCTCCTACAATCGCTGTAGTGCCAATCACCAAAAACAAAGGCGATCCCAGAAACTGTTGTCGACCCAACCAAATTTGTTAGCAAAGAGAGACAAAGCACTTAGTCGAGAATACCAGAATAATGCAGTGGCCGGAAACCGTTTTGTAAATTTGGTGGGGAGTGGGGACGGTAAAACGCAATAGTACCAACCTAATCTTCCCGGTGAAATTCAAATAACCTATTTATAAAAAACTTTTCCGCCAAAAATAAATCTCTACATTCAGTGGCAAGCCTGGAAGAAAAACCCGGGGTTTTCAAAGCAACCAATGAGGAGATACCGCATAGTTCCATACAGGTATATAGGGGGCAGCACCGACCAAGGGGATAGGAAGTACGTAAAACAAACCTTGAGGTGTTGTCGGATCTATTTCCACGGTTGAAATTTTTTTAACAAGGACGTCGAGACACTCTCCATACATTTGACCGAACATTTGCCTACCGGACCCCCACCAACATATCCAATAGAAGAAGAATAACCCGACGGACTAGAAGAAGCTCAGCATTGAAACCATCAACTGTAAAATCAATTACTGGAGATCAGGGCATGCAGCAAACCCAGGAATATTCGAACACTCAACCAATTCCCATATGAATAAAGCTATACTAAGTGCAGAATTTAGTTGCACTCCAGTTACAGTCTTCGTCAAAAGTTTCCTTCGCTCTTTATAAATGTTTTCTCTAATATTCATATGGTTTAACGCCATTTTTGTAAAACATTTCTACAGTAATAAAGTTGTTTCTGAACCTGAACCCAAAAATACACACTGAACTATTGCTTAAAGGCACAAGAGTGTTCAGATGTTAACTCACACGATTTCGTTTATTCTTTTAGTCTTGGTTTTTATCCCTCGTTTATCTCCCATTTACAACAGTGCATAACTCGTATTTATTTTATCCTTTCCCTATCAAATTAATACAGATATCAAAGTGGCGGAGCCTCGGTTGTTACTGGTCAAACCGTGAACCTAAATATGTTTTCGTGCTATCAAAACTAGCTAATCCGTGAAGAATATGGGGTTCGGATTGTCCCAATATCCTCGAGAATAAACGTAAGGGAATGAAATGTTCATCTAAATGTTTCCTTCCTGTTACTGAAACCATTTGTGATGCGGCAACGCCGCCATTCCCCAGCATAACAGCTGTTTAACTTTATGAACGTCAAGTGAATCACAAAATTCCACAGATAAAAACAAAACAATCAAAATTTTTATGTGATTTTTCCCGAAGCCTGTGATCTTAAATTTCAATTACGATGTCCAGATAATGCGATGTGCGTAGTGTCCACAGTAATTCGATGGAATGCCTCCTTTATAAGGTAACTTTTTGGACACTATATAACCTCCAAACCTAGCTCTATAAAATACTATATATTTGTGTACAGAAAGACGAATCAAAGAGCCTTGATTATTTACCTAAATAAACAAATATGTAACGTTGTCTTAAACGTAAAAATGACACGCTACATGGCCATTTGCTAAAGTAATCCATGACAACAAGGATGTATTTGTTGCCCTTTTTAGTTTCTGGAAATGGTCCGGCCACATCAATAGCAATGCGTTCGAATGGTAGACCTACGTTATATTGTTTCATTTGACCTCTGGACCTTGTTCTGGGACCTTGGCTGGCTGCACAAGTCGAACATCGGCGGCACCAGTTTTTCACATCTTGAAAGTAATTGACCCAATAAAATCGGTTTCGAATTTTGTCCATGGTTTTATTTATGCCTAGGTGCGCGCCTGATTTTCCACCATGGCATTCGGCCATTATATTGTCTACCATGCTCCTAGGAACCACTACTTGATTAATCACAGTAAGGCCATCGGCATTTTCCCAGGCACGTTTAAGGATGTTTTCTTCTACTATCAGTGAATCCCATTGTGCCCACAGTGATTTGAATACCACCCCTTGGTTTGCGATATCTTGCCATGATGGTCGTGGCTTGTTCTCTTCTTTCAATAGCAAGATAGGTCCTACATCTTTGTCGTTAAGTTGTGTGGTTCTAATTGAAGCCGACATCCATTCTTCATCTGGTTCTAATTTTATCTGACGCACGTAGTTAATTCCCTCTTTCTGGTCAATTTTCCTGCAATGTTTACAATCCTCAGGGCAAGGTCTTCTGGACAATGCATCCGCATTATTATGCACCCTTCCCGCTCGGTGTTTAATTTGATAAAGGTATTGTTGTAGCCTTTCTATCCATCTCGCGAGTTGCCCCTCAGGTTGTTTCATTTTCATGAGCCACTGTAACGCAGCATGATCCATTCTAATCAGAAACTCTTGTCCATAGAGATATTTGTGAAAGTGATCTACGGATTTAATGATGGCTAGGAGCTCCTTTCTGGTAACACAATAATTTCTCTCTGGTTTGGATAGCTTTTTGCTGAAAAATTCGATGACCCGTTCTTCTCCATCTTGTACTTGGGAGAGTACTGCTCCTATGCCATCGTTGCTCGCATCAGTATCCAATATGAATTTACCTTTTGGTTAATGCTGCCTTCAGTCTTCTAAATGCTTGGTAACATTCAGTATTCCATCTGTAAGAAGCTTTATCTTCTGTAAGTCTATGTAATGGAGACGCTATTTTGGCGAATCCTTCAACAAATCGTCTGTAGTATGTACACAGACCCAAAAAGCTTCTCAATTCATGTTTGTCACGAGGTTGAGGCCATTCTTTTATTGCTTGTAACTTTTTTTCGTCGGTATGGATGCCTTCTCGGGAAACGACGTGACCCAAGAACTCAACTTTTTCTTGGAATAGAAAACACTTTTTTGAGTTTAGTTTAAGATTTGTGTTCCTGATTCTTGAAAATACTTCTCGTAAATTGTCTAGATGATCTTCAAATGATTTTCCCATTATTATGACATCATCCAAATAGACTAAACAGGTTTTCCAAGTAAGGCCTCGTAGAACGACTTCCATTAGTCTTTCAAATGTAGCTGGGGCATTGCACAGGCCAAATGGCATCACATTAAACTGATAAAGTCCACTTCCAGCAGAGAATGCAGTCTTCTCTTTATCTCTTTCAAAGATTTCTACTTGCCAATACCCACTTTTCAGGTCAAGAGTAGAAAACCAATATGATCCTGCCAACGTTGCTAACGTGTCGTCTATTCTTGGCAGTGGGTAACTATCTTTTTTGGTCACATCGTTAAGTTTCCTGTAATCGACACAAAATCTAGTACTTCCATCCTTTTTAGTGACCAACACCACAGGAGATGACCAAGGACTTGATGACTCTTCAATAACACCGCCGCTGAGCATTTTATTAATGAGATTGTGAACTTCTTCTTGTTTGGCCAATGGTAGTCTTCTTGGGGGCTGTCTTATCAGTTGGACATCGCCAGTGTTGATGGAATGTTGAATAAGGTTTGTGCGACCCGAACTACTCTTAGTTTCAAAGATATTACTTTGTTCTTCTATAAACTCTCTCGCTTTACGAAATTCTTCTGGAGTGAGATGTTGCCAAGTTGACTGAAATTGCTGAAGTACCTCCGTTGGTAACTTACTTTTATCCTCCGAAGTTGGCTCTTCACATCTTGTTACTTTCTGGACTGGCTCAAATAATGCTACCACCTCCCCCTTATTAATTTTGACACTATTTGGGAAAATATTGGCGACTCTAATCGGGATGTCTTTATCGGTTTTAACTAATGACTATGCAACGAGGTAGGTGTTGGATAATTTCTGTTGGCTTATGAGTCCGACACAGCTTGATGTTTTACTTTCTAGCCTCCCAAAAACTATGGTCTCACTGTTACCGACCAGTCTTGTTGTACATACTGCCACGACCTTTATTGGTTCTTTATTGAAGTGACTATTTGACAAAATGAACTCTTCATTCCCAAATCTCAGGGTATTAAGTTTATTATCAAACGCAAATCCATGTTTACTTATCAAGTCCATTCCCAAAATAAATTCGTCTTCTATTTCGGCAACCAATACAGTGTGGCGAATCTTCAATCTTCCCAGCTGTAGGTCTATGTCTGTCTGCCCCAACACGTCGGCGGATTCTCCAGTCACAGTCTTAAGTGTTATTTTCTTTTCTGTTGGTCGAATTTTATATCTCGTTGCAATTTTGAACTTAAGCAATGATATGGCAGCACCAGTGTCTACTGTTATGTTAACTTGTCTTCCATTTATAAGTCCGTCGATGTTAAGACTGTCAGCAGTATGTTTTAAGCTCTTAATTGAATAAATTTTGGGGGCTACATTCCCTTTAGCCAACACCAGCCCCTCTGCGTTGACTAGTTCTGGTTTTTCCTGATCTCTTCTTCGGTACTCTGTCCCACTAGATGGTGAGCGAGACCTCATTTGGACACGACAATCGCGTTGAATATGCCCTGTACGTCCGCATCTGAAACACTTTACATTTGGAGGGGATCGTCTGCTTTCTTTCAAAGAGTCAAGCTTCTCTATCAGTGATTGAAACATTTGGTTTAGCGTTTTTAAGTTGACCTCATGTCCATTGCTCATTTCTTCTCCCTCCTAAATTGAAACAGCTCTTACTTTTGGCCTGGACATGTTATTTGATGATTCGATTTCAAGGGCTCGAATCAACACTTCACTGCTATTATGGTAGCGTTCTCGACGAAGTAACTTTGCTAAGTCCGAGTCTCGTAATCCGTTAATAAAGCGATCTACCGTGAAGGGATCTCTGTAATTTTCTGGCATTTCTGGGTAAGCTAAATACATCAGCCTCCTAATATCTGCCTCATACTCTTGCAATGATTCTCCTGGTCTTTGCTGACGAATATTTAATTCTGACCAATGTAAATTTCGCAAGTGTTCGTCTCCATACCTTCTTTCTAACGCTGCCACTA
Source organism: Aspidapion aeneum (assembly GCA_963576565.1). NCBI lineage: Eukaryota > Metazoa > Arthropoda > Insecta > Coleoptera > Brentidae > Aspidapion > Aspidapion aeneum. The sequence continues at coordinate 30,760,394 of OY755041.1, forward strand.
AAGCGTTTTTGTTCGACTGGAATGGACCGTAAAAGTCCCAGAGCAGGTTCTCGTAGAGCTACTAACAATGCTCTAGCTTTTTCCTCATCATCCCAACCATTTGCAGCAGCGGCAGCTTCAAACTGTTGTTTGTAAGTAGACCAGGAAAACGTACCATCGAAATTTGGAGGCTTAATATTTTTGTTGGAATTCACAACACATCCCTGAGCTTTCATTTTGTTGTGTTCTTTTTGGAGCTGTATAAGCTGTTTTGACACGTCCTGGAATTTTTCTTCCACTGTTTGAAAAACTTCTTCTCTTACATTGTGTAGCTTGGTCTCCACTTTTTCTTCAACATTCTGCAATTTGTTCTGTAACGTTTCTTCTACATTCTGCAATTTGTTTTGTACCTTTTCTTCTACATTCTGCATTCTCTGAGTTATTTCTTCCTTAAGATCTTCGGTTGCTGCCTTGAACTCTCCTCTAAGCTGCTCGGAGTTGCTCTTTATTTGATCGAAGTTTTCTTGAATGCCATCTAATCTTTGCTCAAATGTCTGTTTCATATCGTTCTGGTTTTGTTCAATGGTCTGTCTTATATCGTTCTGGTTTTGAGCCATTTGAGCTGCTAGAGCCTGCATCATTTTAGTTAGATCTTCCATCTTTGCCGATCCTTGTCTAGTAAGCATCAACTTCCTGATAAATCACTTAAAATGTTTATTTTTTATTTTAATTTTATTTTTTTTTGGTCTATAAAGCTAATGTCGTAGTCGGTTTTGTTTTTTTTTTTAATATCTCCTCTGATTCTTAAATAGGACCTAATGGAATGTTCTAGAATATACTAGTAAATGTCACTCTTTCTGCTACTAGGCAAATGTAGAAGTCACTTTTTGATTATTTCTTTTGGTTCTCGAATAGATCGTCGTAGAATGTTATGGAATATTCTAGAAATTCTTTCTAATTCTCACTATTTAAATATTTAAATAACTTAGCTAATGTCGAAGTCGGTTTTTGTATATCTCTTCTGGTTCTCGAATAGAACGTCGTAGAATGTTTTGGAATATTCTAGAAAATCTTGGTAATTCTTACTTTTGAAATAACTAAGCTACTGTCGAAGTCGGTATTTGTATATCTCTTCTAGTTTTTGAATAGAACGTCGTAGAATGTTGTGGAATCTTCTAGAAATTCTTTTTAGTTCTTACTTTTGAAATTACTAAGCTAATGTCGAAGTCGCTTTTTAGATATTTCTTCTGGTTTTCGAATAGAGCGTCGTAGAAAGTGATGGAATATTCTAGAAATTCTTTCTAATTCTTACTTTTGAAATAACTAAACTAATGTCGAAGTCGGTATTTGTATATCTCTTCTAGTTTTTGAATAGAACGTCGTAGAATGTTATAGAATCTTCTAGAAATTCTTTTTAGTTCTTCTTTTTGAAATTACTAAGCTAATGTCGAAGTCGCTTCTTTTTTTTTTGAATATTTCTTCTGGTTTTTGAATAGAGCGTCGTAGAAAGTGATAGAATATTCTAGAAAATCTCTCTAATTATCAATTTTTGGACTGTAAAGTTAATGTCGAAGTCGGTTCTTAAATATCTCTTTTGGTTTTTGAATAAAACAATATCGAACTTCTTCGAATATTCTGGAAAAATCACTTACTGTTTTTCTGTCCAATTGTCCTATCCGGTGGTCTTTGCACTATTCAGTTCCGAATATTCTGGCAAAATCACTTACTGTTCTTCTTTTTAATTGTCCTAGCCGGTGGTACTGTGTAAGGATAGTCTTTGCACTATTTATTTCTTTTAATCTCACTTCTGACACCAATTGTTACGGGTTCACAACGACAAATTAAAACTCGCAATTGTTGAAAATGATACGTCAATTTATTTCGACAAATTATGTACAAAAACACGCACTTAAACTTACTAATAACTTGCTAATAATTCACTACTATAATCGGTCTATTAACTTCGTGTTAATATCTCACGACCACTACAGTACGTTATCTGTGACTGACTGACTGATGCACGACGTCCGGCCTTATATATGAGGGGCTGCCTACTATTCGAGAACCCTTCCATCCTTGTTCGATTCGGAATCATTCCAGCCCTTTTCTAGACGGACCGTTCGCATACCAGTTTGTCACAGATAACGCAACTAAAACCTAGATTAAGAATACAACCATAAAATACGTCAACCTAATACTACACTAAACCTAAATAAATTCTATATAATATATATATTCTAACTATAAAATTTAAATACTTAAATTTGTAACAATATTAAATTTTAGCAAAAGTAGAAAATAACACATAAAATTTTAGGTAGAAAGATTTTTGGAGGGGTACGGGTAGACCTCGTCAGATGTCTATCAGGGGAAATGAATCGACCCCTGCCCTCCGTAGATTCCAGGTACTCTTCGACCCGGAGAGTTAGCACCTGTATAGGGTCCCTTTCCCAGGGTTACGGGAGAAGACCACATCGATATGAAAGGCGGAGAGAATGGACCTCGGTACGGTGATCATAGCGTAGGTGGCAACCCTTTCTTTTAGGGATAGTATAAAAGACTACTGCCTTGTAGTACCGGCGTTGGAATCGTCAAAGGCTAGGGGAAGAAAACCTCGATCAAAAATCTCCTGGTCCTCCAGGTTGGGGGTTGGGGCATCAGACTAACTCTCTGATACCCGGAAAAAACGTACACTGTTAAAAAAACCCAATCAAACGCCTCGGAAAGAAATGAAAAACCTAAGACGAACCAAGCAAAGAAACAGGAATATGATTTTTGGTACATGGAACGTACAAGGAATGAATCGAAAAATGAATGAAATAGTACATGAGTGCAGCAGAATGAAGGTAGACCTTGCTGTACTAACAGAAACGAAAAAGAAAGGAAAAGGATCTGAAAACCTAGGACAATATGACCATTTCTATAGCGGAGTGGCAAAAGAAAAACATGCCCAACAAGGAGTATCTATTTTGGTCAACAAAAGATTTAGAAAATTTATCACCAACTGGGAAGCAGTCAATGAAAGGCTAATTAAAATGAATATAACAATAAAAGGAATGAGACTTACGATTTTTGGAATCTATGGCAAATGTAGCCATGAAAGACAAGTTTTTTGAAGAAATACACAATGAAATATCAGCAGTAAGTGCATCTAGAGAAATTGTCATATTGGGAGATTTAAATAGTAGAACCGGTAACAGAGTTAATGATCTGACAGTTGGCCAATATGGAGAAAATCTTGTTAATGACAATGGAAACCGGCTAATTACAGTATGTGAGCAATTAGACCTAAAAATCCAAAACGGTTTTTTTCAACATAAGGAAATACACAAATATACCTGGACCAAACCCTCACAAAACCTGAAATCCGTCATTGATTATCTTATCACTAAACAAAAGACAAAACTAAAAATTCAAGATGTCAGAACAAAGCGTGGATCAACATGCAGAAGTGATCACTATTTTCTGGAGTCCAAAATTCTCTTTCCTTATCAAGGCCGAAGCCTGCATCAAGAACATCTTGATGATACAGTGATTGAAGAAATTGATCACTGTAAATTTAATCTACTAAGCCTAGAACATGACAGCGTAAAAAACTTATACAAAAAGAGACTGAACGAAAAACTTAATACAAGTTCAGGTGAAACCCCAGATGAGGAATACGAATGTATTACATTAAGCATCCACCAAGCTGCAAAAGAAGCACTAGGATTAGTGGAAGAAACTTCTAAAAGAAGAAAACCATACTGGTGGGATGCTGAGATTGAGAGAGAAATAGAGGAAAAAAGGAAATTATATCACACCTATTTATCCCAAAAGACAGATAGAAGCAGACAAGAATACAAAATCGCGCAATCAAAGGTGAGAAGAATGATCAGTGATAAGAAAAATCATTCGTGGACGCAAAAGTGCCAGAAAATAGATTCTTACTTAGGAGGTAGGAGAAGTACCGAAAGCTGGAAAACTATAAGATCGATTAAAAAAGAAACATGCAGAGATATCATTTCACCAATACCAGACAAAGAATGGGATGAGCATTTTAAAAAACTTTTAACTGAAGATAGAGCAGAATTCAAGGAAGACGCAAGAGACAATATAATTAGAACGATGGGATCTCCAGTACCCCTCACAATCTCTGAGGTCAAAAACGTGTGCACAACCTTAAAAAGCGGTAAATCTGCCGGACCCGGAAATATCCCAGCCGAACTTATTAAATATGGCACTGAAGAACTGTTTTGGAGATAACGGAATCTTTTCCAAAAATATTTAAATGGAACTGTAGTCCCAACTGAGTGGAAAACGTCATATATATCCACAATACACAAAAAAGGAAGGAAAGATATATGTGACAATTATAGAGGTATATCTGTGACTAGTACGCTAAGCAGAATATACGGTAAAATAATAAGAAATAAAGTAGAGAGCGAATATAAAGACATGGAGGCAGAAGAACAAGCTGGTTTCAGGGCGGGTAGATCGACTTCAGATCACCTCTTTTGTATAACCCAAGTTATTGAAAAGAAAATGGCATACGGTCAAGAGCTGCATCTGCTTTACGTGGATCTGCAGAAGGCATATGATAGTATACCACTAAATCTGCTTTGGAAAGCGTTGGAAAACACAAACATAAGCGTACAACTAATTAAGGCCATCCAAGAGTTATACCGCAATAGTAAGGCAAAAGTTAAAATTAAAGCAAAACTAACCAAAGGCTTTCAAGTAAATAAAGGTCTTAAACAAGGTTGCTGTATCTCGCCTACGCTCTTCAATATATACTTGGAACAAGTCCTTAAAGTATGGAAGAGAAAATGCCAAAACATGGGAATTCCGTTGGACGAAACCACCTTGTATACTTTATGTTTCGCCGATGATCAGATAGTAGTGGCTCAGGATTATGACGACCTCGAATATATGACACGAAAACTAATAGAAGAGTACAATAAGTGGGGACTAGAGGTTAATCTCAATAAGACAGAGTATATGTGTATCGGTGGAATGAAACAGGATCTAATCTTAAATACCGGGCAGCGAATTCACTCCTGTGATGAGTATAAATACTTAGGTCTAAAAATTACAGCTGACGGAACACTAGACAAAGCTATAAAAGATCGAAACGTACAAGGAAGAAAAGCAATAACTTTATTAAATGGAATAATTTGGGACCAAAGTATATCAAAACATAACAAAAAGCTTATATATAACACCATTATAAAAAGTATTATTACATACGGCTCAGAAGTATGGCCAATCAAGGATAGAACAGAAAAAATGCTTTCCGCTACGGAGATGGACTATTGGAGAAGAGCAGCAGGGAAATCAAAAAGAGAAAGAGTTACAAATCAAAGAATAAGAGAAATTATGACAGTGGGTGAACGTACTTTAGTGGATGATATAAGAACAAAACAACTGGTGTGGTACGGACATGTACAAAGAATGAATGATGAAAGACTACCTAAACAAATACTACAATGGAAACCAACTGGCCGAAGAAAACGAGGACGGCCAAGGAGAAGCTGGAGAGAAGGAATAGACAGTGAAATAAGAATAAGAGGCCTAGATGATGAATTAAGGGCAAACAGAAACGAGTGGAGATTGGGTATCGGAAGACGTAGAACGTTGTGAAACCGATAAATATATATAGATTTTTGGAGGCAAAATAAAAAAAAATTGAGTGAGGACCCTTTTTTCTGTTATTAACTTTTTCTCTGTAAAACCAAAAAAAATTGAGTAAACAGTTTTTGGACAAAAACTAAAAAAAAATTGGGTGGTAACCGAGGGGTGTACAGTCTAGAGGATTTATGGGGATTTACGGGGATTTAGGGAGATTTACAGGGATTTACGGTGATTTACTAGGGATTTATGAGGATTTACGAGGATTTACCGAGGATTTATCAAGGATTTACCAAGGATTTATCAAGGATTTAAATCATGTTCTGCGCAAAAGCAATCGCCTACCAGGTGCCAAAAATCGTTCGTGGATCTCGATAAACACGCTTTTGGCGCGGCGTTGCCAGTTGCCATATTATACAGAAATTAGCTATAAAATATAAACAACGGATTAAGCAAGTGAAAATTTAAATTTATGATTAATCGGTTTTTATATAAAGATTATTTGTCGGCTAACTTTATGCTCGGCACTCATGTTTTTTGAGAGTAAAGTTTGGCAACATCTTATGCATTTGCCACTAATTCAGCCTATTCGAGAGCATATTAATATGCGTTTGACTCCTGAAACAATCCAAATAGTCATTTGTTTAAGGATTTATGCAAAATATCCAGTGTCGGAGTTATGGATAACTTAATTTTGAGAAGCTATGATCAAAGATTCATCGATGCAACAATTGAAGATGGTCCATATGTCCGAGTCGCTGTTGGTTATAAATCGAAAATTGTCACAAAGTCTTCGCTCTGTTAGCTGCTAGAGGAAACTAAAAATAGGGTTAGTACAGACAGGCTACAACGTTTTGTTCTAAAAAGTACAGGCAGAACTCAAAAGACTAAGACACCAGAATTAGGTCACAAAAAGGTAAATTCATTAAAATCCAAAGGACTACATAAAGAGAAACTCGAAGAGAGGTAAAAGAGACAGCTCTCGAGATAGCTCAGATAGTTCAGAAGATAATACCATCATAAAATATGACGATAGCCCAAGTACAGAAATGTTCTCTGAAAATGACTCGGAAAATGGTATTGAAATGGAAATTAACGTTAATGAAGGAGAATATCAAGGGAAAAACTTTCAAAAAGATTACTCCCATCAACATTCCAGTTCATCGGCTTTGACAATTTTTTTAGAGATTGATAAGTTTTTTGTAGTGTATTAAGACGAAGGCTGGTTTGTTGATAAACTTGTAAGACATGTTGATGGTACTGCCTATAATCCGATAGTCGAAATTAAATATTTAAGACAACATAAACGAAAAAAATATGAATTTAAATGGCCTGGGAAACAAGATTTGTCCAACGTAGAAACAGAATATATATTTTTCGGACCAATATCAATAAAGGAGAATGAATCGAATATTTTCAATATTACCGAGGATGTCTTAAGTCAGATTAATATCGCTTACAGAAATAAAAAGTAGAATTGATGACATGTTATTAGTTAATCTCAATTGTTTTATTACTTGCTATGCTAATAAAAATTTTTTTTTATCTTTGAACGCATCTTATTACTTGCTCCTTCCCTCGCATCTAATATGTCAGGTCATTTGTCAGATTTAAATTAAAAACAAGCTACATAAGTAAAACTATATAGGATTTACAGGGATTTATTCGGATTTATGGGGATTTATAGTGATTTATAGGGATTTCTTTGGAATTATTGGGATTTATTAGGATTTATAGGGAATTATTGGTGATTTAACAGGATTTCTAGGGATTTATTAGGATTTCTAGGGATTTATTAGGATTTCTAGGGATTTAATTGCCAAAAAGGATTTATGGTGTACAATATTTTGGGCAGATATTTACCCCTCGGTGGTAACATTTTTTTTGGCAACCTAAAATTTTTTGGATAGTTTAAAAAAAAATTATTAGTTAGGAAAGGTGGCTGTTGCCCCCCCACCCCAATAAGCCTTCGTGTCGACTCTGTCCGAAATATGTGTTTATATGTAATATAATTTCAGGGGCTAACCAAATTTTTAAGGAGGAGCTTAGCTCTTGAAGCTCTGCCCTAAGTACACTTTGGGCCTTTTCTTAAATTATGTAGTTGACCCACCTCCCCCTCTGTACAGAATTTTCAAGAAACAAAATACATTAAAAAAAAGTTATGGGTAATACAAGGCCAAACCCTGCTCCCCCCTTGAGCATTACTTTTGAACATATAATTATATGTTAAATGGCATTATGTATTTTAAGAATAGGCCCTAGTATAGGTGTGGAAAGAGACAGAACTTATTAACCAATATTTCTCTATTACTTACCTAAATGAAAAAACATTTGCAACCAAGCAGTGTGTACTCAATGTGATGTAATGATCCATACAAATCCATAATGTTTGTGTACCTAAAATGTAAAAGCAATAGCTAGAATTATGTTCAAACACTAAACTAAAAGACAGAAGCCTAAGGATTTTTAGACATTTTCCATATATTTCATGAAAATGCTGAAAAGGCAATACATCAATAATAATAAAATTATATGGACAATGACCCATAAGAAGGTGCGGATCTACGGGAGGGGAAATTCCCCCCCCCCCAAATCTCAAACTATATTAAGTTTTTACATACAGAATACACATCCTGGTCACTATGCAAAACAGTTTTATGCAATATTCATTATGATATCTACCCCCCCTAAATCAAGTTCCTAGATCCACCCCTGCCATAACTGAGGGGTGAACAGCTGAACAAAATTTGTACACCATCCTACAGGACTCAAATAAATGCTTGGCCCTGTAGTGTATTTTAGTGTCCTGTGGAGTCCTATTCGGTCCTGTTAAAAAAATTTGTATACCTACTGTGGACAGATGATCACCCCTCCCTAACACACACAGCCTTTTTCCTTGAGGTTACTAGTCACTCCTATAAGTAACTCGAAATAACATCACAGTTACTTGGAGTGACCAGTTGTATGACATCACCGGTCAGTGACATGATTTTTCTCTAAATTCATTGTAAAATACACTTCAATTTTAAAGATTTTGGAATTACCAAGTTTGAAATATAAACGAACACACTTAACCTTAAAATTTTGAAGCAACCACTTCTGCTAAGCTGGTGAGCCTGTGTGGTTACTTGTGATGTCATGTTTAGTGTTACTCAGCGAGGAAAAACCTAAAATGAGTAACCAGGTTGCCTGGTTACTTGGAGGAAAAAGGCTTACAATGCACCAATACTAAGTTGACACATTTTATCTCAAACCAATGTATATGTTCAGTGTCAATCTGTATATATTTGCGTGGCCCCAAAGGATAAAAGAATTAAAACGCCTTAAAAACATATTTTTCTTTATTAAGAGAAAGCAGAACCTATGACTATCAATGGCAAAGAAATCTGCCTTAAAAATGAGAAACAAAATTATTGAAGGGAATACCCGAAAATCTTCTTGAAAAACATGAATAAACTTTTAGAATAACAAGTATATAAATCGACCCTAACTTCAATAACATAAATTATCTTTCTTACCTTATCTTAGTCACAAAACTAGAATAGTTTTGTCTAATAACACACGCTTTAACACAAAACATATCTCCTTTGTAGTGAAAAAGTTATTTCATAGCAAAATTTTTGCATCCGAAAATTCCAGAAAAACAAACCAAGAATTTGAGGTTAGGTCTGACTCGACTGCGTTTACAATACACTTGTAACTTGCTTTTAAAAATGACTTGCAATTTGTAATAAGGGTAGAATATACTTGTATTATTTATTTATTTTTTGGTTGCAACTTCTATTAACATTGATTGATGAATGTTACAGATGTTCATACCTATGCAACAAGTAATAACAGCAATTTTGATTTAAATAGTATAAATACTGAGTTAGACATTAAAAATTGCAAATCAAATAATATGTTTAAGAGAAAACTTAAGAAGTACTTGTTGCCTAGTCAGCCTGATTGTTTAAGTAAATCCTTGGTACCATATTATATTATATTATATTTTGTTATTTTAGTCTCCATATTATTTTCTTGGTGTGTTTTAGTATAGTAACCTTTTCTCATAAAGAAATATGGTGGCAATGTTTTTTTTTAGGATAGGATTAAAAACATTTTACAGTACAGTGTAAGTACTTAATAAAGCTGTGTGTTACTAGATTATTCTTTTAGTAGGTAGGTATAGTTAGTGTTTGCCCGCAGTTAGAAAAACGATAACTGCAATGGACTGTATATATTTTAATTAATGAAAGCGCGAACAAACATAAATATATTGATATGAAATCACGAAATAATTAAAGGTCCATAGGTTAATTGTTGGTACCACACAACGGAAATCAGAAACAAAGCACTCACCAGTTTGCAGCCAATTTCCCACATTCCAAGGGGCCCCTGTCTTGATCTAATGCTGGCACCACGTAACTGAAGGGCTGAAGTTTCTAGTTCTATGCTTCAGTACACCAAAATCGAGCACTTTCAAGTGTAGAAATTTGAAATCGTTGGAGAAAGTAAATTAACACGCCATTTTCTCGAGGCGGTAGAAAGGATCTCACTGATTCTTGGTGCGCATGTCCAAAATGCGCGAAAATGCACTCTGTCCGTCATCCAATTGTGTGGTTTTTAAAATTTACAAACAACCGCGAAATTTAGCGGGAGCTAACAGTTAGTTCTGTTGGGAATGATACAGGAATGCTTATAATGGTGTTTCGGTATTATTACAGAAATATAGCCAGGCTATAATTGTGCCAGGCACTATTTTGACACATTCACATTGAAAACTGACAGTTAATCCTTCAAAATTCATACCAAAGTCGAATTTAAAACTATCGTCGTTTATTTTCAATTAATAAAAGAAGGCACTATTTATTCCGGTTCATATAGTAAACAAAGGCCATGTGTTGAAAGATCACAGCTGATTCAATGTGAAGGTGTAAAAATTTTGCCTGGCACAATTATAGCGTGGCTATATTCAAATAATGCTCTAATAATACCGATACAAGCATTCCTGTATCATTTCCAACAGAACTAACTATACCTACCTACTAAAAGAATAATCTAGTAACACACAGCTGTATCAAGTACTTACACTGTACTGTAGAATGTTTTACATCCTATCCTAAAAAAAACATTGATACCATATTTCTTTATGAGAAAAGGTTACTATACTCAAACACACCAAAAAAATTATATGGAGACTAAAATAACAAAATAATATAATATAATATGGTACCAAGGGATAAACAATCAGGCTTACAGGCTGACTAGGCAACAAGTACAGAGTGTCCCAAATTGGGCACTTTTAGGGGGTTTAAGGTACTTCTAGGAGAGACAGAGAAAAATTGACCACGCATTGCGAGGCTCAAATTTCAAGGGAAGACTTATAGTGAAAACCGCATTTTGAAATATCGTCTCGTCTTAGAGCTACGTGGGCTTTTTGAAAAGTCTGCATTTTTTAAGGGGGTCTATAACTTCGTTATTAGTGGAAATTTTGATTTAGAGTATATTGCAGTTTTATAGACTTTGTCACGAGGAATTGACCCGCTAAATTATATTTGAACTGTCACTTTTAGTTTTTGAAATATCATATAAAGTTGCATTTTTTCTTATGGAATGGCCTATATTTTAATTCATTTTCGAATTTGTCATTGAATTCTTTTCAAAATGATGTGTCATATGTCATAGTTTCATTGAGCGGTTTACGAGATATTCAGCTTTTTCACTTATTTCTAGTGCGCTATGATTTCCTGCTGAGGCAGGTCAAGGCACTCTAGTATTTTTATTATTTTACACAGTCAAAAATATAGTACGGCTGGTTTGGAAAAGTTATAATTCAGCTGACGGCCATCAAAGCCTAGTTATAAAAAGTAACAAAAATAATACATATTTCAAAATAAAATGAAAACGCTTTTGTGCAAAATAATTTCATATCAAAGCGTAATGTCAAATTGTTTAAACAATTGAAAATAATGACAAAACGACAAGATCAATTCAACTCAAAAGTAGCTTTATTGCCAGTATATCATGTACACAAAGACAAAGCCCTGCTTAAACTAAATTAATAATAAATTAATAATAAATCAGAGTAGTTACTTAATATTATAATAAAATATGTAGTAAATTTGTTTAAAATGAATCTGACCTAATCCAAATTTTTATCAGAACAAACCCTAAAATTATTAAACACATAAATTACTTAAGATAAAAGAAAAATTCACAAAAAAAACAACTAATTAGGTAATATGTATATAAATGTTTATCATGCATAAAACGTCATAAATTTTGATTGACAAAACAGTTTAAAATAGTTTTATTTATCTTTATTTTTATTTTAAAATTTATTAAAAAAAGAAAAAAACAAAATCAGGAAAAAACATGTAGCCACAACATAGTCAAATACAGTTACACTCAGAAATAAGTAAAATAAAAACACATTCTTTATCTTAAAATGGTAAAACATATCAGTTGGAAAAAAAATTCCTCTAATGAGTAAAAGGCATTTTCAGTCAAAAAATCCTTTGTGTTCTTTCTAAATTTTTTATAAAGATCTATTTTCCAAATATTAAGAGGTAAATGGTTAAACATTTTCCTACCATTGTAGACAAATGAATTTCTTACAAGAGTGCTTTGTGGTATTGGCAGCTGTAACAAGAAAGGACGTCTTACACTATATTGACTGACCCTAGTCAATTCATTTCTATACTTTTTAAACATTAAACAAACCATCTCAAGAATAAAAATACCACACAAAGTCAATATTTTATGCTCTATAAAAATAGGTCTACAAGGAGTTAGTCTATTAATTTTAAATAAGTTTCTAAGAGCTCTTTTTTGTAATGTAAATACTGATTTAAATAAATAGTCAGCACACGATCCCCAAAAGCAAATACCATAAGACAGGTGAGATTGGATTAAAGAAAAGTACACTGTTTTTCCTGTCTCAAGGCCCAGATTATCCCTTACCACCTTTAGCGCGTAAGAGCCTGATGAAATTTTACTGTTTAGTTTTTTAACATGTTCACTAAATTTCAAAGAGTTGTCTATGCCAAGAAATTTGTTTACAATGGGATTATTTATATTTTCATTCTGTAGCTGAATGTTTTGTATTTCACACTTGAAGTTTAAAATATTGGTTTTTGATATATTAAAAGACGCAAGGCCAACTTGATTTGCACGCACACTAGACAAAAATAAAAAACTTTAATTATCTTCGAAACCGCTCAATCAAACTATGAGATATGATACATCATTTTGAAAAGAATTCAATGACGAATTCGAAAATTAATTAAAATATAGGCCATTCCATAAGAAAAAATGCAACTTTATGTCATATCTCAAAAACTAAAAGTGACAGTTAAAATTTAATTTAGCGGGTGAATTCCTCGTGACAAAGTCTATAAAATTGCAATTTGCTCTAAATCAATATTTCCACTAATAACGAAGTTATAGACCCCCTTCAAAAATGCAGACTTTTCAAAAAGCCCCCGTAGCTCAAAGACGAGATGATATTTCAAAATGCGGTTTTCACTATAAGTCTTCTCTTGAAATTTGAGCCTCGCAATGCGTGGTCAGTTTTTCTCTGTCTCCCCTAGAAGTACCTTAAGCCCTGTAAAAGTGCCCAATTTGGGACACCCTGTACTTCTTAAGTTTTCTCTTAAACATATTATTTGATTTGCAATTTTTGATGTCTAATGGTAATTTGTTATACAATGTGATTCCTTTATAAAACAATGACATATCCTAATTCAGTATTTATACTATTTAAATAAAAATTGCTGTTATTGAACCTGGCTTTATTTCAATAATTATCCATTATGTAATAATAAGAAGTAAATAGTTATTAGTTTTATAAATTTGGATTTGTTATGTTATAGAAATACTGGTGTATGTATTAACGTTTAAATGTATTTTTTATATTTATGTTTGTAATTTGAAATAGCATGATTTGCTAATAAAGATTTATTCAATTCAACATAGTAAACCATTTCTAACAAAAAAATGGCATTAAGAAAATACTAAGTGTTATGTTTAGACAATTTTCTCAAAGTTTTACGTAATTTATAAACGGCCCCAATCGAACAGAATAAAATCAGTTTTAAATACAAATAGAAACATAGTCCGCGATTGCAGCGCTGTGCGCTACTGGGACTTGTTGGCTGCGCGGACCTATCTTTTCGGCAGTCTCTTTTTATTTTGTCTCTGCGACAGACTAACCACCAGTCTTCGAGAAGCCGACAAACAGTCAACATCTCCTGAAGATGCCATCCACTCGAGATGACGAAACGTCGACGGCCGAACAGCCCGAAAGCACACCCACCAGCGGATTTCTTTATTTTTAAACCGATTTGTTTGAAACTTGAAAGTTTGCAGTGCCTGAGATCATTAAATAAAGTTGTATCCTCAAGCTTAAAAAAATCATTTTATGATATTTTATGAATTTATTCATGAAATTTGTGGAAAATAACTAAAAAAACTTAGCTTCGGGTGGGGGCCCGGGCCCCCCTTATATACGCCACTGGTAGGTGCAATTGTTTTTGTTTTGGAAACCAAGACACGAGAAATTTAAAAGAAAAAACACTTAGATTTTAATTGCTTAGTTAAATAGAAATGGCTTAAAAAGCAGCTAAACAAATAAAGGGGTCATTCCATTTTCTTAGGGTTTTGTCAACATTCATAACCAAGGACTTTAAACACCTCAAAGTTTGAAATTTCATACATATCAGTCCATAATTGTAAAAGTCCGCCATTTTGAATCCATATATATTTTTTTGAGTTTGAGTTAAACATTGAATTAAGACTACATAAAGCAAACCATTTTGGGTCCGCCATTTTAATTTTTTTTTTAAATTTAAGCTAAAAATCACATTTAGCGCCTATAAACAACACTAAGTTCCAAATTTGATAATGTCCGCCATTTTGATTATTCTAAGTTTAAGTAAAAAATTGTTTTAAGTGACCTTACACTGTAAGCTTTAAAGTATGAGACAAATCGGTTAATCAATAAGAAAGTTCGTTATTTTGAATTAGCCATTTTGGATTGTTTATAAGTTTATGTCAAAAACTTTAATCAGCGACTTGAAACTCCGCCAATTTCTATATTTGGTACACATCGGTTCATAAATAAGAAAGTCCACTATTTTGGATCGCCATTTTGATTTTTTTAAGTTTGAGTTAAAAATTGTGTTAAATAACCTCAAGCAATGTATTCTTTCAAGTTTGAGACTAATCGGTTGGTAAATAAGAAAATCCGCCATTTTGGATCCGCCATTTTGATTTTTTTAAGTTTAATTCAAAATTTTTGTTAAATGACCTCAAGCAATGTAACATTTCAAGTTTGAGACAAATCGGTTAGTAAATAAGAAAATCCGCCATTTTGGATCGGCCATTTTGATTTTTTTTAAGTTTGAGTAAAAAATTTTGTTAAATGGCCTCAAGCAATGTAATCTTTCAAGTTTGAGACAAATCTGTTAGTAAATAAGAAAATCCGCCATTTTGGATCCGCCATTTAGATTTTTTTAAGTTTAATTCAAAATTTTTGTTAAATAACCTCAAGCAATGTAACATTTCAAGTTTGAGACAAATCGGTTAGTAAATAAAAAAGCCGCCATTTTGGATCCGCCATTTTGATTTTTTTAAGTTTAAGGATAAAATTATAGTTAATGATCTCAGGCACTGCAAACTTTCAAATTTCAGACAAATCGGTTTAAAAATAAAGAAATCCGCCATTATTGTAATAAAAAACGAAAATTGTAGTGTTACCAGGTTACCAAACACTACAACTACCAAGATTCAACAGTCGACTCAATGGATTTAACTGTATGTAAAAAATTGCGTATAAAGGATTTTTTAAAGATGTTTTTATATAAATAATATATTTTGTTTTTCATCTACACATTTTATCAAAAAAAAATTTCTAGTCCGGCGCCGATTTGGCCCGGCGCCCAGTTAGCGGCGCCGAGTTGGCCCGGCGCCCAGTTGGCCCGGCGCAAAGTTGGCCCGGCGCCCAGTTGTCCTAGACCGTTTATAATCACTATTTAAAGAAGCTTTTATTTTTTTGTAATGCTCTGTCCCCTATCCGACTACCTAACCTAATTTAATCAGTTGTGGCAAAAATAAAACAACTAGT
Source organism: Aspidapion aeneum (assembly GCA_963576565.1). Lineage (NCBI taxonomy): Eukaryota > Metazoa > Arthropoda > Insecta > Coleoptera > Brentidae > Aspidapion > Aspidapion aeneum. The sequence continues at coordinate 30,776,091 of OY755041.1, forward strand.
TATAGGGCTGTCTAACAAAACATATGATCAAATCCAAGATGTCTTCCATAGGACAAACAAACCGATTTCCCATAAGCCGTAATGTTAACAAAAACCTAAATTTTACAAAAACGACAAGAGCTTTAGTCTTAAAAATTATTCAATCTTAAGAACGGATCCTTTGTGCATGTGGAAAAAATGCGTTTCTTAAAAATATTAAACTAAAGCGAGTAAATCTGAAATAAAAGGGACCATGTTTTCTTCAAAAAAGTAGGTTATGTTATTGTTTATTTTTTTTAGTTTTTTTTACTTATTTTGAATTATTACACCCCAAGCCACATTTTTTTTTATATTTTCCATATATTTCATGAATAAACAGAAAAATAGCATAAATTACGACATCATGAGACCTCTGGAGGCCCCCCAAAGGTATCAGGCCTCCAAAGGTTTCGGGTCCCGCTAAGAAATATTTCTGGGGGCACTACTGATTATTATGCCAAGTTTTTTTGCTGTTGTGAATTGTGGCAGCAGAGGAGGTAATGATAATGTTAGTTTTCATTGAATATGAAGTTTTTTGACCAATGAATCAATCAACTATCAGCCTAAGGTAGGGGAAAGTGGATAAGTAGTTTTATTGGAAGAGCTCACTTCAAGGCTCACTTAACAGAGAAGAAATTGAAATAGACTAAACTTTTCTCTAAACATTTCTCGTCAAATTCAGGTTTTCTATTATGATCTTTTGTTGTACTTGACCAAACCTTTTGCTAAGTAATAGGCCTTCTATAGCGTTAAACTGTGAAAAATATTTCACTATGATTTTTAGGTTTAGACAAAGTTTAATTGTGTTAACCCTCCAGTAGTGACATGAAGAAGAGGCACAACTTATAGGTAGGTCAGTCCAACAGATCAATATGCACATATGAGTTCCAACCGAGGTTGGTCAAGGAAACTTCTATAATAATAAGTACTTTACAAAATATGTCATATGTCCTTGTCATTGGCCTCACACACTGTACATCACCATATGATTTTCCATGAACTATAATACATAGGGCTTAAGTACAGTCAAACCTAAGGTTCATCAGCTCACAACAGTACTGTTCAAATTTTACAACAGTACAATATTCGCTGTTGTATTATTACTGTTACTATTACTTTTATTACTGTTTTTTTGTAACAATATTCGCTCAAATATGTATCTAAAAGTTTATGCAAATTAATATATACTCTACTCTATAACTGGGCATAACAGAATATGACAGGACCCATCAGGACTAAAGTTTTTTTGAGAGAAATTGAAAAAAAAATCTGAGAGAACTTATTTGTTTTTCTTGTGGTCATCAAAGTCAACAAAGATTACTTTTTTTTGTCATCTATTTTTTGATGCCATAACAAAAAATTTTTTAGTAATAAGTTCAGAACAGTACTGTAGAAATTTCACAACAGGACTTGTAGTAGGTCCAGTCGGATCCTATACAAATTTTACGGTGTACAAGTTTCAGGTGTCAAAAAGCATGGAAATAAAGGAAAATTTGCACCAAAATAGTTTAAGATAAAAAGAGGTTTGAGTCAGGGAGATTGTCAAATTCACCAGTTTATTCTAAACTGTTTTGAGGTCTGTAAAATAAATATTTATTAAAGAAACCGAAACCTTGATGATACAGGACTCCACTGGACACTATACAGGATGCTACACTACCAAGAGTTTATTTAAGAGTTCTGTAGGATAGTGTACAAATTTGCTTCAGCTCATTACCCACACTTTAACCTCATATCATTTTCCTTTCTTTCTTCTCTGGACCCTTTTTTCAACAATAATCCATTCAGGAGAGACCCAGTCAGGATCATTGCTGTATTCTAGTTTTGAAAGTTGCTTGCCTAGAATAGTAAAAAAATCATAGTGAAATATTTCTTACAGTTTAACACAATTCTATGTTACACTTCTGCAAAAGGTCCACTGGAGCACAAATAAAAGATCCCAATAGAAAATGTTGCCGAAATGGCAGTTACATATTTATCCAAAACAAACCTGACAAAAAACGTTCGAATATTTCAATTTTTTCTCTGTTAAGTTAGGTAATAGAGCACTTACCCACTTTCTTTTCCCTTCTTTGAGCTGATACCTAGTTTATTTAAACCAGGATGATTTTTTAAAGCTAACATTTTCAAGATCTCCCCAGCTGTCACAATTCATAACAGCACAGAAACTAAGAATAATGATTCAAACTGAGTAAAAAACTGGAAAAAAAGTTAAAAAAAGCAAAAGTAAATAAAAACATAACCTGACTTTTTAAACAAAACATGTTCCCTTTTATTTGAGATTTACTGGCTTTAATTGATTTTTTTTTAAAGAAAAACGCAATTTTCCTATGTGGACAAAGGGTCACTACTTAAAACAGCATCTTTGTTGTAAATTAAATCGTTTCATTTTTTTTTAAATTACGTTTTTGTTAACATTGCTGCTTATGGGAAAACGCTTTGTTTGTCCTATGGCAACCATCTTGGATCGAAAAACAGCTGATCGTGACAGTTCGTTAGACAAGCTAATTCGGTTGGTAATGCAACACCTTACTAGACTAATATCCTGTTTCCACCAATGCATGCCCACCCCGATTAAAAAAAAAAATCAGGTGACGCTGCATTAAAACCGGTGGAAGTCCATGGCCCATCACGTGATGCGTTTTTTTTTCGGGGTGAGCATTGGTGGAAACAGGGTATAAGAGTGCCTGTTTCATGGGCGAATCTTAAGGAGGGGCAAATGCAAAAAGTTACAAATAAAATAGGTTTTTATTAAAATGAACAAAACGAAAACGAAAAAACAAACATACATACACCATCAGTTTTGTAAATTTTAACTTATTACAGTAAAACGAAACGTCTGGAATCTTCAGCAAATCTGCGTAAAAACCCTTCTTCTACTTGTTTTTCTGAAAATAATTTTTGGTCTGAATCTTCTGAAAAGATCGTTCCACGGTACTACATAGCAATGCTAGCAAAATATGTAGAGCAGCTCTTGTTGATTAAAAAAAGAATTCCACTTGCTTTGCAATTTCTGCTACTTTCAAACTTTTTAACTCCTCTTTATGAATTTTTTGTCTCTCCACAATTTGTACCATAAAAGCCTTATCGTCAAGCCCGTTTAAATGATAATATTCTGATAATTGTTTATTGCGCATTAAAAGTCCAGCATAACAAACGGATATAGTGCTAATAGTTCGAAAACTGATAGATTTTCATCGGAAAACCGACGCCTTAAAGACATTATTACAGGCTCCAAATAAGTTATTAATATAGATTTTTTTTAGTGCTCTGGTGAGTTATTTGCGGAAACGTTCATACGATTTTACCGTCACCCTACTATCCTTACTCTATTCCACGGTTTTGCCGGCGTGAGCTAAGCTAAAAACATGTGTTCATGACTTCTTCTGCAGATGATGTTTAATTAAATATAAAATTCTTTTAATGTGATTTCTACATTGCGATAAATCACAGGTTCCAAAAGCGCAATAATTTGCTATCAGGCACAAGGAAACAATAAATACCGGCCTTGTTGAAGCCCCGTAAAGCTAAAATGATACTTTTCTAGTTGCAGAATTGGCAGTGTTCTGATTAAATGCCTTCAAAGGATGCCCAAAACGTTGTCTTTTAATACAGTAATGCTTTTGTTTTATTTATTTATCTTACAAAGGAGAGGAATATTTGGACCATACTTTCTTCGTAAAACTAATTCCCGGAAAAAACGAATTATATCCTTTACAGTATATATCGTTAGAAATAAGTGTATATATTGTATAATATTATGTAGATAGAAATAAGTTCTAACTTTATTGATTGATTGTTTTGTTTGGGAATTAGGAAATTATTAAACTCTAACTAACCTGATACCTATTTCCATAATAAAAAGAATCACTCCATAAAGAATCATATCATATAAATACGTTCTAAAAATCACCCTTCCTAAACTGGGTTTTTTCTGCTGTCTATATGCGTTGTCAACTTCGTTTGACCAATTTTGTGCCAACTTTTCGCCTTAAAATAAACATAATTAAATATTAATTTAATCATTATTGTATTTCATTTTTGAATTGCGACTACTACCACAAATAAAGTACTGGGTGCACGATGTCGGCAAATAAGTATAAATTTGACCATTACACATTTAACTAACGTTATACTTGGCTATTCTCGGGTTATACAATTTAAAATTATAAAATGACAAATAAAACGTGTTTTTAAAAATTTTATGGTAAAATTTTTACTGCGCAGAAATATAGCACAGAACATTTACATTGCAAAACGGCTACCGCAAAATCTTGATAAAATAGTATAATCCACGTAAGTAAAGCCGGGGGGGACCACTATAAGGGGCCACCAAATTTCATATGCCAGGATTTGGTGCTAATTTGTTGCTAATTTGTTACCGAAGAATTAAATTTGTTGCTGCAGCCGTTAACGAGAAATCGCAACCCCTGTGACTTTACGGTAAAGCTGAGGGGCCACTACATAACTCTGGACTGAAAGGCGATACGAGGATGATTTAAACGCCATAATTTGTTGCTCGGTATGGGGATGTGCAACCAATATTAAAGAATCCCAAAAGACTTATAATTTTCTTTTTTTTTTTGAAAGAAACTGTTTTTTGTTAATATTTTTGTTATTCTTGATAATATTAACGTAGAAACACTTGTAGTACTCTTATAAAAGGCCGTTCGAATTTGTTACCGCTATTTAAAGCGCCTGAGAGCGTTATTAAGCAAAAATAAAAAAATATTAAAGAATTGAGTCAGAGACCACTGTGCGCCGAGTAAAGTTGAGGGGCCACCTTGTATCTCGGTAGTCTTTAAAGATATTAATCTCAAACAAAAAGCATAATTTATTGCTAAGAGTATTTCATTGCATCGTGTAAAACAAATTATTTAATTCCAATCGCACGATTAAAAAAAATTAAAAATAACATATTTTGTACTGTATTTCTAAACCCAACTGGAGGGCCACAGAGTTGTTTATACACTTGCTAGCGCTCAAATAGCAATACTTTTGTATGTAAATGGAAAATTTGTAGCTGCTGCCGTTTTCGAGTTATTGAATTTTTTTGTATTTTTAATTCAACAATCGTGCTATTATTTAGAAACTTAAAACCTTTTTTCTCAAGATCTAATTAAGGGGCCACAGATTGTCCTTTGCAGTTTATAGTACTTGAGGGGTACTACCAACATGTATCAACGAGTAATTTGTCGCCGCTTCCGTTTTCGAGAAATTGAATTTTTACTTGCTATGAAGTTCGACGTGTTTCATAGAGCCTTTACCCCGTATCTCAAAAAATAACTAGAGGGCCACAGATTTTTTTAGTGACTTATAGTACCTAAAGAGTGCTACCAATATGTGTTAACAAATAATTTGTTGCTGCTTCCGTCTTTGAGAAATTGAATTTTTAGTTGCTATGAAGTTCGACGTGTTTCATAGAGTTTTCACCCTGTATCTCAAAAACTAACTAGAGGGCCACAGATTCTTTTCAGTTACTTATAGTACCTAAAGAGTACTACCAACATGTCTTAACAATTAATTTGTTGCTGCTTCCGTTTTCGATAAATTGAATTTTTATTTGCTATAAAGTCCGACGTGTTTCATAGAGTTTTCACCCTGTATCTCTAAAACTAACAAGAGGGCCACAGATTTTTTTCAGTTACTTATAGTACCTAGAGAGTACTACCAATATCTGCTAACAAATAATTTGTTGCTGCTTCCGTTTTCGACAAATTGGATTTTAACTTGCTATAAAGTTCAACGTATAGTTTTCACCCTGTATCTCACAACCTAACTAGAGGGCCACAGATTTTTTTCAGTTACTTACAGTACCTAAAGAGTACTATCAATATGTGTTAACAAATAATTTGTTGCTGCTGCGGTTTTTGAGAAATTGAATTTTTATTTGCTATAAAGTTCAACGTGTTTCATACAGTTTTCACCCTGTATCTCAAAAACTAACTAGAGGGCCACAGATTTTTTTCAGTTACTTGTAGTACCTAAAGAGTACTACCAATATGTGTTAACAAATAATTTGTTGCTGCTTCCGTTTTCGAGAAATTGAATTTTTATTTGCTATAAAGTTCAACGTGTTTCATATAGTTTTCACCTTGTATCTCAAAAACTAACAAGAGGGCCACAGATTTTTTTTGTGACTTATAGTACCTAAAGTATACTATCATTATGTGTTAACAAATAATTTGTTGCTGCTTCCGTTTTCGAGAAATTGGATTTTAATTTGCTATAAAGTTCAACGTGTTTCATATAGTTTTCACACTGTATCTCAAAACCTAACTAGGGGGTCACAGATTTTTTTTAGTTACTTAAAGTACTTAAAGAGTACTACCAACATGTGTTAACAAATAATTTGTTGCTGCTTCCATTTTTGAGAAATTGAATTTTTACTTGCTATAAAGTTCAACGTGTTTTATATAGTTTTCACCCTGTATCTCAAAAGCTAATTAGAGGGATACAGATTTTTTTCAGTTACTTGTAGTACCTATTTGTGTAAACAAATAATTTGTTGCTGCTTCCGTTTTCGAGAAATTGAATTTTTAATTGCTATAAAGTTCAACGTGTTTCATGTGTTTCATATAGTTTTCACCCTGTATCTCAAAAACTAACTAGAGGGTCACAAATTTTTTTCAGTTACTTGTAGTACCTAAAGAGTACTATCAATATGTCTTAACAAATAATCTGTTGCTGCTTCCGTTTTCGAGAAATTGAATTTTAACTTGTTATAAAGTTCAACGTGTTTCATATAGTTTTCACCCTGTATCTCAAAAACTAACAAGAGGGCCCCAGATTTTCTTCAGTTACTTGTAGTACCTAAAGAGTACTATCAATATGTCTTAACAAATAATTTGTTGCTGCTTCCGTTTTCGAGAAATTGAATTTTTATTTGCAATAAAGTTAAACGTGTTTCATATAGTTTTCACCCTGTATCTCAAAAACTAACTAGACGGCCACAGATTTTTTTCAGTTACTTATAGTACCTAAAGAGTACTACCAATATGTGTTAACAATTAATTTGTTGCTGCTTCCGTTTCCGAGAAATTGAATTTTTATTTGCTATAAAGTCCGACGTGTTTCATAGAGTTTTCACCCTGCATCTCTAAAACTAACAAAAGGGCCACAGATTTTTTTCAGTTACTTATAGCAGCTAAAGAGTACTACCAATATGTGTTAACAAATAATTTGTAGCTGCTTCGGTTCTCGAGAAATTAAATTTTTATTTGCAATAAAATTAAACGTGTTTCATATAGTTTTCACCCTGTATCTCAAAAACTAACTAGAGGGTCACAAATTTTTTTCAGTTACTTGTAGTACCTAAAGAGTACTATCAATATGTCTTAACAAATAATCTGTTGCTGCTTCCGTTTTCGAGAAATTGAATTTTAACTTGTTATAAAGTTCAACGTGTTTCATATAGTTTTCACCCTGTATCTCAAAAACTAACAAGAGGGCCCCAGATTTTCTTCAGTTACTTGTAGTACCTAAAGAGTACTATCAATATGTCTTAACAAATAATTTGTTGCTGCTTCCGTTTTCGAGAAATTGAATTTTTATTTGCAATAAAGTTAAACGTGTTTCATATAGTTTTCACCCTGTATCTCAAAAACTAACTAGACGGCCACAGATTTTTTTCAGTTACTTATAGTACCTAAAGAGTACTACCAATATGTGTTAACAATTAATTTGTTGCTGCTTCCGTTTCCGAGAAATTGAATTTTTATTTGCTATAAAGTCCGACGTGTTTCATAGAGTTTTCACCCTGCATCTCTAAAACTAACAAAAGGGCCACAGATTTTTTTCAGTTACTTATAGCACCTAAAGAGTACTACCAATATGTGTTAACAAATAATTTGTAGCTGCTTCGGTTCTCGAGAAATTAAATTTTTATTTGCAATAAAATTAAACGTGTTTCATATAGTTTTCACCCTGTATCTCAAAAACTAACTGGAGGGCCACAGATTTTTTTCAGTTACTTATAGTGCCTAAAGAGTACTACCAATAGTACTATGAATATGTGTTAACAAATAATTTGTAGCTGCTTCGGTTCTCGAGAAATTGAATTTTTATTTGCAATAAAATTAAACGTGTTTCATATAGTTTTCACCCTGTATCTCAAAAACTAACTATTGGGCCACAGATTTTTTTTAGTGACTTATAGTACCTAAAGAATACTATCAATATGTGTTAATAAATAATATGTTGCTGCTTCCGTTTTCGAGAAATTGGATTTTAACTTGCTATAAAGTTCAACGTGTTTCATATAGTTTTCACACTGTATCTCAAAACCTAACTAGAGGGCCACAGATTTTTTTTAGTTACTTATAGTACCTAAAGAGTACTAACAATATGTGTTAACAAATAATTTGTTGCTGCTTCCATTTTCGAGAAATTGAATTTTTACTTGCTATGTAACGTGTCATTTTTACGTTTAAGGCAACGTTACATATTTGTTTATTTAGGTAAATAATCAAGGCTCTTCGACTCGTCTTTCTGTACACAAATTAAGGGTATTTTATAGAGCTAGGTTTGGAGGTTATATAGTGTCCAAAAAGTTACCTTATAAAGGAGACATTCCATCGAATTACTGTGGACATTGCGCACATCGCATTATCTGGACATCTTAATTGGAATTTAAGATCACAGGTTTCGGGGAAAAATCACATTAAAACTTTTGATTGTTTTGTTTATCTGTAAAATTTTGTAATTTTCTTTGACGTTCACGGAGATAAACAGCTGTTCTGCTGGGGCATGGCGGCGTTGCCGCATCACAAATGATTTCAGTAACAGGAAGAAAACATTTAGATGAACATTCCATTCGCTTATGTTTATTTTGGAGGATATTGGCCCACTTTGATATCTTTATTAATTTGATAAGGAGAAGATAAAATAAATACGAGTTATGCACTTTTGTAAATGGGAGATAAACGAGGAATAAAAACCAGGACTAAAAGAATAAACAAAATCGTATTTTTATATTATATAAATTTATATATAATCATAGTTAAATAAACTTAATAACTAACTCAGTCAGACTGAAGGGTTGTGTAGGGCTAGCTAGTGGGGAGCAAACTTAACATCTGAACACTCTTAGGCCGGGTTTGAGCAGTAGTTCAATGTGTATTTTAGGTTCAAGTTCAGAAACAACTTTATTAATGTAGAAATGTTTTACAAAAATGACGTCAAACCATATGAATCTTAGAGAAAACATATATAAAAAGCAAAGGAAACTTTTGACGAAAACTGTAACTAAAATACAACTAAATTCTACACTTAGTATAGCTTTACTCATATGGGAATTGGTTGAGTGTTCGAATATTCCGGGGTTTGCTGCATGCTCTGATCTCCAGTAATTGAATTTACAGTTGATGGTTTCAATGCTGAGCTTATAGTCCGGCTGGTTATTTTCCACCTACTTGCTATGTCGGCAGGGGTCCGGTAGGCAAATGTTCGGTCTATGTATGGAGGGTGTCTTGATGTCCTTGTTATAGAATTTCAACCGTGGAAATAGATCCGACAACACCTCAAGGTGCGTTTTACGTATTTTCAATATCCCCTTGGTCGATGCTCCCCCCTATATACCGGTACGAATGTATTAATGTATTTCCTCATTGGTTAGTTTGAAAACCGCGGGTTTTTTTCGTCCAGTCTCGCAAACCAGATTTAGTGATTTTTTGGTGAGAGCGTTTTTTTTATAAATAGGTTTGCACCCTTATTTGAATTTAACCGGGAAAATTAGGTTGGTACTGTCCCCACCAGATCTACGAACGGTTTCCGGCCACTTCATTTTTTTTGTGTTCTCGACAAAGTGCCTTGTCTCTTTCTTAAAGAATTCTGGCTGGGCTGGTCGCCGTCTTTTGGTGTCGCCATTGTTTTTGTGGTTACTGTCACTTAATGGCACTGCAGTAGTTGCAGATTATACCAAAGACGGTATAACTGTGAGCCGTCGTTGTTTAGGCGAATCTTAAGTGACGCTCACACCCTTTGAGAAGGGGATTTAAGGCGGCCTACGCCATTTCTACGGGAAATAAGAGCGGTAAGTTCGATTTTTTTTATTATTTTTTTTGAATTCTTCAAGACAATATTTGCCTCCCAAATTGTAATTATTTTTCGTGTGAAATGTACCTTTCCGACAAAAGACGTGGGGAATTTTTGGAGTTTTTTTAAAATTTTGTTTTTAAAACCACGTTTTGGATAAAAACTATATATTGTTTTTCTCCTTTGTCTACAGCCCTGTCCATTCCATCGACGGGACAGTTGTGCTGGACGCTGGTGTGAAGCCGCGGGTGTAGCACTGTAACCCTGGGAAACGTACGTTAGGATTATTTTAGTTCATCTGTTTAAACATTTCATTTTCCACAGGGTTTTAGGCTCGGGCAAGTATTCATCAACACTTGAGACCATGTGCTGCCCTAGCGTGATGTGCTAAGCGGGCATTAGGGGAGGCACGAACAAACCAGAGCAGCAGTAGTAGGGGAATGTCTGGAAACAACTCCAGGTTCACAAAACAAAACACCCTCTTATTTAACATACAATAATCCAGGACCAATTTTTTTACATATAACTTTCCATATAATTTTTCATTAAGTACAACTTTTGCATTCTTGTAAACGCAAGATAAGGTATGACGTCATGACCAAAATTTTGCGGCATAACTTCCATTTAAGTTGTACTGTACCTTTGAAAGAGTTTGTTTCAACTTGGTTTCATCTTTATTTTTTTTTGATAATTTTCCTTTTTTTCCCCATATTCGAAATACACAAGATGAACTAAATCTTTGTGTTATTTGTACAATCCAATGAACCAACTTTGCAGAGACAAAAGAGAGATGAGGTTATATTTTTTTTAGCGGTTTCCTTACATTGTTTTGCCTCATGGGGTAGATCTCGGACTGGGTTGCTGTCTGTCTCATTCTACCTAACGTAGAATGATGACAGCAGATATTTGGTCCAGATCTCCCCTATGATGGAACGATTTTGGAAGTGTAATTTTTTAACAATCATTTATGTAAGTGAGTCTTACACTACTGACTCAAATGTAGGTACACTGTGACCTGTTGGGAATGTGCATCTACCTATAAAGAACTTTCTATTTGTGTCATTTTGATTCCTTTAGGAATCTTAGAATTTTATTTTGTTAGTCAATTTTTTTTGGTTTTTTAATTACACAAATACTCTGGAAGCCTCGGAAGTAGGTAGAATTTCATTGTTTGGCTACAACGTTTGGGTTGAACTGTCTTTTAATTAAGATCTTCTTGTAAAACATTGATATTAAAACACTGTGGCGCACTTAAAATTTTCTTATTTTTGAACCCCCCCTTCTCCACTGTATAAAAGTTACCGGGCAACAACAATGTTTTACCTAGCTGAAAAATACAGTTCTGCTTCCAGATATTTATTTAATTATTCAGTAATTTTTTTGTGTCACAAATTGGCACAGTGTTATTGTTCTATTCACAGTGTCACAAAATGTCACCCTACGCATTTTAATTGGCCACAGCTATAAAGTTCAACGTGTTTCATATAGTTTTCACCCTATATCTCTAAAGCTAATTAGAGGGCCACAGACTTTTTTCAGTTACTTGTAGTACCTAAAGAGTACTACCAATATATGTTAACAAATAATTTGTTGCTGCTTCCGTTTTCGAGAAATTGGATTTTAACTTGCTATAAAGTTCGACGTGTTTCATAGAGTTTTCACCCTGTATCTCTAAAACTAACAAGAGGGCCACAGATCTTTTTCAGTTACTTATAGCACCTAAAGAGTACTACCAATATGTGTTAACAAATAATTTGTTGCTGCTTCCGTTTTTGAGAAATTTAATTTTTATTTGCAACAAAATTAAACGTGTTTCATATAGTTTTCACCCTGTATCTCAAAAACTAACTAGAGGGCCACAGATTTTTTTCAGTTACTTATAGCACCTAAAGAGTACTACCAATATGTGTTAACAAATAATTTGTTGCTGCTTCCGTTTTCGAGAAATTGAATTTTTATTTGCAACAAAATTAAACGTGTTTCATATAGTTTTCACCCTGTATCTCAAAAACTAACTAGAGGGCCACAAATTTTTTTCAGTTACTTGTAGTACCTAAAGAGTACTACCAATATGTATCAACGAGTAATTTGTCGCCGCTTCCGTTTTTGAGAAATTGAATTTTAACTTGCTATGAAGTTCGACGTGTTTCATAGAGTCTTTAACCCGTATCTCAAAAACTAACTAGAGGGCCACAGATTTTTTTTAGTGACTTATAGTGCCTAAAGAGTGCTATCAATATGTGTTAACAAATAATTTGTAGCTGCTTCCGTCTTTGAGAAATTGAATTTTTACTTGCTATGAGGCTCGACGTGTTTCATAGAGTTTTCACCCTGTATCTCAAAAACTAACTAGAGGGCCACATATTTTTTTCAGTTACTTATAGTACCCAAAGAGTACTACCAATATGTGTTAACAAATAATCTGTTGCTGCTTCCGTTTTCGAGAAATTGAATTTTAACTTGTTATAAAGTTCAACGTGTTTCATATAGTTTTCACCGTGTATCTCAAAAACTAACTAGAGGGCCACAGATTTTCTTCAGTTACTTGTAGTACCTAAAGAGTACTATCAATATGTCTTAACAAATAATTTGTTGCTGCTTCCGTTCGGTTCTGTTGGGTTCGTTTCGGTTCGGTTCGGTTCGGTTCGGTTCGGTTCGGTTCGGTTCGGTTCGGATCGGTTCGGTTCGGTTCGGTTCGGTTCGGTTCGGTTCGGTTCGGTTCGGTTCGGTTCGGTTCGGTTCGGTTCGGTTCGGTTCGGTTCGGTTCGGTTCGGTTCGGTTCGGTTCGGTTCGGTTCGGTTCGGTTCGGTTCGGTTCGGTTCGGTTCGGTTCGGTTCGGTTCGGTTCGGTTCGGTTCGGTTCGGTTCGGTTCGGTTCGGTTCGGTTCGGTTCGGTTCGGTTCGGTTCGGTTCGGTTCGGTTCGGTTCGAGTCGGTTCGGTTCGGTTCGGTTCGGTTCGGTTCGGTTCGGTTCGGTTCGGTTCGGTTCGGTTCGGTTCGGTTCGGTTCGGTTCGGTTCGGTTCGGTTCGGTTCGGTTCGGTTCGGTTCGGTTCGGTTCGGTTCGGTTCGGTTCGGTTCGGTTCGGTTCGGTTCGGTTCGGTTCGGTTGTAAACGTGTTTCATATAGTTTTCACCCTGTATCTCAAAAACTAACTAGAGGGCCACAGATTTTTTTCAGTTACTTATAGTACCTAAAGAGTACTACCAATATGTGTTAACAAATAATTTGTTGCTGCTTCCGTTTTCGAGAAATTGAATTTTTATTTGCTATAAAGTTCAACGTGTTTCATGTGTTTCATATAGTTTTCACCCTGTATCTCAAAAACTAACTAGAGGGCCACAAATTTTTTTCAGTTACTTGTAGTACCTTAAGAGTACACCAATATGTGTGTGAGAAATTGAATTTTTATTTGCTATAAAGGTCAACGTGTTTCATATAGTTTTCACCCTGTATCTCAAAAACTAACTAGAGGGCTACAGATTTTCTTCAGTTACTTGTAGTACCTAAAGCGTACTATCAATACGTCTTAACAAATAATTTGTTGCTGCTTCCGTTTTCGAAAAATTGAATTTTTATTTGCAATAAAGTTAAACGTGTTTCATATAGTTTTCACCCTGTATCTCAAAAACTAACTAGAGGGCTACAGATTTTTTTCAGTTACTTATAGTACCTAAAGAGTACTACCAATATGTGTTAACAATTAATTTGTTGCTGCTTCCGTTTTCGAGAAATTGAATTTTTATTTGCTATAAAGTCCGACGTGTTTCATAGAGTTTGCACCCTGTATCTCAAAAACTAACTAGAGGGCCACAGATTTTTTTTAGTGACTAAATAGTACTACAAATATATGTTAACAAATAATTTGTTGCTGCTTCCGTTTTCGAGAAATTGGATTTTAACTTGCTATAAAGTTCGACGTGTTTCATAGAGTTTTCACCCTGTATCTCTAAAACTAACAAAAGGGCCACAGATTTTTTTCAGTTACTTATAGCACCTAAAGAGTACTACCAATATGTGTTAACAAATAATTTGTTGCTGCTTCGGTTTTCGAGAAATTGAATTTTTATTTGCAATAAAATTAAACGTGTTTCATATAGTTTTCACCCTGTATCTCAAAAACTACCTAGAGGGCCACAGAATTTTTTTAGTGACTTATAGTACCTAAAGAGTACTATCAATATATGTTAACAAATGATTTGTTGCTGCTTCCGTTTTCGAGAAATTGAATTTTAACTTGTTATAAAGTTCAACGTGTTCATATAGTTTTCACCCTGTATCTCACAACCTAACTAGAGGGCCACAGATTTTTTTCAGTTACTTATAGTACCTTAAGAGTACTATCAATATGTGTTAACAAATAATTTGTTGCTGCTGCCGTTTTTGAGAAATTGAATTTTTATTTGCTATAAAGTTCAACGTGTTTCATATAGTTTTGACCCTGTATCTCAAAAACTAACAAGAGGGCCATAGATTTTTTAATGACTTATAGTACCTAAAGAGTACTATCAATACTTCTTAACAAATAATTTGTTGCTGCTTCCGTTTTCGAGAAATTGAATTTTTATTTGCAATACAATTTGTTGGAGATATAATGTTCATCATGTATATTGCCGTGCCCTTATATTGAAGTGTTTAGGTTATTATTGATGTGATGTCAATGTAATTGATAGTTTTAAATAGTCATTAAAAAGTCTTACGTTTGTCACTGCTTTTAGTTTATTAAAGTCTTCATTTCACTGCATTTGAAAGGCTCTGCCATACCCAAACCTTAACAGGTTATGGGCCTAGAGGTGAAGAAGACGAAGGGTAAACATTGCTAGTTGAAATTCAGCATCAAATGTTTTGAGATTGGTGTTCCATTGAAAAATGAATACAACACGTATTGATCTTCTTGGTAAGGAGAACTACGATACCTGGAAACTTCAAATGGAAGCCTTGCTTGTAAAGATTGATACCTGGTGCTATGCTAGTAGTGAGTGTGTCATGCCTGATGAAAATAAACCAGAAAAAGCAGATGAATTAAAGGCTTGGAGAAAAATGGATGGTAAGGCAAAATCTGATATAATTTTGTGTATTTGCCCATCTGAATTAAAACAAGTCAAGAATTGTAAAACTACTAGAGACGTATGACTAAAATTAGAGTCTATTTATCAGTCAAAGGGGTCAGCTCGAAAAGCAACTCTTCTAAAACAGTTAATGTTACAAAAGATGAATGAAGGTGATAGGGTACGAGATCATAGAAATTATTTTATGGATGTAGTTAACAAACTTTCTGAAATGGAAGTCGACATTAATAAGGATCTGCTCACTATCATGCTTTTGTATAGTTTGCCAATAAGTTTTGAAAATTTTAGATGTGCTATTGAGTCAAGGGATAACCTTCCTGACCCTGAAACTCTAAAAATAAAAATTATAGAAGAGTATGATGCTAGAAATAATTGTTGTACAAGCTCAAGCCCTGAAGATGCACTAATTGCTAAAAAGTATTCGTACAGAAATGTAAACAAGGAAAGGTATGGTCAGAACTCAGAAAATAAGAAGTCGTTTCCATATAAATGTCATAAATGTCATGTTTTTGGACATAAAGCCAGGCAATGTCATTCAAAAGGTAAAAATGATGCAAAGCAAGCTAAAGCTGTAACTGAAGAGCTAAGTTTATGTGCATGGAACGTGACATGTAATGAATTTGAGAAAAAAGAATCGAAATGGTGTTTAGATAGTGGAGCGACAGCACATTTTACTAACACAGAAGAAGATTTTATCAAAGTTTATGAAACCTGCAGTGAAAAATTAAGTTTAGCTGATTAAACGTCAACTGAAATAACTGCTAAAGGTAAAGTTAGATTTAGTTCTAATGTATTTGGTAATAATCAGAATGTTACGCTAAGTGATGCACTTTATGTACCGAATTTACGTTCAAATTTACTTTCCGTCAGCAAAATGACAGACAAAGGATACGAAGTTACTTTTAACAAAGAAAACGCTTTAATTTTTGATAAATCTGGAGAAATTAAGTTGGTGGCTAAACGCATAGGAAATCTTTATTTTGTAACCGGATCAGAAAAAGAAACGAGTGAGAATTCTGTTTTTGCTTCGAGTACTCAAAAGTCAATGGAAAATTGGCATAAACGTTTGGGTCATTTAAACTATAAAGATCTAGTCAACGCTGTGAATAATAAAAACATTATTGGACCTGAAGTGACAACAGTATTGGAAGTACTAGACTGTGAAGTTTGTTGCAAGAGTAAGATGACAAGAACACCGTTTCCTAAAATTTCTGAACGGAAATCTGAAGTTTTGGACCTAATACATTCTGACGTTTGCGGTCCAATGCGCGTTCAATCTAAAGCAAATGCCCTATACTTTGTAGAGTTTATAGATGATTACTCAAGATGGTGTGAGGTCAGATTTATAAAGTCAAAAGCGGAAGTTGCAGAAAAGACTAAAGAAATACTTACTATGTTTGAAAATCAGAAAGGAAAACGCGTTAAATGTATTCAGACAGATAATGGTACAGAGTATCTAAATAACAATTTAGACCAATTTCTGAAAGCGCATGGTATTGTAAGAAGACTGACAGTTACTTACAATCCAGAACAGAACGGGATTGCAGAGCGAAAGAATCGAACTTTAGTTGAAACTGCAAGATGTCTATTAAATGAGTCTGGTCTCCCTGTAAGTTTTTGGGCAGAAGCGATAAATACTGCTAATTATATTAGAAATCGATGTCCAACCAAAAGTCTAGGAGGAAAAACTCCGTACGAATTATGGACAGGAAGAACGCCAGATGTTAGACACCTTAAAGTATTTGGGTGCCATGTGTATTGTTTAGATAGAGTAACTGGAAAAGGAAAATTTGAATCCAAAGCAAAAGATGGTATTTTAGTTGGGTACTCAGAACAATCTAAAGCTTACAGAATTTGGTTACCTGAAGAAAAGAAGATACACGTATGTCGAGACGTAAAATATTTGGAACATCAACGTTCCAGTTCGGATGTTACTGAGAATGACATCTTTGACACGTTGGAAGCGGAGTCTGAAAACAAGAAAGCTAATATAGAAATATTAGATGAAAATTTGAAAAATAATACTTTGGAAGAAATTTTCGAAGATCAAAGACAAGGCTCTGATGTCGGAGAAGTTGAAAGTCATAATTTAAATGAGATAATTGATGAATTACAACTTGAAAATGAGGTACTAGAAAATAATGAGAATAGTGAAAAAGAAAGTAATCTAAGCGACGACGAACTTGGAGAAATGCAATTAGTACGTAGACCTGGTAGGCCAAAAATTATTAGAACTGGTTCACGAGGAAGACCAAGAAAGGAGTATAAAGTGACAGAGATTGAAAAAATGCAAGAAGATGTTAATTATACTTACCTTTGTGAAGTGCCATTAAAAAAGGCAATAACAGGACCAGATGCTAATGAATGGTATCAAGCTATGGCAAATGAAATCAAGTCAATTCTTAAAAATGACACTTGGGTAATAGTTGATCGTCCAACAGAAAGTCAAGTTATTGGAAGTCGAATGATTTTACGAAATAAGTACAAGGCAGATGGTAGTTTTGACAAGAGAAAAGCACGTTTGGTAGCGCAAGGCTTTAGTCAAATACTTGGGATTCATTTTAATGAGACCTTTGCACCAGTAGCTAGACTGGGAACGGTACGACTTGTCGCAGCCTTGGCTGTACAATTTGACATGTCTATTCAACAACTTGATGTAGCCACAGCTTACCTGAATGGTGAATTAAATGAAACAATATTTATGGAAACACCAAAACAACTTGCAGAAATATTAGAAATTATAGTAACCGAGAAAAGTGACAAGGAAATCAGTTAAAAAGCAAAAATGATGTTAAAAAAACTAGAAAACGGAGATAAAGTTTGTCAACTAAACAAGTCACTTTACGGACTTAAGCAAGCTGGAAGAAGTTGGCATACAAGATTAGATAAAGCTCTTAGATTTTGTGGTGCTACACCTACAGCAACAGATCCATCCATCTATATAAAATTCATGATGGCGAAAATTTAACTTTAATCACTGTGTAGGTTGATGATATTTTAAAAGCTTCGAGAAATATGGACGTAGTTTGTCAGCTCAAAGAAAAGTTAGCCAGTTATTTTGAGATTAAGGACATGGAAGAAGTGAAAAACTGTTTGGGAATTGAATTTTCATGAACCAAAAATGGAATTAGTCTTAATCAACGAGGGTACATTACAGACATCCCTGAACGATTTGGAATGACTAATTCAAATCCAGTTTGTACACCACTAGAGAACAAGACAAAATTAGTAAAAGTCATAAAAGTTTCTGAAGATGAAAAATTACCATATCGAGAACTTTTAGGAGCTCTTACATATTTGTCCATTACTACGAGACCCGATATAAATCATTCTGTCAGCTATTTGGGGCAGTTCAATAATTGCTATGACAAAACTCATTGGAACGCTGCTAAAAGAATGTTACGTTACTTAAAAGGGACCATTAATTTGGGAATAACGTACACAAAAAGCACAAATAGCAAACTGAAAGCATACGTAGATTCTGACTGGGGCAACTGTACGGTAGATAGAAAGTCTTTTACTGGATATGTATTCCTGTTTAGTGGTGGACCCATTTCTTGGGAATCAAGAAAACAACGAACCGTAGCACTTTCGTCTACTGAGGCCGAATACATGGCCTTAAGTGATGCAGTTAAAGAAGTGATATATCTTAAGAAGATGTTTACTGAAATTAATTTAGAAAAATACGGTGAGACCATTGTATTTTGCGATAATGCCGGTGCTATTAAACTTGCACAAAATCAAGTTTTTCATGCACGTAGTAGACACATAGATATAAGATACCATTTTATAAGGGACGAACTAAATCACGGAAGTTTTAAGCTAGAACATGTTTCAACAGATAATATGGTGGCCGATGTATTAACAAAATCACTCACCAAGGTGAAACATGAAGCCTGTATAAGAAGTTTGAAAATGAGTATATTGCCGTGCCCTTATATTGAAGTGTTTAGGTTATTATTGATGTGATGTCAATGTAATTGATAGTTTTAAATAGTCATTAAAAAGTCTTACGTTTGTCACTGCTTTTAGTTTATTAAAGTCTTCATTTCACTGCATTTGAAAGGCTCTGCCATACCCAAACCTTAACAAAATTAAACGTGTTTCATATAGTTTTCACCCTGTATCTCAAAAACTAACTAGAGGGCCACAGATTTTTTTTAGTTACTTATAGTACCTAAAGAGTACTACCAATATGTGTTAACAAATAATTTGTTGCTGCTTGCGTTTTCGAGAAATTGAATTTTTACTTGCTATAAAGTTCAACGTGTTTCATATAGTTTTCACCCTGTATCTCAAAAGCTAATTAGAGGGCCACAGATTTTTTTCAGTTACTTGTAGTACCTAAAGAGTACTACGAATATGTGTTAACAAATAATTTGTTGCTGCTTCCGTTTTCGAGAAATTGATTTTTATTTGCTATAAAGTCCGACGTGTTTCATAGAGTTTGCACCCTGTATCTCAAAAACTAACTAGAGAGCCACAGATTTTTTTTAGTGATTTATAGTACCTAAAGAGTACTACCAATATAACAAATAATTTGTTGCTGGTTCCGTTTTCGAGAAATTGGATTTTAACTTGCTATAAAGTTCGACGTGTTTCATAGAGTTTTCACCCTGTATCTCTAGAACTAACAAGAGGGCCACAGATTTTTTTCAGTTACTTATAGCACCTAAAGAGTACTACCAATATGTGTTAACAAATAATTTGTTGCTGCTTCCGTTTTCGAGAAATTGAATTTTTATTTGCTATAAAGTTCAACGTGTTTCAAGTGTTTCATATAGTTTTCACCCTGTATCTCAAAAACTAACTAGAGGGCCACAATTTTTTTTCAGTTACTTGTAGTACCTAAAGAGTACACCAATATGTGTGTGAGAAATTGAATTTTTATTTGCTATAAAGTTCAACGTGTTTCATATAGTTTTCTCCCTGTATCCCAAAAACTAACTAGAGGGCCACAGATTTTCTTCAGTTACTTGTAGTACCTAAAGAGTACTATCAATATGTCTTAACAAATAATTTGTTGCTGCTTCCGTTTTCGAGAAATTGAATTTTTATTTGCAATAAAGTTAAACGTGTTTCATATAGTTTTCACCCTGTATCTCAAAAACTAACTAGAGGGCCACAGATTTTTTTCAGTTACTTATAGTACCTAAAGGGTACTACCATTATGTGTTAACAATTAATTTGTTGCTGCCTCCGTTTTCGAGAAATTGAATTTTTATTTGCTATAAAGTCCGACGTGTTTCATAGAGTTTGCACCCTGTATCTCAAAAACTATCTAGAGGGCCACATATTTTTTTTAGTAACTTATAGTACCTAAATAGTACTACCAATATATGTTAACAAATAATTTGTTGCTGCTTCCGTTTTCGAGAAATAGGATTTTAACTTGCTATAAAGTCTACATGTTTCATAGAGTTTTCACCCTGTATCTCTAAAACTAACAAAAGGGCCACAGATTTTTTTCTGTTACTTATAGCACCTAAAGAGTACTACCAATATGTCTTAACAAATAATTTGTTGCTGCTTCGGTTTTCGAGAAATTAAATTTTTATTTGCAATAAAATTAAACGTGTTTCATATAGTTTTCACCCTGTATCTCAAAAACTAACTAGAGGGCCACAAATTTTTTTTAGTGACTTATAGTACTTAAAGAGTACTATCAATATATGGTAACAAATAATTTGTTCCTGCTTCCGTTTTCGAGAAATTGAATTTTTATTTGCAATAAAATTAAACGTGTTTCATATAGTTTTCACCCTGTATCTCAAAAACTAACTAGAGGCACATATTTTTTTCAGTTATTTATAGTACCTAAAGAGTACTACCAATATGTGTTAACAAATAATTTGTTGCTGCTTCCGTTTTCGAGAAATTGAATTTTAACTTGTTATAAAGTTCAACGTGTTCATATAGTTTTCACCCTGTATCTCAAAAACTAAGGGTATGGGTAGACCTCGCCAGATGTCTATCAGGGGAAATGAATCGACCCCTGCCCTCCGTAGATTCTAGGTACTCTCCGACCCGGAGAGTTAGCACCTGTATAGGGTCCCTTTCCCAGGGTTACGGGTGAAGGCCACATCGATCTGAAAGGCGGAGAGAATGGACCTCGGTACGGTGATCATAGCGTAGGTGGCAACCCTTTCCTTTAGGGATAGTATAAAATACTACAGCTGTTGCCTTACAGTATGGCGTTGGCTCGTCAAAGGCTAGACGAGAAAAACCTTGAATAAAAATCCTGGCTCTCCAAGTAGGGGGTTGAGACATTAGACTGGTTCTCTAATACTGAAACAAAGCAATTACCTAAAGCAAGCAATTAGCAAAAGCCTAAACAAAGCCTCGGGGCAATGGATGGAAACTCTCGAAGACAAAAAAAGCAAAGACAAAGGACTATGAATATAGCCACATGGAACGTACAGGGACTGAATCAAAAGTTGGACATTATTGCAACCGAAGTGCAGAATTGTAAGAGCGATATTATTGCACTCACATAGACAAAAAAGAAAAGAACAGGTACGAATAGTGTCGGTAATTTTGTCCATATATTCACTGGAGTCCCAAAAGAAAAAAAACAGCCAGAGGGGTATCCTTGTTAATAAAGAAAAATCTAAAGAATAAAATTACAGACTACGATTACATTAGTGATAACTAGAGACCCTGTATGTATGACATATTTTTAATATGTCATACATACAGAGTCTCTAGTGAAAACATACTTCGAGTGAACATGAAGAGGCTTGGACATAAAATAAGCATAATAGCAGTCTACGCACCATCAGATAACGAAAGAGTAGCTACAAAACAAATGTTCTTTGACCAACTTGATGAGACTATCACAAAAATCGCTAATACCAGAGAAATAATTATGCTTGGCGATTTTAATAGCGGAACAGGTAGGCAAACCCAGAGCAAAGTGATAGGACCATTTGGAGAGGAAGTAACAAATGATAATGGCTTAAGACTGATGCAATTGTGTAAAACCCACAACCTAAAAATAAATAATGGTTTTTTTAAATATAAGGATATTCATCGATATTCAGCCAACAAGAAATCTTAAATCAATCATTGATAATGCTATAGGTGGACAACACTCGCAATTAAAGTGGTATGATGTGCGAGCAATTCGTGGTGATACCTGTGGATCTGACCACCATCTGGTAAAAGCAAAAATATTATTCCCTTTAAGAAAAACAAATAAGGACGAAAATATTACAGAAAATGAAATCCTAGAATGTATCGAAAGCGATCAAAAATACAACTTTAGAAGTCTAGAAATCGAAAGTACTCACAGATTGTATCAGAACCGATTAGATGAAAAATTAATAAACACAAATCACTCATTTGAAGAGATATATACAAACATAATAAAAAGCTTGAACGAAGCAAGCAACGAAGCTGTTGGATACCAAGATAATACAAATAACAGGAAGATGTGGTGGACGGACAAAATACAGGAAATGGCCAAAGAGAAAAAACGCACATACTTGAAATGGCTCAGTACTAAAGAGCAAAGAGACCTAGAAATCTACAGGGAAACCAGAAGACAGCTAAGAAATTTGATACGCACAGAAAAAAATTAAATGTTCGAGCGCAAGGGCCACTACATAAATACACACGTAGGAGGTAGGCAGAGTTCTGAAGTATGGAAATTCATTTCTACAGTAAAAAACCTAACAAAATAAAAAGTAAACATCCAGATAATCAAACAAGAACAATGGACAGAACACTACAAGGGACTGCTGCAGGAGACGATATCCGAATATCTGGCAGCCTCTCCGAGGAGAGACATAGAAGTACATGGAGAGGAAGTAATCATCGAAATAGAAATGATAAAGAATAATATTAAAAAGCTTAAATCCGGAAAAGCTATCTGACCTGGGGGAATATATGCTGAAATGCTCAAATGTGTATCAAAGAAACCACTCGAAAAGCTCACATATATTATCAATCAATGCATCAACGGACATCCAGTACCTAATGATTGAAAAATTGCATTCATATCGTCAATACATAAAAAGGGAAACAAGCTGGATTGCAACAATTACAGAGGAATTTCTGTAACCACTACTCTAAGTAGATTGTACGGTAGGATTCTTAGAGATCTAATAGAGAATGATTTTCATGAGCAAAAAGAAGAAGAGCAAAGTGGGTTTCGTGCAGGCAGATCTTATAGTGATAATGTTTTTTGTCTTAAACAAGTAAGTGAGAAAAGGAGCGTCAGAAATATAGAGACTCATGTTACCTTTGTGGACCTACAAAAAGCATATGATACCGTTCCAGTATTAAGGACAGTCTTAGAGCAAAACTTTTTTTTTACTTACTTACTAATTCGAGTCCGGAAAACTACAGTTTCTGAGCCCAGTATCGAGCTGTGTCCAATGCTTGTTGATTGTTTGTCCCTAAAGCGTCGAGGGTACATCTATGTGGACAGTTAGGGCAGATAAGTAGGTGTTCCTCCATATCCTGTATAGCTCCGCAGTCGCACTTGTCGTCATTTCCATCCAACAGGTCCCACCTTATGAGATTGTTCTTAACAGGGGCTACACCAGATCTGATGCGGTTCAACATTCGCCAGGTTTTCCAGTCGCTTGATGTTCCGCTCGGAGGGAGTTCTGTTATTGGATAGCAGGCGGGTGGTTCATCCAGTGGCGCGCCCAGGAAGTGCCTTCTTGACTTTAGTCTGCGCCTCGTGTCCAGTGAGTGAGTGACGCCCATCGAAGGTCTGTTTAATTCTCTCGGTATATTCGTAGGCTGTTCTACGTGAGTCAGGGTCTGAGAGGCCCGAGGCTTTGTACAGTTTGTCCAGTGGCGTGGGTTTCATGCAGCCGGTTATAAGCCTGCATGTTTCGTTCAGGCTGACATTTACTATTTTGGCGTGAGTGGATCTGCTCCACACTGGACAGGCATATTCCGCTGTCAAAAAGCATAACGCCTGCGTTGATTTCCTTAGTACTGTTGGTTTTGCGCCCACTTGCTGTTTCTGAGCTTCCTCAAAAGGCCATTCCGCGCCTCCACCTTCTTCCGCATTTTTTCACAATGGAACCTGTATGTTAGGGAGCGGTCCAATATGACTCCAAGATAGGTGGGTTTATCTATGTGCTCTAGGTTGTTGTTATCCCAGGTAACGTTGAGCTTTCTATTTGCCTGTCGAGAGTGGAGGTGAAAGGCGCTGACTTGGGTCTTGGAGGGATTCGGTTTTAGAGAGTTATCCTGATAGTAAGTGGACATCATACTCAAGGCTGCTTCCAGTTTTTGCTCCACCTCCTCAAAATTTTAACCTTGCGCTGTAATGCCCAGGTAATCGGCATATACAAAGTTTCTGGTAAAAGCTGGTGTTGGTTGGTCGTTGGTGTAGAAATTGAAGAGGATTGGTGCTAGTACGCTGCCCTGAGCCAAGCCGTTTATCAGGATTCGCCATCGACTTTTTTTCCCTTCAAGACTTACATAGAATTGTCTGTTTTGTAGTAAGGATTCCACCATTTGAACAAGTTGGTAGTCTTTCAGTGTATCATAGACTTTATACAGCAAGTTTCTGTGAGTGACGGTGTCGTACGCAGAGCTTAGATCGACGAGTGCCAAACCTGTTATTTGTTTTTTCTCGAATCCATTTTCGATGTGTGCCGTCAGTGCTAGTATTTGGCTGGTGCAAGGCTTCCCAGGTCTAAAGCCGGCTTGCTGTGGAATGATTTTTGAGTCGACAGTCCTCTCTAGTCGTTGAAGGATTAGCCTTTCATATAGCTTATATAGGTGACAAAGAAGCGATATGGGGCGGTAGCTTTTGGTGACTCAGGGTCTTTCCAACGTTTTAGCAATGCTACGACTTTCGACTTCCTCCATACTTTTGGTATCTGGAATGTAACTCGACAGGTGTTAAAACGTTTTAGAATCCAGTTTTTTGCTATTGTTGCGAAGTTTTTGATTTGTCTACACAGATGTCGTCTTCTTCTGCTGCTTTGCCATTTTTCACTGAGTTTATCCCTTTATCTAGCTCTTTTATGGTAAAGGGCGTGTTAAAGTGGTTTTTCTCGGTTGTTGGAGACCAATTGATGCATTTTTTGGCATTTTTGGTCCGATTTACTGTTGAGGAGCAGTTGGTGAGCTACTTGGTTAGCAGTAACACTTGACGGCGCTTTGTTTTGCTTTGGATCTCAATTTAGCTTTTTGATTAAGTTCCAAGCCATCTTGCTGCTGTGCGACATATCCATTCATTCAAGGGTGTCTGTCTATCCACTTTTTTCTCAAGTCTCGCTCAGTGCTATCATGAGCGCATTACTGCAGGCTATAGTTTCTTCGCTAAACGGGTCCTGGTTTAAGGACCCTTTAGAGGCTTCTGACAGCCCCGGTATGAAATGTTGCCTGCAGCCTCTTGGTATGTATCGCTTTGATACCCTTTGTAAGATTTGCAAAAAGCTTTGGTAGTTTTGTGGTGATGGGTCTATATTTTCGAGTTCGGCATATAGCTGAGTATTCGGGCCAATTTGCTTTTTTAAAATTAAAACTTCTTCGAAAAGGTATCTCAGCTGTTTTGATGACTGAATAGACTTGAACTCCAATAGGTCTTGTGTTGAGTCTTTGGCAATGCGTCATACACGTATTTTATACATGAGTCTGGGATCTTTTGGCTCACAAAGCAGTTATCGGGATTATAGCCGCGTTTCCAGTTCTTGCTGTTGAACGAGCACGGCAACTTTGGATCGAGAACAAGGGAAAGGTTGTTGACTTCTGCCCACTCTTCCAGAAGTTGCCCATTTGTATCGGTTTCATTGTAGCCCCACGATGTGCTGTGAGAGTTAAAATCTCCAACGATAAACTGAATCTCCTGTCTCCCATAGTTCTCCGGCATTTCTAGTTTCAGTGGTTTGCCAGGGGGTTTGTAAACGGATGATATGTTAAAAGCTCCGCTTTCGATGGTGAGTATTTCAGTATCGTCGGTTACTTTTTTGCCGTTAGACGTCAGCGACATTTTAGTACGTACAAAAATGGCACTACCATACTTGTTATGGGGGGATTCGACGACAAGACGCATACCATCAATGTTGGGCCTGTTTGCGTTTTCATATCTGTGCATTTCCTGAAGGCATAGTACGTCCCATTTAAGTGTTTGGCATAGTTGAGAGATAAGGTCTTGTTTATCTTTCGTGATACCCTCAATGTTCAGGCTAACAATTGTTAGGGTTGGCTCTGACAAGAGCCTATTGTTCAGATCGTTTTGCATTGGTTTGCGGTGTTGGAAGGATTGGCCACTGTCTATATAAATCATACATACATAAAAGCAATAAAAGAACTACAAAGGGTCAAAATCTAAAATTAAAATTCAATTTCTCGAAAACAGAAACAGCAACAAATTATTTGTTAGCACATGTTGGTAGTACTCTTTAGGTACTACAAGTAACTGAAAAAAATCTGTGGCCCTCTAGTTAGTTTTCGAGATACAGGGTGAAAACTATATGAAACACGTTTAATTTTATTGCAAATAAAAATTCAATTTCTCGAAAACAGAAGCAGCAACAAATTATTTGTTAACACATATTGGTAGTACTCTTTAGGTGGTATAAGTAACTGAAAAAAATCTGTGGCCCTCTTGTTAGTTTTAGAGATACAGGATGAAAACTCTATAAAACAAGTCGAACTTTATAGCAAATAAAAATTCAATTTCTCGAAAACGGAAGCAGCAACAAATTAATTGTTAACAAATATTAGTAGTACTCTTTAAGTACTATAAGTAACTGAAAAAAAATCTGTGGCCCTCTAATTAGTTTTTGAGATACAGGGTGAAAACTCTATGAAACACGTCGAACTTTATAGCAAGTTAAAATTAAATTTCTCAAAAACGGAAGCCGCAACAAATTATTTGTTAACACATATTGGTAGTACTCTTTAGGTACTATAAGTAACTGAAAAAAATATGTGGCCCTCTAGTTAGTTTTTGAGATACAGGGTGAAAACTCTATGAAACACGTCGAGCCTCATAGCAAGTAAAAACTCAATTTCTCAAAGACGGAAGCAGCTACAAACCATTTGTTAACACATATTGGTAGCACTCTTTAGGCACTATAAGTCACTAAAAAAAATCTGTGGCCCTCTAGTTAATTTTTGAGATACGGGTTAAAGACTCTATGAAACACGTCGAACTTCATAGCAAGTAAAAATTCAATTTCTCGAAAATGGAAGCGGCGACAAATTACTCGTTGATACATATTGGTAGTACCCCACAAGTACTATAAACTGCAAAGGACAATATGTGGCCCCTTAATTAGTTCTTGAGAAAAAAGGTTTTAAGTTTCTAAATAATAGCACGACTGTTGAATTAAAAATACAAAAAAATTCAATAGCTCGAAAACGGCAGCAGCGACAAATTTTCCATTTACATACGAAAGTAGTGCTATTTGCGCGCTAGCAAGTGTATAAACAACTCTGCGGCCCTCCAGTTGGGTTTAGAAATACAGTACAAAATATGTTATTTTTAATTTTTTTTAATCGTACGCTTGGAATTAAATAATTTGTTTTACACGATGCAATGAAAGGCTCTTAGTAACAAATTATGCTTTTTGTATGAGATTAATATCTTTAAAGACTACCGAGATACAAGGTGGTCCCTCAACTTTACTCGGCGCACAGTGGTCTCTGACTTATTTTTTTTAATTTTTGAATATTTTTTTATTTTTGCTTAATAACGCTCTCAGGCGCTTTAAATAGCGGTAGTAAATTCGAACGGCCTTTTATAAGGGTACTACAAGTGTTTCTACCTTAATATTATCAAGAGTAACAAAATATTAACAAAAAACAGTTTTTTTCAAAAAAAAAGAAAATTATAAGTCTTTTGGGATTCTTTAATATTGGTTGCACATCCCCATCCCGAGCAACAAATTATGGCGTTTAAATCATCCTCGTATCGCCTTTCAGTCCGGAGTTATGAGGTGGCCCCTCAGGTTTACCGTAAAGTCACAGGGGTCGCGATTTCTCGTTAACGGCGCACAGTGGGGCCGGGACACATAAAAGTTACCGAAAATTCTATATGCATATAATGTTTATTGAAATTGTCTATACACGCATTTTTATTCCTAAAATTAATAATTTCATGAAAAATTATTGTCGCACGAGCAGTTAGCCCAGGTGTGCGGTACGCTAACGCAATACTTACATATAGCAACAAAATTTAATATTAAAACTTAAAGTAATTAAAAAAAACAACCACCCTTATGTATGTTCCCTGATTGTCATTTCATTATCTAGGTAAAATAACCTTTAATTTGATAGCCCACAACCCATGTCAATAAAATGAATGAATTTAAAAATGATCTATTTAAAAAAAGTATATTTAAAGGGATAAAAAAACAAAACAAAACTAAACTACGCTATAATTATCACAATCTGAAGTAGCGGGGAGACGATGGGGATGGATTTTGCCAAATAATTTTTTGGGGGTCTTTTGATTGCGGTTTTCCGACCACCAATTTTAATGGAACCAGCCAGCTAACGAAACCAAATTTAAACAAGGAAATTTACTTCTGTCTTTTTCTCGTATGAGATTGTACTGATTCCTTGATAAGCCAACTTCTACAAGAACCGAGAGCTCCTCATTTTGTGACAATTGATTGTTAGTCGTTTCTTTTCAGAAGTTTAATCGGGATTTAAAGATAATTCTTTTAATAGTTTGGAAGCTTAAATATGTAATATAAACTCCATTTGGGCAGCAAATAATGTTTCCTCAATTGTGTTTTTTTTTCGCAAATGTGCAGTTTTCTGACGTGTAATGTTTTCACTGCATTCTGTAAACTCTGTTACCAGACGACATACTTTGTAATAGACAAATTTTGGAAGTTAAATTACATTCCAATCAATTTATGTTTGTTCAAATAAAAGTTGACTCATTTCTAGCAGCTTTTTTTCACTTCTCTTTAAAGTATAACATACATTTTGACACTTTTGGTCTGAATTTAAAGACGGACATTCTTTTACCTTTATAGAAATATCATGACGGCTGATTTCAAAATAATCAACATATAATTTTTTTTTATTTAAATAAAAATTTTTTGACCCTAATATTTCTAAATTCTCTCTTTATTAAAATATAACAAACTTATTTTCTCCTGTCATTTTTAGCGCACAATATACCAAACTATAATTAATTGTTATCTATAGTGCTACAAGGACAAAAAGTGCGAAGATTTTTTAACTAGGCAAAGATGTTAATAAACCAAAACAGAGTGATATTTTTTATTAAATTTAAATTATAGTGTGTGGGACATTTAGACGGAAATGTGGCTTGTTAAAATGTCACACAATATACAAATGCTTGAAACTCTGGAAATCGTTTTCTTGAGTTAAACCGTAAAATACCACAAAAAATGCTTATACCACATTAAATATGAGGTTTTGTAGAAAAGGAAGTAATAAAAGTTTGTGATGGATTCGAATGGAGCCTTAACTTTTGAGCCAGCTGAAACTACAGTTTTAAAACAAAACTCAATTTCTGTTACGTTTTGATTAGAATTTAATTATCTAAATAACATTAAAAAATAAACTAAATAAATTTATACTAAACAAATCTATACTTACCGTAGTTAGTGCTAGCCATTTACTTTTTAGTTCTAAGAAATTCTGTCACAGAGAAAATGACCTTTGAAAGTACCAAATATTTTACTTTAAAGAATGCATATGTAACACAATTAAAATGACGTTACCTTTGACAAGCGCTATCAAATGTTTTGTTGTACGCACTTTCTCATGGATGCCTTAAATAAAGAAAGAGATGCAAGAAAGATAATTTTCAAGCGTTTTTTTCACTTAAATTTAATATCCTGTGTTTCGTATTTTTGGTAACTTTTATGGGTCCCGGCCCCTCTGTGGGCTGCAGCAACAAATTTAATTCTTCGATAACAAATTAGCGACAAATTAGCACCAAATCCTGGCATATGAAATTTGGTGGCCCCTTATAGTGGTCCCCCCAGCTTTACTTACCTAAATGACGTCTACGATCTGTGAATCGCTAGTGAATCGCCAAAGTCAACGGTGAACGTCAGTTTACAAATCAGGGGTAATAGTCTATGGACAAATCGGCCTAAAAGGGGGTTTCGTGTGCAAGTCATTCCAACTTTTTGCCGATAAGCCAAGTTTGTTAAGGGCACTCCACAGATCGGGTTTTGACTTGTTATCATTCTGGTAAATGCGTTTTTTTAAAGATATGGCCCCCACCACTTTTTTTTGCATGATACCTTTTGAAACGATGTATCTTTCTTAGAAATAGTCGTAGAGGGTTGCAAAAATGGCAAATGAATAAGTAAACACCCGCAATAAAATAACTTTTTATTATATTTTTAAAAATTTTGCTTCGTTTTTTTAGAAAAAATAAAATAACTGAATTTTTACTTTTTTTTTTGTTTAGCTAGTAAAGTTTAACCTACATTTTTATTAACACCAAAGCAAAATTTTTAAAAAAAGTTTAAATAAAAGTTATAGAGTGAACATTTTTCTTTAATTTGGTGCATATAAGTCTTATATAGATGTATATTTTATATTTATTTCAATAAAAAAACATTTGTTGTCACTAAAACGACTACCGAAGGTGTATTACCGTACGCGGACGCCTATAAGGCGGCGCGCGGTTTTACGCAGCTGGGTCGTCTAGTAAAACAGGTGATTTCTATTATTATTGATATCGTTGTTTGATGGACATTATCAAACAACGTTGTTATTGTTATTTTTGAAAGTGACTATCAATAGAAGAAAGTTTTTACAATATAGTGCAGGTGCTAGTGGCAGTTGAGTATGCAAAATATGAGGACCACAATTTCACAATGGATCCTAGCTGAGAATCGGTCACAGACTAACGATTTGGATGTTGCCGGACAAGTTTTTGGTCCAATATTTTTTTATCTCCCCTCCTTATATAGTCGTGTTCAAATTTCTAAAAATGTAACTAAGTTGACGCCCTAAGACACCATGACATAGAAATGGATTAAAAATGGGTAAAATCTAATTTAAAAATAAAATTATTATAGTTTTTTAAATTTTAGACTCCCCAAATCCTAAAATTTTTAGATTTTTTTCAAATTTTCTTAAAAACTAAGCTTACAGTGGGGTACGAGTAATGACAAACTCTCCAGCGGCGTCCGTTTATTAAGAAAATATAAAAAAATTAAAGAAACCACATAGGTTTTACCCGATTATCTTAAAAACCAAGCTCTCTATCAAAAATTGTGACCCATAGTCGATTGTAGACAATAAAATTTCCTTTTAAACGTGTATAATAGTTTTTTTTTTATTTGTCAAACACACTGTGTTTTTTTTATTACAATCTAGTCAGTAAGACTAATTAGCAATTTTGTTTTAACTTAATTTACTAGAAAAGTCAGATTTAAACTTAGGGTTCACTCAACAGTTCTCCCCGCTTTGTTTAGTCTGTAACTCACAATTGTGTTGTGTTTATAGCATTATTTTGTTTTATGTGTAATTCACTTAGTTTACTAGCTCAAACGGCTTCACTCTTTTTAGTCGTCGAACTAGCATAGTATTGTCTAGAAGCTGAATTGCTTCCACATTCACATACCGATGGAGTCTATCTTCATGGCTTTTTGCGTACTTTTTTATAGTCTCTGCTACAGTTTCGATTTTTAGATCTCGATGAAGGTCACTATTTCGAACGTACCAAGGTGCATTCACAATGTTTCTTAATACTTTATTTTGAAATCTCTGTACAACTAGAATGTTACTCTCTTTAGCACAACCCCATAGTTGAATACCATATGTTCATACTGGTTTCAGTATTTGTCTATAAAGCAGTAACTTATTATGAATTGTTAAATTGGACTTCCTTCCAATTAGCCAGTTCATTTTTCTATACCTTATCTCAAGTTCTTCTTTTTTTTTCTTAACATGTGCTTTCCAGCGCAATTTGGCATCAAGTGTCATACCTAGATATTTTGCCTGATTCGAATATGGTACTGGAATGTTGTTAATTGTTATTTGTATGTGATTTATATTTTTGTTTGTAAAATCAACATGAATTGATTTGGTTTCATTTAATTTTATTCGCCACTTTGTGGTCCAACTGTGAATTTGAGTGACTGCATCCTGAAGTTTTTCTATGCATTTTTCAATAGATTTTTCTACCGTCAATAAACCAGTATCATCGGCAAATGTTGCTAAGTGACAATTTTCTGGCTTTGGGATATCACAAGTGAATAATAAGTATAGATAAGGGCCTAGTACGCTACCCTGGGGCACGCCTGCTTGAATTTCTCTTAAATTTGAGTATGAGTCTTCCTGTTTTACTCTAAAATGTCTATCAGATATGTATGATTCCAAAATATCCGAATATTGTTTTGGCAGAAACCTTTTTAGTTTAAAATTAAGGCCTTCATGCCACACTTTGTCAAATGCTTGTGCTACATCTAGAAAAACTGCAGAACAAACTTTTCCCTCTTCTAGTGCTTTTTCTATTATATTAGTAATTCTGTGTACTTGATCTATCGTGGAATGCTTGTCTCGAAAACCAAATTGATGAGATGGAATAATTTCTTGTCTTTCTATGATGGGTTTTATTCTTTTAAGCAATAATTTTTCATAGAGCTTGGATATAATTGGCAGCAAAGATATTGGCCTGTAAGATGACACGTCATGGAGTGGTTTTCCCGGTTTTGGAATCATGATAACTTCTGCAACTTTCCACAGTTTAGGTACATACCTAAGCCTAAAAGACGCATTAATTAGGTTGCATAGTTTTACGATAGCTTTTCTGGGGAGTTGTTTTATGACTACCCCGTTAATAAGATCATACCCTGGGGCTTTTTTCTAATTAATATTTTTGATTTCTGTTAATATTTCTTTTGGTGATGTAAGCTTAATATGGTCCTCGATTTGATGGGGTTCATTTAAATGAAAGTGTTCATCTGGTGCTTCGTGGGGCTGAAATGTTTTTTCTAAATGACTTGCAAAAATATCTGCTTTTTCTTCGTTACTCCTTGCCCACTGGTTGTTAGATTTTCGTATGGGTGGAATTTGGATAATTGGTCTTTTAAAATCTTTGGTTGCTTTCCAAAGGGAATAGTCGGTATTTTTATCATCTGTAAGTTCATTAAGAAAATGGTTAATAGATTCATTTTTTATTACTAGAATTTCTCGCCTAATGCGCTGCGTCATGTTGTTGAGATTTGTTTTGTCCCGAGGATCACGGCTTTGTTGCCACTTTCTTCTTAGTTTCCTTTTTTCCAATATAAGGTCTCTAATTTCCTTTGGATAGTTTTTTCCCTTAAAAATTCTCTTTGGTTTTGGACTGTTTTCCCAAGCTGCTTGTTGAATATTTGTAACAAAATAATCAACTTCTTTATCGATTTGTTCTGGCGTTTGCAATGGTACTGATAGGTTTATTTTTTCTGACAGACTTTGTTTAAAACTAATCCAGTCAGTCAGTTTATTAACTAGTGAGATATTTGCTTCTTTCTTTATTATGTTTTTACTAAGAGTTAGAATAATAGGTGAATGATCTGAGTGTAAATCAAAACTTTCTTCTATATCTACAAAACTTAAAGATATATTTTTTACTATAAAAAAATCAATTTATTGTTGTTTTGAGGTTGGTAGAGCTGCGGGGCTGTAAGCGCTGGCCGTTTTATAAAATCTGGGTGCAAAAATCCTTAAAAGGACGATGTAAAAATATCAATTTTTCCGAGCCACACAAAGACAATATAGAGGATTGGCACTCACCTTTTCAGTTGTTTCCGTCGTCCAGAGGAGCTCCTCTCGCTGGCCCAGTCGTTGCAGTCGATCCACACTAGAATCACTTGTTTGTGTAATGGTTTAGTTTGATTTTCTAAGAATGTTATTGGATTTTTTGGTTAATAGAATTTATCACCATGCTGCGTGGTGATCTCGATAGAATACGACAGACGAATCTCTCTTTGGTTACGCCTTTTTGCGCAGATTCATTTTTCGTAGATGGCGCTGGCGTTTTGCTTGTGCCAATCAAATTGAAATTGTGTGGGTTTTCCGAATACGGGAATTTGGCGCAAAATTTGAATTTAAAATTAAAGTTGCACGAACATTTTCCGCCCACTTAAAACGAAGTTTTACATTGAGATTAATTGAATAAACAAATGGCTATAAAAAAAAATATAAGTTAATTCAAAACCTTAAAGGGTAGGTTATTAAAATCCGTTTTAGGTTTATAGATCAAAAGAAAAAAAAAATGAGAAAAAAAAATATATATATATATATATATATATATATATATATTCTAGATAACGACACACGAAACAAAAGAAGTTGCTTGGGAGTTTAGTGCGCATCTAAAGGTAGTGGGCACAACTTGACCACGGGACGAGTGAAAAGTCCGTGTTGTGTTTTAACAGTAGCAACTCGAATGTGATTATCCCGACCTGGATGTACAGATACTATTCTACCCAGCAACCAGTGTAATGGCGGCCTAGTTTCATCCTTAATTAATACAAGCGTATCTAGCTTGATTTCAACCGAAGGGTCCGACCACTTAGAACGCTGTTGTAAAGTATTTAAGTACTCGAGTTTCCAACGCTTCCAGAAATCGGCATGAATTCGTTGGATAAGTTGCCAACGCTTAAGGGTATTAACTTTAAGGGTAGAAAGGTCAGGATCAGGACACGAATTAAGGGGTTCCATTGTGAGGAAATGACCCGGAGTCAAAGACGTAAGATCTTTTGGGTCAGAGCTTTGCTCACAAAGGGGTCGAGAATTGAGTAATGCCTCTATTTGGGCGAGGAGAGTATAGAGCTCTTCGAAGGTTAGTATCTGGTCACCGATGACCCGATACAAATGTGTTTTTATAGATTTGACTCCTGCTTCTGCTAGACCATTTAGGTGGGGGACTCCCGGACTATTAAGACACCATTTGATTTTTAAGCTCTCAGAAGCTAATTTCGAAAGATTATGGAGCTCCTTAATAGCCCCAACAAAGTTTGAGCCTCTATCACTTGTGATTTGGACACAAGTGCCACGCCTAGCGACAAAGCGTCGTAAAGCAGCTATGCACGCCTCTGTGGTTAAATCCGAAACAAGCTCGATATGGATTGCTTTGACAGAAGTATCGACAAAGACTGCGATATATGATTTACCAACTTGTGCTCCACGACGTCTCTGACCTACAAAGGTTTTGATTGGGCCTGCATAGTCTAAGCAAACGTGTGAAAAACATTTTAATTGTGACGTTCTAAAAGAAGGTAAATCCGACATGTACGGAGTATACGGTTTTGGTTTTAAGCGAAAGCAGGGAATACATTGCAATAAAACCCTCTGAATAGCTCGACGTGATGACATAATCCAAAACTTTTGACGAATTAAGTATTGGACTGTGTTTATTCCGGGATGTAAATTTTCGTTATGAGTTTGAATAATGATCAATTGGGTTAATCTATGAGATTTCGGCAATAATAAGGGATGTTTTGCCTCAAAGGAGAGTTGAGAATGCCGTAAGCGTCCGCCCACTCTAAGGAAACCCAATTCGTCCAAAAAGGGCGCGAGTTTACGAAACGGCTTAGGTAATAGCTGAGTATTTTGAATTTTTTGAATGATATCCGAAAAACACTCTTCTTGGACCCTTTTAACTAAAACAAGTAGAGCCTTGTGTAGTTCAAAAGCGGAAAAAACGCCGGATAAAGGGTCAACTGAGGTTTTTCGATTGTGAATAAGTCTTAGAAAATGACAAATGATTTTTTGAATGGTATTTAAATTGGATATTTTATCGATTAATCTATCAAAAAAGTTTTGATTTTGAATTTCTGCCGTCAGCACCACTGAATTTTCCGGTTTTTCTTCTTTGAGAACCTCGTCTGGAACTCCCAAAGAACGTTCATTTATAAACCTTTGAATTTGCCACTCCGTAGTGGGCAAGGTAATCCATGGAGGGCCGTGAAACCAAAGAGGGTGATTTATTAAGTTATTGGGCGACAACCCTCTGCTAGCGCAGTCGGCAGGGTTCTCGAGTGAAGTAATGTGATACCATGGGACTTCGGGGATTGTTTCTTGAATACGACTTACGCGGTTTGCCACAAAGGTCTTCCACTTGTGAGGTGAAGATGTGACCCAATGAAGCGTGACCTATGAGTCCGAGAACGCAAGAATTTCATCAATTACGAGTAATGATGAATAGGTGCGAATAACTAGTTCGAGTAAATCAGCTAATAGAGTAGCTCCAAGTAGTTCCAAACGTGGGATTGAAATAGTGTGTAAGGGAGCAACCCTTGACTTGCCCATGACTAGAGCAGTTTTGATAATTTTATTTGGTAATTCGACGCGAACGTATACGCAAGAAGCGTATCCTAGCTCGGATGCATCGCAGAAACCTAGCAATTGACATCGTTGAATATTATTCGAAAAAATATGTCTAGGTATACAAAGATTCGAAAGAGTGGTTAATTGATTATTGAATTGATTCCAAAGAGTTTTGATTGGATCGGGGGGTATTTCATCCCAATCAGTTTTGCATAACCAAAGTTTTTGCATAATCACTTTGGCTAAAAATGAAACAGGCGATAAGAAACCTATAGGATCCCAAATTTTAGCGATAGCCGATAAAATATTCCTTTTGGTGCAAGGTTTTTCACAAGGGGTACAAGAATAGGTAAAAGTATCTGTAGAAGGGTGCCATTGAAGGCCCAACACCTTAATCGATGTTGAAGAATCGTCTTCAAAGGTAACAGGGATCTGACAATCAGCGGGCGACAAATGTGAAAGAAGTTTCGGATTATTTGATGCCCATTTTCTTAATTCAAATTTTCCCAATTTAAGCAACGCTATGAGATCCTTTTGAAGTGATAAAGCGCCTTCTAGAGAGTTAGCTCCACAGCAAATATCGTCCATGAAAATGTTATTCAAAAGGACCTGGGATGCTTCAGGATAATTCTTAGCCTCCAGGATGGCTAGTTCTCTAAGAGTTCTGATAGCTAAATAGGGACTTGAACTAACACCAAACGTCACTGTATTAAGCCTATATTCCTGCAGGGGTTCATTGGGATCAAATCGCCAAAGTAGCCTTTGGTAGTCCCGATGAATTGGATTAATTTGAATTTGTAAAAAGTGCTGTTTTATATCAGTCAAAAATACGATAGAATAAAATCTGAATTTTAATAGAATTTCGGAAATATCGGCTTGTAATTTTGGTCCTATTAAAAGAGTTTCGTTCATGCTTAGGCCTTTCGAACCCTTAATCGAGGGGTTAAAAACCACCCGGAGTTTAGTCGTTGATTTGTCAAGACGAAGGACTCCGTGATGTGGTAAATAAGAACATAACTGAGGTCTAGGTTCGGATCTTGGAATTAAAGACATGTGCCCGTTTTTGAGATATTCTCTCATAAAATCCGAGTACATACTATAGAAATTTGAATTTTTTATTAAGCGAGATTCGAGAGACAAAAATTGACGATAGGCCACTGAATATGTGTCTCCTAGATCAGGAGGGTCAATGTGACGAAAAGGCAAATTTACAGTAAATCGGCCCGAAATATCTCTAGTGGTAGTTTTTTGGAAAATCTCTTCACATCTTTTTTCTTCGGGTGAGAGAAACGTTTTTGACTTAATTGATTCTAGTTCCCAAAATCTGCGAATATTAAAGTCGAGAGACTGCTCACAGGAAGTAAAGTAAGAATTGACTTGAGGTGAAATATTTATGTTTTGAGTTTGGCCCAGCAAGACCCACCCAAAAACTGTCTTAAAAGCGGAGGGTAGGCCGTGAGGTCCTGGAATTCGTCCTGATTGGACGATTTCTGTGTAAAGTTGTGCACCTAAGAGTAAGTCAATTGGACCAGGGTTGTAAAATTGGTTATCTGCAAGCTTTAGATTTGAAATATGACTCCAATTGGATGAATCTACCTGTACTGAGGGCATATTCGAACAGAGTTTCGGTAAAACGAAGACTTGAATAGAAAAGGTAGGCTCTTGTTGGCCTAGGGCTCGAATAGTGCAAGTAGAAATGCCGTTAGTGGCCGATGAAGATTGATTTAGTCCCAGAACAGGGATCGAAATTTTGTTTCTTGGCAAGCCTAACCTGTTAAGACAAGCTTCGCTTATCAGGTTAGCTTGGCTACCGCTGTCCAGAAGTGCTCGGACAGGTTGGTAGTTACCCCGACTATCCAGTACCTCTAATTTTATAGTCGCTAGAAGCACTGTCGTCCGGGGCGTCAAGGTGGATAACGAAGAGTATTGATTTGTAGATGTATTTGGATTCGAATTGATTTGAATTGAATTTGAACTGGGTTGAACAAAACTAGGGTTCTGTTGGCTAAGAATTGAATTTGAATTCTGGTACGATAAGTTTGTGCCTGTGCTGGGCACGGCCACTTGATTTGAATTAAAACTTTGATTTAGGTTCGAATTTTGATTTGAATTTTGGCTTGAATTAACAAAGGATTGACTTGAATTCTGACGGATTGAATCTGTCATTTGCGATAGATGAATAAGACTATGGTGCCTATGTCGACATACCCTGCAGTTGTAGGTACTACTGCAGTCGATTACTTGATGATTTGAACGTAAACAGTTGATACATAACGATTGTTGTTTTACATAAGTAAAACGATCTGAAGGAGATTTGGAAATAAAAACACCACACTGCGAGAGTGGATGAAAAGAATTATTGCATAATTTGCACTTATAGGGTTGTTGGTTTTGTCGAAATTGAGTATTGGATTGTTTATTTGATACTTGTGAGTGCGTATGCGCTAAAAAATTTGATGGAGGGCTTGATTTGTACTGATTATTTGAATAAGAATTATATTTTTGGTTACTAGAATTCGAATAATTTGGTTTTTGCTGTTTTGAAGTCGAAGGTTGCATTTGCGTATTTTGGGGAGATAGCTGTACTGTTTCAAGAGCACGGCATTGGTTAATAAGAAACTGAATTAGATTTTGATATGTTGGAATCTCGGTAGTACTATACTTTAATTCGAAAGCGGTTCTTGTGGTTTGATCGATTTTTGATAATAAAATTGAAAATAAACAAAAACACCACGACGTTACTGGAAATTCAAGATTTTCGAGCGCCGCAATATTCTCGGAAAAGGTATCTACCAAGACTCTAAGATCCTTTGCTGACTGGTTTCCCTTTAAAGAATTTGCATAGTAGATTGAGTTCCAGTAGGTACTGGCTAAAAGTCTTTTATTTTGATAGCGATCTGTTAATACCTTCCAGGCGATTGCGTAATTACTTGCCGTTAATTTTATAGAACTTAAAATATTAAGTGGTTCGCCCTCAAGGAAGGTTAGCAAATGTTGAAATTTCCTTATATCGGAATAATTCGAGTTTTCGTGAACCAAACAAGAATAAACATCGTAAAAGGTTGGCCACTTTTTTACGTTTCCATTAAAGCAAGGTACCTTTAAAGGGCCCAGATCATCGCTACGTGAATAGTGTGAAGTTGCGGGGGTAAAATTTGAATGAACTGAATCGAAACATAAACTCGAAAAAAGAACTTTAGCTTGGTGGTAGAATAGATCCGTATCTTTCCTAATTTTGTCCTGTACTTCGAATTCATCATCGTCGTCGTCTTTCAAGAGACCTATGATGTCATTATGAATGTTTTTAAATTGTTCATAGTGATCATCTAACGATTCGTAAAACGCCTTAAAAATTGGCAAGGAAGAACTATCTGATTTAGCTTTTGTTCCCAAGTTATACGTTTCCGTAATACGAGATATTGAAACTTTGCGTTGATTCTCAAGCTTTTTTAACGACATATTGTTAATTAAAAAAATAAAAAATATTTAAAAGGAATAAAACTAACACTTGACCCCTATTGACTTTAATCAGTCCAAAAGAGTTCAACAAGCATATATTTTATTATCGATTTCTCGAATAAAGGCAAAAACTTATCAACAGCTGTTATCCTAGGTCGCGATTTTTCTCCCAAAATAAATGCACACAAAACAACTTGTACCTACTACCGTTTCTCTTATTATTTACAGGTAGGTAAATACTAATTCTACTAGATGTGTTTGTTTACCTGTTAAATAAGAATAAAGCATTTAACTCACAAGCACTTTTGTTGGTTTGAATAACTATAACATATTATTTAAACAAATAACTATTATTTAAACAAATTTCGATTTTTGAATCAAAACAAACGACGTACCAAGTGCCAATTTCGGCTGCAATGTAATGTGGGTGGAGCAACCGTTAAGCCACGCAAGGGGGGACGGAACCTCCTTTCTAAACTGGACACGGCAACAAACGAGCCAAAATGGCGAGGCGAAAATATCTAATATTTTTAGCAAACAAATTTTAAAAAACTATCTGGGTCGTGGGACCAGAAAATGCTGCTGTTTTGAGGTTGGTAGAGCTGCGGGACTGTAAGCGCTGGCCGTTTTATAAAATCTGGGTGCAAAAATCCTTAAAAGGACGATGTAAAAATATCAATTTTTCCGAGCCACACAAAGACAATATAGAGGATTGGCACTCACCTTTTCAGTTGTTTCCGTCGTCCAGAGGAGCTCCTCTCGCTGGCCCAGTCGTTGCAGTCGATCCACACTAGAATCACTTGTTTGTGTAATGGTTTAGTTTGATTTTCTAAGAATGTTATTGGATTTTTTGGTTAATAGAATTTATCACCATGCTGCGTGGTGATCTCGATAGAATACGACAGACGAATCTCTCTTTGGTTACGCCTTTTTGCGCAGATTCATTTTTCGTAGATGGCGCTGGCGTTTTGCTTGTGCCAATCAAATTGAAATTGTGTGGGTTTTCCGAATACGGGAATTTGGCGCAAAATTTGAATTTAAAATTAAAGTTGCACGAACACAATTAGATCTGGAATTTTTCCTGGATCTATTGGATAGTATGTGGGCTTACCAGTTGATATCGGCTCACATTTATATTCACTAATAGCTTGCAAAAATTCTTTTCCTTTAGAATTCGTCAGTCTAGATCCCCAGTAGGTAGTTTTTGCATTAAAGTCACCTCCAATTATAAAACGGTTTCCTAATTTTCTGAGAAAATTAAGATATTGATTTTTCTTTAGTAAGTGCCTTGGTGGTATATAGACAGCACTTATGACTAATGTATATGTTTTGGTTTTTACACTTACTAATGTAGCTTGAATCTCTATGGTTTTATATCCCATCTCCTCATAGTGTGATATATTTTCTTTAATTATTACAGCACTTCCCCCATGTGCAGTATTGCTAGGGTGAGTTGTATGATACACTTTATAACCTTTAAATTTAATGTGAGACTGGTTAGTGTAATGCGTTTCTGACACAAGACAGACGTCAATTTTTTCTATGTCTAGAATAACTTGCAAGTCTTGCTGATGTTGCAAGAGACCATTGGCATTCCAAGCTAGGATTCTAAGATTACTGACCATTTTGAGGCATATTGGTAGCTCCGTTATTGCTACTTTCTAGTTTAGTTAATCGCTCATCAAGTTTGTTCAATTTCTCCAAAATTAAATGTAGTGTTTGTTCCATAGTATTTTGACTACTGATATTAATATCAGGTATAGTAGCTGTTGCTGCTACTTGGCTGTATGTCCTTGTCACAGAGTTTTGTGTGACTGTGTTTCTTGTCTGTTGGTTTTGTCTATTTGTACTCACGTTTGGTATGAGATTCGGTTTCTTAGGTTTATTTTTCAATTTTTGTATTTCCTTAGCAACAAGGCATCCTCTGTAGTTAGCAGGATGCTTGCCTCCACAGTGGATGCATTTTGGCTCAGATTCTTTTGGTTTGGGGCATTCTACAGTAAGATGATTTTACGCAACGTGGTTCTTTAGCGCAATATTTTTGCGTGTGTCCATAAGATTGGCATCTTTTGCATTGAGGGACTAACTTTGAGGTTTTTAGTGCTTTTATTTCCACTTCAATCCCAAGGATACTGGAAATTTCAAAAATTTTGTTGATATCTTCATCGTGGCTAAATGTGAGCATAAACATGTTAAGAGGTTGTCTTGTTCTCCATTTAAGTTTGTTGCTGGCCTCCAGTGCCTTAAAACCTTTTTTTTGTAGATCAGCTACAATTTTTTGTGGGTCACATGAGAAGTGTAGCCTATTCGCTATTACTCTAATTGGCCTTATTTGTTTGTTTTCGTATGAGTGCCATTGATGCTTTATTTCATTAAGCATTTTAGTAACCAGCCGATAGCTGTCTGCGTCTTGTACATTTATTTTAATATTTTCGTTATTTAAAACTTTTATTTTAACTCCTTGTATGATATTTAACTTTTCATATTCAATATCATTAAAATTATTTACGCCATTTACCATAATCGGTGGAGGTAATGGAGCTTTTTTAACCTTAGTTGGGGGTTCTTCATTTTGTGTTTTATTGGAGGGCTCTCCAGTGCCCGAGCTTTGTTGTGGTGGAGAATGTGGTGTATAATAGTGTAAGATTTATCTTCAGATTAAAACTTCACAGGCCTGTGCAACTAAAATCAATTTTTACAAATCACCAAATTAATTCTGTTACAACTTTTTTTCAATTTTCTCAGAAACTAACCTCAATTGACAAAAATGTGTTTTATACTTTACTGTAGGAAATAAAATTTTATTTTTAACAATATGTAAGTCAGTGGGGTTTAATTAATGACAAACCCTTCAGCGACGTCCGTATATGGGGGTCAATTAAAAAATAAAATAAATAAAATCACTTTTGTCACATGTTTCACCCGATTTTTTTTTCGAATATTAAAAAAAATACATTTTTTAAAAAGTATTTTTTTAATATATTTTAAATCAAGTAATTTAACCTTTGTTGTATTAAAATCGAATAAAAAATAAAAAAGATACAATTTGTTTTTAAATATGCTTTTCCGCCATATTAAATCCGCCATATTTAAAAAAAGGCGCGATTATCACAATGACAATAAGTCAAAACCTGATCTGCTAGGTTAAACAAATTTAAGTTACTTTCAATATACCCTAATGACCCCTATTTTTTTCCAGTTATTTAGAAATAACTTAAAAACTAATTAACGCATTGGAACACTTGATCCAGATTTAAATAAAGAATCAAAATAGCTATTTTTTTTATATAATCTTTTTTTTTCTAGCTTTAATAGTTTTAGAAATAAAATAAAAAAAAATAAAAAAATTTGACCTTTTTTTTTTGAATTTTTTTATTTTTTTGACAAATACAAAAAAATACATATTTTCTGACCAATACATTTTTAAGTAAATTATAAAGCAAGTATTTTGAACTTTGTTCCATGAAAATCGGATAAGAAATAAAAAAGTTACAATTTTTTTAAAGATACGCCTTTCCGCCATTTTGAATCCGCCATATCTTTCAAAAAACGCATTTACCAGAATGACAAGTCAAAACCTGATATTTGGGACGCCCTTAACAAAGTTAGCTTATCGGCAGAAAGTTGGCACGACTTGCACACGAAACTGGATTTGTCCATAGACTATAACACTTTTACTATAAAAATATTCTGGTGCTGTTTTTTGTTTTTTCGCGGTAAATGCAAGCACTCTGAAAGACGTGTGCGATAACTTTCTTGCGCTGTACGTGCTTGCCACGTGGCGCTTACATGTTTGCACGCCTTTTGTAACAAACGCAAGCGCAGAATTTTTCGAAATTTTAAAAGGATATACCTACTAACCTAAAATTGAGGACTTATGTTCGTCAAGAGGCTTAGTGAGGTCGCTTTCCTCAATATCTCGTTTTCGGCCCATCCTGAATGTCTTCAAGGCGTACCTGACAAAATTTAAGCTACTTTGAATGTATACATTTTGTTCTTACTAAGTTTTCGCTTTACTTGTAATTAATTCAAAGTCATAGTCTTAGAGAATAAGGTCATATCTATAATATGCTTGAGTAAAAATGGGATTAGGACCAGCGAATTTTGTGCCTAATGAAAGTGTTTTGGATAAGAAAAAAACTACCAAAATAAATAAATAGCACACTCAAGCCTATTAGCACACTCAAGTGAAGCCTCATATTATATCAGCCTTGAAAACAGTTTTTTGTAAATATCTCAGAAACTCCACCGAAAGCCAACGACCTTGTTTTTTGTACGACGTGATTTATCCGTTTAGAAGGTAACAGTCTAAAAGTGCGTCTCCACCAAAGTGCACAGCAAACACGTCGCTTGAGCGCCGCTCGGATTTGGCCGGCGGTTAGAACCTCTCGACAAAGTTTTTAATTATAACACAAATTATTGAGGAAAACGCAGTCTACAATACTCCGAAAACCGCATATTGATGCGACGCTCCGTTAAAAAGTTAGCATTTTTTAAATATTTTAATTGTCAAAAATCTGTCATTAGCATTAATGGATTTTGACCAGCTCGTTAGAGTATCAAACACTATTTTACCTAATAATTTTTAGTTTAGGAGCTATCGTGTTACGGACAGAAATAATATACACACACATAGTAGAGCGGCGCCGTAGGGCATTTCGACTGCACTTAAATGATGATGGTTGCCCAGGTATATTTTTTGAAACTTGGGTGACTCCTGACTACGAAAATATATCTTGGTCTCCTCCCCTTTCGGTCATACCCTCTCCACCCCCCT
Organism: Aspidapion aeneum; assembly: GCA_963576565.1. NCBI lineage: Eukaryota > Metazoa > Arthropoda > Insecta > Coleoptera > Brentidae > Aspidapion > Aspidapion aeneum. The sequence continues at coordinate 30,820,691 of OY755041.1, forward strand.
TTCAACCCCTGGTGTTTGTCTAGTAATGATTATATGATGTCTTAACACATATCTCAAAAACTAAGCAAGGTATGAAAAAAAATGTGTATTTTTAAAAAAATAAATTTTTAATTTTTGTCCATATTTTCTAAACTAAACCGCATACGAAAAAAATGTCTTAATAAATATTTTTTGACCATTTTTGCTCTTTTCAAAAACGTATATATTTATGGGGTTTTGCTAACGCCACTCGCAATAGCACTGTTTCATTTAGGCCATTACGCCAAAACTGGGCATGTTGTGATATGATAGTCATTAAGATAATTGACAAACTCGGATCTAACCTGCATTTACGGTACTTTTTCGTAAATTATAATGCCTTCTGATAATAAAAATCTATCTTGACCTTCCCTCCTCTCGGTCATACCCTCTCCACCCCCATATGAGCAGATAAGTAAAATCCATCTTCGACAGGGTGATTTCCGTGACCATAAAATATTTTTTTAAACAAGTAGAGCAGCCTTAAAGTATTTAAACCATTACTCTCTCACGTTCTGCCTCTACTTTCCAGACCCACCCTACTATGATACCTCTGATAAAAAAATTAATAAGCCAGTTATCTAACAGGAATGGTTTGACTTAATATTTAATAGACAAATTTTATTTCTGGTGTTAATAGTCCAAGCCAAGGATCTACTTAAGGAATCCCATACAATATTAAGCACATATTAATTGAGTATAAGTTTGTCTTTATCGCAGATCAACGTGCGGGACTTATAAAGGACAGACTGATACAGTTTTCTCTGTATGTGTGTGTATATACCTATTTCATAATGTTTGCTTTAAAATCTACTCATTGTCTAAAGGGGTAATCGGGAGTATTGGAATATTATGTTTATCGGTTGTTGCCGCTCTGACGCCCTTAAGCATTTTAAGATATTCAAGATGGCGGGCGGTTAATTGAAAATTAAAAAATATATTTTTTAAAAATAAAAATCAAGACTGCAGGCGCAATCAATAGCTATTGGGGTCCCATTAAACATAGTAAAAGTACCGGCCACCTTCCTTATAAGAACAATGTCAAAATGGCGCTGACATTGGTTGAATTTTCGACTATGCTGTCTTTTATAAGGGAAGGGGCTCCGGGTTTTTACTATGTTTAATGGGACCCCAATAGCTATTGATTGCGCCCATTCTTGATTTTGATCCCTAATCGGTCGCCATCTTCAATATCTCAAAATGCTTAAGGGTCAGAGCGGCAACAACCGAATTCCTCAAGTTAAGCCCTTGCTTGGACTACTACGAGTAACACTAGCAATAAAATTTGTCTATTAAATATTAAGTTAAATCATTCCTGTTAGGTAATTAGCTTATTATTTTTATTATAGGTAATGGTGGAGTTGGTCTGGAGGGGAGGGGAATAACGTGAGAGGATAATAATTTAAATATGTTTAGGCTGCTATATTTATGTTTAAAAGATATTTTATTGTCATGGAAATCATCCTGTGGAAGTTCAATTTTACTTATCCGCTCATATACGTATATGCCTTTGCGTATTGGCATTAATTAAACGGCTCTATTAGTAGTTGCGTTGGCAAAAACGGCAGAAAAGCATTTATTTCATATATACTTTAGTTGACATAATATGACCAAAAAACAAAATTTTTTAAAAATTTAAAAATTCAAAATTCAGCTTCTTATATCTTATTTCGTTTTTGAGATATGCAAATAATGTAAATGCATTGCATAATCCACAAAAAAATGTTGTTCTATCTCTTGCCGTTACCGAGATATGGCAGTTTTAAATTCAAATATTTAAGGGATAGATTTTTTATTATTAGGAAGCACCCTAAATTGCGAAAAAATATCTCAAATGCAGGCAAGGCTCAATTTTGCCAATTATCCTAATGTATGTATCATATCAGAAACATGCCCAGTTTTGGCGTAATGGCTTTAATCAAACAGTACTATTGCGAGTGGAGTTAACAAAACCCCATATATTTATACCTTTTTGCAAAGAGAGAAAACGGTGGAAAAATATTTATACCAAATTTTTTTTTGTATCTGGTCTGGTTTAGAACATATGGCTGAAAATTAAAAAATTGGTTTTTTGAAAATACATATTTTTTTTAATATCTTGTTTAGTTTTCGAGATATGCAATAGATTGATAACACATCAAATAATTTAAAGATCACTACACAAACAACAGTGAAAAAATTTTTGTTCTATCACTGCTGGTTGCTGAGATATTGAAGAATCAATTTTAAGGGGTTAAAAAGGGGTGGAGGGGGTATGACCGAAAGGGGGGAGGCCAAGATATATTTTCGTAGTCAGGAGTCACCCAAGTTTCAAAAAATATACCTTGGCAACCATCATCACCTTGGTGCAGGCGAACCCCTTTTTTATGCCTTACGCCGCTCTAGTAACACACACACACACATAGACACCTATACCCGTTCATGTATTTCCTGTGGCACCTGTGCATAAACCAGACTTGTGGCCTCATGGAGACCACGCCCAGGGTGAGAAAGATGAAGAGATTTAAACATTTTTGCACTGATTTAGACTTCAATACACTCCTACAATCCAGAGTTACAGCTAGTAACGAAGATGCCACAGTAAATACAATTACCTTGTGTGTAACGATTATAATATACACTTATTTGATGCCACAATTAAATTTAATGTAAAGGTGTCATTTAATATCAAATTAACCAACAAAAACGTGGTTTGAAAATTCACCATTCCCGATTTTTATAATTGTTGGTACAGTTTTCCAAGTAAGGCCTAGTAGAACGACTTCCATTAGTCTTTCAAATGTAGCTGGGGCATTGCATAGGCCAAATGGCATCACATTAAACTGATAAAGTGCACTTCCGGCAGAGAATGCTTTATCTCTTTCAAAGATTCCTACTTGCCAATACCCACTTTTCAGGTCAAGAGTAGAAAACCAATACGATCCAGCCAAGGTTGTTAATGTGTCGTCTATTCTTGGCAGTGCGTAACTATCTTTTTTGGACACATCGTTAAGTTTCCTGTAGTCGACACAAATCTAGTACTTCCATCCTTTTTAGTGACCAACACCACAGGAGATGACCAAGGACTTGAAGACTCTTCAATAACACCGTCACTGGGCATTTTATTAATAAGATTGTGAACTTCTTTTTGTTTAGCCATTGGTAGTCTTCAGTGTTGATGGAATGTTGAATAAGGTTTGCGCGTCCCGAACTACTCTTAGTTTCAAAGATATTGCTTTGCTCTTCTATAAACTCTCTCACTTTACGAAATTCTTCTGGAGTGAGATGTTGCCAACTTGACTAAAATTGCTGAAGTAAATCCGTTGGTAACTTGCTTTTATCCTCGAAAATTGACTCTTCACATCTTATCACTTTCTGGACTGATTCAAATAATGCTAGCACTTTCCCCTTATTAATTTTGAGACTATTTGGAAAAATATTGGCGACTCTAATCGGGATGTCTTTATCGGTTCTAACTAGTGACTTTGCAACGCGGTAAGTGTTGGGTGTATTGTGTTGGCTAATGAGTCATTTTTATTATTTTATTATCAAACGCAAATCCATGTTTACTTATCAAGTCCATTCCCAAAAAAAATTTATCTTCTATTTCTGCAACTAATACAGTGTGGCGAATCTTCAACCTTCCCAGCTGTAGGTCTATATCTGTCTGCCCCAACACGTCAGCGGATTCTCCAATCACAGTCTTAAGTGTTATTTTCTTTTCTGTTGGTCGAATTTTATATCTCGTTGCAATTTTGAACTTAAGCAATGATATGTCTGCACCAGTGTCTACTGTTATATTAACTTTTCTTCCATTAATTAGTCCGTCGATGTTAAGACTGTCAGTAGGAGGTTTTAAGCTCTTGATTTGATAAATTTTGTGGGCTACATTCCCTTTAGCCAACACCCGCCCCTCTGCGTTGACTAGTTGTAGTTTTCCTGATTTCTTCTTCGGTACTCTGTCCCGCTAGATGGTGAGCGAGATCTCATTTGGACCCGACAATCGCGTTGAATATGCGTACGTCCGCATCTAAAACACTTTCCATTTGGAGAGGGACGTCTGTTTTCCTTTAAAGAGTCAATCTTCTCTATCAGTGATTGAAGAATTTGACATAGCGTCTTTGAGAGAACCTCTTGATCACTGCTTATTTCTTCACCTTCGTGAATTGAAATAGCCCTTACTTTTAGCATGGACATATTATTTGATGACTCAATTTCAAGGGCTCGAATCAACACTTCACTGCTGTTATGGAAACGTTCTCGGCGAAGTAACTTTGCTAAGTCTGTGTCTCGCAAGCCGTTAATAAAGCGATCTACCGTGAAGGGATCTCTGTAATTTTCTGGCATTTCTGGGTAAGCCAAGTACATTAGCCTCCTGATATCCGCTTCATACTCTTGTAATGACTCCCCTGCTCTTTGTTGACGAATATTTAATTCTGACAAATGCAAATTTCGTAAATGTTCATCTCCATATCTTCTTTCTAAAGCTGCCACTAAAGCATTGTAACTCTGGAATAGACCGTAAAAGTCCTTGAGCAGGTTCTCGTAGAGCTAGTAACAAAGCTCTAGCTTCGTCATCTTCCCAACTATTTGCAGCGGCGGCAGCTTCAAATTGTTGTTTGTAGGTGGACCAGGAAAACGTACCATCAAAATTTGGAGGCTTAATGTTTTGGTTTGAATTCACAACACATCACTGAGCTTTTATTTTGTTGTGTTCTTTCTGAAGCTTTATAAGCTGTTTTGACCCATCCTGGAGCTTTTCTTCCACTGTTTGAAAAACTTCTTCTCTTAAATTTTGTAGCTTGGTGTCCACTTTTTCTTCAACGTTCTGCAATTTGTTTTGTACCGTTTCTTCTACATCCTGCAATTTGTTTTGTAACGTTTCTTCTACATTCTGCAATTTGTTTTGTACCTTTTCTTTTACATTTTGCATTCTCTGAGTTATTTGTTCCTTAAGATCTTTGGTTGCTGCCTTGAACTCTTCTCTTAGCTGTTCGGAGTTGCTCTTTATCTAATCGAAGTTTTCTTGCATGCCATCTAATGTCTCATATTGTTTTGGTTTTGTTCCATGGCCTGTTTTATGTCGTCCTGGTTTTGTTCAATGGTCTGTCTTATATTGTTCTGGTTTTGAGCCATTTGAGCTGCTAGAGCCTGCATCATTTTAGTTAGATCTTCCATCTTTGCCGATCCTTATCTAGTAAGCATCAACTTCCTGATAAATCACTTAAAATTATTATTTATTTATTTATAAAAATTTTTTGGGCTATAAAGCTAATGTCGAAGTCGATATTTCAATATCTCTAGCGATTCTCGAATAGAACGTCGCAGAATATTATGGAATATTCTAGAAATTCTGTCTAATTCTTACTTTTTAAATAACTAAGCTAATGTCGAAGTCGGTTCCTGTATATCTTCTTCTGGTTCTCGAATAGAACGTCGTAGAATGTTATGGAATCTTCAATCTTCTAGAAATCCTTTTTAATTTTCACTTTTTAAATAACTTAGCTAATGTCGAAGTCACTTTTTGGATATCTCTTCTGGTTCTCGAATAGAACGTCGTAGAAAGTGATGGAATATTCTAGAGATTCTTTCTAATTCTTACTTTTTATCTAGCTAAGCTAATGTCGAAGTCGATTTTTGGATATCTCTTCTGGTTCTCGAATAAAACAATATCGAACTTCTTCGAATATTCTGGAAAAATCACTTACTGTTCTTCTCTCCAATTGTCCTAGCCGGTGGTACTATGAAAGGGTAGACTTTGCACTATTCAGTTCTGAATATTTTGGCAAAATCACTTACTATTCTTTTTTTCAATTGTCCTAGCCGGTGGTACTATGTAAGGATAGTCTTTGGACTATTTATTTCTTTTAGTCTCACTTCTGACACCAATTGTTACGGGTTCACTGCCTCAAATAAAACTCGCAAACGTCAAAAACGATATTTCAATTTATTTCGACAATTATGTACAAAAACGCACTTAAACTTACTAATAAATTGCTAATAATTCACTACTTTAATCGGCCTATTAACTTCGTGTTAAGCGATCACTACCTTTCGTTATCTTTGACTGACTTGATGCGCGATATCCAGCCCTATTTATAGAGTCGTCGAACTTTCCGGAATTTTCCATTCTCTTTCGATTCCCGCTTATACTAGCCTTTTCTAGACCGCGGACCGTCCGAGCACGAGTGTGTCATAAATTACGCAACTAAAACCTAGACTAAGAATACTACCATAAGATAACTTGACCTAATACTACACCAAACCTAAATAAATTCTAACTTTAAAATTTAAATAACTTAAATTTGTAACAATATTATCTTTTGGGCTATGTCAGAATTTACAGATGTTACTTCTTATGTTAAATTTTGAGAGCAACTTCTTAAGTGCAATGCAATCGTATAATTTGTAAAACAATAGTTAAAACAAAATCAGATTTTGTGATAATCACTAATACGGATTTTATTCATTTTAACCTTCTTATGCGGAAGAAGAGTAGTGTTTTTCTATAAATGAAAAAAAAAACTTAAGCATTTTCGGAAAATAAAAATAAACACGCCAGTTTGGAGAATCAAGTATGATTATGCCCGACATCATAAATACTTAGATGACGGCAAATTTTGATTTAAACAGCAATCAATTCCAACCATGATTTTTTTAAAAATCGGTTTAGTAATAACGAAAAAGGAAATGAATGCACACAGGATTGGCAATGCAATCGAATAATCTGTAAAACAATCGTTGAAACAAAAATAGATTTTTTGACCAATAAGCCGATTTGTATGGGGGAAAAATAGTGCTTTACTGTAAATTAAAAAAGAAACTAAAATATTTTCGGAAAACAAGAATAAACACGCCATTTTGAAGAATCAAGTATGATTTTGTCCAGCATCTTCAATTTTAAGATGGAGAAAAACTTTGATCAAGATCTTTAAAAAGAAATCAATTTTTACCGGGATGTTTTTTATTTTATTAAAATTGGTTCAGTACCTAATGAATTTACAAGGAAATAAATGCAGACAAGATTGGCAATGCAATCGAATACCTAAAACGTACCTTGTTTTGCATGGCAGAGATGCAGCTTTTATACCTATATAAAAAAATAATTAAAACCTGTTCGCAACACAAGAATAAACGAGCATCTTTGAAGGGTACATTTTAATTTCGTACGCCATCTTGGATTTTAAATGGCAGACAAAAGAACATATTTAGTCAAAACTCTAATCAAATCTCGGCCAATTGCAGTTCGTCCCATTGAAATCGATTGTATAGTTCAAAAGTTATAATGAAAGAAAAATTGTCCGGTTTCTTTGGCCCACCGGGAAATTGAACAGCAGAAGCCTTTTTTTACTTTCCATTTTTAAATTGCCAATAAGATGTATAATTTTGTTAAGATTGTCTGATTTTATTAAAAACAAAAATTGTTAAAGTAAATTGTTAAACTAGTGTTAAGTTTAGGAGTTAGGGAGACTTTTGCTGGGAAATACTTTCTGATTCCTGGTTAAGACCGGCCTAACCGGGACGGTCGGGATACCCTCTAGATAACCCCCAAGAACCCAATTTTCAATAATGTTATAGCAATAACTTGTAAAAATCACTTTTATAATATTTGTTTTGATCCAAAGCACGCACACAATTCACAATGATAGATTCGCACAATAGTTAAAAGTGTATACTTTAGGGGGCGACACTATCCACTGATGTCACAAGTCCGGTTGATGCACGTGTGCCTCATCCCGACTTGTGGCATCTGATAAACAAAGGCTAAAATCTTTATTTACTCGAAAAATCAACATCAATTGAAATTAGCCGTTAAAGCACGTGACATGTTGGCGGAAAATTTAAAAATTGCTAGTTTATCTTCTTTTTTTTAATGATAAAGACAATTTTGCTGTGACATCAGGGTGTATGAGGTCACAAGTAGAACGGAGGCCACAATACAGGATGATGCACACATATGAGGCCACAGTAAATACAGAACATACACATTACGACCATATCGCTAAGATAGGTCAAAATACACCCAAATAAAACTTTTTCGGCGTTATCTAAAAAAAAAATTCTTTGAAAATAATACCTTCTCTAGCCATTGCTACGCGGGCTAAAAAGGTAAAAATTGACAATGGGTACGATACATCATTTAGTGTGTAATTTTCCCAATTAAGGATAGAATGTGTGTCTTCGCAAAAGAAAGTTCTGTGACAGTTACTTTCAAATCTTTAGGTATCCATTTAAGAATAATATCGTTAACTTTTGCTCTCTTGAAAGTTCCTCAGATTATCCCTACGTGGTAGGAGCGATAGTTCAGTGCAACTGTAATTCTACGAGTTCTGTCATTTTTTTTTTAATTTGTTTGTTTCAATTAATTAATGTTGTAATTTAAAAAAGTTATTGTTCCTGCAGGCACTGTCGCAATTCTAAATCGATAGCAAGGTACTCTCCGACATTCAAAATTTAATCTGTCAAAGGCTACCAGTTCTCCATTCGCGCGCTGGTAGCTAACCCAATAAAAGCTGTCTTATAGTTTTTTTTTTTAAATTTTGGTACGATTTTGCCATTCCACTTTTATTTGTATCGGTACTATATGAAGGCAATTTTTTAGAATTTGATGAAATCTGCCAATGAGTAACATTCTTAAAAATTTTGTTGTCACCTGACATGTTTTTATCATTTAAAACCAAATGATGAAGAATTGTAGTCATTTTCAGGACTGATTAGATTTTAAAGAATTTACCCGTATATGAGACTTCGTAACTAGAAAAAAACTTGCACAGAGAACTCTTTGAACATACATTTTATTGCTGATTTTGGGGGGGGGATTCTCATATTGATCTTCTATTTTTTAATGCAAAAAGTGTTGTTTTTTAACTTGGGAATCTTAAAGGCATACAATACTCGTACAGTCCTGACATTAAATAGAAGTGAAAAAATCTTTCTTTTTAAGTTAGTCTGGGGTGGCTTAGGGTAAGTTACATTAAATTAAAGTAATTTGGGATGCTTAACCTTACCTTAATCCTGACCTAATTAAACTGAGTTGACAATTTTGTACTGTTTATCGTGATAACGACTCAAAACTAGACCGAAATGCCGAGTTTGAGCTTGATTTTTCCACCTATTAACCACCTAAACGAAAATAGCTGACTGTGGTTTTTAATAATTTTTAGTTCGCTAAAGAAAATGCCTAGAGACCCTAAAATATTGTATTTTATATATAGCGGTGGGGCCTCGGTGACAGCCCCCCCCCCAAGCCTAAGAATTTTTTAGATATTTTCCACATATTTCATGAAAATAGCACAAAATATGGCATTATGGGATCTTGCCACCCCCCCCCCCCCAAGACATATTTCTGGGTGCGCTACTGAAAATTTTATTGTATTGTGTTCAAGTGGTGGCAGACCCTACTGGACCCCTATGAGCATATTTTGCCTACACCTACTCAGTTTAATTAAGGTACAACAAAAATGATTACACACACGGTAAAAAATTTTGTCTACAATAAAAACACGTTCTTTTCTTGAATACATTGTTTTACCTTAAAACAATATTTGTTTTGAATTAAAGTATTTCTTTTTAGTTCAACGCAGCGTTTCATCTTGAAATGAGACTTTATTTTTCTTCTTTAATTGTTTTGTTTCAGTATACTCCGCTTTGTAACAAAGCAAATTGTCTTCATATAAGTAATATTTTGCTTCCAGAGAAAACGGTGCGTCAGATTAATTTAGTTCCAATTAATAATAAAACAATTTAAGACATTTTTTGTATATATATCAATTAAATATTCTTTTGGTGGATAGGAAAGCACAAATTATTTTACTTCAAAGCAATTTGCTTTAATCTAAAATAATTTTTTTTACAGTGCATGCATGAATATCCCTTGTGAGAGCCCGAGGTCTCTGGAGGAGGCCTTATAATGTCGTATTTTATGCTTTCTTTTTATTTATGAATATCTGGAAAATATGTAAAAAAATCTTTGGTTTCGGAGGGGCCCGGGTCCTGAACCCCCTCCCAGGGTGCGCCCATTATTTACACCTTGACTTACTATCACTTAAAAGCCTAAATTATTAGCCAATGTCTCCATCTATATTATTGTGTTAAAAATACTTACCAAAAAGTGACCGCAGAAAGGCAATTAGCGCCTTTCCTAGGATTTTCAGGTCGCTCGAAACTGTAAGATTGTCTCATCCTAAATATGTTAAATTAATAATTTATTTTTGTTTATAATCCTTGAAGGTTGATTGATTTTACTCTTTAATGGCCACTGCAGCTAAAGGCAATTCGGCCAGCTTCTATTGTATATATACTTGTTTGACATAATAATTCAGTGTTTTCGTGAGTAAATTGACATTTAATTCCAAATATGCCCTTCGTCCAAAAACCTACCATTTGACAACACTGATCCCGTTTTTTGGCCAAATCTTTGTTCTAATAGAAACAGAAAACGAAAAAGCGGAACGCGTCGAAATTTTGAGGGTTGGTTTTTTAAAGCATTTTTAACAAACGTATCTTAGCAGTTTTTCGCAAAATCATTTTATTCAAAAAATAAAAAAAAAGTTATGGCTAAAACACAACAAATATTTCAAAACAATGTTTGGCATTTCAGTAGCCTAGTTGTGTTATAGAAAACTGTAGCGAAATTGTTCCGATTTTTGTATTTTTTGGAAATGTACAAAAGAAAATCAAAAATCTAACAAGATACGTTTGAAGATTTTTAAAAAATCTTACATATGAACAGAAATAATGTTTCAACTAGTTTTTTATAGAAAAGATCTATTAGGATTTACAAAGGCATGCTCAATTTTATATTTTCTGCAGGACACCAAATCAGACAAGAGCCATCAACCTCCTGACTGAAGCGCCACCCCCATATACCGGGGGCAAGTCAATTCGATTGAGAAAATTTAACTAAGATCACGTGACTTGGATTATCACATTATTTTCAGATATTTTGAAAAAATAAAATGTCGTTTAATATAAGTTAAATGATTATAAGTAGGTATTTAAAGACATACAATTTTTTCTATTTACAAAACGTTTTTTTAAAGGCTGGCCATAGCGTAACAAACAAAATCAAGGGATTACGAACCAATTTATAAGATAATTTTGATAATTAGTATATTGCTCAGTTAACACAGGCTTATGCTTAACTTCGTTGAGTTGAAAATAAATTTATTTATTTATTTATTACATAACAAGAAAGTGACAAATTTCACACGAGCGTGAGAAAGTTACTTTCTGTCGAGTTATGAACGCTATTTTTTTACGAACACTGTTGAACTATACTAATTTTTGTAAAAATTGGTGTTTAAATTTGCGTAAATCAAATGAAACTGCTTTTCCGCACGTGTGGGAAAGTAGTTTGCAACACATGTGCGAAAAAGTATTCTGACAGTTAAACACTTTCCATATATGTGCCGAAGTACTTGTCACACATGTGCGAAAAAATTTCTGCACACGGATGAAATTTAATGTTTTCTGAGGATGCAAATCGTGTAAAATCCAACATTTTCATATGTGGTCGCAGAAAATAGTAATTTACCTAACCAGTGCGGAAGACGCACACATATTCGTTAAGTATGTAGGTAAAATATTTTTTCTACGAGGTTGTGGAAACAAAAATAAAGTACTACAATAAATAGAACTCATTTATTATATTTAATTTACAATGATTGCCGAAAACTTTACTTCTTTCTTTTCATATTCTGGATCAATGATATCGGAAGGTCTTTAAATATATTTTGCTGTGGATGTATTTGGAGGCAGGCTCATAGTAACATTATGTGTTCCATCCTATTGTGGCTAAGTCTTCTTCGGGATTATCGGTATTTTCTATCACAGTAAATAAACACTTTTTTTCTATTTTCATTTATAATATGAAATGTCATCCCCTGGTTTTTGACAAAAAAATAGGCTTTGTTATTCACTCTATTCTTTTATTTTTTCTGTTGCTATTGGAAACCTAGCCGCCCACTTGTGTTTTTAGGCAAAAATTAACGTCAGTGTCAAACTCAAACTGTGTTGTTTTTTTGTCCTCCCTAAAATTTTAGTAAGGCCCACAATTTAGAAACTGAATAGGTGTCCCTAGGACTCTAATTTGTAGTGCCACCTATTGACTGATATTTAAATATTTTGCCTTGTTGTCTTTTGCTTAAAAAATTGGCTGAATCGAATTTGTCACCTTAATCTGCTATCCCTAGGGACACTAATTGTCGGGCACCAGAGCTTGCTCAACGATGAGATCACGGAAATATGATGTCAGAATGTCACGTGTTACTTACGTGTAATTCTGCAAAAAGAACTGTTTTAAGGTACGTACGTACTGTAGCCTTGGCGGCGGCGATCAGTACAGTTCATATCATTACTTTTGAGACAACTTTTCTTCGTTGGCCCATGCTGTTTGTTATGGTAAACAGCTGATAACTGTCATAAAGTTATCTGAAAAATTATGATATGGAGTATAGCTAGCAGGACAATCATCTTTAGAGCAAGCTCTATAAAAAAACAGTTGCCTCACGATAAGTGTCCTTGGGTGGCAGCTGCTGTGGCGGCAGACCAGCTAAACTCCATATCATAATTTTTGAGATAACTTTTTGACAGTCATCAGCTGTTTACCATAACAAATAGCATAGACCAACGATAAAAAATTGTAAAAAGTTGTCTCAAAATTAATGGTATGAACCTTATGGAATATCCTGGCCCACAATTTAGAAACCGAATAGGTGTCCCTAGGACTCTAGGGTCACTGCATCCTGGAAGCCTGGCGTCACCAGGGGTAGCGACACCAAACATAACCTCATTTACGAAAAACGCAAATCTGACACTGTCAGGAGCGTAGCTTTTTTTATGTTTTACCAAGGCCAACACAAAAATAGAGGCCACGACCCTGAAAAAATCAGCTGTTCTCCCGGGGCTGAATTTTACATTGGGTCTTATTGGAGGTCAGACGTTTTTTTTATGATATTTTCAAAATGGCACTACAGATTTTCGCAAAATTTCAGTGAAATATTCTCAGACACCATCCCGATATTCCACTAAAGGTTTGTAAGGAAGCAACATGATTAAAAGGTTAAAATCTTCAAGATTTAGCATTTCTTATTTTGAATTCAAATTACCCGCCATGTACCACATGCCAACTGTTATATTTGACATGTATTTGACTTTGTCATCTGTGATTGTCACATTTGCTTCTGCTTTAAACTGAATTATTGTGTGAGCTAATGAAGCGGCTATGAAAAATTAAGGATTACTATACATTTAAAAAAAATTGTTCTGCAAGAATAAAGTAAAAACAATCTCAAAAACGGCGTTATTTAAAAAAAAATTAAATATTCATGAACCGTCATTCTAACTTCAATATTTTAAAGACAATCAGCTGTGTCGTAACGTGACCATCAAAAAAAAATCAGCCACGGATGTGACGTCAACAAAGTGGAGGATCGTGGCCCGTCCGTTTTGATAGCCCTGGTTTTACAATGGTTTACAAATGTCACGTAAAGAACTGTCCGTCACACCCGGTATATAAATTTGACTGTCCAAATAAACAAACCTAAAAAAACTAAGTTTTTTATGATTTCAATATTTATTAGGACCCTGTGTTAGGACCCACACAGCGCAAGATTCCAAAAATATAGTTTGCATGCTTTATATATATTCTAAAATATAGAAAACTATTATCTTGGGTTTTGTATCATTTAATACATTTTTTATGCTTTCTAGGGAATAAAAGTGTACGTTTAATCCCTTTTTTCATGGGCTAAGGTAGTATTTCTTGTCCTCAGTAATTAAAAGTAATTTCTTTAAAACCATAAAGGCAAAATATAGGTTTTTATATTATTTTATTTTATCATAATACAAAAAACAAAAAGGAATCAAGATATATACACGATAACGATTATTTTGTTGCTTCCAGCTTGCCGTAAGCTTACTGTACTTTGCTGATGACTTGATTCGCTTCGATTGTTATTGTGTCCTTCGCCATAGAATATTGCTTCCATATAAATGAAGCATTTAACTTTCTAGACTTCTCCAGGATGTAAACCAGGAATACCTTTTCGGTGAAATTTTCGAAATTCTGTTTATTGCATCATTTTCGGTACTGAAAGCTTTCTTTCTTCGGTGGCCTTTTCCATGCCCATCTCAAAGTAAAAATATGCTTTATTTTTTGGTCCCTTGTTTGTTTCATCTTCGAGAAATGTAATTCGAACTTTTTCTCGACTAAACTTATTTAGTTTGTTATGAAATAAATATTATTTTTTCCACATTGCTTGCTAGAATCTGACTGACTTTTGTTTAATGTAATGCCATGACAACCATCACTGGCCACTCTTTTATTAGATACGGGGGGTTGACATGCTAAAACTACAGTACGGTAAGTGATTTAATACAGGGTATAGAAGTCAATGTTTAATACCTATTTATTTAGTTTATGATTATTATTATTTTTAATATATAAAAATAACCCTTGGCATTAAAGTCCCTTTTAGTCACTTAGCAAATTATATCCCTCCTTCTGGTCGGGCATGAAAATTCCCGCCGTGGGATTAAAAGTAAACACTGTACTACGTTTATAATATACCTACTATTATTTTTATTATTGTTCAAAAAAAGCGGGCGGCGAAGAAAAGGTCGAAAGTACAAAAAGTCGAAAATACAAAAGTTCGAAAGTACAAAAGTTCGAAAATACAAAAGATTGAAAAACAAAAGGTCCAAACAAAGATCGAAAGTAGCTACACTGGGGGTAGAGGAAAGAAAATTCTTATTATTTGTATTTTTTTGCAATACTTATTTTAGGTACTAGCAGATGGAGCCCATCTTCAGTAGACTAATCTAGCCCACCTAAACTATATCACACTCGTCCCCCTTGTACGAGTTTCCTTATATCTTCCATTACTTAAATCTTTTTCCGATCTAAAAATTAAACCTATTAAATGAACGGACAAGTCGCTCCCCTCGGTGGCGCAATAGTCTAAGGTACTAATTGTAGGCTAGGCTAAAAATGTCCGCACTTTTTTTGAATTGGTTCGGTTAGGTTTATGAGTTTTTACCTAATGACTCCATTAAACAAGTGTTTACTACTTTAGACATTATTTCATACATATGAAAGATGACCGATAGTTTTAAAAAGTAGACAACTATTAGTAAACATAAATACTATTTTTCAAATTAAATCAAATCTTTATTATTTTTCCGTACAAATTGTGCATAAAGAATGGGGGTTAAGGAATAACTGTACTAAAACATTAATTAAAAGTGGTTTGGTTAGTTATTTATTTTAAAAAAAACTTTAATTAACTACATGTTTGCATTTTCACGAATATAACAATATAACCATCAAAATGGAGTTATTTTTTTTATGTTTGGATTTCCTTAACAGTTTCACTTTGAGCAGTGATTAAATTTAAAATTAAACCGATTTTAAAGGAAAAAAACAATTATACCCACATTCCAGCCTAAGCTATCAGGTAAAAACTATAAATAATCTAAAAATGCGGAATTATTTTTAAAAAGAGTATCGTTATATAAATCCAAGTATGTGACATTCTCTTTAATTTTTTTTTAATGACTGCCTTTTTAAATTAGTAGTTTTGTAACCGTGTAACCAAATTAAATATAAATGTTCCGTTAATTAAAACAAATAAGTTGTATATTTTATATTGGATTCGTCCCCTTGGAATGTCATTTTACTTAGGTTTATTGGGTATAGGGATAGGTAGAAAAAAATGTTTTTTCTGCCTATCCCTATACCCAATAAACCTAAGTAAAATAAGTTGTATAGTTTTAGCGGATAGTAGCCATCTTGAATTTAAAAAAAAAGCCGTATTAATCTTTATTTGCATTTAAAGCCTTAAAAAAGGTATCGGTTTCTTATTCCAA
The DNA here is from genome assembly GCA_963576565.1 of Aspidapion aeneum. Lineage (NCBI taxonomy): Eukaryota > Metazoa > Arthropoda > Insecta > Coleoptera > Brentidae > Aspidapion > Aspidapion aeneum. The sequence goes on from OY755041.1 coordinate 30,836,558, forward strand.
TTGATTAATAACTAACCTAAAAAAATAACAATAGCCGGCTTCGCTGGTTCGGCCTGACTTGCACATGTCATAGCGTACAAAAATCGCCTTAACAAGGGAGAATTGCTTATAAAACATATATGCCAAATTTCATTAAAATTGGTTAAGTAGTATCTAAAATAAGCGATAAAAAACTCTACCTTTTGTATTGATATATTGATGTAAACGCAGTTTTTTAATTGAAAGAAAATATATAAATGCCTCTCATCTTTTAATTTTTTGCTATCTTTATTTTATATTTGCGATCATTTTTGTTTAGTTGGATTTAAAAACTTATTTACTTTACATATATTATAAAAATTTTGAAATAGGTACCTAGTCAAATATTTAGCTGCATTTTAAATATGAAATGTTTTTATAGGACACCCGGTACATAGGTAGCTAAAATTTTGAGGATTTACTACCCCTTAATCTTGTAATACAAAACTGCTAAATTATAACAATTGGTCCCACTGTCCGACGACACTCCACGCGATTCATGGCCACTGCCCAAGGACTATAGACATAAAGGACTGCTTAGTTCCATTTAACCTGTGTTAACAAATTGTGTGGGGTGAGGAGAGCGGCGTGACGTCACCACTTGTGCTAAATCATTCGTTTACGTTCGTTGTATAAGATGTTATTCGTATTTTCAAGAGATTTTTGTTGATATTTCGCTGAATAGTTTATGTTTTTTGGATGGTTTCAATGTAGTGTGCTACTAAGAAAAGACATATAAATAAACATTTTCACGTTTGGTTTGTTACCAGTGTGTAAAAATTCGATTCAGGACAGAGAAGAACGTTTGTTTACAGGGTAAAAAAAATGGCCACGATTTTCTCAGCAAATGGGCTTCTTGTTTAATAATATCTATCAAGAAAATTACAAAAGATTGTGAATTGAAAAGGAATATTTTTCTAAATAAAATATTATTATTTATATTAATATTTTTAATTTATTGTATGTATCTGTACTTTTTTATTTTTTTGTGAAAATGTAATAGTAAATACTTTTTTTATGTTCTATATTCCAGTTTTCTAATTATCTAATTAATAATTTATTAACATGCTTTAAAAAGCGGTTGTAATAATTAAACTATACATTATGTGCATTTTTTTTCTCTTTGCTTTTTGTTTATTTGTTAAGAACAATATTTGTGCTTTTCCTTTTTTAAATAAATCAATAAATTTTTCGTCTACCTAAATTTCCGTTTTTAATTATTATCGCAAAATAATTTCTTTACATACTTTTAAAACAATTGGACAAATTATACAGGGTGTCTCATAATTTGGGGGCCATAGTGCAGCAGGCGATAGCGAGGAGGTTATTTCCGAAAAAAAAGTTTATATAACATGGGGTCAACACACATCTATTTTTAAGATACAGGGTTTTTAATGTTAGAGGAGTGGGGGGAAAAGGGTTTTGTAAAAAAAAAAAAAAATCTCACAGACAGCTGAATACTCAGCTAATTGTGATTCAAAAATATGATACTCCTTGTTTTAATAAAATTACAAGTTAAGAAGATAAAGGCTGTCAAAATTACCTCCAAAAATTTATAAAAAATAATCTTTTTTATTTAAATTAATTTTTGCTTACTTATTCTTTAAAAAAATATCAATATTATTTTATTTGTTATTATGTGTCGCTAAAGGTTTGTTTTTATCAGCAAAAAATATAGAAAAACATTGCGTTTAATATGGCATTTTTAAAAGTTTATACCAAAAAAACAGTTTTTTCTAAAAAAAATTGACAGACTAATGTTTTTCAAAATAAGTTTTATTTCAATTTATTGCTCCTGTTCTTATACACGACTTTACCTAATTTCATATTTTTACTGCGTTTTTTGAAAAAGTTATTATCAAAAATGTTAAAAAAATTGCCAACTTTGATGCTCTGTATCTCTACAAAGAAAGAGTTTTCACCCATGCATTATGGGAACTTTTATCAGACATTATTGGCCACCCTGTATAGGTACTACGACATTATTATGTGTAGTTTTTTTTTCATTTTAAGTATTGAAATTTAATTTATTTAACAGATATTTCGAATATAAAATCATTTATCATCCCTGTAAAGACAATATTTTTAAATATACAATGTCTCAATTTTGCATAAAATTTAATTCGCATAAAGAAAATAGCTCTGAAAGCATATAAAATCCAATATAACGATGGGCGCGCTTTCTGCCCAGCACAAGTGGTGACGTAACAGCGAGTTTGACCTTGAACATCGATTTCAGATAGATTCGGCAAACTGAACAATCCTGTCTAGTGTATAATCGTTGGCCACTGCCAAGGGGTACTGTGAAGTCAATACCGGCGGCGTTGCCGGGCTTCAAGCTAAATCTTGTGGCTAAAATTTTTTAGTCGGCCAAAACGGACGGAAAGCTAATTGAAAAAATCGGAAGTGTTGTCAGTGTAGCTACATAGTGTTGGAAAATCCTTGAAAACAAACTAGACGGAGAAAAAACGAGGTAGCCGTGACAATGACGGATATTTTGACTGAAAAAGTTATTCTTTTTTTAAAAATTAAATTCATTTAAAAATGGAACGGATGTCAAGTAAAAGGTGGTTGCAAACCAGAATCATACAAAATATAGAGGAGGAAGAAAAACGGGGGGTGGCGGTGCCAAGGTTCAAAAGACCGCCGCTTGATCCATTTGACCTTAGGGATACATTATTTTTAAAAAATACGCGCCTGACGCGTTCTTCAAAATTTTAGAACCACATTTACAAGCACCCGACCGCGTTAGAAAACAAAATGTGGTGAGTAGTAATTAGTAAATAGGTATACATAGTTAAATTACGAATAAAAATTCTAAAAGAATGTATAGGTCTATGTCACAGGCTCAGCAATATCAGTCATTTTATAGGTTTTGGCTTAACGTAAGCAAAAGTAATGTGATAAACTATACTATGTACCTAGCAAACATCGACCTGCTGGTACTTTACTAATATTGTACTTTAGCTGCTGGCATCGGCAACGATGTGCATTATTTTTATTATTTTTGTATTGTCTAATTTGCATATTATTTAAAAGTGCAAAAAATGCATCATTTTAGTACTTTATTTTTAACACAACGAAAAGTTATACTTTATTTTTAAAGAATGCCAAGTGCAGCCAGCGTTAATGGCAAAAAAACATTTTAAAAGTACATTTAAACATTTGCTTTTCAAGCACTTTGTTTTAGTACAAAAATATTAAATATTTTACTGTGAAAATAAAATATTCACAAAAAAACATTTTAATAACATTTTGAAGAAGGTACTCTTAAAGTACATTTAATTTATTATTAAAAGTTTAAAAGTTTTACTGCAAAATTAATATAACAGTGAAAAAACATTTTAAAAGTATTTTTAAACAGATGCTTTTAAAGAACTTTATTTTAGTAGAAAAATATTAAATATTTTACTGTGAAAATAAAATATTTACAAAAAACTAACAAGTTGATGTTTGCCGTCCTTGCCACTAGATGGCAAACACTAGTCAGCATTTTACAGGTACACTAAGGAATGTCAAGCTTAAGAATGTGAATGATTTTATTTATTTTTAAATTGATGTGGAATGTTCCACAATCCTTGGAAATATCCTCGTCTGATATGAAAAGGAAAATATTTCCGTCCGTAAATATGAGACGTGAGTGACGTAATGTCCTTACACTATTTACAATATAAGTAGTTTCTTTGTACTACTAATAAAACTAATAAAATACAATGCTTTACAAGTACAGGTTTTTTTTTTTAAATGTATAAAAATTCAGTTTTTTTTGTATTTACTAAAAATACGAAGAAAATACATTGCTTTAAAAGTACATGCTTTTGTGTACAAAGAAGTTAAAAAAAATGCATTACTTTAAAAGTACAGTGTTTTTTGTACTAAAATATATACTTGCTGGCCTGATGCAGGCCGTTGTTCCAAATCAATACGAATTAAGTGCTTCCTACTTAGTACTTTGCCGTTATGGGCAGCAGTGAAAGCCAGTACTTAAAAAGTACTTTTTTTGTAATCCATGTTTGCTGGGTACGTACCCAATTGAACGTACATAGTTCGTACTTTATTGGTCCCGAGACGTACCGACATAAAATGTACGTCCCGGTGACGAAGTGTGTTATCTGGGCCTTAGTCAAAGTAAATATGTTTTCGGCAAAAAATTTATTTAAAAAAATGTTTTTAAAAAAAATTTCATTCAAAAAAATGTTTTTGAAAAAAACGTCATTTAAAATAATTGCTTTCGAAAAAATTGTCGTTTAAAAAAAATGTGATTCGAGATATCGGTTTTTGATCAGTTTCATTCGAAATTAGGTTTTTGATCAAAATGTCTTGACATTTTGTTTTAATGAATTTTTTTTAAAAACATTTTATTTGAATGAGATTTTTTTCGAACACATTTTGATAAAAACAGTTTTATCAAAAACCTTTTTTTGAGAAAAATATGCTGGGTTTGGTTTGATTTCAATTCACATCCTCTAGGAATGTGTCATGATATCATATTTTAGGCTATTTTTTGTGTTTATTCATGAAATATGTGGAACATATCTAAAAATATCTTAGGCTTGGGAGCGCCCATAATATATAGGTATATACCCAGCAAATATGGATTACAAAAAAAGTACTTTTTAAGTACTGGCTTTAACTGCTGCCCATAACGGCAAAGTACTTAGTAGAAAGTACTTAATTCGTATTGATTTGGAACAATGGCCTGCATCAGGCCACCATGTATATATTTTAGTACAATAAACACTGCACTTTTAAAGTAATGCATTTTTTTTTAATTCTTTGTACACAAAAGCATGTACTTTTCGAGCAATGTATTTTCTTCGTATTTTCAGTAAATACAAAAAAATTAAATTTTACGTCACTCACATCTCATATTTACAAAAAGAAATATTAATTGATCATTATATAATCATTATATAAGTATTTTTAATATTTTCCTTTTCATATCAGATGAGGATATTTCCAAAGATCATGGAACATTCCACATCAATTAAAAATACATAAGATCATTCACATTATTAAGCTTGACATTCCTTAGTGTACCAGTAAAATATTGACTAGTGTTTGCCATCTAGTGGCAAGGACGGCAAACATCAACTTGTCAGTTTTTTTGTAAATATTTTATTTTCACAGTAAAATATTTAATATTTTTGTACTAAAATAAAGTGCTTTAAAAGCAACAGTTTAAAAATACTTTTAAAATGTTTTTTTACTGTTATATTAATTTCGCAGTAAAACTTTTAATAATAAATTAAATTTTCTTTTAGAGTACCTTCTTCAAAATGTTATTAAAATGTTTTTTTTTAGTATTTTATTTTCACAGTAAAATATTTAATTGTTTTGTACTAAAATAAAGTGCTTTAAAAGCAACTGCGTAAATATACTTTTAAAGTGTTTTTTTGCCATTAACCCTGGCTGCACTTGTCATTCTTTAAAAATAAAGTATAACTTTACGTTGTATTAAAAATAAAGTACCAAAATGTTGCGTTTTTTGTACTTTTAAACAATATGCAAATTAGGCAATACAAAAATAATAAAAATAATGCATATCGTTGCCGATGTCAGCAGTTGCCAGCAGTCAAAGTACAATATTAGTAAGGTATCAGCAGGTCAATGTTTGCTGGGATGTCTTTGTTTGTGTGTATGTCTGTCCGTAACACGATAGCTCTTTATCCGCTGAACCGATTTTCGTGAGAATTTAATGAAAAAAGTGTTTAATACTGTTACGAGCTGATTAGATTTTGGTCAAAATTATTTAATTTTAATGACAGTTTTTTAACAATTAAAAAATTGCTAACTTTTTAACCGAGTATGGCATCTAGCTGCGGTATTCGGAAAATAGTAGATCACATATTTTAGAATAATTTGTGTAATAACCAAAAACTTCGTAGGAGCTTTATTTTCTGAGATCTTTACAAAAAACTGTTGTGTGCTAATGTTAGCTAGGGAGGTCTCAGATCCGTCATATAGGTAACCCCTCAGAGTACGACTTATTCTAAGGGTAACCCGCTTTATTTTACCGTACAGTAAATTCTAAATAGAAGCAAAAACGAATGTGCATTGTTTTGTATCGAAACTCACCAAAGGACTTGGGATGTAAACAAATTTTGCTTGTATTTTAAGTTTCCTGTAAGATAAAATGAAGCGGGCTAAAAAATACTCTGCCAATATAAGGTGCCCTAAGCTCACACTAGGTACTATCGATATAGTGTACGTGTGAGCTAATATAACTAAAAACTGAAATATATTTTATTCAACTCCAGACTAAATTACCTTTTGTTTGATACCACACAAGCCATGTTTTGACTTAAACTCAAATTTTTGAAATCTACCCCCACCCTTACAAAAAAACAAAAACTAAAATGTATTTTGTTAAAGTCCGGACTCAATTACCTTTCGTTTGATATCACACCCGCCATATTTTCACTTAAACTCTAATTTTTAAAATATACCCCCACCCTTTTTTTTTAAATAAATTAAAATGTATTTTGTTTAACTGCAGACTCAATTACCTTTCGTTTAATATCACACACGCCATATTTTCACATAAACTCTAATTTTTGAAATCTACCCCCACCCTTTTATTTGGTTTGTGTTCGGTGGATTTTGTTCATTTTTAAATGGGACCATCTCGAGCCAAGACCCAGCCTAGGTACCAAATTTCATTAAAATCGGCCGAGCGGTTTTTGAGTTATGCGCGTTGGTCGTTACAGACAGACATACAGACACACAGACAGACAGACAGACAGACATACAGACAGACAGACAGACAGACAGACAGACGGCGCAACAAAAAAGTTTCAAAATCATCTGAAACGCAAAGATATATAAAATTTTTTGAAATCGGAGCAACTTTTTTTTTCTCGAAAAAATTAGGATCACCATAGCTCACACTACTATAGTATAGTATATGTGTGAGCTAAAAATCACGGGAATACAATTTAAAATTTTTATTTGAGAAGTGTGTAGTAAAAAACTGTTGGAAAATTCCTTTAGATTTCAAAAAATAGCAAAAGTATAAAATATTCTTTAAAGAGATATTCTACATAACTTTTGTTTACAAAGATCAGTTGGACAGTCCGTGACGTCAAAAAAAAAATGCGACGACCGCTTTCTTCTATAGTATAGACCAGTGGCGGCTCGAGACAGTAAAGTTTGTGAGTTCTGCCAATAGGGTATAAAAAATGCTATTTTTTTACAGTCTCCAGATCACGTGTCTATTATAAAAAGTAAAAAATTGCCAAGTTTGGTTTGGTAAAAATTACAATGCCTAGGAAAAAATAGCGTTTTTACAAAAGATTTAATTCACATTCACTACCTTAGCATAATATATACTCACCAATGTTTTGCCTGCGCGTATTTTCTAGACATCTGAGAACTCGTACTCCTACACTTTTGGGCAGTACTCGAATAAGTTTGTATACTTAAATGTATTTAAATTTAACTTCGCATTTAACTCACACTCACAAGTTTTTTATTGCATCCGCATATCCAGTCGTTTCTGGCATAAATTTCGCCTGTAAAAATCCTTTTATACGATTTTCCCCGGCTTGAAAAGTGTGGTACTTTTCTATTAAAATATCGGGCAATGGCCGTCCTTCTTCTTTCAGTTTTAATTTTTCTTCATAAGTAAAGAGCGAGAATTTTTTTACATTAATTAAATTATCCACCACATTCATTGTGACACAATTATACAAAAACAAACAACAAACACGACCATACCTCCCGCTCATGCGTTTGACATCTTCTAAATAAATAAATGCGCCCGCAAGCACGCAACGCTGAGCCCGCCCGTCCAGGAGTGTACTGGAACTGCAAGTTTTGCAGCTCTATTTTTGCCTAGATTTCGCTATCTAAACCCAGGAGCAACTGCGGTGCGGGGCGGAGGAAGGGGATCCTAGCCGAGCACAGATCTCGTTAGCCGCCCAGCTACGTTGTGTTGCAATTTAGCAGCGCACCAATGCCAATAACTTCATTTGACCGACTGTGAAATGCGGCCTTCGGCGACGGCGCGCGGCGTCATCTCAACACACCTACGCGATTTGAAGGCCTACTATACCAACACCGGACCGAAAATATACTGTTATTCCAATAATTTTAGGAATAACATAATTATATAAGGAAAATAGCAGCGGCTGAAAAATAGTCAAATAATGTGAACATTTTGGGGGTTTAGCAGCTCTGCAGCCCTTATGCATTAGCCGCCCCTGGTATAGACCGACACGTTAGTGTGACGCGAACTTCCGCGATTTTAACCACGGATCACCCAACAAATTTTAACCAGATACCTACTAAAAAAATATCTCGAATTTGGTCTTACAAATATCTTATAAAACCTCTTAATCAGTAAAATATTTCATAAAACATAATTTTTTTAGGTACTAGCTTTTTTACATTTTATTGCGACAGGAAGCTGAAACATCTGTTGGCGATGCCTTTTTTATCGGCCTTTGTCAAAATTCTATATCTAGAGCAATTGACCAAGTGTCAGCAGCTGCAAACTTGCCAAGTGTACATAACAAGTTTATCTCCATGCCATCTACCTTAAAGGAGCTGCATGAGTTGACGATTGGGTTTGTATAGCGCCTCAAAAACCATTAATTTTTCTGAATTAAATATTTTCTATGAGGCAAATTCTCGTGCTATATGTTTCGAAAAAGTGTGGTTCAATAAATACGTCATAAATTGGTGACGTTTCATATCTATATTTTTGAATTTATGGGCGTTATACGATGAAATAGCGTTCACAGAGGTGTAAATTGTGAATTTATTGTCAATATTTTAGTAAAAACTAAATAAAATTAAGAAACAATGTCTCAATTAAAAAAACAAAATTTTAACATTGATTTTTTCATATTGATTTTTCAGCTAAACGTCAAAAAATGACATAATATGTGTCATTTTAGCAATAGTTTCAAAACGAGCTTTTACCTCGTTTCAAAACATGACATTGAGTGACACATGTTATGTCATTGTTTGACGTTTAGCTGAAAAATCAATGTTAAAATTTTGTTTTTTTACTTGATACATTGTTTCTTAATTTTATTTAGTTTTTAGTAAAATATCAGTGGCGCACCCAGGAATGTGTCTTGGGGGGGCCCGACAGCTGCGAAGGGCGCCCTCAGAAAACTTGCGACCAAAAAAAAAAAATGTCGTCATGTCTTTTCGCCACTACGCCACTGGTTGGGGGGGGGGCGGAAGCCTCCTGATGTCAAATTTTAAGGTATTTTTCATGTTTTATCATCAAATATGTACAAAATATATTAAAAAATCTAAGGCTTGGGGGGGGCCCGGGCCCTGCCCCCCCCCCTAGGTGCGCCCATGAAAATATTGACAATAAATTCACAATTTTCACCTCTGTGAACTAAGGACACTCATCGTAAAGGCAAGCCTTATAGGAAGCGAAGCTAACGTCAGGCTTTCTATGTTTTGGTTATTATTTTTGACATGTTTTCCTCGGTTTCGTATTGGCGGTTCTGTTTTATTTTGAAGATGTTGTTTTACACAGTATGAACGTACCTAAACTATATATATTTATGTAATTAGAATTAAAAAGTTATGCTGCAAACTATCTTGAAACTGTATCATTATTAAATAGATCTTTAGACTGTGTTAAAACCACATTTTTAAAATAACAACGAGCCGCCAATGCGAAACCGAGGAAAACATGTCAAAAATTATAACCAAAAAATAGAAAATCAGAGTTAGGCTTCGCTACCTGTAAAGCTTGCTTGACGATGAGTGACCTTACTGTGAACGGTATTTCATCGGATAACGCCCATAAATTCGTAAATATAGATATGAAGCGTCACCAATTGATGACTTATTTATTGAACCACACTGTTTCAAAACATATAGCACGAAAATTCGCCGTTGTTTTTACAGTGAAGGTCTCTAAATTACGAAAAGATTGAAATTCCACGTTTATTGTATATTGTATTCAGAAACAAAAAGTGATCTTGTAACTGTATTATTATTAATTATATCAGGCACGTAGATAAGGAGGGGTATTGGTGGACAGTATTACCCTCCGAGCAAGTTTGTATTAAGTAATACTTAGGTTTTTTGTTTTTTTTTTAAGATTTTTAACGTCTTTTGGACGAAAATTGGGCGTGGCGTCCCAAAAATCTTCCGCCTTTGGCAGATTTGCCTCCGGCGGCGACCTTTTCTGACTACCCTGTTTAAAACCTCATGGGCTGTAACTGAATAACAACACTTTCTATATGGGAATACCCCCACCAGATCGAAAAAGGCATCTACGTGCGTGAGATATATCTTTAGACTGTGGTAAACCACATCTTTAGATGAAAAACAAACCGTCAATACCAAACTGAGAAAAACATGTGAAAAGTTATAAGCAAAAAATAGAAAATCAATGTCCGGCTACGCTTTCTATAAAGCTTGCTTCAAGATTAGTGTCTTTAGTTTAACCGGTTATAGTCCTTGCTATAGTCAGTTACACTTTTGAGATTTCAAACTTTTTTTTATGTATGTATCAGTGGCGCACCCAGGAATATGTCTTAGGGGGACGACACCTTTGGGGGGGAACAAGGCCTAATGATGGCGTATTTTATGCTATTATATATTTTTATTCAAAATATCTAACAAAAACTTAGACCGGGCCTCCTTCCCCCTGGGTGCGCCCATGTATGTATAACAAACAAAAAAATTTTAAAAACAAGTCCAAGATAATTTTTGTATACTAAACTCCATATCATAATTTTTTATAAACTTTTTAACAGTTATCAGCTGTTTACCATAACAAATAGCATAGGCCAACGAAAAAAAATTGTAAAAAGCTGTCTCAAAATTAATGATATGAACTGTACGGTCATGATTAAAAGTTAAATTTTTTAATATAAAATATTGTTTTAAAACAGAAAATAAGTAACAGCACCTATTTGATAACACATCTCCTACCGAAAAAACCTAAAACTTTCAAAAACAAAATGGTTCGGTTCGGTTCAAAATAAACTACCTAAGAAAAAATAATAGCTTTTCCAACTATGTCATTTCATATTATCAAAAAAATATGGGGTTGTCCCAAAGAGAGAAACATTTTAGTTTTACAGAGATTTCAAAATAAAGTATTAAGAAACATTGTGAACGCACCTAGGTACGTTCGAAATAGAAGGTTCGATTCGGTTCTATTTCGAACGTACCGTACCGTATCGGGACCTAAAAATCAAAACTGTAGCGGATACCATAAAAAAGTATGCAAAAAGACATGAACTCGACATCTAGCTTCTAGAAAATACTATGCTACTTCGAAGACTCAAAAGAGTGCAGCCGTTTGAGCTAGTGAACTAAATGAATTATGTAAAACAAAATAATGCTATAAACACAAGATAATTGTGAGTTACAGACTTTAAAGCGGAGAGAACTGTTGGGTGAACCATAAGTTTAACTCTAACTTTTCTAGTAAATTAAATTAAAACACAGTGTGTTTGACAAATAAAAAAAAATTAAAATCAAGTTTTGCTCAGATCCAAATTGGATCTATTGGGTTTTTGATTGCCCCTGTTATGAATTTATCGGGGTTTGCATGGTCACTCCTCAAAAAAAAAAAACAATTATATCATTTTTACAGATTAGTGGTAGTGATACAGACTCTGAGGCATAGATCAAAGAGTTTTTTTTAGGTTCGAGAATAAATATGGAATAAAAGGCGTTGTGGGCTCAGTTGATGGTACCCACATGCAGATGGCACCTCCGCCTAAAAATGATCCGGATCACCCAGAAGCAGCCTACGTAAACAGGCACAAAGATCACAGTATTAATGTCCAAATTGTAAGTATGTACGTAGTAGGAGGATGGCAGTACTGGTTCGTAAAGGGTAAAAGCAAAGATTATAGATTATAATGGTAAAAGCAACACACAATAGTTGAAGACAATAGAATTTTTTAAAACAATGCATGAATTGTTTATTTTTTCTCACACTTTTATTAATTTAAATTTTTAAATAATTATACATTTAGCCACCATTTTCCGTTTTGCCAGATTAGCCTCTTTTTTTAGTGGCATTTAACTTGTAAACAACTTATTTTTGAGCTTATAAAAAAATTAAATTAAATTCGACAACGATGAGTCATGACAAAAAGCGACATGTAACTTAATAAGGTCAAGTTCATAGTTACCACTTTTTAGGCGGCCTTAAGTTAGGGTTATTTGTATAGAATACAAAAAATGTTCCTAGTTTTTAAAAAATTGTATTATTAAAAATAACCCCAATTTAGCAACGGCATCCTACCTAGGGCCTCAGAAAAAACTATTTTAAATATACATAATTAAATGATACTTTTTTTCATTTTAGGTTGCAGACAGCCAACGATTATACACTAGACAGGATTGCTCAGTTTGCCGAATCTGTCTGCAATCGATGTTCAAGGTCAAACTCGCTTTTACGTCACCACTTGTGCTGGGCAGAAAGCGCGCCTATCGTTATATTGGATTTTATGTGCTTTTAGAGCTATTTTTTTTATGCAAACTAAATTTTATGCAAAATTGAGGCATTGTACATTTAAAAATATTGTCTTTACAGGGATATGATTTTATATTTGAAATATCTGTTAAATAAATTAAATTTAAATACTTAAAGTGAACAAAAAAGCTACACATAATGTCGTAGTACCTATACAGGATGTCCCATAACTTAGGGGCCATATGCCAACAGGTGATAGAAGAGGTCATGTCTGATAAAAAAGTTCCTATAATGCATGGGTCAAAACTCTTTCTTTGTAGAGATAGAGAGCATCAAAGTGGGCAATCTTTTTAACTTTTTTGATAATAACTTTTTCAAAAAACGCAGTAAAAACATGAAATTGGGTAGAGTCGTGTATCAAAACAAGAGCAATAAATTGAAATAAAACTTATTTTGAAAAAAATTAGTCGGTCAATTTTTTTTAGAAAAAACTATTTTTTTGGTATAAACTTTTATAAATGCCATATTAAACGCAATGTTTTTTTATATTTTTTGTTAATAAAAACAAGCCTTTAGCGACACATAATAATAAATAAAATATTATTGATATTTTTTAAAAGAATAAGTAAGCAAAAATTAATTTAAAAAAATATATATTATTTTTTATACATTTTTGGAGGTAATTTTGACAGCCTGTATCTTCTTAACTTGTAATTTTATTAAAAAAAGGAGTATCACATTTTTGAATCACAATTAGCTGAGTATATAGCTGTCTGATAGATTTTCTTTTTTTGCAAAACCCTTTTTCCCCCACTTCTCTAACATTAAAAATCCTATATTAGTAGGTGGTAGACGCTTTTTACTCATTGGGCGTCGACCGGTGAGATACCACCATGCCAGAACTGAGTAGCGCTAAGTGGTATCACCACGTTCCGCTACTGCGCTGGCAGTCCGGTTCCAACAATGAGTAACAGATAGCATGATGGCGCCTCCAGGATCAAAATATTCCGGAGGTAAAATTCCCGACCACTCGGATCTCCGGGCGCACAGTGCGGACAAAAATAGGGTTTTTGGACAATAATCAATATCTTTGTTGTTTTTCAAAAAAGTTAATTTTTTTATAGGGTATGTGATAAAGTGTAGTCTAAAGGTTAAAATAAGTAAAACTTTTAAAAATATATATATGTCATTTTATTTAAAATATTAAAAAAATAAATTAAAGTGCATTCAGTTTAACCTACAGTTACGTTAAAAATAAAAATCAATTTAGTTTTGTGTCAAAAATTAAACTAAAATTATTTTTTTTATTCGGATTCATGCGCGTAGTTAGGAAGGCTTGGGGGGGCTAAGTCCCTTCCAGAAAAATTAAATTAGCAACCCCAAAATACACATTGCACCCTCAGTTTCTTGGTTCTTAAAGATGATTCTAAGAAAGCCGTTTTAGGCCGTCCACGACTCGGTCCGGGTACGGCCTCTGATTCCGAATCTGTATTTTTTGATTTTTCTGAATCCGTTTTATAACAAAATTTCTTAGATATAATATCTTTATTTCACCATTCGAAATAACGGTTTTGAAAATAAATTTTGTTTTGTCCCGATAGCTTCTATTTAAAACTGAGACTTTTGCAAAAATTTAATGACGCCTTATTTAGAATTTAGTTATTTTTGTCAGAATATTCTTCTAAACCCAACAAGGGTTGAATTTTTTTGAAAATATTTAACACCTTCAGATTTTCGTGAGAGGCCACGGGATAAAAAGTGATACTTTATCCCTAAAAAGTGATACTTTATCCCTAAAATTTGTGATAAAAAGCGCACTTTTGATCTCCAAATGATTTTTTTTTAAATATTCGCCCACACAAACACCAGAATAATTTTTGGCATATATATTTTAAGAGTGATAGCAGTATTTTTATAATTTTATTGACTACCTCAAATTATTGTTTTTGTACGTTTCCATTGACAAAAAACGGCCAATACGATATGCGATTCTAAAATATTTAATTTTCCATTTTCCATTTTCCTCACAGTAGTATAAGGTGACTTAGTACCATAAATATTTTGGGAATTTTTTTAAAATTTATTATCACCTATAACCACTCGCCATCGCCGAATAATAAGCCTCATATCTTCTCCAGATTTAGTGCCATTTTTGACACCTTGCTGCCGCAATTTTTGACGTTGATGAGAGCTGTCACAATTTTATATTTGTCCAAATACGGCAAGGCTGGTTTTAAGGGTAAACCTAAACAGGAGATAATGTGAGGCCTCTCAACCGGGGTGGTAACCAATATGTTATAAATTATTAGGATTGAAGTATATTATTTAAAAAAATACAGCACCCTTAGTAGCAGCCAGTAGCAAAAAATATTTATGCTACCTTTTTGCTAATTCAATGGACTAATATTTAGGATATATGCCAGACCTTGCAAATCTTTGCAATTTTTTATAACCTTAATAAAATTTAAAATATATTTTTTTTGTAAGCATAACAGTTTTAATTAAATTATTTTAAAAGCAAGACGTCAATTTGACAAAATTTTATTTAAACAAATAGCGTAAATATATATCACTGTAATACTTAAAGAAAATTTCTTTTATATTTAAATGCAGAACCGGTAAAATTAATTTTCTGATAGGTATTTTATACGATTTTTTTGTACCTGTTTTAAAATAACGACTTTAACTATTTATTTTGTTCACTTTGCAAGTGTGACTAAAAAATAGGTTATGATTACAGATAAACTGGACATTTATCTATACTTTTGCAACATTAAAACTTTTAAAATGTAACCTCAGTTTTTCGAATATTGGCCACAGGAGTCCGCACTGTGGGGCGTCGGGTGATCCTGGGGGTCCTTCATGCAAAGATATTAAAAGAAGACCAAAAACTCAACTCAGAATTGATTTTTGCAATATAAGAGTTAAGTACCAACATGAATTCAGTTCACCAACATCTTGAAGAACAAAGAACTGACATCCTTGTTCTCACTGAAACTAAAATCAGTTCTGCAACACCTATTATGAACTATCTTTATCCCGGCTATGACCTACACCACCGATTTCGACATAATTTTGGGATCTGTGTGTACATTAAAAATGACCTTTCATGTCATCGAGAGGAGAAGCTAGAACCAGCGAACCTCGATATCATATGGCTGAAATTCACCTCAAAGTCATCGACCAAGTTCATTTGCTGCCTCAACCGACCGCCAAGTAACACCGAGTATCAAAACTTTTTTGCGACATTATCCGAAAACTGTGATAGTACACCGTCTAACTAACCACATGCGGAAATTGTTTTTTTAGGCGATTTCAACGTCCACAATATACCCCGGCTAAAACACTACAACAAAACAGATAATGAAGGCAGGGAAGCAGAAGCTTTTGCCATAAGTTGTGGTCTAACGCAGCTTGTCGATGAACCTACCCGTATCTCAGAAAGGGGTGAATTTGCAGCGCTTTTAGACTTGTTCCTAACTACAAATCCTGACTTGTACACAATTCAAGTAGATCCCCCACTTGGTTCATCCGATCATAAACTTATAAGAACAAAGTGCGAAATGTTCATACCGCCAAGCCAACAATCACTTCCTCGTAAAATGTGGTACTATAAATCAGCAAAATGGAAACAGTTAAACAGTTTTACCTGGATTTTCCATGGCAAGAGGTTTGCTTTAAAACAGCTGATCCCACTATTTGCTGTAATGAAATAACAAAAGTAATCTTATCTGGAATGGATGCATATATCCCACATACAATAAAACGCAGAGCTAATGCAAAACCTTGGTTCAACAGCCAGTGTCAAACGGCTGTACAGAAAAAACACAGAGCATACAGTTCATGTCATTATTTTTGGGACAACTTTTTACAACTTTTTTTTGTTGGCCTATGCTTTTTGTTATGGTAAAGAACTGATAACTGTCAAAAAGTTATCTCAAAAATTATGATATATAGTTTATAACCTTTAAACGACAACAAACCGCTCAAAACCACACAGAATTTATAGAAGCCAGAAATAGTTGCAAAATTACTATTGATGCCGCCAAAGAAACATACAATCAAAGAATAAAACAGGTTGCTGAATTGTCCAAGTAGTTCTAGGTCCTTTTGGTCTCTTGCAAAAGCCGTTGGATCAAACTTCACCAAGTCATCCATACCACCACTTACAGATAAAAGTACTCACTTAGCCACAACATCAGAGGAAAAAGTCAATATGCTGGCCAAAATCTTTTCCTCCAACTCAAACCTAACAGTGCCAAATGGAAAAACTCCACCGTTCATTGAAAGGGTTTCCCACAGTATGCCAGAGATACCCTTTTGTCACAGAGAAATACGCAAATCCCTTAAAAAGTTGGATACAAACAAAGCAATGGGTCCAGATGGCATTCCCGCGATAGTACTCAAAAATTATGCTAGCGAACTCACCCCAACTTTCGCAAAATTATTCAATTTGTCTTATAGGCAAGGAGTATATCCATCATCATGGAAGTCTGCCGCAGTACAACCCATTCCAAAGAAAGGAAAAAAGACAGATCCGTTAACTATAGACCAATTGCTCAACTTCCGGTGATATTAAAAGTAATGGAAAGAGTTGTGAACAATCACCTAACGAAGTACTTGAAAAAGTACAAAATTATCAACGACAAGCAATACGGATTTCGAAAATATAGGTCAACTGGCGATTTACCTACATACGTCACTCACCTATGGCAAAAAGCGATTGAGTTGCGAGGTGAAACAAGAATAATTGCCTTAGATATATCTAAAGCATTCGATAAAGTCTGGCATGAAAATCTGCTCAACAAGCTCAAAGCAACGGGATTGTCGCCGAGACTTTGCACTTGGTTTGAAAGTTACCTTAAGGATAGATCCATTTATGTTGC
Organism: Aspidapion aeneum; assembly: GCA_963576565.1. NCBI lineage: Eukaryota > Metazoa > Arthropoda > Insecta > Coleoptera > Brentidae > Aspidapion > Aspidapion aeneum. The sequence goes on from OY755041.1 coordinate 30,853,880, forward strand.
ACTGGATGGCCGGAACTCCAACTCTTACCAAATAAATACTGGTGTGCCACAGGGAGCAATCCTTTCGCCAATACTTTTTCTGATTTACATAAATGACCTCATAGATAAAACAGTAAATCCACTTTATTGCTTTGCAGATGATGGCAATGTAGTCTTCTCAGTCATACATGTCTCTCCGCACGTGAATTCCATTACCTTAGACTAACTGAAATATCACAAATAAATAACGACTTGGAGCTAATAGAGGACTGGGGAAACAAAAACCTTGTACAGTTCAACGTGCAGAAAACCCAAGCAGCCCTGTTTTCAAAAAAGACCAGCACCGGTGAGCCAAACATCATGCTATCTGGAAGTGCTGTCGCATTGCAGAGCCAGTTAAACATCTTAGGAGTCACTGCAGAGACCAACATGTCTTGGCACAGTCACGTGGCAGATATAGCTAAAAGGGCGTCCCAAAAGCTTGGGGTGCTATTTCGTACAAGACATCTGTATACACCAAGCCAACTGCTGATACTCTACAAAGCCCAGATTCGACCGACTATGGAGTACTGCTCACATATATGGAGTGCGGCACCCAAACATACCTTAATGCTTTTGCACACCGTGCAAAAACGAGCTATCAAGCTGATCAATGGCCCCGCACTTACCCGTAGCTTGGATAGTCTCGAACATCGAAGAACTGTGGGCGATCTATCTCTCTTCTACAGGTATTATCACGGAAAATGCTCTGAAGAGTTGGCACGTATGATCCCCCCGGGAGTAGCACCTACTAGGCGAACACGTCAAACAGACGGTAACCATCAATTTATTGTCAAAATAGAGGCACCAAGAACCTCATTATATCAGAATTCATATCTCTGGAGAACAGCATCGCTGTGGAATAAACTCCCTGCGACAGTTTTCCATGCAGGTTACAACCTGAACCGTTTCAAAACTAACACACACCAACATTTCCGCGCACTTGCCGCTTCTCGAGCGTGATAGGGATCTCCTTGCGAGTGCGCATACCCGTAAAAAAAATCTTAAAAACAGATGTATGTTGACCCCATGTTATATAAACTTTTTTTTCGAAAATAACCTCCTCTATCACCTGCTGCACTATGGCCCCCAAGTTATGGGACACCCTGTATAATTTGTCCAATTGTTTTAAAAGTATTTTGCGATAATAATTAAAAACGGAAATATAGGTAGACAAAAAATTTATTGATTTATTTAAAAAAGGAAAAACACAATAAATATTGTTCTTAACAAATAGACAAAAAGCAAAGAGAAAAAAATGCACATAATGTATAGTTTAAATATTACAACCGCTTTTTAAAGCATGTTAAGAGATTATTAATTAGATAACTAAAAAACGGGAATATAGAACATAAAAAAAGTATTTATTATTACATTTCTACAAAAAAAAAACAGAAAAGTACAGATACATAAAATAAATTAAAAATATTAATATAAATAATAATATTTAATTTAGAAAAATATTCCTTTTCAATTCACAATCTGTTGTAATTTTCTTAATAGATATTATTAAACAACAAGCCCATTTGCTGAGAAAATCGTGGCCATTTTTTTTACCCTGTAAACAAACGTTCTTCTCTGTTCTGAATCGAATTTTTACACACTGTTAACAAACCAAACGTGCAAATGTTTATTTATATGTCTTTTCTTAGTAGCACTGCACTGAAACAATCCAAAAAACACTAACTATTCAGCGAAATATCAACAAAACTCTCTTGAAAATACGAATAACATCATATACAACGAACGTAAACAAAGGATTTAGCACAAGTGGTGACGTCACGCCGCTCTCCTCACCCCGCAAAATTTGTTAACACAGGTTAAATGGAACTAAGCATTCCTTTATGTCTATAGTCCTTGGCAGACAGCAACTTTGTGATCCAGCACATTAACGCTCGATACCCAGGGAGTACAAATGACCAGTTCGTTTTTTCCCAAAGTACTGTGCAGCCTTTTTTTGAGGACCTGCACAGGCAGGGTATCAAAAATTTTTTTTTGCTCGGTGAGTTTTTAACAACTACAGAGGCTGTATTTTTGACAGTCCTTGAGTCGAGTGCAAGTGAGTGTAGCATATCCTCTCTCACTATTTACAAGGGTTAACAAGTGAGAAGCTACTCACTCATAAGCACAGGATTCAATAATAAAGCACGCTTATTCTTGACGGCTCGTGAGATAAGGTGAGCAAAATTTTCACTTTCACGGGTGAACTTTGAATACTTTCACCACCTTTTTGCACGGGGAAATAAATCAACAGAGGGTATTGTTCACTTCATATCACGTCACGGTACGTCAAGAATTAACCTCTAGTTTTGTATTGTAAATACAAAATTCGCAAAAAAATTCGCTTCTGAGGCGCCATATTTAGGATTTTAAGGAGGCACAATTCAATCAACGTACTTTTTAAATTTTAGGCGATTCCGGGTATATGTTAAGACCCTGGCTGCTGATCCCATATAGAAACCCTCACAAAGCCTCCAAAGAAGCTCTGTTCAATACAGTTCCAAAACGGGCCCGGAACTGTAGTGAACAGACTAATGGTCTCCTAAAAGGGATTTTTAGGTGTTTAAATAAACACAGGACGTTGCACTACAAGCCCGAAAAATGCTCCCAGCTCATCAACGCTGCAGCAATTGTTTACAATTTGCGAAGAAAATACAACGTTCCAGAATCTGTGATTTGCAGCGATGATGAGGGTTACATTTAGGAGCCTATTGATAATAATATAACATTATTCGAGGAAGCCAGAATTTTTAGGGACCAGGTTGCTCAGTCGTTGTGGGTAAGTTGTAACCTATATAACAACGATTACATACATGTTACTTGCCATTTAATTGAAAGCATACACTATCAACACCACGCGCGAGTAACTACTTTAATATCATTATATTACTCGATAAAACTTTAATAGTTAATACTAATATATTATTTGATAATATACTTTTAAACCTTTTCATTTTTATTACTAAATATCTACATTATCAATATCAATACCTATCATAGTCTAAAAAATACATTCTTTTTGACAAATACAGGCCTACAATAAGAAATACAGGAAATGTTATTGCTGATTTTGTAGCCAAAGGGCTTAAGTTTTAGAATACAACAAAATTTTAAAGTTTATAAATACATTGACTTTGTTTTGGAATAATTTATAGGTAAATTAAATCAGCGTGTAATACACAACAAGTATTAGTTTCAATGTCAGATATTCTTATTGTGATGATTTATGTTATAAACGTAATAGATTTTTGAAGATTTTATTATCGTCACTAAAGTCTTACACACAATCTTGACTGCGCTTAGTGATACAAAGTTTAAATGGAAATTTCATTGTCTACAAAATAAATTTTTTTACAACACTTGGTTTCTCAGAAAACTGATAAAACTTAAAAAATGATTATCGGTTTATTTCTTGCCAAGGGTAGTTCTTAAGTACCTTGGATTTATCTTGTTTAATAGAACATTTAATGGGTTTTGAATTCCCTTATTGAATATTTTCAGAAAAAAACTAGTAAGTATTATCTGCGTAAACGACTAATAATTTTTTTCAAAAATCCAAAATTGCGGCGCACTTTTGACAATGTTTCATAAGGAAATCTAAATCTAATCTTGGTTTTATAATTTTAAAAAACTATTTATTATACAGGGTGTCTCTAAAAGGTCTGTACAAAATCTTAGCACATATTCCTGAGGTCTAACTAAGTCGATTTAATGCAAATTACCTTAGTCCAAAATTGATTCGTTTCATTTAATTTAAAAATTAAAAATCGATTTTATTAAAATTAATAATTGAATTATTTTATTGAAATTAATAATTGATTAAAGCTTTGAGAACAATAGTCAGTAGAAAACTGGCCGTTGCTATGACATTTTGCCACACTAAAAACGGAAATATCTCGAAAAGGACTTACTTTAGCGCATTTTTTTGGCTTAAAAAGATTCAGGAAAATATTTTCTTACCAAAAAAGTTATAGAAATTTTAAACTATAAAAAGAGCATTGTGAAGCGCCCTCTAACGGCCACAGTGAAAAGGCATCCATATTTAGGTTTCGCATCCCAAAAAACCCACGAGTACCAATTTTTAAAGTAATGCGTTAAGAAATGTTCATAAATTTTAAGACAATCGATTTTTAATTTTTAAATTTACCACCCTGTATCTCTGAAATGGAGCAATTTTGGATTAAGGTAAGTTCCTGTAAATCGACTTATTTTGACCTCAGGAATATGTGCAAAGATTTTGTACAGACCTTTTATACTTATAGGTATATTTAAAAATGCTATTTAGGACTGCCAGGATGCTAAAAATAGAGCCCTTAGGCTACCGCATCACATTTATTTAAAAAAACTATTGTTAGAAAATAGATATTAATTTAAAAATATTATGCAGTGTAGTAATGTATTAAGACATATTTGATAACTGAAAGTAGCCAAATAAAAGATGTTTTAAAATTCTATTTTTCAAAAACAGGTATTAAGGGGTTTAACAAAATTATTTGTATTTCTTATACTGTGCCTAGGTGGTGCGGGTCGTTGAAATTGTTATGCCCTATGCAGACTTGCAACTGACAGAGGATAATAATTCAACTTCTGCTGCGTCTGCCTCCCCGTGGCACCACTGGATGTCGGTGATATGTATCACAAGTTCTCTTGCCTTACATACCACCTAACCAAATACGCCCGCAAGCACTACACATACATCACCACATCAGACAAAACATCACCAACACGGCATGCAGAGGAGGAGGCAGGACCTCTTTTACAGGGACCGACGAGATCCTCAGGTCAGGTGCCGAGTCAGGAGAGGTAGCTACGAAAAAGTGGGTTAGCGTGCCCATGCCGCACGACTGGGAGGGGCCCGCGGACTCCCTAGCCAGTTGAACGTAGCTGCCCCATCGTCGTCGCAAAAAATTTTGAACTTTGTAGTATTGCCAGGTGGCGCCTGGATGGGACCCTGCTGCAGAGCTTGGATGCTTCCCTATGCGATCGCCTACCTTCCCCTGTTCCTGAAAAAGGGTCTAACTGGGACCAGGAAAGACAAATGCCGATACCTTTTGGCAAACATGCCCACGCAAAAACACACACAAACACAAGACGGCGTAAGCCAACCGCACACAACCCCCCGTTTTTTAAAGCGTCTCGGACGCACCATGAGCGACAAACAAGGAAATATCGTTAATGCGCAAAAAAAGGATGAAGAGGACAAAGAAAAGGAGACAGGGTGTCCCAGCCCTAACAGCACTGCCAGCATGGCCTCCACAACAAGGGAGACCTGCCTGGCAGAAGAAGAGCTGCTCAGATCGTCTAGCATATCGTCCAGGTCTGATACTTTTTCTGTTTCAGGTATGGAGAACTCTGACAGAGAGCAGCAAAGGCGCGACAAAGAGAGGATACGGCAGAGAGCCAAAAGACAAAGGAAGGCGCAAAGAGAGCGGGAGGAGCAGATGAGGAAAAGGGAGCAGAAGTTACAGCCCCAGGTTCCCCAGAACCAGGAGCTGGCTTCTGCCCCCGGACCCTCATCTAAAAACCCCCCTCCGCCCCCCTCCGATGTTCAGGTGGCGATACCACACCCGAGGGAAAACCCTCGGGAAGAACGCGGAGTGGAGCGGCCGGGGTCAGCTCCTCAGGGGAGCAGACCTCCGCTGGCAAGAGGCGGGTTTACCCGAAGATAAGTAAAAGCCAGCGGAGGCCTGCTCCTCCCCCTCCGAAACATACGAGGGGTACGAAAGCCAGGGACGAGAAGAAGCACGATCGCAGGCGAGAGAAGCTGCGGAGGTGCATCGAGCTTCCCAGTGCCCCCAAGAGGTGCAGGGAAGACAGCAGCAAGACGCCACCCGAAAAACCAGCTTCTAAGAAGTTCCGAGGAGGGCAAACCCGGCCAGCAAAAGACCGGAATCTCGATCGTTCCCCACTCTTGAGGGACGATCGTAGAAATCCTGGGGAGCAAACGGCCGGGGGCATGCCATCTGGTAGCAGAGGTCCCCCACCCAGGGAGGACAGATCACTCCAGGTGGTATTCCGCTCCGATCGGGAAAGGGGTAACGTACTGCAGGAGGAAGCCTTGCCCGTGAGGAGAGCAATTGTGGAGGCGATGATCTGGTGATCTGGACCATGGAGGACCCCGAAGGAGGGGAACCAGGTCCGGAGCTTCGCTTCCACAATTCGGGGGTGGTCGACCCGGACTGGTTTTTGGTCACCACCCACGACACTCTCACCAGGGACTGGCTTCTACAGCAGACCCTTTCTGTCCAGGGTGCGTCGTTTATGCCGATAAGAGCTGACGAGGCCCCCTGGCCAGAAAGGATCAGCTTCTGGGTACGGAGCCAGGAAGAAGTGGATGTAGGGTGGCTGCTGCGCATCCTCCACCTCCAGAACCGCTCCATGGACGTTCCGGGGTGGAGACATGTGGCCACAACAGGAGGACCTGGGGGGTGGCATCTCACTTTCCGGGTGTCTAGGGAGGTGGTGGGCCGATTAGAGGAGGCCCGTTGGACGCTCTACTATGAGCTCGTGACCTTTGCCGTTAGCAGAGGTCACGGATATAGTTCGGCTGCCCGACGCGCCCCCGGAGGGCCCACCGCCCCCCCACCAGGAAAGTAAAGGCCGAAACCCCCCATGGAGAGGACCGCCACCATGGAACGTATAAGGGTAAGTCAGATCAATCTCAACCACGAGCATGCAGCAACCAGCGAACTGGTTTGCAAACTTGCTCGCAAAAGGAGGGAGGTTGTCTTAATATAAGAACCACTTCTTTTTAGGGGAACAATAAGTGGTCTAAGGATGGCCGGATACAACACCTACACCGGCAAAGAGGAAGCGGACAGACCAAGGAGCTGCATCGTGGCAACCAGGAACCTCAACGTGATACCGTTACCACAACTAGATTCCAGGGATGTCACAGCGGTGCGGATTGAGTACCAGGTGAGTGGTAGAAAAAGACACATTATTTTATGGAGTGCGTACCTCCCATATGATAGCGCACAACCACCACCATCCGAAGAATTAATTGATATTATACGGTATGCTAAAGGTAATGATCTGAAACTCGTAATAGGATGTAATGCAAATGCACATCACACAGTGTGGGGTAGCTCCAATATAAACGGGACGGGGGCAGCTCTACTTGAATTCTTTAGCGGTACAGATTTAGAAATACTAAATCAGGGGTGCGAGCCAACATTTGTGACAAGAACCCGCACTGAGGTTCTAGACATAACATTGGCAACGCGAGGCATAGAAAAGGAAATTATAAACTGGCGTGTCCCGCCAGACATATCGAACTCGGATCACAGGATGCTTGAGTTCGAGATCACAGGTGAGACACAACCACCAGAACTAAGAAGAAACCCAAGACTTACAAACTGGGCCACCTATCTGGAAGGTCTAGAAAACAGTCTTAGCGGGACATTTAGGAATGTATCTTCAAAAGAAGAATTAGAGGAAGCTCTAACGCGGGTGCAGCGCAGCATAGTCTGCAACTATGAAAAGGCGTGTCCTCTTAAAAAAGCTCCCCAGAAAAAGTTACCATGGTGGAACAATGAGCTTGAGCAGCTCAAAAGGAACACCAGGAAAACCTTCAGGAGAGCAATGAGAGAGGACACAGAAGAAGCCTGGGATGCGCACAAGGCCGCCAAGGACAACTTTAAAAACGAGGTGAGGCGAAGCAAACGCAAGTCGTGGTGGCAATTCTGTGAAGACTTGGAAAGCCTTCCAGACGCCGCCAGACTGATGAAACTGCTAAATCAAGAAAAGGAGGAAGCTATAGGCGTATTTAAGACACAGGAAGTAACATGGACGAAATCTGCAGAAGAGTCTCTCGAACATCCCCTGGCGACACATTTCCCAGGCGAGAGGGACCCCACAGAGGCTGCCCAGGACGGAAACCACTTAATAACCGCCCCAGATTGGAGCCTAGCGGCCGAAATCGTAACTGACGAAGCGGTATCCTGGGCAGTCCAAAGCTCCCTTCCATTTAAGGCAGCGGGGCCCGACGAAATCTTCCCAGCTATACTGCAAAAGGGCCTTGAATTCCAGGCAAGCATAGCTTTGGCCTAGGTCCCACAAATGTGGAGGAAAGCCAGGGTATAGTCCTTGGAATACCCCAAGTCCCTTTGCTATCCTTTTTTATTTTTCTGCTATAAAGAAGACAGAAAATAGCATCGAAAATCATTGTTGGCCCCAGATTGCAGTTGGCAGTTGCAAGCCTGTCTGTCTATCAGAGTTTAAATTGACAATGAAAGTAAACTTTCAAAACAAAAAATTTAGTAGTAAAAATATTTTGTAAAGTAAATATTTAGAAGTATTAACATTGTCTTAGAAAAATAGTCGCGCTTGCACGCTTTTTTCGATCTTCAGTTCCATCCGTAATAACTACATAGCAAAATTCAAGAAACACATTAATTGGTAATGACAAAAAGTATGAAGACTTTCGGATGCCCTTCAAAAAACGCCTTTAAAAAACTAATTCAAAAAGTTTGTAAAACTATTGTTTAAAAAGATAAAACGCATTGATAGAATTAATGATGCATTGCGACAAACTAATTTTGGAAGACTAGGAAAATGAAACAGCTAGTTGATGTCATTCCTCTTGTCATATCTGACGATGGCAATTCATGAGATGATTTTTTTTGGACGATGAGAATAAATTATTTTTGCGTAGTTCGTTTTTTAGTTAGATTTTAGTTTTTCGGTTTTTTTGTTGGTTTTATTTTATTTTAAGAAAATAGGTTTACAAAACCATACAAATAAAGCTTAATATAATTATTTTCATGTTCTGATTTGAACTTAATCCTATGAGCTGTTCTACTGCAACATTTTAAATTTAGTAATTAGTATTAGTATTAGTGTCGATCATAAAAAATATGAGATTTTAGTATGAACATCTTTTTTATTAAAAATCATAATTAAAGTCTGTTTTAATTTACCCTAAACAAAAAATATTAAGCTTCTTATATACTTATTATAACAAAGAAATAAGTATGTACTACACTAACATGAGTCGAGCTAAAGTTTATTTGTGGAAACTACAAATAATATTAATTTAAATTTTATTAAGTCTTTATGCTTATTGAATCATAATTTTTACAAAAACAAATTGCAAAGCTTAGCATCTTAGCATAACTCCAGCTCGAAATTCATTGTAGAAAATAATATTTGTCAAAAAATTCAATAATTAATTTATCGCTTGTTCATGGTTTGTAGCTCTACGGTCATTCGCACTGAAAATCTTGCAGAAACTTTGGCGGCAAGGAACCCAAATTATTCATAAATTTTTCACTACATAAAATCATATTGGGACAGAAACTTTTTTCAAAAAACTATTCCAAATCAGAATCAGAATTTAAATAAAAAATAAGCAATAATCTTTCAAAGTCAAAAATTTCAAAACAATTGACAGTTTAAACACCGATCCACCACTCTTATTATAAAGGGTGGTAACCGATTATATTAACCTTAAGGTAACTAATAATTCGTTTTACAGCATCCATTATCAGTTACCCTAAGAATGTTTGGTAAACTTATCACGTCCTTGCAATGCAACTATAGGTAAATTTAGTGGGAATAAGGACACTGTTGTTCTGGTAAATATACGTTTTAATCCATCGGTAACGTTTCGACAATGGTTTTGTCTTCATCAGACTAAAAAGGTTACAACTCATTAGTAAGATAATACAAAATACGGCACATTAATACATCACCAATTAAAAATTATTATTCTTTTCCCAATAAATAACATTTAGAAATGACCTTATTGACAATATATTATTTTTTTCCTAAATATTTTTTTCCCTTTTAATGTATATGTAACTGATTTTTTTATTTATTTATATAAAGAAATAATTATGGTTTATTTTTCTTCCTTTTTTTTTTAATATACATATATAAAAATTTTTATACAAAGGTTCAAAAAATTTTTTGTCACTATAGTAACTGATGGGTGGCTCAATAAAATACGCACAAAGAGATCAATCAGCTATTCATATAAAAACAACAATAACAAATAAAACCTGTAGCAAGCCATAATACCATGTAGAAAATAACAACAATGTACACATTATAAACCTATGTTAAAATTTAAAAAGGACTGTTAAAATATTTAAAATTCCGTACTCACCCTTCAGACTAGATCGTACAATGGAACAACAAAAAACAAGAATTCAAGCACATCAGGAAAACACACGGCACAAAATGAAAAACGAAACCCGACATTAATCTGCTAATTATTTATATTTTCTTTTGTTTTGTTTATCAGACAGTTTATATTATTAGCGGCAAAATTAGTCCGCATTGTTGTCACTATTCTGGATTTTCATTGTTCCGAAATATTAAAACAAATTAAAATTCTTTAAGTTTAAAGCAAAAGGCAACCTTGAATAGAGTGGCACTAGTAGTGTACGGTACTGATTTAATTTAGAGTGGGACAAGTGTATATAGTATGATACAATTAAGACAGTGATGGAACTTATTTTCTAGTTTGGAGTTGTTGTATATTAAAATGCATTGATAACATGCATTGTTGTCAGAACACAAAACTTTTCCTGTTTAAACCTTGGTATATACAATTCATTTTTAAAAAAGCAAAAAATATTTTTTGGTTGAACGCTAATTTTCAACTCATTTACGTATTCATGACTACTTAGAAAGACACTTCGTATTTTGTTGTCGTGGTTTAATTGGGGAAAAGCTTTATTTTTTTCCTTTTATATTATACATATACATACATACACCCACATATACATACATACAATCACATACATACATACATATACACACATGCACATACATACATACATATATTACATTTCTATTTTTTATTAATGTTATTATTATTTATTTTTTTTTATAATTTCTATTATTATTTATTTTTTTTTTATATTTTTTATAATTTTGATCATTTTTATAATATTAATATTAATGTATATTAATATATATTTTTTTCTATAAATATTTTATATTATTTTTTAAATATAATTTTCTTTTAAGTTTACTTTATTTTGTTTATTGTTAATTTCATTAATCGTCATTTGGGGGTTATTTTAAGCGAATTCTATTGAGTAGGGAGTTATAGACCGTACTTAATTTGTTAACATCGCTACGTAAATTAACTGCTCTATCTTTATTAATGTTTATATATATCATTTCCAAAATGGAACGTTTGTAATAATTAGTTTCTTTTTCCAAGATCTTTGCTTCCTCAAACTTAAACTCATGCTGTGTTGAAAAATGATGAGTGGCTAATGCTGTCTTATCTTTTTTATTTTTATTTTTTTCTTGGCAATCGTATTTATGTTGTTTGAATCGATTTTCAATATATTGTTTTGTTTGACCGATGTATATTTGATCACAGCTACAGGGTATACTATAGATCGCACTAGACTGCTTTAGAAATGGAGTTTTATCTTTAAGTTGTGTAAATAAGCTGTTTGTAGTTTTTAAGTTATAAAAAACCAATTCTAGGTCATTTTTTTGAAAGCATTGCTTTAGTTTGTGAGATAAACCATGGACAAATGGGATTTTAAAATATTTTTTTCTTTCATTATTAATATTTTCAGAGTTCTCTGGTGGGCTTATATTCTTTTTTGTGAATCTTTGAACACACTGATTTATAAATGTTGATGGATAATTGCTTTTCTTTGCGATATTTTTTATTATTTTTTTGTTTTCATCCCAGAATTTTTGATGACTAAGATAGTGCGATCTATATAAAAGGTTGTTTATTGTGCTTATTTTATGCTGAACACTGTGGTATAAATTGTAATTTAAAGTTCTGCCAGAGCTAGTCGGTTTACGGTACCAATTGGTAATCAAACTTCCATCACTCTCTCGGATAACCTTAACATCCAAAAATGTTAGATTTTTGTCAGTTTCTTTTTCAATGGTAAATTGAATTTTCGGATGAATGGAGTTAAAAATAGTGAGAATAGTCTCTATTTTGTCTTTTGGTACAACGGAAATTGTATCATCAACATATACAAAAAGAAATGGAATAAAAAAATCGATCTTTTTGTAAACTTCTCTGATCACATGATCCATGACTATATTAGCTAATACGGGTGAGCTGGGGTTTCCCATTGCACTACCATCTAATTGTTGGTACATTTTGCCTTGGAATGAAAAATAGCTCGTGTCAAAACATAAAGAAATCATTTCAAGTATCTTCTCCACTGGCAATTCAGTGTAAGCGCTAATATGTCTTTTATGCTTTTCAATTATATCTAGTACCAATGATTTCGGAATGTTGGTGAATAAGGATACCACATCAAGAAATATAAGTTCATAGTTATCAGGGAGAGTCACATTTTTAATTTTTTCTACAAATTGAAATGAGTTCTTTATATTGAATTCAAAAGTAGTGGTAAGCGGATTCAAAATTTGATGTAACCAAGTAGCTATATTATATGATGGTGAATTTAGGCAACTCACAACCGGTCTCATTTTTAATCCGTTTTTGTGGGTTTTACGTAAGCCATATAGTTTAGGAGGGACAGAATTATGATTTTTAATTTTTTTTGATATATTTTCACTAATATAGTCACATTCTTTGAGATCATTGATAAAAGAGTTAATTTTTTATTGATATTTTGTAGTGGGGTCATTGTGTAACAATTTATAGACCAAGTCATCATTTAACATTTCTGTCATTGCATTATCATAATCCGAACGATTCATAATGACAGTGCTGTTACCCTTATCTGCCCTGCTTACTATAATATCACGATTTTCTTTTAAGAATTTGTTAGCATTTTTATACTGTTTAAAAACGTTTTTATATTTTTTATTGATAGGGTTGTTGTTGGTGTTTTTATTTAAATAATTAGATATTATATTCACTGAATCCGATCTCACGTTCTGTGCTTTGTCCTCATCCCAGTCTTGTTGTGATGATATTATATACTCTAAATCCTTGATAAATGTTTGAATAGATAGATGTTGTGGGCTAACTGGTAATGAGAATTTGGGACCTAAACCTAAAATAGTCAAAATATCATTTGGTAGGTTAAGATTAGTGTAGTTAAAAATAAATTCCTTGTTTTCTGGAATTGTAAACTCTTGGCTATCGCTATTTAAATTGTTTAATTTGTTAATGTTTATCTCTTTTGTGTAATTAAATTTTTTCTCGAAAAAATTAGTCAAAAATCTATTAAAACTATCATAGTTTGCTATAGTGACAAGACCTCTTACCTTTGCTTTTAATTCCATAAGTTCTCTATCTAAACTATCTATTTTCCAAATAGTGATTTTTATTTCTAAATTTAATATAGATGATTTAAATCTATGTGTTACAGAATCTACTTCCCTTTTATAAGAGTGACTGTCCAGCGGCGTAGCGTGGGGGGGGGGGGGGGGCGGGGGGTTCGTCCTCCCGCCTAGAGGGTAGTGGCGCCCCATAGGTGGCCGAAGCGCCCTCAGCTTTATTAAGTCGGGCCGGTAATGGCCAATTGAGTGGGTGCCAAAGGAAACTAACGACATGAAGACCCTTTTTTTTTTTGGTCGCAAGATTCGTGAGAGGCGCTGCCACAAGATTTTTCATCAGTTTTCAGAGGCGCCCTTTTTAGCTGTCGCCCCCCCCCCCCCCCCCCCCCCCGCCCTTTCGGGCACGCTACGCCGCTGTGACTGTCCATTAAGACTGTGTTTAAACATTTAAAATTATTTAAAATATGTTTGGGAAAAAGATTCTTAGATCTACACTGAAGTAAAAAAACTCTTCTGTTTAGCATTGCAGCTCTCTTTGATGTTAGGTTTGTGATCAATTTCGCCGTACTCCACGCTTCCTCCCCATGAGCTTCCTTCAGGATGTTGAAAATACCCCCAGGTTCCATATTTGGTAAACTTATCACGTCCTTGCAATGCAACTATAGGTAAATTTAGTGGGAATAAGGACACTGTTGTTCTGGTAAATATACGTTTTAATCCATCGGTAACGTTTCGACAATGGTTTCTGTCTTCATCAGACTAAAAAGGTTACAACTCGTTAGTAAGATAATACAAAATACGGCACATTAATACATCACCAATTAAAAATTATTATTCTTTTCCCAATAAATAACATTTAGAAATGACCTTATTGACAATATATTATTTTTTTCCTAAATATTTTTTTCCCTTTTAATGTATATGTAACTGATTTTTTTATTTATTTATATAAAGAAATAATTATGGTTTATTTTTCTTCCTTTTTTTTTTAATATACATATATAAAATTTTTTATACAAAGGTTCAAAAAATTTTTTGTCACTATAGTAACTGATGGGTGGCTCAATAAAATACGCACAAAGAGATCAATCAGCTATTCATATAAAAACAACAATAACAAATAAAACCTGTAGCAAGCCATAATACCATGTAGAAAATAACAACAATGTACACATTATAAACCTATGTTAAAATTTAAAAAGGACTGTTAAAATATTTAAAATTCCGCACTCACCCTTCAGACTAGATCGTACATTGGAACAACAAAAAACAAGAATTCAAGCACATCAGGAAAACAAACGGCACAAAATTAAAAACGAAACCCGACATTAATCTGCTAATTATTTATATTTTCTTTTGTTTTGTTTATCAGACAGGTTATATTATTGGCGGCAAAATTAGTCCGCATTGTTGTCACTATTCTGGATTTTCATTGTTCCGAAATATTAAAACAAATTAAAATTCTTTAAGTTTAAAGCAAAAGGCAACCTTGAATAGAGTGGCACTAGTAGTGTACGGTACTGATTTAATTTAGAGTGGGACAAGTGTATATAATATGATACAATTAAGACAGTGATGGAACTTATTTTCTAGTTTGGAGTTGTTGTATATTAAAATGCATTGATAACATGCATTGTTGTCAGAACACAAAACTTTTCCTGTTTAAACCTTGGTATATACAATTCATTTTTAAAAAAGCAAAAAATATTTTTTGGTTGAACGCTAATTTTCAACTCATTTACTTATTCATGACTACTTAGAAAGACACTTCGTATTTTGTTGTCGTGGTTTAATTGGGGAAAAGCTTTATTTTTTTCCTTTTATATTATACATATACATACATACACCCACATATACATACATACAATCACATACATACATACATATACACACATGCACATACATACATACACATATTATATTTCTATTTTTTATTAATGTTATTATTATTTATTATTTTTTTATAATTTCTATTATTATTTATTTTTTTTTATATTTTTTATAATTTTGATCATTTTTATAATATTAATATTAATGTATATTAATATATATTTTTTTCTATAAATATTTTATATTATTTTTTAAATATAATTTTCTTTTAAGTTTACTTTATTTTGTTTATTGTTAATTTCATTAATCGTCATTTGGGGGTTATTTTAAGCGAATTCTATTGAGTAGGGAGTTATAGACCGTACTCAATTTGTATGAGATATAAGTTCATAGTTATCAGGGAGAGTCACATTTTTAATCTTTTCTACAAATTGAAATGAGTTCTTTATATTGAATTCAAAAGTAGTGGTAAGCTGATTGATCTCTTTGTGCGTATTTTATTGAGCCACCCATCAGTTACTATAGTGACAAAAAATTTTTTGAACCTTTGTATAAAAATTTTTATATATGTATATTAAAAAAAAAGGAAGAAAAATAAACCATAATTACTTCTTTATATAAATAAATAAAAAAATCAGTTACATATACATTAAAAGGGAAAAAAATATTTAGGAAAAAAATAATATATTGTCAATAAGGTCATTTCTAAATGTTATTTATTGGGAAAAGAATAATAATTTTTAATTGGTGATGTATTAATGTGCCGTATTTTGTATTATCTTACTAATGAGTTGTAACCTTTTTAGTCTGATGAAGACAGAAACCATTGTCGAAACGTTACCGATGGATTAAAACGTATATTTACCAGAACAACAGTGTCCTTATTCCCACTAAATTTACCTATAGTTGCATTGCAAGGACGTGATAAGTTTACCAAATATGGAACCTGGGGGTATTTTCAACATCCTGAAGGAAGCTCATGGGGAGGAAGCGTGGAGTACGGCGAAATTGATCACAAACCTAACATCAAAGAGAGCTGCAATGCTAAACAGAAGAGTTTTTTTACTTCAGTGTAGATCTAAGAATCTTTTTCCTAAACATATTTTAAATAATTTTAAATGTTTAAACACAGTCTTAATGGACAGTCACCCTTATAAAAGGGAAGTAGATTCTATAAGACATAGATTTAAATCATCTATATTAAATTTAGAAATAAAAATCACAATTTGGAAAATAGATAGTTTAGATAGAGAACTTATGGAATTAAAAGCAAAGGTAAGAGGTCTTGTCACTATAGCAAACTATGATAGTTTTAATAGATTTTTGACTAATTTTTTAGATAAAAAATTTAATTACACAAAAGAGATAAACATTAACAAATTAAACAATTTAAATAGCGATAGCCAAGAGTTTACAATTCCAGAAAACAAGGAATTTATTTTTAACTACACTAATCTTAACCTACCAAATGATATTTTGACTATTTTAGGTTTAGGTCCCAAATTCTCATTACCAGTTAGCCCACAACATCTATCTATTCAAACATTTATCAAGGATTTAGAGTATATAATATCATCACAACAAGACTGGGATGAGGACAAAGCACAGAACGTGAGATCGGATTCAGTGAATA
Organism: Aspidapion aeneum; assembly: GCA_963576565.1. Taxonomy (NCBI): domain Eukaryota; kingdom Metazoa; phylum Arthropoda; class Insecta; order Coleoptera; family Brentidae; genus Aspidapion; species Aspidapion aeneum. The sequence continues at coordinate 30,870,552 of OY755041.1, forward strand.
TAATATCTAATTATTTAAATAAAAACACCAACAACAACCCTATCAATAAAAAATATAAAAACGTTTTTAAACAGTATAAAAATGCTAACAAATTCTTAAAAGAAAATCGTGATATTATAGTAAGCAGGGCAGATAAGGGTAACAGCACTGTCATTATGAATCGTTCGGATTATGATAATGCAATGACAGAAATGTTAAATGATGACTTGGTCTATAAATTGTTACACAATGACCCCACTACAAAATATCAATAAAAAATTAACTTTTATCAATGATCTCAAAGAATGTGACTATATTAGTGAAAATATATCAAAAAAAATTAAAAATCATAATTCTGTCCCTCCTAAACTATATGGCTTACGTAAAACCCACAAAAACGGATTAAAAATGAGACCGGTTGTGAGTTGCCTAAATTCACCATCATATAATATAGCTACTTGGTTACATCAAATTTTGAATCCGCTTACCTCTACTTTTGAATTCAATATAAAGAACTCATTTCAATTTGTAGAAAAAATTAAAAATGTGACTCTCCCTGATAACTATGAACTTATATCTCTTGATGTGGTATATACATTCCGAAATCATTGGTACTAGATATAATTAAAAAGCATAAAAGACATATTATCGCTTACACTGAATTGCCAGTGGAGAAGATACTTGAAATGATTTCTTTATGTTTTGACACGAGCTATTTTTCATTCCAAGGCAAAATGTACCAACAAGTAGATGGTAGTGCAATGGGAAACCGCAGCTCACCCGTATTAGCTAATATAGTCATGGATTGGTGATCAGAGAAGTTTACAAAAAGATCGATTTTTTTATTCCATTTCTTTTTGTATATGTTGATGATACAATTTCCGCTGTACCAAAAGACAAAATAGAGACTATTCTCACTATTTTTAACTCCATTCATCCGAAAATTCAATTTACCATTGAAAAAGAAACTGACAAAAATCTAACATTTTTGGATGTTAAGGTTATCCGAGAGAGTGATGGAAGTTTGATTACCAATTGGTACCGTAAACCGACTAGCTCTGGCAGAACTTTAAATTACAATTCATACCACAGTGTTCAGCATAAAATAAGCACAATAAACAACCTTTTATATAGATCGCACTATCTTAGTCATCAAAAATTCTGGGATGAAAACAAAAAAATAATAAAAAATATCGCAAAGAAAAACAATTATCCGTCAACATTATAAATCAGTGTGTTCAAAGATTCACAAAAAAGCATATAAGCCCACCAGAGAACTCTGAAAATATTAATAATGAAAGAAAAAAATATTTTAAGATCCCATTTGTCCATGGTTTATCTCACAAACTAAAGCAATGCTTTCAAAAAAATGACCTAGAATTGGTTTTTTATAACTTAAAAACTACAAACAGCTTATTTACACAACTTAAAGATAAAACTCCATTTCTAAAGCAGTCTAGTGCGATCTATAGTATACCCTGTAGCTGTGATCAAATATACATCGGTCAAACAAAACAATATATTGAAAATCGATTCAAACAACATAAATACGATTGCCAAGAAAAAAATAAAAATAAAAAAGATAAGACAGCATTAGCCACTCATCATTTTTCAACACAGCATGAGTTTAAGTTTGAGGAAGCAAAGATCTTGGAAAAAGAAACTAATTATTACAATCGTTCCATTTTGGAAATGATATATATAAACATTAATAAAGATAGAGCAGTTAATTTACGTAGCGATGTTAACAAATTGAGTACGGTCTATAACTCCCTACTCAATAGAATTCGCTTAAAATAACCCCCAAATGACGATTAATGAAATTAACAATAAACAAAATAAAGTAAACTTAAAAGAAAATTATATTTAAAAAATAATATAAAATATTTATAGAAAAAAATATATATTAATATACATTAATATTAATATTATAAAAATGATCAAAATTATAAAAAATATAAAAAAAAATAAATAATAATAGAAATTATAAAAAAAAAAAAATAATAATAACATTAATAAAAAATAGAAATATAATATGTGTATGTATGTATGTGCATGTGTGTATATGTATGTATATATGTGGTTGTATGTATGTATATGTGGGTGTATGTATGTATATGTAAAATATAAAAGGAAAAAAATAAAGCTTTTCCCCAATTAAACCACGACAACAAAATACGAAGTGTCTTTCTAAGTAGTCATGAATACGTAAATGAGTTGAAAATTAGCGTTCAACCAAAAAATATTTTTTGCTTTTTTAAAAATGAATTGTATATACCAAGGTTTAAACAGGAAAAGTTTTGTGTTCTGACAACAATGCATGTTATCAATGCATTTTAATATACAACAACTCCAAACTAGAAAATAAGTTCCATCACTGTCTTAATTGTATCATACTATATACACTTGTCCCACTCTAAATTAAATCAGTACCGTACACTACTAGTGCCACTCTATTCAAGGTTGCCTTTTGCTTTAAACTTAAAGAATTTTAATTTGTTTTAATATTTCGGAACAATGAAAATCCAGAATAGTGACAACAATGCGGACTAATTTTGCCGCCAATAATATAACCTGTCTGATAAACAAAACAAAAGAAAATATAAATAATTAGCAGATTAATGTCGGGTTTCGTTTTTAATTTTGTGCCGTGTGTTTTCCTGATGTGCTTGAATTCTTGTTTTTTGTTGTTCCAATGTACGATCTAGTCTGAAGGGTGAGTACGGAATTTTAAATATTTTAACAGTCCTTTTTAAATTTTAACATAGGTTTATAATGTGTACATTGTTGTTATTTTCTACATGGTATTATGGCTTGCTACAGGTTTTATTTGTTATTGTTGTTTTTATATGAATAGCTGATTGATCTCTTTGTGCGTATTTTATTGAGCCACCCATCAGTTACTATAGTGACAAAAAAATTTTTGAACCTTTGTATAAAAAATTTTATATATGTATATTAAAAAAAAAAGGAAGAAAAATAAACCATAATTATTTCTTTATATAAATAAATAAAAAAATCAGTTACATATACATTAAAAGGGAAAAAAATATTTAGGAAAAAAATAATATATTGTCAATAAGGTCATTTCTAAATGTTATTTATTGGGAAAAGAATAATAATTTTTAATTGGTGATGTATTAATGTGCCGTATTTTGTATTATCTTGCTAATGAGTTGTAACCTTTTTAGTCTGATGAAGACAGAAACCATTGTCGAAACGTTATATTTACCAGAACAACAGTGTCCTTATTCCCACGAAATTTACCTATAGTTACCCTAAGAACCTGTGGTTTCAAACTGAATTAAGAATACACGTGCGTTTTGTTACCAGAATTACGGGGTGATTGAACAAAAGGACTAGCCTTATTGCAAAGACTATAGTATTCATACCCAAAGCAGGGAAGAAAGATTACACCACCGCAAAATCATTCCGGCCCATAAGTTTGACATCATTTTTGATGAAGGCATTGGAGAAAATGGTTGACAGGTACCTCATAGAGGTACCACTCAAAGCATCCCCTCTCCATAAAGAACAGCATGCATACTGGAAGGGTAGATCTACGGATACAGCCCTCTATACAACCGTGCAAAGGATAGAAAAAGCTCTCGAAAACAAGGAATATGCACTGTCAGTTTTCTTTGACGTCGAAGGAACCTTTGATAAGGCAAGAACAAGCTCAATAAGTCGAGCAATGCAGAAAAAGGGCATCAACCCGGTCCTCATATCATGGACCGAGATGGCCTTGCAGGAGAGAGAAGTGGAGGCAAGTATGAAGGACGTCCAGGTCAAGAGGGGGGTAAAAGGAGGCTGCCCCCAGGGCAGCTGTCTATCTCCACACCTCTGGTGCCTTATAATGGACAGTCTACTTCATAAACTGGAAGAACAAGGATTTGACGGCAAAGCGTACGCCGACGACGGACTGGTTATAGTACCAGGGAAGTTCCTAGGCGTAATTTGCGAAAGGATGCAAAGGTCGTGCAAACTAATAGAGAACTGGTGCCAAGAGAACGGCCTCTCCGTCAACCCCAGCAAGACGGAAATGGTTCTCTTTACAAAGAAGAGGAAGATAATAGGCTTCAAAGCACCACAAATGTACGGAAGACCACTTGCACTATCGCAAGAGGTTAAGTACCTGGGGATGGTGCTAGACAGTAAACTAAGCTGGAAACAACATATAGACCGACTCACAACAAAGACGATAAAAACATTCTAGCAAGTAAGAAGGGTGGTAAGAAGAAAGTGGGGACTCAGCCCAAGGATCATGAACTGGAACTACACGGTCATCATAAGACCGAGGATCCAATACGGACCCGTGGTTTGGTGGCCGGGGGCAATGAAAACCACTAACGCCAAAAAGCTCGAAAGCATGCAGAGGCTGGCGACCTTGAGAATCACCAGAGCTCTAAGGTCTACTCCTAACATAGCCCTGAATACGATCCTGGGTCTCCCATCGCTGTCCACCTGGATAAAGAAGGAAGCGATGGCAGCATACCTTAGGATAAAGGACGCGGGCGTGTGGAGAAGAAGCGGTGGACAAAAAGGACATTCGGAGATCGCGACTGTGACGGAAAAGGAGATTCCTTTATCGACGTACAGGCTAGCGATGTCAGAAAAGCGGTTAAGGGAGAAACGGAGATACCGTGTAACCATACCACCAAGGGATGCATGGAAGGAGGACGGAGTTGAACTCCTTAGCGACGCCACGGTCTGCTATACAGACGGATCAAGGCTGACAAACCGGAATTCGACCGGTGCAGGAGTGTACGTGGAAAGCAAGAGCATTGGAAAAAGCTACCCGCTGGGATTCAATACAACAGTCTTCCAGGCAGAGGTTTACGCTATACTGGCGTTAACATGGGAGAAGGAAATTAGAAACGAAACAGGAAAACGCCTCTGCATCTGTTCAGACATTCAAGCTGCGCTGAAAGCACTGTGTAAACCAACCATGTCCGCAGGTTTGGTGCAGGAGTGTGCGGATGCACTTCAGGAATTGGCCGGCGTAAGAGAGGTAGAGCTCGTATGGGTCCCAGGTCACGTGGGAGTCCCCGGAAACGAGAAAGCGGACAGACTCGCCAGGGGAGGATCCCAGCAGAAATGCGTCGGGCCAGAACCGTTCCTGGGGCTCATAAGAGGGCAAATGAAGTCGGCCCTAACAGAGTGGACCCAGAAAGAGATACAAAGGGAGTGGACCAACACAGGAAACGCCAGACAGGCGAAGGAGTATGTGACAGGCTACAGCAAATCCCGTAGGGACTGGCTGCTCCGTAGAACACGAAGAGAGGTGGGAGTCATAGTGGGAGTCCTGACCGGACACTGCGTCCTACAAGGACACCTGGCAAAGATGAGAGTGAAGGAGGACGCGACGTGCGAGCAATGTTGGGCCGAGGACGAGACCTCGGCGCATTTTCTCTCATCATGTGAAGCATACAAGGAGGCAAGAAGAGAGGTATTCGAAGAGGAGGCCTTTGAGACGGAGCACCTTCTGAATTTGAGGTGGCCCGATATTCTGGCCTGTGTACAGAAGACGGGCAGATTCCTTAGCGAGGGAAGGACGCAGTAGGGGGGATGCCCGGGGGTTGGCGAAAAGGGCGCTTCATGTGCCTAGTCGCCAGGCCTAGAGCCTACCCCACACTACTACTACTGCTATACTGTGCCTAGCATGCAATATGGTTCAACCCCTTTGTAAGCTGTAGCATTTTCAGTTATCTGTAAATAATTTCACAGGAGTAACCTTCAGGCGGGACAAAAAATTAAAAACACACTTAACAATTTCTTTCTTGTTAACAGGATAATCGTCAAAAAACAGCCGGACAGTAAATCACATCAATATTAATATTTAGTAAGTAGCTGTAGGAGTGGTATTAGTAGTATTGAGAGTCCGAGTAGTAGTAGTAGTAGTAGTATAAGTATAGTACGAGGGCTGTCTTTTAAGTTTTGCATATAGGAACACAGAGGGCGACACTGATCAAATATCGTTATATTTATTTTAATTATTATTTAAACATAACCTCAATTTTTACCTAACCTAAATTCGAAACGTCAGTGCGATACATATAGTTTTATAAACTCCATATCATAATTTTTGAGATAAATTTTTGACAGTTATCAGCTGTTTACCATAACAAATAGCATAGGCCAACGAAAAAAAGTTGTCTCAAAAGTAATGATATAAGGTTTAGCTACAGTGAATTGTTTTAGTTAACAAATCCGTCGAAAAATGGTATTAAACTATAATAAACTATAATTTTTTACAACTTTCGAAGGAAATTATCTCAACAAGAATGCCTTTTTGATTCGGTTTCTGTTTTTGGTTATGATGCACGACATCAGTCGACAGTTTCTCATTGGTATGGAGAACTTAAGCGCGGACGGATTAGCCTTGGTGACTATCCAAGGCCAAATGCACCAAAAACGCCTCTCACCCAGGAAAACATCGATTCTGTGCGCGAGATTGAGGTTTCATCGGTTCTCGCTGGATACCGCATCTGTTAACCGAAGAACAGAAAGAAGCTAGGGTCAATTGGGATCCGAAAACTCTAAACCGCTTTGAGACAGGAAACTCGAAAAACTTGTACAGCATGGTCATTGGTGATGAATCGTGGTTTTACTCACATGAATCCAAAAATCGTATGTTTGAGTGTTCCAAGATAAAAAAAAGCCAAAAAAAACATCCGTTCTCGAATTGTATCCAAAAAGATGGTCGCGACATTTGTCTCAAAAGCAGGTCATCTAGCAATAATTCCTCTGGGAGATCAAAGGACTCTTACTGCCGATTGGTATATCACCATTTGTCTGCCGAAAGTCATCGCTGAGCTTCGAAAACCGAACTCCGAACGACACGAATCATCCTCATCAAGACAATGCAAGTTCGCACAAAGCATGAAAATATATAAAATTTTTAACCCAACTAAACGTCGAATTGTGGGACGATCCCCTATATGATCCCAACCTAAGTCCCAACGATTTCTATACTTCTCCGAAAATTAGTTTAGTTTAGTTTACTTTATTTACGGAAACTCCATTTTTACTGTTTGAACAGAATACAATCTAAAATATAAAATAGTAAGAGAAAAAATAAATTTATAAATTAGTATTTACTAACAAATATACTTACAAAATACAACAAAATAAAATTATTAAAAACATTAAATCATTATTGAAACAAGACATAGAATTAAGCCTATCTATCCAACACAGCCAGAACAGATCGTGATCTATTTTTAAATTGATTAAAAGATAGGCCAAATAGCTCAATGTCGCCATAAATAGTGTTTGTGATTCGAGGAATTCTTGCTAGGGGGCTATCATAGGTGTAGTTGTAAGGATGGAACTGGACTACAAAAAGTCTTTGATCTCTAGTTCGGTGGTTTGTATTAAAGTTAATATTGTACAAAATATAATCACAGTCAATCAGACCATTAACAACTCTAAACACACAATATCTGTAGAATGGCATTGTAGTCAATGTAATAATTTAAACGTGGCAAGCCCAATCTGAATGCACACTGTCTCAAAAACTTCCTATGAACTGATTCTAGTAAGCTTATGTCACACTGATAATATGGTGACCACACAACTGATGCATAGTCAAGGCCTGGACGCACTAAGGAAATGTATAACAATCGAAATGTTTGCACTGAAAACTGCAGACTATTTCTGTAATTAAAACCCAAGTTTCTCATGCCAGCATTTCTTAGGTTTAAATAATGGCCTTTAAATGTTAACTTATTATCGAGAAGTACTCCTAAATTTCGTATCTCATCAACTCTACTCAAAGAAGTACCTGACAATAAATAATAAAACACAATGGGAGATTTTTCACGATAGAAGCTTATGGCATAACATTTGCTTAAATTTAGCCTTAATTGGTTTCTGGCAGCCCAATCATTAAAGTTGTTTATATCTGCCTGAAGTAAGAAACAATCATATAAGCACTTGATAAGTTTAAACAACTTAACATCATCAGCAAAGGATAACAGGTCAGAATTAAGTACATAGTTATACAGATCATTTACAAATAAATTGAATAAAACAGGGCCGCAATGGGACCCTTGCGGGACCCCAGATGTAACAGAAATAGGATTTGAAAGAACATCATTAATCTTTACACATTGACTACGATCAGATAAAAAAACTTTTCAACCAACACAAGCAGTTCTCACCCATACCAATGACCCTCAATTTGGCCAGGAGGATTGCATGATTAACCTGATCAAAAGCATTTGAAAAGTCCGTCTAAATACTGTCTACTTGATGTTCTTCTTCAAAGGCTCTCAAGATTTTATGCTGGTTTTTTTTATGGAGGTTAGCAGATTTGTTGTAGGAGATCGGCCCCTACAAAAACCACTCTGTTTTGTACTAATAATGTGCTTTGGAGCCCAAGAAATCTGAGCAGCAATTAAACGATCAATGAATGGAATATCAAACTGTTTACAGATACCCCTATAGTTTGAAATGATATTTTTAGGACCAGATTTATGAATTGGAATAATATATGAGTTTTTCCAATAGCTTGGGAATAAACAATGGTTGGCAGTGGCAGTGGTTTACAGAGAGAAAAATACATTTCTTCAAGAAAAACCCTGGTACACCATCAGGTCCAAAAGATAACGTAGGCTTTAGCGAAGTGATGCTCTCAAAAATATCAGACAAGTGTCATCAAAAGTTATTCAAATCTATTTCAGCAGAAGAATCGTTATTTTGAACAGCACTAGATATGTCAAGGTTTGAATCAACCCTAACATATACTGAAGAGAAAAATTTAGCAAACAGAGATGCACTATCAATACCGCTGATACTAGTTTCATTATTTAATGTCATTTGCTTAGGGATGTCAAAGCTTTTTCGAATATTGTTCAGATGTTTCCAAAACTGCTTAGGATCATTGTTCAAATTACTCTCCATTTTATTTAAATATCTATTATAGCATGCTGTACTCAGATCCTTACACCTGACTCTTAGGATTGCAAATGTGTCATAGTCATGATCCGATTGACTGCACTTATAGTTTAAATGTGCAATTTTTTTCGAAATAGTTAAATGTTTCAGCTCTCCAGAAAACCACATTGGAAAGTTGTCAGTTTTAAATTTTTTTATCGGAATATATCTATCTATGGCGCTATATAAAATACTATAAAATTTCTCTATCACTAAATCTACATCACAGTTAAATCTTAATTCATCCTCCCAATTAAAACTACCTAAATAACAATTTATGCCAAAATAATCACCATTTCGAAGTCATGATAAAAAAACCTCATATTTCACATTAGTATCTTCTCGTCCCATGCAAAGATCAAATGAATAGGATTTATGATGAAAATTCTCTCTCAGCGGCATAGGAAATATTCATGTCATGATTATGAGTAAGACACAGATCTAAAAATCTGCCATGATTGTTTGGCAAAAAATGTACTTGCTCCAGGTTAAAGAAATAAAGGGCTTCTTCCAATATATAGGTGTTTGAGTTTAAGGGATAGTCAACCCTGGTGCCATCATTTCCACGTGACCAAAATGCTTCCGGTAAGTTGTAGTTCCCGAAAATTACCATTTTCTGTTCAGGATACAGACTCATCAAATGATGTGAACACCCCCAATAATGTATCAACATCTTCCGTAGACAAAAGAAACAAAAAGTTGATCAAAATTTTCTAATGGCAATCAGAACACCCCCACCACGTTTTTTGTTAGATTCAGTAAAAACACATCACACTTATAAACATCAAAGCCATGGAAATTCACTTAACACTCAGAGTAATCACTCGACAGCCATGTTTCCACAAGTATACAAACATCAAATGGGGAGGTTTCAAGAGATTGTTTTAGTTCCTGAAGTTTAGTGCAGATTCCCCCACAATTTTGGTAATAACAGCTTATCAGTCTTTTGTGTTGTCAGAGGTTTTACGTTGAGACGTATTAAGAACGGACTGCGTGGTCAAAGATTTCAGTCGCTAAAGGAAGCAGTCGGCTCCTTCAATTGCAATTTTGACAGTACCAACAAACAAGTAGAATTACAACTTTGACTGGTTTGAGCGCATGCAAAATTGCATTAATTTTCGTGGAGAATTCTTCAAGAACAATAAAGCCTTTAAAAGCTATCTACTGATTCATTCCAGCTGTAAATGCAAAACTTAAAAGACAACCCTCGTAGCAGGATCGTACATGAACTAAAAATCGGCCGGCCCTGGGCCCTGATTGAGATTACCGGCCTCGGCGCAAGCGTTTTAAAATTATGTAGTTATAAATTATTATACGTACTTTCGTTTTTTTTTTGTTCAAAAATTTGCTACGTAAACGCTTTCATGTTTATGTCAGACTACTTTTTTACGAGTTACGAGGCGGAATTGGATTTAAGTACTTTCACGTTCTGGTAAAAACAAAAAGGAATTTTACCCAACTATATATCCAAAATCGTCTTAAAAAAATCTAACTGTCTCGTAAAACCTTAATAATTTACCGTTACGGAAAAAAAATATTTGCTAATGGTTTGGTTAAGTGGTTGGCTTTGCATTTGTTAATTTTGCAAACCGACCGGCTCTTTTGCGATCATGGGCCAATCCGTGCTTGTGTAGTCATCGCAGTAATAGCACAGTACAAAAGTAACGGTTAATATATTAGCTAATTATTTACTATTAGATATTGTTTTAACCTAACCTTTTTTTCCAAGTTTTGTAAAACATCTCAATTAACTAAGGTAGTTTCCAAGTTTGATAAAGTACCTCAAAGATACGACAGGTAATATAAAGGTAATTATTGTCATATCAACACAAAAATAATTTTATGAAAGAGCTCTTACATAACAGCAATAGTAAAACCATCTCAGGTGTATTACAATATAACCCTATATAATATATGTATATTAATAAATCTAATTTTTTACAAGGCTTTCTTTTAAATATACCTTAGTAATTTCTCCTACTGCACAACCTCGTTAATGGGAATACCTAATTGCCAGACCTTATTAGGATCTTATACATATTTATTTTTATACATTTCGCATCAAGATTTGGGTTCGAATTACCGAGGTTGTGCTGTAATACAAAACTGACATTAGAAACAAAAATTTCAATTCAATTATCTTTATTTATTTTAAATACGACGTTTCGGTTGGTAAGTATTGCTAACCGTATACAACAAAGATTACACTGTAAACTAGTTTACACTTGAAAACGGTTAGACACTTACTAACCGAAACGTCGTGTTTGAAATAAATTAAGACAATGGAAGTCCGAAAGTTTATTTCTACTAGATCTATTTCTACGGGTTTCAAACAAACCTGAACATAAAAAGATTTTTCGAATTTATTTATTCTGTGGAAATTTTAAAAATCTTTTAACACTTGATGTCTTTCAATTAGAAACATTCTTGCTTACATTAATAATCTTAAGGAATCTATCCATAGTCATACAAAAAAAAATCGTCAAAGATCTTAATGGAAAATGGTGTAACAGTCCAGTAACAGAACAGTAGAGATTCCAATATAGCGGCTGATTAATAAAAAACTGACTTAATAACACTTTTATTTTCTTAAATTTTGTAGAAACTTGCTGGTTCTAAAAGGCAACTGTATACCATGTATGACCTCTGACCTTGAAACTACCCTCCCAAAGTGTTTTTTTTACTTTTTATTTAAAATAGTGCCTCACCAAAACCTTGTTCTGTTTCTGACCGATAAGACGCATTATTAATACTTTCAAGTATTATATTTTTGATATGTTGGCGGTAGCCCCACGTGTTTTTGTCATTGTGGTATTGAATGGCCTCAACATTTCCTGTGATAACAACCTCAGCAAAAAGACAAAAATAACAACCACAGTTAATGCCGTCTTCCTGCCGAGGTACGTCATTAGGTTCAGTAAGAACCCAATTCGCTGGAAATGCTGAATCATTCAAATACCCAGCGCAATGTAATAGATCCAACTCTTAATTCAGAATGAGCACCAAAAGGTTGGTGTAGACTATCCAGATGTACTATTAGTCCCATCTGGACAATAATGAACACTAACGTAATGTGCTCATTCTTGAACATTGGCAGCAGAATAATGTCTTTTTGAAACACTTTGTGTTTTGTAAGGTAACCAAGGGTCTGGTACTGGCCGTGGTTTCCAAAAACTAAATTTTGGAGGGCAAAATTTTCAATGGCAAAAAAGTTTGCTTTTTGCCATCTGTGTATTAAAATTCCAAGATACACATCTATGATGGAATCACTCAGAAATTCGGATTTATCTATAAAGGACAGGTCTGATGCATAGAAAGGTCTGCCATAAATAATGGTTTGTCCGTTATTGGCCTCTGTCCTGAAAATAATTATATATTATATAGGAAAAGAGAAACAATAATAACACAACCTTGATAAGTGAAATCTGCAAAAATTATTATAAACGTACCAAAGTTTAGAGCCCAGATATAACAGAGAATGGAATTATCAATAATTAAAAAAGGTTAGAAAATAAATTTGTATGTTGTTGTTTTCTTGTATTATTTTGTATCTTAGGCTTGATTAGACTTTAAACATCGTAAATCATCATCAGCATCATCATCATAGGCAATCACTCCTTATCGAGTATGATTATCATCTATTTAGCTCTTGGCACCTGTGCTTGGCGCCTGTGCTTAGCTGAAAAGGCACACCTGCTCCATCGTTGCTTAGGACAGTTGCACTCATGGTATCATGGAGCAGACGAAAAATTTAAATGTACTTTTGAGGACACCCAATTTTAGCCAATACTTCTCAACAGGGCTCTCTGTTGACTGAGTCGAATGCTTTCACTAGATCAATTAAGGCTACGTAAAGAGAGCGATTTTATTCTCTAAATTTCTTATGAATTTGTCTTGCACTGAATATCATGTCAACCGTGCCTAGGTTGGATCTAAAACCGCACTGTGTCTTCGAAAGGCTCTGTTCGTCAACTGGCATAAGGCGATTTGATATTCTAGCAAGAATCTTCCCTACAATAGAAAGAAGTGTCTGAGAGTTCCATATTTTACTTATAAGAATGTGGATGTGGGCGTAGAGATAGGACCACCTTATTCGATGGGTTTAGCTGGGATGCCGTAAGTAAGTTTTATATTTTTCTGTTAACTGATTGCCTTTTTAAATACGATTTTGGGATTTTGTCGAATTGACTTGAGTGTTTACTAACTCCTGAAAGTGTTCTTTTCAGCGAGAGTTAATAGAAGATCTGTCTCTGAGTAGTGTTGCACCTCACACACAGATCTTAGTGGATTTAGTCCTTGATTGGTGGGGCTATAAATCATCTTCGTAGTCTAAAAGAAAGCTCTGATGTTCTTGGATTCCGCTGTTATCAGCATTTCGTGTATTTTCGCTATCCAGCACTGGTTCTTCCATCTGGTTTGCCGTTGAACTTTTGCCTTAGCTTGTTGGTATTCCCTCTTTTTTGCAGTAGAGATAGGCTCGCATTTCCATACAATGTGTGTCTTTCTTTTCCTTTTGTTAAGGTTTTGGATTTCTTAATCATTTTAATCAAGTCTTGGTTCCTGTTTTGGTAGCCGATCGTTTCTTCGGAGATAGTCATTATTGCAGTCTTCAGTAGAGTCCAGTGCTCTCCGGTTGATCTGACGGAAGATTCTCTTTCAAAGCGGCTTGTAAATTTCTTCTGTGATTATCATCTGGAGATTCTCCAAGTTCAATTTACGTCTGATCTGCTTGTTTGACATCTACGTTTTGAGGGGTTGCGAAAATTTATTTTGCCTCGTATTAGTCGATGGTCACTTCACTTAAATTTGTTTTTCTGTCGGAAAAGTGTGTTCGCTATTATGTGTTGATTTTCTGAGCAACGCCTTAATAGGCGCAGTCCATTTGAGTTCATATTTCCAACACCCTATTTTCCAATGACGCCTTTTTAAAGGTTTGAATCTTAACCCACTCTATGGTTGAAGTCACCTAAAACAATAAGTTTATCCGATTTGGGTACAGACGTTATTGTTTCGCTAAGCTGAGCATAAAATTAGGCACTAATAATAGAAGCATGTTGATTGTTGCTTAGGTTCAGTCGCAGTGTCATCAATCTTTCGCTTATTTTAGAAGGTAGTTGGGCTGGTCTATGGTCATGGTCTATGATCTCGTTTTTTTAAAGCGAAACCCACTCCGTGGATACGATGCTTATCCTCTTTTTATTCCTTAAGTTGGTCCTCGCCTGCTCCTATCGTTTCACTGAGAGCTGCGATACTGATGTTGCATCTCTGTAATTCGCGTGCCACGATTGCCGGTTTGGTCTTGAGCTTGTGTTGGTATCCATGAGTGTACGGATATTCCATGTGGCAAGATTGATTTTGTTTCTCTTCTCTGTGTTTCGACCGCTTGTGGTGTACCCTCTGGATGGGGCTTTATTTCTTTATTTATTTATTTTTTGTATTTTTTTATATTGTTTCTTTTAATAAATGATTTAAAAATAAAAAAGTAATTAAAAAAATAAAACATAAAAAAAAAGTATCGATTGTGATACGTCATTTTAAAGCAAATTTTATGCTGATTTTAAAAATCGAATAAAATAAGAACAATATTGTACAATTTGAAGGAAATCTTCCACATTTTCAGGTGTTTCTGAACAGTTGTAGACCTAACGGTTTTTACCTGGTTTGTTGTTCTTGTTCTCCATCGTCTGATATTGTGACAGGGCTGAAGCTGGTTCGCTCGGTCTCTGGAAAAGGTTTGGTGCTTTGCTTAGAGTTTAGCGTCGAAAAGTCTTGTGGACTAGTTTGTTTAGACCTGAAACAGATAAACTGGAAATAACATACTGATTTTGTTTTGTAAAAATCCTTAATAGTGTTTATATGTGCGCCGGTGCTGTGTGCGTTTTTTCATGAAAGGGTTTTCAGGACACACCACATGACAAACATCATTTGTGGTAAATATTAATAATAAGGCCCTTCAATACATAAATTCAGTATTTCTAGGCATTTTGGATCCAAACTTTAACTTTAAATTTGGATTACCCTTCGATGCATTCGCGTTATAATGGTTTAAAATCCGCTGTCTTTGAACAGCGCGCAATTATTTTCCTGCTTGCTGTTGGTCGAGACGAAGCGTTTTGCACGATGTGATTGTTTTTGACGTGTCCTGTGGACGGATGTCATATATATTGAGTAAAAATAATTCTTGCAAAACGCGCGCCGCTCTTCTTAAGTCTGTGGCATACAGACGAGTGTTATATTATACAAGGTGTTAAAAGTTAAGTCAACACTATTACTAACTTCGTTATTATTAGAGCTACAGGGTCGGTTAAAAGAACAGAAAGGACATAGTATTGGCATTTTTTCCGCGGATTACGATAACAACAGAAAGAAAATCAAATCACACGTAGGTTAGTTATGTTGAAAAACAATTTTTTTAATGAAACACCGGGTATACAGTAACGCCAATGTCAAGAAAATTTGGCGTTAAACCAAAGTTATTCTGTGACTTTTTCTTGTAAAGTCAAAAACGCCAATGTTATTAACAACTTTCCTAAGCATTGAGGATATGGGCTTTGGTTTTTAAATCTATCGAAAGCTGTCTGCCTTTGTTTAGAAAATCGTTAATTTTGTTTTTAATTTTTGCCTTTAGGAAAAAAGTCCAAAAACAACTTTTGTTTAAAAAACATTTTTTATCGATTGGAAATACTGTACAGAGGGTATATAAGCGAAAAAAAATCTTAAATATTACTTTTAACTATAACCCACGTACTTTGTATTTGACTTTTCTTTTGTTTTCACCACCGTTATCAGCGGAAAAAATACTACAACTTTGCCCAGTGTCCCATTTAATCGCCCTGTTGCTCTAAAAATGCAAGTTAGCAAAAAAGTCAGTTATAATTGGTCTTGCAGACAGAGCGATACAGCTATCCGACCCAGATTTTCGAGAATCTTCTATAAAAAAAGCCAAAAAAGCACTGTTATGACACAACTACCCTGAATCCTTAATAGATAAAACTTTTAAGAACAGAATCTATTTATTTTACAATAAACTTCAACATAAAAACAAAACAACAAATGCAAAAAATAATAAATATCTATCAATCCCATACATACCAAAGCTATCAGAACAGATAAGCAATATTTTTAAACCCTATAATGTATCAACAGCCTATAAAGATTACAACTAATCTAAAAAAAATTTCAGTCAATTAAAGTCTTCAATACCAAAGGATAAAAAAAGCCACGTTTTATATCAAATACCCTGTAAAAACTGCAACAACATATATATCGGACAAACTTCTCAACATCTCAAAAACCGATTAAATGGACACAAATATGATAAAAAAAATAAAACAGATCTAACCAACCACAGTACGTCTTTAAATCATACATTTGATTTTGAAAATACAAAAATATTGAAAACTGAATGCCACCAAAAAAAACGAGAGTTCTTGGAAATGATTGAAATATAAAAAAGTAATAATTGTATCAACTCACGGACTGACATAAAACAATTAAATCCAATATATTTTAACTTATTAACAAAAAACAAATAACACCCTCTCCAACCAAACTCAAACTGGCCAAAACATATATGCTTAAAAGATCCATAACAAAAATGACAAAATAAAATTATAAGAAATAACACAAAAAAACTTCTCATTATACCTCCCACGAGACACCACCCATGCACACACACACACATATCACGCTGTTAAACAGAATTTTAAATTAAAATATTTTATTAGTAACCTAATAAGTCGTGTAGTTCGTTTTAATAATATTGATTTTAAAAATGTTTCGTAAAATAACGTGATGTGTCTTTTTGAACTTGTGTTTTTTGTATGTTGTTTTGATTAATGTAATGTGAAATTGTGAATGTATGAATGGTGAGTACTTTTCGTTGTTTTAATTAGTTTACTCTTTTAAAAATAATGGCATAAAAAACAAATAGCCTAAAACGTTGTTTTCAATTTCTTTTTAGTTCTGAAGAAGGTCTTTAGACCGAAACGTCAATAAATGTAAATTAAAAGTTGCTAGTTGATTAATGAACCACATTCCCAAGAAACCTACAAACCTAAAAAATATAAAATATATGGTTCAAGAAAAAAGAAAATCCAAATAAAAATTCTGATTTTCTTCTTTAGGAAAATAAACTAAAATAAGGAAATGATAAACACATAGATAAAATCAAAATGTTGATTTTAATACTGAATTTATTTTACTGGACCGCACCCCCGGTATACATACATATCTAACACCCGAATTGTTTTGATTGGGCCCTCTGTATTGAGAGGCCTTATTAATTTTTCGTTACGAATTTTCATAATATTCTCATACTGCTCTTACCACGCCAATAAAAATAACATAACCTAGACGCAAATTCAAGAATGACATTGATGGGCTTGTCGCAAGGTCTGTAGAAGATAGGTTACCTGGTAACTTTCTGACCAATCAAAGCCAGTTGTTGAACGCGGGAAATGACATCACCTGGAGTGCCCATTTAAATAAAAATTATTTAATATGGTAGGAAATCTTCAAGTTTCTTGTGTTGCTTTATTGATTTAAATGCAAATATGTTTTGTTATTTTTCTTAAAGTGTCTCTAATAACAATAGTCATAAAATACATCAACTAACTCAAATATAAAACTTACCTTTACCAAATATCCCAAATGCACAATGTCTTGGGAAGCTTTTAGCTTCTTAAGTCCATCAAAATAACTACAAGTAGAAAGTATAAGGAAACTAGAACAAGTATTTACAGTTTTTAAATAAATATTGTCCGAAAAACACCAAAAATGTAAAAAATAAACCATCGAAGATAAAAAAACCTGTAAACATAGCGCTCTAATCAAATCTCCAAATGACGCGCTGTCACCTCTCCCGCCGCACTTTAGCCCAACCCCAATATTTTGGCCAAAAATAGCCAAAACTAACTTAACAATAAAACTGTTTGGTTACATATTTTTAAAGCTAAATAATGGCACCTTAAAATTTCAGTATAATTGGCTTCATTGCCAAAGCAGGCTTCGAAATATCGTTGTTTGAATTTGACATTTCCTGACAATCAGCAATTGTTTTTTTATTGTTCATTATTTTTCACTAACTTTAATGTGCTATTTCTAAGAAGTGCGAAGAGTTATAAAAAATTTTAAAAATGGATTTTTTAACCAATGGTAAATAGATTATTTTTTGATCATTTTAGTCACTGGGATTTTAAACTTATTCTTTAAATACCAATGATACAAAAATTGTGCCAGAAGTGTATGAATTTTTTTTTCTGGATATATCATTGGACTTACAAAAAAGCTTTCACGAACTTTCATATTAATTTTTGTAAAAATATTTTCGTCCTGATATGTTCTTTCTGGAGTACATACACTGTTGATGCGAAAAGGTGCGATAGTCTCTTAAACATGACCGTACATATTCTGATAAACATAAAGTACCTATTCTAGTGCATTTTAAATTATGTTTCCGTGTAAATTAAGTAATCGAACAACCACTTCGAGTTTATGCTTTATAATAAATGTATATTTTATTGATGCGAGTACAATAATAGACTTAAGAATACTAAAGGTAAAAACGTTTACAACAACTGAAATGAAATACAACTCCTCATCTGCGGTAGGTTTAGAGGTAGTCGGGTTTCTCTAGATGATTCCAGGTAAGGTCGACGTCGGTCGTATAACTCCTCCACCCCAAAATTTGACTTTAAAGGGGCAGGTGGTTGCTGGCCGGATCAATTTTCTGCTCACATTGTTTTAATTGTGAAGGAATGACGTTAATGCTGTCTTGTGGAGTTTGCATTTGAATTACAACTGAATTTGTGTTTTTTGATTGTTTGCATTTCCGTACTCGCTTATAGATTAAGTATAAACATATAAGTGTAAGTATTACATATACAAGTAATGTCCATATACTGGGTACATGATAAATGCTTGATGTTTCGAAGTGCGGATAGTTTTCTTGAATTTCTCTTTTTAGGTTGTTTAAGCTATCTTAGTCAATATCTTTTATACTGTTTGATAGGTCCAACGGATGTATAACAGTTGGTGCATCTTGTATGTCAGGAAAGATATACGGCTGAACTATTGCTGCTGTTGTTTTGTTGTTGTTCGTAAAAATTTGTCAGTTGATCTGAATTAGGCAGTCGTTTGGCAGTCTGATAAGGTATGTTCCCAAAAGTGTAGGTACTTCTTCTTGATGTTGACAGGGAGTTTTAGCGTTTTCTTCATTTGGAAGAACAAATATCCATTGGTTTGATTTCTCTAGTTGGTGAATGATTGGTGTGGCTAATTTAATTTGTGTTTTCTGGCAGGTGGTTGGCTGATTTAAGAGCATGCTGGAGTCAATTAATGAAATTTCACAAGGACTATCGGGTTCGCTGTTTTTGAAGTCTTCTTTTTTGCAAATATATTCATTTCTGGTTATTTCTGCGCATGGTTCTTGATAATATGCATGTTGCAATTTGTTTTTCACCAAAAAATTTTTTCGCGGGAAAACAACTTTAAACCAACTGCTCTCAAATTGTATTGGCACGGGATATAAATGAAAGTAGTCAAAAATGTCTTTAGATGTGATTGGAATGTGTAGTAGATAAGTAATTTTATTATTTAGAATAAAACAGTCTAAAGTGATAAATTTTTCATAAAAAAATACATTTTGAAGAGTAACAGTTAATAACATTTGTTGTTCTCCTACTTTTTCTTGCAAAGACAATAATTCTTTGTGAAGATCAGATAACTTTATTATACTTGGATGCATGACCTTTAGTTTAGAAAATGTAATTGAATTTTCAACATCTTGCAAGATTGATTGAATAATTTCATAGGAGTTTATAAGTTGAAGCAAAATATCTTTGATAAAAAGGGAATTTTCTCTGTAGCCAGAATTTTTAACAATTAAAGCAATCTGATTGATTTTGGACTCTAAAAATTTTTCATTTCGAATTATTTGTTGAATCGTTTGATTAAATTTAGAAATAACACTAATCGATAAGGAATTCTGTTTTAAAATTGTCGTCGACAATGTTTTTTGATTATTTTGTAACTCATTAATCATTTTTTCATAGTACTTGCCATCCGATGCGTCTAAATTGCCTGTAACAGCCTTAAATACAGACCCTAACATGTTAATCATCCCACGTCTTAATCGTTTGGGATGAGGTAAAATTTCTGATATTTTGGTATCGATCCTGGTTTGTAATATTTTTAAAAGTTTTAGGTAATTCTGTGTATCGTTGGAATATCCAGTATGGCTATCTATTATAGTCGTGATATTATTTACTTTTAAGTTTAATTTATTGGTTTCCCACAGTATGGGGTCTAAATCAAAGTAATGAATTAAAGTGTAGGTATATTCTATTGTTTTTGCAGTTCCTAATTTTATTGGCATTATTCCAAGCTTATTATCCAGTTTTTTTATAATCATTTCATCCACAAGACCCGAAGCAAGGCCGAACCTGAAATACAAAACCCAGAGATAAAAGTTACCCAAAGTCATATTTATTTTTAATTAGCGGTTTTTTTAAATTAGACATATGAATTTTTCCGTGGGAGTTTGTTGATATTGTTTTACTTGCTGGGTTTACTGACACCGTTGTAGTGAGTTCTAAGAATTTGTTTCCTAGTTTTTTCCGTTCATGTTTACGTATATACACTTCTTGATTGGGTTGAAATAAGATAGGATCATCGCATTTTTTGTTTAATTTATTGATTAAAGTCGTTTTGAATTGGGCTAGTTTTTCGTTAATTTTTGAGTACAGTAATTTAGATTTTTTTTTATGATCACTAACATAGTTACTCATGAGAATATGGTCTAAATTTTGGTCGAAAGGGTCGTCTGACGAGATATGACCGTTTACAATGTCCATAGGCTTCATTTTTGTTACTGAATGTATAGTATGGTTATAGGCCAGGACCGCGTAGGAAATTTTATTTGTAATAGGTTCTTTCGAAAATCCTTGATTATTTAAAAGACAAATATGTTCTGCCAGTGTTGAGTGAAACCGTTCAATACTCCCATTTGAATCGGGGTGATTTGGAGAAATAAAGTGAACTTTTAATTTGTGTAAAAGTAAAAGTTCAGTAATTACGCTATTTTTAAACTCTGAACCATTGTCAAAATTAACCAAAAGGTTTGGTACACCGTGATGTGAGAAAAATGTCAATAATTTGTCGGCGATATCAGAGGCAGTCAGTGTTTTAAGATAGTATTCCTGAGCGTATTTAGAAAAGCTATCTATTACTGTTAAAAATTTATTATGTTCCGCGGTATAAGTGTCGATGTATAGGATTTCAAAAGGTTTAGTTGGGGTGGGGGTAATATTCATTTTTACTTTAACCGGGTGTCGTTCGTACTTGCTAATCTGGCAAATTTCACATTGATTTATGTATGTTTGAACGGAACTTTTAAGATTTGGCCAGTAATGTTTTATTTTTATTTTATATTCTGTTTCGTCAATGCTCCGGTGATTGCTTTTTCCTTCATGATAGTTTTTTATATCTGGAATGTCATTTTTTTCGGTAACGTCTAGTAACTTGATTGTACATTTCTTAAAGCGTAATGAAGGATATTTAAAATTCTTTCTGACAACTTCGCAAAACGGTTCATGGAGGTCAGGTTCCTGGAAATATAAATAATAAAGTTTGTTCGGCAAAACATTTTCTTTTATGAAATTGATAATGTCATTTTCAAAATTATTCTGCGATATTTGAACTAAATACCTTCTTTTTGTCGAAAAAAGTATTTGTAATTTTGGTTTTACAGGAGAGTGAAAAAATTACTTGGTTGGCCCCATAGTTTACGGCTGTTTCTATTATTGGAATCCCCACGATAGGGTCTTCGTCGTTATTAGTATGTATAGTGATATCATCGTCGTTATTTGGGTTTGGACTATTTGCTGTTTTTTCTGTGTGATGGCCTTATCTACTTTTTGCTGAAATCCTGTCGAACGGGTTGACATGGCGTCTACCTGTGCGATGTGTGATATTTGGTCCAGATTCTCTGTGTCTGATACATGTAATTCTATTCTAGAAAGTGCGTCCGCGTTAGAATTTAATTTTCCAGATCTGTGGATCAAAGAATAACTATATTCTTCTAACTTTAAATGCCATCTGAGCAATTTGGAAGAAGGGTCTTTTATGGAATGAAGCCACCGGAGGGGCTTGTGGTCCGTGATAATGAAAAAGGGACGTCCAAAGAGGTATGGCCGAAAATATTTGGTTGCCCAAACGATAGCTAATAATTCACGTTCAATTGTGCTCAGTTTGGTCTCACTGTCATTAAGGGTACGCGAAGCGTATGCAACGGGAGGCTCGCCACAAAAACATCGAAAAAAGTTTTGTCGAAACGTAAAAAGGTCGAAAAAAAAAATGCCAAACCGTAATTTGGTCGAAAATAAAAAAATCGAAAGTAAAATAGACGAAAATAATTTAAACGAAACGTAGTTTTGTCGATCCGTAAAATTGTCGAAAATAATATAGTAGAAAATAATTTAGACGAAGCGTTATTTCGTCGACCCGTAAAAATGTCGAAACGTAAAAGCATCGAAACGTAAAATCATCGAAACGTAGTTAAGTCGATTCGCAGAATGATCGAACCGTAAAAAAATCGAATCATAAAAAGGTCGAACCGTAAAAAAGTCGAAAAATAATAAAATCGAAAAATAAAAGAGAAGAAAGCAATTTAAGCGAAACGTAATTTTGTCGATCCGTAAAATTGTCGAAAATAATGTAGAAGAAAATAATTTAAACAAATCGTAATTTCGTCGATCCGTAAAAATGTCGAAAATTAAACGCGCGATGCGCAATGGAGAAGAGACGCAAAATCATCGAAACGTATTTATGTCGAAACGTAAAAAGCTCGAACCGTAAAAAAGTCGAAAATGCGGGTGCGATGTTGCCTTATTTTGCAAAATTTCTTGGCTGAATTCGTTGAACTTACGCTGAAAGTTTCACTATATATGGTGAGATGGCACCTGAGGTCATCTCAAAGAACGAAGGGGCCGCTTATGAATTACCTGAGGTAATCGAAATCGTTTTTAACATGTTCTCCAGTAGTATAATTTCAGTTCCTATTATTTTATTATTAAATAATAGGTATAGTTTTCTAAAACTCTTACATTATTAGAAAATACTTTAATATTATAAATAAAATACACATGTAGGCACCTAAGTATTAATTAAATCTTATACGCCAGTAGCTAGCCCATGGAATAGTAAAGAAATTCAAACCTCGCAATGTCTATTAATTATGTTTAAAATAGACGATATCTAAACCAAAATTTTTCTGGAAAAAAATGAAGAAATTTCTAGTATTTGCGCTGGTATATTGACATAAGACTAGATTGAGCCAATCTGGGTCGATTTCGTTTTGCTAGCACAACTTTTTTTTTTGATTAGATCCCACCTAATCCTATTAACAGACTTAATTTTTTTTTCCATCTGAGAAAAAGCCCGTAAAAAAACGAAGCTGACGTGTTTTTGTTTTCTTCTTCTAAAAAACCCAAATAAGTACGTTATTTACATTAACCCCTAAGTAGCCACTACCGACTTTTTTTTCAAATTGCACTCTTAAATCTACTGCCAATTCTAAATACAACCCCGTATGTTTTGTTTTCATTTAAAATAGGTATTTTGCTTTAAGTAAAAAAGTATTTATAAAATATATATAGACTAATAGTATTTTTTATTTTGACCTATTACAATGTTAAAATTCTGCTCCTTTGGCCGCTACACTAACGGAGATATAGCGTGTAAAGGAAATTCGGGGACACCGTGTATACACGCGTGTTATTAAATAATTGTTTTAGGTCCTTTTTAATTTTATACTTTTATTGTCATTTTCTGTAATGTCATTAAAAATTGTTCCACTTTTTATTTTTGTAGTTACACTGTTTCCACTTGTTAAAAAATGATAATCGTAGCCATCTAAATTATGTACCTGTATTTTAATAAAAAAAATAGGAGCTGCCATTTCAGAAAAAAACTTGATGGTGGCTACTTAGGGGTTGATGCATGAAAAAATATTGTTTCTATAAGCGTGTGGAAAATTTGATTTTCCACACTATTTTTAGTGCAAAAAATTTTACTTGGGCGCACTAGTGTCGAAAATATTTCCGCAGAGAAATGTCAAATTAAAAAAAAAACCTGTATAGATTTGAAGTTTCTATTAACAATAATGCCAACAAAACGCCTTGGTTGCTATGGTGAAAAGGTAAGATGTCAAATTTCTATAAAACACTTGTTTTTTGGAAAAAGTCGCGTGACTATAACACTGTATTTTTCTATATCATTTAATTTTTTTATGTTTTTCTGACGCTTGTAGAAAAACAATTTTTCCTAACTCTTGTGGAAAATCTTTTTCAACGGTCAACTAGACAGTCTCGTGCGGAAAAAGTGGATTTTCCACACTTGATAGGAAAATAGCTATTGACGACTTGATGCTATAAGGGCTAGTAGGCATCATTAAAAACCCCGTGTTTTAAAATATTTTATATTCACTATTAACAGAGATATAGCGTGCGAGGGAAATTCTGCTGGGACTGTATTGTACTTATTATTATTATTATTTAGTCGGTTTAGAACGTTTTTCTAGTCCGACGCCTATTCTCCACCTCCTTCGATCCTGACAATCATCTTCTGTCAGATTTTTTGGACTCATTGATCTTTGGATTGACTGTTGCCATTCTAGTTTAGGACGCCCTCTTTTTCTGCACCCTATTGGTTGCCATTCTAGGACCTGCTTTGGTAATCTTTCGTCGTTCATCCGTTGTACATGGCCGTTCCATCTATCTTTTAGTGATGTCATCCGTTATGCCTCCTTCGATTCCCATTCTTTCTTTTATGATCTCATTTCTTATGCGATCTGTTCTAAATATTCTCATTGATCTTCTTATTGCATCCATTATGCCTCCTTCGATGCCTCTTTCCATTTTTGTTTTGTTTTTTTCTGTTACGCGACAAGTCTCTATTCCATACAACAGCGTGCTTTTCACCATTGTTTCATATATGTTAAATTTAACATTCCCTTTTATCACTCTGCTCCATAAAATACTGTTAAGACATCCAATAACCTTTTTTTGCTTTTACTATTCTTTTTTCCAGTTCTTTACAGTCTGTTCCTGTCTTATCAAATTTGACACCCAAGTATACATACTCATTGCATGGAGATATTACTTGTCCATTGTGTAGTTCTAACTCACTGGATTCGTTTCCAATACATAAGTACTGTGTCTTGTCCACGTTCACTGTTAATCCCCACTTCTTGGTATTCTTCCATTAACTTTCTCATCATTTACTCCATGTCTTCTTTATCATTAGCTATTACTTGGTCGTCAGCAAACTGTAGTGTGTATATGGTAAATCGGTCGTTAGGTTGTATTCCCATGCCGGGCACTTTCCGTTTCCAGTTTTTTAGAGCTACTGCGATATATATTTTAAAAAGAATTGGAGAGATACAACATCCCTGTCTTAAGCCTTCTGTTACCAGAAATTCTTTTGAAAGTCGATTTCCAATTTTAATTCCAGAGTTCTACCCATTGTATAGTTCTTTCATCGCTTTTATGTATGTATATGGCTGATATTAGTCTGCTCTAACACTGTCCATAGTTCTTCTAGTGGAACGGTATCATATGCTTTTTGTAGGTCCACAAAGGCAACATGAGTCTCTATATCTCTGGCGCTCCTTTTCTCAATGACTTGTTTAAGACAAAAAGCATTATCACTACAAGATCTGCCTGCACGAAACCCACTTTGCTCTTCTTCTTCTTGCTCATGAAAATCATTCTCTATTAGATCTCTAAGAATCCTACCGTACAATCTACTTAGAGTAATGGTTACTGAAATTCCTCTGTAATTAGATAGTTTAAGTTGTGCTACGTATTTTTACGTAAAACTGCACGTTAAGCGCTCTACGTTTTGTTCCAAATTTGAGTTTAAGTTGAATGTTTTTACGTTACCATAACAAGTCTACTAATAGCAGAGAATATGGAATTCGGCACTGTGTTTTTTTGATGTTACAATTTTGTTTTTTGTCTTTTCAACTACATTAGGAATATATTTGCAAAGAATCGTTTGTACTGGAAGCGGAAATTATCGTCTAGGCCTCATTTTTCGATCGGTCAATCAACCAATTCTATTCTTTGTTAACGTTACGGTGCACGCAGACTGCCGTAAGCTAACGTAAATACGTAAGCTCCTAACGTGACCTTGACGATGGTGTGACGAAGTGCGCTTGCGTAACTGTCAAATCTCATGCTTACGTAAAAATACGTAGCACAACTTAAACTATCTATTGTTGCAATCCAGCTTGTTTCCTTTTTTATGTATTGAGTATATGAATGCAATTTTCCAATCATCAGGTACTGGATGTCCGTTTATGCATTGATTGATAATATATTTGAGATTTTCGATTAGTTTCTCTGATCCATATTTGAGCATTTTAGCATATATTCCTCCAGGTCCGCTAGCTTTTCCAGATTTAAGCTTTATATTTATTTAATATTATTATTAAACGTATTATTTCTAATCGTACATCATGTAAACTTATGTTGTATGCAGTGATATCTCTCGCCAACGATTATTATAATCGTTGCTCTCTCGCAAGCTTTCATACCTGGCCGCTGGATGGCTTAACTCAGCAAACATATTTAGGGTCACTGCATCTTGGAAGATATATCCTATTAGATATAATATTAGTTATAGTGCTTACCTACAATGATAAAAAAAATAATATTTCTGTGGGATTACTCTAAATTTTGCCCTTTTTGGTTAAAATGGTTATAGTTTCTAGAGTCATATTCCTGTGATTCTGCCGTGCTTCCAATCAGGTAGACTCTGTGCAAAAACATGATTTTTTAAAAAAAATTCCAAACCTTTTAGTTTTGTATTTTACATCGATATTGTTTTACATCGATTTGTTTTAAAATAACACACAGTATCTTTAAAGTTTGTTAGACTCGCGATCATTTAACGGCATTGTTAGAGATATATTACTTAAATAATAAATCAAGCAAAACAAACTTCAAACCTATCGGGACTTCGAGCCTCGAGGTAAACCTGGACGATCAGTCTAAAGTAGGAATGTTTAGGAAGCCAGAATAATTTTTAATGGTACCTAGCCCTAATGCTACACTTTCTTTATTTTAATTTGATGTCCTATGTACGTACCATATACGTCTGAGGTACGTACATTTTCAGTACTATATACGTACCATGTACGTCTGGAGTACGTACATTTTACGTTTAACTGGACGTACCATGTTAGTATCTAGTACGAGTTTTTTACCTACATAGTAGGTACATTCATCGAAAATACGTCGAATGTTAGTAGATAGTACGTCCATAGTACGTACAAATCCCTACGACGCGACGACATATATGGGCGTAAGCTCTCCGGTCCTCATTTTGGGAGGTTCTCTTTTGAGCGCAAACCTGTTACTTGGGGACAGTTTTTTGGTTGAAAAAAATGTTTGTGATTAATTGACAAAGGTTAGGAAAACACTAATTTCGACCTCCTAAAAGGAGGACAGTGGAGCTAATTCAAGAAAATAATTTTTTCAAAATATGTGTCGGTTTGGTTCGGTTTGGTTTCACACTCTCTAAGATCCGGGGAAAGAAGTCAGGGAAGTTTTCTTATGAAAAAATATGTTAGAAAGTCGAACTATACGAGTTGTGTAAAGTTTGGCAATCCAGGTTAGAACTTTTTTTTTCACAAAGCTTTTTTTACAATGAAATTATTTTTAAACAAATTTCTATTCAAGGAAAATGTTTTTGAACTTCCATTCAAAACAATGTGGCCTTAAAAAAAGTAAAAAAATAATTTGGGTGCCAATTTGTGGCCTATTAAAATGCGTTGTGTGACATTTTGGCAGCTTAAAGACTTTGCTGCCATTTTGTGACACTGTAATTAGAATATAACAATTTGCCAACTTGTGACACAACAAAACCTCTGAATAATTAAACAAATATCTGGAAGCAGAACTGTATTTTCCAGCTAGGTAAAACATTGATATGCCCGGTAACTTTTATACAGTGGAGAAGGGGGGGTTCAGAAATAAGAAACTTTTAAGTGCGCCACATTATTTAATACCAATGTTTTACAAAGAAGATCTTAAATAAAATACAGTTCAACCCAAACGTTGCAGCCAAACAATGAAATTCTACTTACTTCCGAGGCTTCCAGAGTATTTGTGTAATTAAGAATAACCAAAAAAAAATAAACAGAATAAAATTCTAAAAGATTGAATTAAGATGACAAAACTAGAAGCACTTTACAGGTAGATGGACTCCTTTAACAGGTCATAGTTATCTACATCTGAATCAGTAGTGTGAGACTCAGTTGTATAAATGATGGTTAAAAAATAGGATATACTTCCAAAATTATTCTGTCATAGGGGAGATCCGGACCAAATATCTGCTGTCATCATTCTACGTTGGGTAGAATGAGACAGACAGCAACCCAGTCCGAGATCCACCCCATGAGGTAAAAATGTGTGACGAAACCGCTAGAAACAAAATATAATCTCATCTCTCTTTTGTCTCCGCAAAGTTGGCTCACTGGATTGTACAAATAACAAAGAAATTTAGTTCATCTTGTATATTTTGATTGTAAAACTTGAGAAAAATACCAAACAAGTCAGGGCCAAAATAGCAAGGCACTTTAAATAGGGCCAAAATAGCAAGGCACTTTAAATTTGACAGTAAAATTATCTTAAATAAATGAAATGAAGGAAAACAAGTCGATGTAGTAAATATGCCGCAAAACCAGGGTTATGACGTCATACCTTATCTTGCGTTTACAAGAAATGTTGAAATTATACTGTGAAAACTTATATATGAAAAGATTACATCTAAATTATATTAAAAAAAAATTTATATATGAGAAAAAAATTAGTAGTTAAGGCTTGCTCCTACCTTGGTCCTTGATTATTTTGTGTATAAATGTGTTTTATTTTGTAAACCTGGATGTGTTGTCCTGTTGTCTCACCACTGCTCCCGGGTCTCCTGCTCTGCTCGCGCCTTCCCTCGTGCCCGCTTAGCACATGATGTTAGGCCAGCACTTTGGTCTTAAAGGTTGTGGGATTCTTGCCCGAGCGTAGAACCCTGTGGAAAATGAAATGTTTCAGTTTCCTGGAATTCGTCAATTTTGCACGAAGTTCCCCTACACAGTAACTTAAATCGAGGACCCCATGTCGACTCAATAAAACAAAGTAGATTTAAACAGATGAACTAAAATAATCCTAACGTACCTTTCCCAGGGTTATAACTGGCCCGTCCGGCTTCCCACCAGCGTCCAGCACCGCTGCCGATGGAATGGACAGGGCTGTAGACAAAGGAGAAAAACAATATATAGTTTTTATCCAACACGTGGTTAAAAGAAAAAAATGTAAAAACGCCAAAAATTCCCCACGTCTTTTGTCAAAAAACAATACATTTCACACGAAAAATAATTACAATTTGGGAGGCAATTATTATCTTTAAGAGTCCTCAAATAATAAAAAAAAATGAAAAAATAAAATCGAACTTACCAATGCTCTTTCCGTACAAATGGCGTAGGCCAACTTAAATCCCTCTATGTAGAGGATATGAGCCGTCCACGAGATACGCCTCACGACGGACTTACTTCCACAGTTTCTGGGATATCTCCTACAATCGCTGTAGTGCCAATCACCAAAAACAAAGGCGATCCCAGAAACTGTTGTCGACCCAGCCAAAATTCGTTAGCAAGAGAGACCAAGCACTTCGTCGAGAATACCAGAATAATGTAGTGGCCGGAAACCGTTTTGTAAATTTGGTGGGGAGTGGGGACGGTAAAACGCAATAGTACCAACCTAATCTTCCCGGTGAAATTCAAATAAAGGATGCAAACCTATTTATAAAAAACTTTTCCGCCAAAAATAAATCTCTACATTCAGTGGCAAGCCTGGAAAAAAAAACCCGGGGTTTTCAAAGTAACCAATGAGGAGATACAGCAATAGTTCTATACAGGTATATAGGGGCAGCACCGACCAAGTGGCCATTGCAATTAGGTAAAACGTACATTGAGGTGTTGTCGGATCTATTTCCACGGTTGGAATTTTTATAACAAGGACGTCGAGACACCCTCCATACATTTGACCGAACATTTGCCTACCGGACCCCCACCAACATATCAAGTAGAAGAAGAATAACCCGACGGACTAGAAGAAGCTCAGCATCGAAACCATCAACTGTAAAATCAATTACTGGAGATCAGGGCATGCAGCAAACCCAGGAATATTCGAACACTCAACCAATTCCCATATGAGTAAAGCTATACTAAGTGTAGAATTTAGTTGTATTTTAGCTACAGTTTCAGTCACAAGTTTCCTTTGCTCTTTATATATGTTTTCTCTAAGATTCATATGGTTTGACGCCATTCTTGTAAAACATTTCTACTGTAATAAAGCTGTTTCTGAACCTGAACCCAAAAATACACACTAAACTACTGCTAAGAAGCTCGGCACAAGAGTGTTCAGATGTTAACTCACACGATTTCGTTTATTCTTTTAGTCTTGGTTTTTATCCCTCGTTTATCTCCCATTTACAAAAGTGCATAACTCGTATTTATTCTATCCTTTCCCTATCAAATTAATAAAGATATCAAAGTCACAACTAGCTATGAGGTTCGGATTGTCCCAATATCCTCGAAAATAAACGTAAGGGAATGAAATGTTCATCCAAATGTTTCCTTCCTGTTACTAAAACCATTTGTGATGCGGCAACGCCGCCATTCCCCAGCATAACAGCTGTTTAACTTTATGAACGTCAAGTGAATCACAAAATTCCACAGATAAAAACAAAACAATCAAAATTTTTATGTGATTTTTCCCGAAGCCTGTGATCTTAAATTCCAATTACGATGTCCAGATAATGCGATGTGCGTAGTGTCCACAGTAATTCGTTGGAATGCCTCCTTTTAAGGTAATTTCCTAGACACTATATAACCTCCAAACCTAGCTCTATAAAATACCCTTACTTTGTGTACAGAAAGACGAATCAAAGAGCCTTGATTATTTACCTAAATAAACAAATATGTAACGTTGTCTTAAACGTAAAAATGACACGTTACAACAACTGTTTTCAAACAAATTTTTGATTAAAGAAAATGTTTTCGAAGAAATTTCCGTTTAAAGAAATGGTTTTTAAACAAATTTTCGTTTGAAAAAAATATTTTCAAACAAATTTCTATTAGAATAAACTATTTTTAAACAAATTTCCGTTCGAAAAAAATGTTTTGAAACAAATTTCCGTCAGGAAAAACTGTAAAAAAGTACTATTTGTGCGTTTGTGAGTGTGTGTGTTTGTGCCTATGTGTATGTAGTAAAGCCTTTTTTTAATCATTAGAGTGTAGCTACTATCGATTTTTTATTGGGACCTTTTGTTTTTCAATCTTTTGCTTTTTGACCTTTCGTATTTTTGATCCTTTATATTTTCGACCTTTTGAACTTTCGGCTTTTGTATTTTCGACCTCTTGTAGTTTCGGCTTTTTGTTTTTCGACTTTTTGTAGTGTCGCCCTGATGTTCTCGACCTTTTGTAATTTCGACCTTTTGTACTTTTAACCTCTTAAACCGTAATAAAATAATGGTAGGCATATTATAACCCTGGGGACGACAGTGTTTACTTTTAATCCCGCGACTAGAATTTTCAAGCCCGACAGGAAGGACGGCTATATATTCTGCTAAGTAACTAAAACTAATGCTAAGGTTTATAAACAAAAAAAAATTATAATCATAAAATAAATATTAAACCACTAACCGATACTCTAGTTTTAGCATATCAAACCCCGGTATATAATAATATAGTGGGCAGTGATTTTTCATTTATTTGGTGGACTATGGACCCGTTGCTATAGCATGGCGTTAAACAAAAGTCAGTCAAACGCTAGCAAACATAGAAAAAATGTGGAAAAAATAATATTTATTTCGTAACAAACTAAATAGGTTTAGTCAAGAAAAAGTTCGAATTAAATTTCTCTAAGATGGAACAAACATGGACCAAAGAATAAAGGCTATTCCTACTTTGAGATGGACATTAAAAAGGCCACCGAAGAAAGCAGCTTTCAGAGTACCGAAAATGACGCAATAAACAGAATGTCCAAAATTTCAAAAGGTTGATTTACATCCTGAAGAAGTCTAGAACGTTAAATTCTTCCTATGAAGGCAATATTTGGAGAGCATCACTGGAAAAGGAGCCAAGCGCTATTATTTATATTTTGGAAAAATCAGAGTTAAAGTTAAGATTAAATTGTAAATCGTTTAAAAGAGAATCAAATTATGTTTTGATATACGCTGAATAGAGTACTCCTAATTAATTATGCCCTTAAAAATGTTGGCAGAATTTTGTTTTTTTTTATTGAAGGCGCTTGGCACTTATAAGGCAAAATTTAGGTTTTGGCGCTTGGCTCCTTTTCCAGTAACGCTCTCCATTTTATGCCAAAGGACACAATAATAATTGAAATCAACCAAGTCATCAGCAAAGTACAGTAAACTTACGGCAAGCTGGAAGCAGCATAAGAACCGTAATCGTGTATCTTGATAGCTTTTTGTTTTTGTATTCTAATAAAATAAAATGATCGAAAACACCTATATTTGGCGTTTATAGTTTTAAAGAAGTTAGTTACCTTAGTCCCTGAAAAAAAAGGATTAAACGTACACTTTTATTCCCTAGAGCGCATAAAGAAAAACATAATAGTTTTTTATATTTTATAATATATCGTCACCCTAATTCTGAAACATCGTAACCCAACTCAACAAAATATTACAAGAATAAGAAAAGTTAGAAGCAAATTAAATAGCGTAAACATTATGCGACTTATAAGAAATCGCGGGAATGACCGTTTTATTATTTTTTTTGGTTGTGAAGATTTAGCAGCATATAGAATTTTCATTTTTTTGTGGGTTACGACGTGTCAGAATTAGGGTATCGATATATAAAACATGTCAACTAATTTTTGGTTTCTTGCGCTGCGTGGGTCCTAACACATATTGCAATCATAAAAAACTTATTTTTTATATTCGATAATCTGAAAAAGCATTATTTTAATGGTTTGTTTATTTGGATAGTCTAAATATATATACCGGGTGTGATAGACAGTTCTCTTCGTAATATTTGTAAACCATTTTATTTTTTTGAACACAAAGAAAGCTACGCTCCTGAGAGTGTCAGATTCGTCATATAACCAAAAAGATTTAGCTGTCGTGTTGCTACTTAAAGAAGACACTACGTCTTCGTGATGCAGTGACCCTAAACTATAATCGATAATCGTTGTTTGATCCATCAAACAACGCTATAATGTAACAGCAAACTTGGCACCGTAGCGACTTAATTATAGAATCGACGAGTTTCCGATTCGACTTTTTTACGGTTCGAGCTTTTTACGTTTCGACATAATTACGTTTCGATGATTTTGCGTCTCTTCTCCATTGCGTATCGAGCGTTTAATTTTCGACTTTTTTACGTTTCGACATTTTTACGGATCGACGATATTACGATTCGTTTAAATTATTTTCGACTATATTATTTTCGACAATTTTACGGTTCGACAAAATTACGTTTCGCTTGAATTGCTTTCTATTCTTTTAATTTTCGATTTTTTTATTTTTTGACTTTTTTACGGTTCGGCTTTTTTGCGATTCGACTTTTTTACGGTTCGAACTTTTTACGTTTCGCCTTAACTCCGTTTCGATCATTTTACGATTCGATGCTTTTACGTTTCGACACTTTTACGGATCGACAAAATTACGATTCCTCTAAATTATTTTCGACTATATTATTTTCGACAATTTTACGGATCTACAAAATTACGTTTCGTTTAAATTATTTTCTTCAATTCTATTTTCGATTGTTTTATTTTCGACCAAATTACGGTTCGACATTTTTATTTTCGACATTTTTATAGGGACCCCAACGGGAAGGTCTTGGCCAATGGGCCCTTGCAAAAGTACTGCACCTAGTGCGAAGCTTGAAGAATCGGTGGCCAGGTTGAATGGTTTGCTAAAGTCTGGATATTGTAATATAGGATCGTTTGTAAGAAGTTTTTTGCATGTGTAAAAACAAGTTAAAAATTCTTCATTATGGACAATTTTTGCGCCTTTTTTTAAGCATCTAGTGAAAGGTTTTGTGATTCGGGCAAAGTCCCGTATAAATCGCCTCGAATATCCGAGAAGGCCGAGAAATTCGCGTATCTGTTTCTGGGTAGAGGGAAGTGGCCAATCAAGAATGGAACGGATTTTATCCTCATTAGGTTTTACTCCATCTGGGGTCACTACATGGCCTAAATAGGCGACTTCTTTCTTTAGAAATTCTGATTTTTTTAACTGTATTTTAAAGTTTGATTCGCGCAGCCGTTGAAAAACAGCTCTTTGGTTGTTCTGTGTTCTTGTAGTGACGTACTAAAAATAATTATGTCATCTTGATATACCAAGCACATTTCATTCTGGATGCCTCTTAAAACATTATCCATCACTCTTTGAAAAGTGGCGGGGGCGTTTTTTAAACCAAACGGCATTCTCTGAAATTCAAAATGGCCGTTTTCTGTACTAAAGGTGGTTTTTTCGATATCTTTTTCTGACATCTCAATTTGGTGAAACCCACTTGCCAAATCTAAGGTTGAGAAATATTGACATTTTCCAAGTTTATCAAGGAGATAAGTGACGTTAGGAAGGGGATAACGGTCATCTACAGTTTTAGAGTTCAATGACCTGAAGTCAAGAACAGCTCTATACTGTTGTTCCCCTGAAGCGTCCATCGTTTTTGGGACCACCCATAATGGAGAGTTCCAAGGAGAAGTGCTGGGTCTAATAATTTTTTGATCAAGTAACTGTTTCATTTGTTTTCCTACTTCTTTTTTGTGAGCAAAAGGTAATGGATACGATTTTTTGTAGACTGGTATTTCATCGGTGGTCCGTATATTATGTTTTTATTTTGTTAGTAAAGGTAAGTGGCGTATTTTGATAAAACACATCTGAAAAGTTATTTATTAGTGTCAAAAGTTGATTTTTTTCCTCCGAATTTAAATGGTTTAAACGAAATTTTGAAAAGTCCAATTTTGTTTCATGCGTTTCAACAATATTACTAAAATTGATTTCTTCAATTTCTTTGCGGTTCCACTTTTCTACTTCAAATGGTAAAGAAAAATCCATAGTTACGCTTTCACATGTATTATTTAGGTTGTAGTCAAGGCAAAACCATTTTTAGCTGAGGTTAAACATTCTGGGATTTCGCAATTGTGTATTTTTTGATATGGGAGAATTATCTCACCATTTTTTACGTTTACAGGTACTCTTATTACCTGATGAACACGAGGTGGTATTGTAATACAATTATTTATTTGTGACTTGGTTTTATAAAATTGTAACTTGACCTTTGCATATGGTGTAGCGAGAATTCCAGAGTTAAAATCAAGATTAGCTTGCAAAATTTTCAGATTGTCAATCCCAATAATGCCGTTAAAAAAATCGTGAAATTTAAACAAAAAAATTTTTAGATTTTGGGCTTTTGGCAAATTAAATAATTTTGAGCAGGGCAGATGCGCACTAAACTGATGAGCGGACTTTTGAAATACTGTTGAGACTACAAAAGGATCTTTTTTTATGTGGTTCGGGTACAATTTTTTTGTTATATTTGGATCTAAAAATGACCTTGTCGAGCCGATGTCGTTTAGTATTTTTAGATTGTGTTCCGGAAATATAATGTATGGTAGCTCACTGGAGCTATTCATATTAAAGGGTATTTCTTGCGGTGTTATAGTTTGGTGTCCCGACTGAGGACCTCTGTAAAATTTACGGCATCTAAATCGGTTTGCTCGTTTGCGTTGTATAGTAAAAAATCATTATCACTGGACTCGGATGTAAAGATTTGGCAATTATCCAAACGTTCCGAGAGGCAAAATTGATTATCCTCGGGGTAGTAACCGTTTTGTTGGTAATATTCATTGTAATACTGATCTGTAAAAGTTTGATCATATTGAGAAAGTTGGTTGGCTTCGGTATTATACATTTCTTCCACTTCCATTTTTTGCATTTGTGAAGTGCTTGGTTGGTAGATATTATGTTTATAATAGCTGCTATTTGGCGTTATTTTTGAACTATTGCGCGTAGATATTGACATAGGTGTGGGCGGCGGTAAGACTTTTTGGGGAATTTGTTAGGAGCTAACTATGTTTTCTGGCCTAAAAACTTGACTATTTGTAGCAAATCTTTGTTGTGGTCTGTAAGCCGGTCGAGGATAAAAAGACTGAGGCCTAAATGTTATCGGCGGTTGTCTAAAAAAACGACTTGGTGCATAAGCATTAGATTGTATGGAACTTGGTCTAGGAGAGAAAAATCTTTGGGGCGTTTGAATGTGATTAAACGAAGGTTGAGGCAATGACACGTTTTGTTTCAGATAGGAACTATTCATTTCATCGGTGACATATTGCAAGGCTGTTGTTAGATCGTGAGGCTTCATGGATCGGATGGCTCGTGCCAAATCTGTGTCAATTAAACCTGACAAAAGTGCAAGGTTTTTACAAAAATCAAATCGTGACTTTCTATTTTCTTCAGTGCCTATGTGGGTGTTTATGTACGAGGAGAGCAAATTAAGAGTGTGTAAAACTCTGTTATAAAATTGTGTGTAACTTTCATTTGAATCTTGTTTTAATGAGCATAGATCTTTTGTAAGAGCAACGTCGTCTCTTTGGTCGGCAAAATTTCGAATAAGGGTGTTTTTAATATCGGCCCAAGAAGTTAATGAATCAATATTTACGACAGTACTTGCTTCGCCGTCGAGTTTTCCTATTAACGAGTTCAACAAATAAATATTTTGAAAACATCCCGGGTCGGTTGTATTTAAAAATGTTTCTACAATTTTGTCACAAATACTGATATACCTATATAAATCATTCGGATTGCCGTCAAATTTGGGTACGCAATTGAGATATTCTGGTTTAAAACTCATTTTAGAATTTTCACTTTTTATCAAATTTGTAAGAAAGGTCTGGCTTTCTTTAGAAGCTGACAAAAAATCGAATTACGGAGATTCGCGCGCCGGCAGTGTTTGAGAAGGATTATTGAATGAAGAACTTTGCGCGTTTAAGTTTTGAGGGAGGTTGGTTTCAAGTCTTAAATTTTTGAGCCACTAAATTATATCTACTTGATCGTCGGAATCAGACATAAATTGCAACTTACATAAGCAGGTAAACAGCGAAGGTGGTCATTCCTCTATAAGAACAAGGTTCTGCTAGGCGATTTTGTCCTCACAAAAGTCTTTATCCTTGCGAAACTAGACGATGCTGTTCTAGTTCCCGATGATTGTGCTTCACAGGTCTTCGATAGACTGGGATTTTCAATTTTGTAAAATCCACACTGCCAATCGCCAATCACTAAAAGTTATTGAAGCTGAATAAGCCGATCGCGATGCGTTTGAAACTTCGAACTCCGTTCACTGCGCCAATTAAGTAATCGAACAACCACTTCGAGTTTATGCTCTATAATAAATGTATATTTTATTGATGCGAGTACAATAATAGACTTAAGAATACTAAAGGTAAAAACGTTTACAACAAATGAAATGAAATGCAACTCCTCATCTCCGGTAGGTTTAGAGGTAGTCGGGTTTCTCTAGATGATTCCAAGTAAGGTCGACGTTGGTCGTATAACTTGTGTCTTCTATATAGATAGTAATGAGCAAAGTACCTTTAAAGAAGCAAAATGAATCATAGATATCAAAACTCCTGTCTTAGCAATGAACTTTAAAAAACAAGGGAAAAATTCAAGATGGCCGCCAAAATAGATAGGAAATTA
Source organism: Aspidapion aeneum (assembly GCA_963576565.1). Taxonomy (NCBI): domain Eukaryota; kingdom Metazoa; phylum Arthropoda; class Insecta; order Coleoptera; family Brentidae; genus Aspidapion; species Aspidapion aeneum. Next base: position 30,908,259 of record OY755041.1, read on the forward strand.
GTAGAAACTACAAACATTTATCATCGGTTTTGGGATATTTGGAGCATCTAAATTCAAATATATAATAATTTTAACTGGTGGAGGAAAATAACAATTTAGAATAGTGGGGGGTTAACTAGGTTAAAAATTATTAAGATGGTGAAACAAAAAAAAATAGGTTTTAATTATTTAACTTGCTCCTATTACTCCCCAAACTAAAATATGATGATCAATATAAATTTAAATCATTCATCGGATTCATTCTCTCTTTTCCATCCTGTATGTGGAGGTAAAAACTTCACTTTTTAGGAACATTTAAGTTTTAATGCAATATTAGGTATTCGCTGAATCCAACCAGAACCAGAAAAACTGTTTAGCATCCCCCTGGCAGAGGGAGGCGTGGGAGTGGTCTATAAATAAATTTTGTATGGAACTTACTATAGGCACGACTAAACTTCAATGTGAATTTTTATTTTAGTGTCTACGGCTTCTCCTCTTAGGGAGGAAAAAGGGTTGATGGGGCAAGGTCGTATCCAACCCAAAACAGAAGAGGGGGCAGGTTTCTGAATTCCATGGCCTTCTTAATTTAGAGGGGGTGGGAATTCATATTCTAATTGAATTTCAATGTCCGATTTTAAAAAACCTGGTTAAAAAGGGAGAGCTGAACAGCTGCCCTTCTCCCCTCCCTCGGATACGATAGATATTTCCATAATAAACTGTTCATGTCCATTAGAAAAGTAAAGTTTTGACCCCCAAATAAACGGAGTAAAAGGGGGTATTGGGTTACTAAATGGTTACAAAACTTTTTAATCCTAAAATTTTAGTTCCGCGGACCAACATACTTAAGAATATATATATTTTGAATTTTTATAATAGATCAAATTTTACTGAGTTTTGCTTATAAATTTTTGTAAGGCTGTGTAATTTGCAAACCATATTAAAAATAATACACTTTTTTTAAGGGCTTTTAGGCAGTATAAATCACGAAAATGGTGGTGGCAAGAGTGGGGGGGTAATAAAAAATATTTTTTAATTGTATATTAGCAATTCACACTTCTTTATTGATTTCCGTTTAGGTGATTAGAGAGTTTAACTGCAAAAGTCTATTTTTGGCCAAAATATTGATCCCTCGGACCATAGTGCGCCGCTTCGACCCGCAGCCCACGAGAAAGACCGGCCCGGGCGCGGAAATATCACGTAGCCGTAGGAGTCCCACAAAAAAACGCCACGGCCTGCTGTCATTATAAAACATGTGTGTGTTCGGTTTTGGTATGTTTGCTTAAATCAATTTTTTTTTAATTCGGGCACGAATTTTATGTGAATTTTATCAGTTATTAAAATAACGCAGCCCACGAAAAAGACTGTAGTGGGCTGCGTTAAAATAACTAATGGCTAATGAGTAAATTATAAAGAAAATACCTATAAGATAAACAATGCCGCGAACGTGTAATTAGTGTTGTTCCTTGTCGGTCCAACTATAAAACTGAAACCTAATATGTTGCAAACGGGAAAGAAGTGGTAAAAGATAAGATCTTGGATAAGATTGATCAAGTAATAGACATCCTTAGTGACATTTTCGATAGTGAGAGTGAAAAATGTGTTCAGTTGTCATTTCTTATTGAACAATTAGGTCTTGAAAAGGTAACCTGAGATTTGAAGATATGGTGGATACACTTTAATGTTGGCTTCATCTTTGTTTATCCAGTTATCCAGTGCATACACGTCAATTTACAATTCTAAGGTAATATGTCTTCCGCACCCTCGCAATATTAAAAAACTGATTTGAAAAATATTGGTAACAGATAGTAATCTCTCTGGTAGTGTGAAATATTTAAAAAGTAAGATACAGCTTTAAAAAGAACATGAGTTGGTAGTTAACTTACACTTTATTGAAATAGATATTAAACTTTGTGCTGGGTAATTTTTCAAAAAATTATTGACGACCACTACAATCAGTTCATTGAATGGGAAAACCATCTCACTTATTCACTTTTTAATAAATTATTGTGAAATGTTTTATATTGAAAATTTTTCTTCAGATAACTCTAGCGAGTGTTTTTGTGGAGAAAAACTATTGTCAAAGCTTGAAAAAATTAGCTTAAGGGCATGTAAAGTTTTTTAAGATAATTTTATTAAAAAGCACAATGATTTAGTGTCTGCTAATAAATCTTTGAATAAGAACTCAAAGATGATGACAGTCAAAGAAAAATTAAAAAACTAAAAGCTTAGGTTGGATATGTCCAATTTTGAAAGACTTGTAGAGATTTGAAGTTACTAACGATATTATGTACCTAATATATGTACCTGAAATATTAGAGTGCAAATTTTGTATAATTTTTTATTTTATAGATTCAGTTCTTTTATCCATAATAAACACATATATCAGCAAAATATTTTTTTCAATTTTTGCCTATAAAAGAACAAATTTTTTTTATTCCCAGCAAGCACAACAAGATTGCAGTAATATCACTGTATTGTAACTGCGAGATATAAAATGTACTCAGCGATGTACTTTGTAAATTTCTGGGCACTTACATGTAAAGCCAAATGTCCGCAACATAGCGGTAGGGTGAAATATCTGTACAACATATCATTGAGACATTATAGGTTTGTCATTAAATAACATTAGGGAGAAGTTACGTTGATTGTCTACTGCGATGTACTTTTTGCGTTATGCAAGACATACATGTAACGACAAATGTCCGCAACATAGCAGTGCTCTATAATACCCCAGCTACATAACATTGTTAAATAAATTAATTTTTACCAGTTAACATTATGAACAAGTTTATGTGATATAAAATTGCTAGTTGCAATACTTTATCGCCAAATAACATTACATGGAAGTTGATATGATATATTATTGCAACCCTTATTAATTTTATCACTAAATAAGATTATAGAGACGTTGACGCGATTTAAAGTTCTTTTCTGTATTTATTTTATCCATAAATAACATAACAAAGATATGATGAAACAGTGCAATATTACTAAATAACGTCGCAAAGAAGTTAACATGGTACTTTCCCTAGATGTTCTTACATATGTTACATCAACGGTAAGAGGCAACGTGGCATCAACGTTAAAAGGCAACGTGACATCAACGTTAAAAAGCATCATGACATACACGTTCCCGAGAATATCCTATAGGATATTCTCGAAAACGTGTCTGCCACGTTGCCTTCGAAGGAATTTTCTGTACCAAACGGCTTGGAGGCGAAAAGTTCTCACTGCGAATCAGCCGCGAAGAATCATGTTTGCCAATGCTTTTTATTAAAATAAATATTTATTTTATTAATATATAAAATAAATATTTCTATTTAAAAATACATAAATATTTATTTTATTTACTTATAAAATATTTATTTACTAGGTTTTGCAAAAGTAGGGCAGTTTTGTACTTTTTATAGTTTTAATAATAAAATAGAATTAATCAGTCTTTGGTCAAATTATAATAAAGGTTGTGCACCGGCGTATGAGATACATTTAAAGTGTCTCAAAATTAGACGTCAATATTTTAACCATATATTCTATGGCCAAAAATAAAGATAATAGATAATAAATTTTATACAAGCTATGTTCCAAAATTGCTTCGTTTCCAAGATACAGGGTGTTAAATTTAAAAAATAAAAATCGATTTTTTTAAATATTATGCACAGTTTTCAATGTATTATTTTCAAAATTGATACGTGCTGGGGATTTTTTAAGATGCGAAATCCGAATCTGGACACATTTTTACTACAGCCGTTAGAGGGCGCTTCACACTGCACTTTTGATGGTTAAAATGACTGTAACTTTTTTCTCAATGTACTTTCTTAAGTTTTTTGTTAAGAAAGTAATTTCGTAAACAATATTCAGCTAAGAAGGTGCACTTCTTAAAATCCGCTAAAATTAGCCGATTTCGAGATATTTAGGTTTTTAGTGTTCGATCCTGCACTGGAATATTTCTAATGAATTTGCCAAAAATTATTTTTTGTGACATTTAAGGATGAAATTTGGTCAGGTAACTAATAGTACCCAATCGATTATTCTAAAATAATAATTTAATATTTTTATTGTTTTAAATTTTTAAATTTTTATTCAAAATAATTTGATTATTCCGATGCGGCAACGAACATCTTTAAAACGGCTTACTTTAGCGAATTTTAAGAAGAGTACTTTTTTTGATGTGAAATGCTTAAAAATTATGTTTTTAACAAAAAAATAAAAATTACACTGAAAAAAAAGTTATGGTCCTTTTAAGTAATCAGAACTGCAGTGTGAAGCGCCCTCTAACGGCCATACTAAATAGGTTTCCTTATTCGAGTTTTGCCAAAAAACCCTTGGGTAATAAATTTGAAAATAATAAGTTTAAAAACTTTATAATATTTAAAAAAATTTATTTTTATTTTTTAACTGTATATCGGAAACAGAGCAATTTTGGACCATAGCTTATATAAACTTTTTTGTAAAATACGTGGTTAAAATAATGACGTCTAATTTCGGGACACCCTGTATATAGTGTGTTCCAAGTTACGTGTCCACCATTGCTAAATTTATTATTAAAGATAAAAAAGTTTAAATTGGCTAACTAGTAGAACTTTTGCTGCTCTTTAAGATGGCCAAATTAAAATAAAAATTCGAGCATCGCGTTTTCGAGTTTTTTCAAAAAACATATTTATTTATTTTTTAAATAGAGCAACCTGTAGTTTATTTTTTTTTGTAAGGGCTTTCAATTCGAAAAAAAATAGTGTTTGAATGTTTTTCATAAAGTTAAAAATAACAAAGATATTCCAAATTCAAAATTACACTTTTTCTACCAAATAAAATTTCAGTACTTGCATAATTTTAAATTTTAAATATCTTCATTATTTTTGGCTTTGGGAAAAAAATTCAAAAACTATTTTTGTATAGAATTTAAAGACCAATAAAAAAAATTAAATACAGGGTGTAAATTTTTTAAAAATGATGTATTTTTGAAAAAACTCGAAAACGTGATGTTTGATTGTTTTTTTGATTTCACCATCGTAAACGGCGTCATTATTACCAATCTACCACACGAGTCAACCATTGAGAGCTGCTTCCAATCTGTTGTTGTTGATTTCATTGTGGAGTAGCTGCCTTAAGTTAATGAATGTATATGCAAAACTCTGATACACCTGGATATGCCACTGGGTCGTGGACTTTCTTGTCAGTAGATTCCTAGTCTGAAAAAAAATCTTACATAGGTATAGAGTTTAACAGTACATGAAAACCAATAGCCCATGATCTTAAATCGCTTACAAACAAATCTTTATTAACAAAACTTTGATCATTACATTGAAGACAACAACAAGTATTGTTTACCCCCTCTCGCCCAATATCAGACACCCTTTGCTCTTTGTTAGTCACCCCTTGCTTATCACCGGCCACCCCTTGCCTATACTTATCCACAACCCCTTGGAATATCTCAGAGACCTCCCCTAATTCCATGTGCACATGATCATCCACACCATCTAAATTAAGCCCCAAACTTGCATTAGGAACATATCCTTTTTCTTCTGCTTGCTTAAAGCTTACCTCAGAAGTTTTTGATTTCATCAATGCTAAACCTTTGTGAAAACTCTTTGAAATACCCCCTTCAAAAACCCCAGCCCAAATCCTTTGCCTTAATTTTCGGCGATGCCTAGCCGAAACGTTTTTAAATGCCTTATACATTAGAAAAAAACACTTACCACTTACCGATCGACGAGACGATTTAAAAAAATCACGGCAGCTTCCACAGAACACCAAGCAACTTCGAAATCCTACCAAAAACACGAAGCACCATGAAAGCACATAACACCAGTCCAAAAAACGCACAAACACAAAAAAGACGCCGAGGTTAAAAAAAGTGGGGTTAATACCACTTTCTTCTTCTCTGTCATGAAACAAATATGTTTACATGCGACATCTCAAGTTGATCTAAACGGAACATTTTGGAGACGTTTTTTTATGACAAAACTAAAGTCTCAATGATATGTTGTAAAGATGTCTCTGCCCGCCGCTACGTTGCGGATATATGGCTTTACATGTAAGTCTTACATAATGCAAAAAATACATCGCAATAGATAATCAACATATCTTCTCCCTAATGTTATTTAATGACAAAACTAAAGTCTCAATGATATGTTGTAAAGATGTTTCTGCCTACCGCTATGTTGCGGACATTTGGCTTTACATGTAAGTGCCTCGTAATTTACAAAGTACATTTTTGAGTTATAAAACTTTGATATTACCGCGATTTTTTACAATAACATCGAACTGCTATTTTTGCAGTACTTTTTAAACTCACGATAGGCTGTTTGTATCATATTGACCCAATGATAATTAATTATAATTATGTCAAAAAGTTGATATAAAAAGAACATCGCAGGCCCGCCTATAACGTTTGTGCTTGCTGGGTTAATTTATTTAAATTGTGTAAAAACATATAATATATTAAGCAATACAATAAGAATCCTGGGACTCCGAAGATCACGTGACCGCCGACTTGCTTATAACGCGCCATGGCCGGTCTTTATCGTTGGCTGCGGCTTCGACCATAGAGTGACCAGGCAACCTATCCTCTACAGACCTTGGGCTTGTCGCAACTCTAATATATCCAAATATGTCAACATACAGGAACTCTAAGGGACACTAGGTCTGTTATCTGTGCTTTGTGTTGTTGTTCTTGTTTGTTCCAGTTTCAGGTTATTGTCATATTGAAAAGTGTTTTAATAACAAACATGACGAAAAATTAATTTTGAAATGACCGCAAAAAAATCCATATGCCTTTGCTGTGGCAAAGATGAAGAACCAAAGTCTGATGAAGTTATGGTCGAATTTTTTAACAAAGAGTTTACGGAATACGAGTACGTCATCGATAATTTACGTATTCGACCTGCACCAAAGAAACTGCTTGATCTTGTGCCTGTGCACACTGCGGATGATTCAAAGAAATCATTATTAAAGGTAGAAATATTTTATTATATTAGTGGCAAAGCAGTAACGGCTCACCCAATGACGCAGGTGGACTGAAGACTGAACATAAAGCCGCATATTTATTTGATATATAATTCGGATGCCTCGCTGCGAGAACAATCGAATGTTTCGTTTGCATTCATGCTCAAGTGAATACGCGCCTTGAGACAAACAATATTCAACTGAATGCCCGTTTGAAGTTCCCAGTCTGAACTGATGGGGTTGCATACAGCGAGTCTATGCGTGTTGCTGTTGGCCACGTCTTCAAAGCACGTACACATACGTATGACCGTTGGGTCTCAAATAAATACGCGCCTTAATAATCTACGACAGGACAAACTTTTCAAAACCGAACCTTATGATATATTAATCAATAAACAAGTCGCAAGCCTGCACAAGTCCCGATGTGAAGCCAGTGTACAGAAAAAAGCGTACATTGTAAAAGCAGCTTCCGTTTTTTTTTCGTTTGCCTTTGTCAAATCGTCAAGTCGCTGGATGAAGGCGTCCGGTCGTTGTCATGATAACGTCGCATGCTCCAGCGGTTTAGTGAAAAAGATGTTAACCATGCGTACATTACTAAAATCGTGCCCGGGTTATTGCCATTTTAGGATGATATTACACATAAGTTCGCAAATCTAAAAGATAGAAATTGCCTCACATATAAATAGTAAAATTTAATTTGTACTAAATACCTATCTGATTTCAAGGATTTTACTGAATTTAGGTAAGTTCTTTATAGAATATTCACATTATTAGCAGGGTTGCCACAGACCTCTAATCTTTGCAGTCCAAACCAAGGCCAATAAAGCGCAGTCCAAACGACCGAGATTTTTCAGTGACGCCAAGCGATTAGAAAGTTTAACTGCAAAAGTCTATTTTTGGCCAAAATATTGATCCCTCGGACCATAGTGCGCCGCTTCGACCATAGAGTGACCAGGCAACTTATCCTCTACAGACCTTGGGCTTGTCGCGACTAATATATCCAAATATGTCAACATACAGGGACTCTAAGGGACACTAGGTCTGTTATCTGTGCTTTGTGTTGTTGTTCTTGTTTGTTCCAGTTTTAGGTTATTGTCATATTGAAAAGTGTTTTTAATAACAAACATGTCGAAAAATTAATTTTGAAATGACCGCCAAAAAATCCAGATGCCTTTGCTGTGGCAAAGATGAAGAACCAAAGTCTGATGAAGTTATGGTCGAATTTTTTAACAAAGAGTTTACGGAATACGAGTACGTCATCGATAATTTACGTATTCGACCTGCACCAAAGAAACTGCTTGATCTTGTGCCTGTGCACTCTGCGGATGTTTCAAAGAAATCGTTATTAAAGGTAGAAATATTTTATTATATTAGCGGCAAAGCAGTAACGGCTCACCCAATGACGCAGATGGAGCGCTGCTTCACCTTTTTTTTCCAGACTGAACATAAAGCCGCATATTTATTTGATATATAATTCGGATGCCTCGCTGCGAGAACAATCGAATGCTTCGTTCGCATTCATGCTCATGTGCATACGCGCCTTGAGACAAACAATATTCAACTGAATGCTCGTTTGAAGTTCCCAGTCTGATCGGATGGGGTTGCATACCGCGAGTCTATGCGTGTTGCTGTTGGCCACGCCTTCAAAGCACATACACATACGTATGACCCTTGGGTCTCAAATAAATACGCGCCTTAATAATCTACGACAGGACAAACGGTTCAAAACCGAACCTTATGATATATTAATCAATAAACAAGTCGCAAGCCTGCCTAAGTCCCGATGTGAAGCCAGTGTACAGAAAAAAGCGTATATTGTAAAAGCAGCTTCCGTTTTTTTTTCGTTTTCCTTTGTCAAATCGTCAAGTCGCTGGATGAAGGCGAAGATGTTAACCATGCGTACATTACTAAAATCGTGCCCGGGTTATTGCCATTTTAGGATGATATTACACATAAGGTCGCAAATCTAAAAGATAGAAATTGCCTCACATATAAATAGTAAAATTTAATTTGCATTGCAATGGATTCGCGAACCTAATACCTACCTGATTTCAAGGATTTTACTGAATTTAGGTAAGTTCTTTATAGAATATTCACATTATTAGCAGGGTTTCCACAGACCTCTAATTTTTGGAGTCCAAACCATATATCTATTAATAGATATATGGTCCAAACCAAGGCCAATAAAGCCCTGTCCAAACGAGCGAGATTTTTCAGTGACGCCAAGGCGTTTAATAAGACTTTAGTTTTGGTCAGGTCATTTGCTTTTTAGCTCACACATATACTATACTATAGTAGTGTGAGCTATGGTGATCCTAATTTTTTCGAGAAAAAAAAGTTGCTTCGATTTCAAAATTTTTTATATATCTTTGTTTCAGTTGATTTTGAAACTTTTTTGTTGCGCCGTCTGTCTGTCTGTCTGTCTGTCTGTCTGTCTGTCTGTCTGTCTGTCTGTCTGTCTGTCTGTCTGTCTGTCTGTCTGTCTGTCTGTCTGTCTGTCTGCCTGTCTGTCTGTCTGTCTGTCTGTCTGTCTGTCTGTATGTCTGTCTGTAACGACCAACGCGCATAACTCAAAAACCGCTTGGCCGATTTTAATGAAATTTGGTACCTAGGCTGGGTCTTGGGTCGAGATGGTCCCATTTAAAATTGAACAAAATCCACCGAACACAAACCAAATAAAAGGGTGGGGGTTGATTTCAAAAATTAGAGTTTATGTGAAAATATGGCATGTGTGATATCAAATGAAAGGTAATTGAGTCTGGAGTTAAACAAAATACATTTTAATTTATTTTAAAAAAAGGGTGGGGGTGATATCAAACGAAAGGTAATTGAGTCCGAAGTTTAACAAAATACATTATAGTTTTTGTTTTCTTTAAGGGTGGGGGTAGATTTAAAAAATTTAAGTTTAAGTCAAAACATGGCTTGTGTCGTATCAAATAAAAGGTAATTTAGTCTGGAGTTGAATAAAATATATTTCAGTTTTTAGTTATATTAGCACACACGTACACTATAACTAGAGTACCTAGTGTGAGCTTAGGGGCCCATATATTGGCAGAGTATTTATATACCTATCTATAAATAATGTCGCAAAAATTTTCCTTCATTCTTTTGTAATGTCTTAAAGATGTCGAGTAGGTATAAGCCAGGAAATTTGGGCCCAGATGGCTTCCTTAATTAATTTTGTTTAAAAAAATAGCATTGTTATAAACCTTAAAATTTGAATAGGGACATTATTAATAAATTCTACATAACAAGGACCGAATCAGAAAATTTTTTAAAAATTCTATGAATTACCATAGAACACCAAAGGGAGAAGACCAAAATGATCTTAATGCCTAATCCACATCACGGGACATCAGCTGATCAGGCAACAGCTTTTTTTAATATATCGGTGGTCGGCAGCCAGTTTTACATAAATAAAATTTTGCCAACAGCAACAGCCGTGCCATGTATGTTAGCCCGCGGTTAGAAAAACGATAACTGCAATGGACTGTAAATATTTTAATTAATAAAAGCGCGAACAAACATAAATATATTGATATGAAATTACGAAATAATCAAACGTCCATAGGTTAATTGTTGGTACCACACAACGGCAATCAGAAACAGAGCACTCACCCGGTTTGCAGCCAATTTCTCCACTTCCAAGGGGCCCCTGTTTGGATCTAATGATGTCACCACGTAGCTGAAGGGCTGAAGTTTCTAGTTCTATGCTTCAGTACACCAAAATCGAGCACTTTCAGGTGTAGAAATTTGAAATAGTTAGAGAACGAAATTAACACGCCATTTCTCGAGGCGGTTGACAAAGGATCTCCCCGATTCTTGGTGCGCATGTCCAAAATGCGCGAATGCACTCTGTCCGTCATTCAATTGTGTGGTTTTAAAATTTACAAACACCGCGAAATTTAGCGGGAGCTAACATAACTGCCCTCCAAAACACACAATTTTAGAATATCAGCCGGACAGATATAAATTTAAAAAAAATGATCGACCGATAAATAGAAATGAATGAAAACAGATAAGTATCATAAGTTTATTTAGAGATAACGAAATCCCGAAAAAGGCAAAACAAACAAACAAAAAATTCATTCAAACTCAAAAAAAATAAAAATAAAGAAAAACCTATTGTAATACCCGGTAATAGGTAGAAAAATTAAAATTACTTTTAATTTGGCAAGAGGCACAGTTTTACAACTGGCCGCTTATAAACACCGGTAACCGTTTGTACCGTCGCAACACGCACCTGACTGTCCCCGCCGGAATGCAGTTCGATGACCCGACCGACCGGCCATTTCAAAGGTGATTGAATGTGATCACTTGTTATGATAACCAAATCATTTAATTTGATATTTGGGGACGAATCCGCCCACTTGTGTCGCTGTTGTAGCGTATGCAAATACTCTATAGAATACCGTTTCCAAAAATCATTATGTAGTTTTTAGATTAGTTGCCATCTCGAGAGCCGATTTAGGGGAAACTCGGGCAAATCTTACTCCGGAATTTCTGAATTAAGGGGTTCAAGTGTCAAAAAATGCCCAGGGGTAAAAGGTTGAAGATCGTGTGGGTCTGAAGGGGCAGGAGATAAAGGGCGACTATTAAGTACGGCTTCTATGCGACATGTAAGGGTGGACATTTCCATGATAGACAACTTCTGGTCGCCGACAACTCGAACAAAGTGAGTTTTAAAACTTTTGACGCCAGCTTCTGCCAGGCCATTGAAATGTGGACTGAGAGGAGGTCCCAGATGCCAACGAATAGAAAGTCTGGTGGCCGCACTTCTTGCGTAATCAAGTAATTGGTTACGAAACCCTATAAAATGACTGCCCTGATCTGACCAGCATTGCGTCACGCTTCCACGTCTGGAAATTAATCGATGGAATGCACCTACAAACCCTTCGGTGGACAGTTCCATGGTTAATTCCAAATGCACGCAATGTGTGGCCGTACAAGCTTTACAACCACGGTAACGATGAGGAATCACAAAGAAAGGTCCACAAAAGTCGATAGCTACACTCGAAAAAGGTTTAAGTTGATTAATTCGATGAGCGGAAAGTGAACTCATTATGGGCGGTCTATAGGGTTTAGGGTTGATTCTAAAACATTGCAAGCACTTGGATATGGTTCTTTGAATTGCCCGTCTGGCACATAATATCCAAAATTGCAGTAAAAGCAGATTATGTAATGTTTTAAACCCAGGATGAAGGTATTGTCGATGAGCGGACTCGATAAGAAGAGTAGTTAAACGATGGTTACTCGAAAGTAAGACGGGGTGTTTTGCAGAATAAGACAAAAGGTCAGATTTTTGTAATCTGCCACCGACACTAATGATATTATTTTCATCAAGAAAAGGTGAAAGTTTTCGAAAAGGTTTCGGTATTGGTTTATCCTTAGATAACGCGGAAAAAAGCTCAGAAAAACAAGAACCTTGAACGCGTTTGATAAGAAGGTATAACGCACTTTGCATCTCACCGGTGGTAGCAAAAACAATATTCTCAAAAATAACTTTTTGGTCCAGCGGCTTAGTGGGTTTTTGATAGGAATGGTTTTGAAAAAGGTTAACTATTCGAAGGACATAACAAATGATACGTTGCATTTTTGATATAGATGAATATTTGATAAGAAGCTGATCTAAGAAGTTAACGTCAATTATCGCATCGAATTGCAACAGACCTTTGGCTTTTCCTCCAGATTAATATCTCCGAAATCAATCGGCATTTTTGATTTATGAAAATCGGGCCATTCGTTTTCGGGAGACCACAAAAACGACGGTGCGTTCCACCACATGTCATGTGACATGAGCTGTGAAAGGGTGGCCCCTCGTGACGCAATATCGGCTGCATTTAAAGCAGAAGGAATGTAGCGCCATGAGTTTGAGGGAATGATTTCTTGGATTCTACTGACTCGATTTCCAACAAAGGTTTGCCAGCGATTAGGAGGGGATGAAAGCCAGTGCAATACGACTTGCGAATCGCAGAATGTAACGATATTTGTAAAAGTTATTTTTCCTTCATAGCTAGATAAAACGAAGCCAATTAATTCGCTTAAAAGAAATGCGCCTAGGAGTTCTAGCCTAGCCAAAGTTTGTGACTTTATAGGTGCGACCCTAGATTTTGCAGATATGAGAGAAACAGATATATCATTTTCCTCTTCTACACGAAAATATACGACGCCTGCGTAGCCTCGAGTTGAAGCGTCACAGAAGCCGATGATTTGACAGGTATTGGTTTTTGACAGTTTGATTTGTCGGGGTAATTGAAAATTGGAAAGAAGCGGGAATTCAGAACGAAGTTTGTTCCAAGAGTCGATGATAGAAGAATCTGGTTCTTCGTCTTAGCCTATTTTCGATATCCACAACTGTTGCAAAATAAATTTTGCTTGTAGCAACAAGGGACAAAGAAAACCTAAGGGATCGAAGATTGTTCCTATGATAGATAAAATAGAACGTTTGGTTGGGGGTTTGTCCTTCATTCGGCATTGATAAGAAAAAATGTCGTCTTTTGGATGCCATTGAAGTCCTAAAACTTTGATAAAGTGGGGTTCCTCCTTGTCAAAAGAGAGAGGCATTTGACGATCGGATTCTGGCAATGTTGCCAATAACTCGGGACAATTGCTTGCCCATTTTTTAAGTTCAAATCCTCCCGACTTCAACAAATCATTGTGTTCCGTTTGAAGGGAAAGAGCTTCAGAAAGCGAAGGGCTAGTTCCCAAGATATCGTCGATATAGATTGACGTTTTTAGAACAGTACTAGCCATGAGAAAACGTTCATTTTCTCTCTCGGCCAGCTGATTTAAGGTACGCATGGCTAGAAAAGGTGAGCATGTCATGCCAAAAGTGACAGTAGAAAATTCCCACACTGATAGTGGGTCCTGTGGAGAAAACCTCCACAATATCCTTTGATAAGGACGGTGATAAGGCTTGATAAGGACTTGACGGAACATCTGTTTGATATCAGCAATGTAGGCAATAGGATTAAGACGAAACGTAAGGAGTAAAGAAGCAATATCCTTTTGAAGTTTCGGTCCAGATAACAACGTGTCATTGAGACTAATATTTTTTGGGGTGACTGCCGAACAATCCCAGACTACCCTTAATTTTGTACTTAAGCTGTCCGGCTTTAATACGCAATGATGTGCTAAAAAACACGATACGTCGACTTTTGGTTGACTAGATAAAACTAGACTCATATGATTAGAATCGATATAGTCTTGCATGAAACTAGAATAGGCAGTGTACAGATCAGGATTTTTGAGTAATCTATTTTCTAGAAGTAAAAATGTACGATAAGCTTGCGGATAAGTATTTCCTAGGTCAGGGTTTATGTTATCTTTAAGCGGAAGATCTACCATGAATCTACCGCTCGGTTGCCGTACAACACTCGCAGCAAAAATTGATTCTGCTTGTTTTTCTTCCTTTGATAAGATTTGTTTTTTAGACAAATGTTCGATTTCCCAAAACCTAGGTAGAATGACCTCTAACGGAGGTGAATGACTCGTTAAAAAACAAGTGGTTCGTTCCGTAAGACTACCTACTTCGTCCACTTTTCCCATGACGACCCAGCCAAAGATAGTTTCAAGGGCTGAAGGTTGCCCTATTTGTCCAAGAACCCTGCCCTCCTTGAATATCTGTGCGAATAGCTCGCAACCAATAACTAGGTCCACAGGTCTAGATTTGAAATAAGATGGGTCGGCAAGTTTAAGGTTTTCCAAGTGTTTCCACTGATTATCGTTCAAAGTAAAGGTAGGCATATTGGAACATAGTTGTAGAACAACAATTGCTTCGAAATTAAGTAAAGGAGTGACCGGTCCTTGTGGCTTAATGTGACATTGAACGAGCCCTTTGGAAGTAAAAGAAGACATCTGATTTAATCCGAATATTTCAGTGGTGTAACTTCGCCTAGGAAGATTAAGACGCTGAATACACTTTCACTGTTGAATCCTGTCTGTGATCCAGAATGAAGCAGTGCCCTTACAGGTTGAAAATTTCCGCAACCGTCCATAACATCTATTATGGCGGTGCATAAAAGAAAGGTACCTGAAGGTCCTGAGGTATTTAGTGACACATGGAGATTATTGACAGGTGGTGTGTGAATGACAGGACTAGTATCTTGGCTTCCAGACTCTTGATTAGTTTCTAAGATATGAGTTAAAGTGTGGTGCCTTTTACTATTGCAAGTCCTGCATGAATATTTTGATTTGCACGTATCTACCCCATGCAAGGGATGAAAACACGCTAGACATAATTTTTTCTGCTTGACGAAAGATAGGCGATCGATAGGTGAGAGGTCAAGAAATATTTAACATTTCGAAATCACGTGACCTTGATTACACCGGAAACATTTTATTCCCGTACTTGAATAAGTTGAGGTGCCAGCCAGTCCTATAAAAGGCGACTTGGATGATTTATAGGTAGGCTTTTGCCCAAACTGATTTTGCATAGAATTTGAATTTTGATAGGTAGGCTTTTGCCCAAACTGATTTTGCATAGAATTTGATTTTTGATAGGTAGGCACCTTTTTGGGTGCTGTTGATTGAGGAAGTGATTCCAAAACTTTACATCTTTTTTCTAGAAATTGAAAAAGTGACTGAAAAGTGGGAATTTCGGTATTAGTATTGGCGTGACTCATTTCGAAATTTGAACGCGTCGGAATATCCAATTTTTCTAACAAAATGAAAAAAATAATAAAGTCCCAACTGTCAACGTCAAAGCTAAGTGATTTTAAAATTTCTAGGGATTCAGAAAAGGTGTCAATTAAATTACGCAATTCTTTAGCTGACTCGTTTTTTAATGTGGAGTTCATAATTGTGCTTAAAGCATCATTTGCGAGGTCTCGCTTGTTTTGATATCTATTGACTAATTTGTCGTAAGCAATTTTATAATTTTGATCAGATAAGCTAATCCCGGATATCAATTTTAAAGGCTCATCCTCGAGATACGAAAATAAATATTGAAGTTTTCGAACGTTACTTAGACTTTGATTTTGATCTATAATGTTATTAAAAAGATCGAAAAAGCTTGGCCATAATTTTTTATCACCTCGGAATATGGGAATACCTAACTCTTTGTGTTTTGGAGTTTCAGATTCGTTTTGTCGAACATATCATCCCGAAAGGGTTGGGGCCTCAACCGGAAATATTTTGGAGTAAACCCCCTTACACGCATAAAAATATTTACGAGCTTCTGAAAGGATCGCATCCTGCGTTTTAAACTCCTCGTCGTCCGAGTCGTCTATCAACATAATGACATCATTATGTGCCAGCATGCATTTATCGAAGGTTTCATCCAAATCGGAATACCTCACTTGAAACTCGTTTCTCGCTTTTTCGTCCTTTGCCGCGGTCTGTGAAAACACATAACACTCGGTAATCGCAGATAAAAAAACCTTGCGTTTTTGCACGGCTTTTTTGACAGACATGATTTTACCTTTGAAATGACGAAATTGTCGGTAAATATACAATTAACGCTAAATTAATGCTTCTGAAATAGAAAAATGACGAATTGCCGAAAATATGCACTAATTTATCGCAATTGATGAAAATTGTTTTAAATATCGAAATGATATGGAACACATCTAATCACAGAACTGTCGGTTAATATACAATTAACGCTAAATTAATGCTTCTGAAATAGAAAAATGACGAATTGTCGAAAATATGCACTAATTTATCGCAATTGATGAAAATTGTTTTAAATATCGAAATGATATAGAACACACCTAACACACTGAACATGTGCTCGTTTGTTTTGTTTTTTGATTGATCCTCGATTTTGTTTATACTGAATGACCACGGTACGTTACCATAGCAGCGGACCGAAAAACACGTGCACTGCGCCGCTACCGAAGGTCGAGCGAAAATCTGTCTCGTTTCAATACGATTGACAAAATTCAAGGCCGCCTTGATCTCGGCTTGAAAGTAAATGGCCGACTTATTAATACGGTCGTATGGAGTAAATTTTAAATTTAAATAATTAATTCGGGTCGAAAGGAACACTTGTGTTAGCCCGCGGTTAGAAAAACGATAACTGCAATGGACTGTAAATATTTTAATTAATGAAAGCGTGAACAAACATAAATATATTGATATGAAATTACGAAATAATCAAACGTCCATAGGTTAATTGTTGGTACCACACAACGGCAATCAGAAACAGAGCACTCACCCGGTTTGCAGCCAATTTCTCCACTTCCAAGGGGCCTTTGTTTGGATCTAATGATGTCACCACGTAGCTGAAGGGCTGAAGTTTCTAGTTCTATGCTTCAGTACACCAAAATCGAGCACTTTCAGGTGTAGAAATTTGAAATAGTTGGAGAACGAAATTAACACGCCATTTCTCGAGGCGGTTGACAAAGGATCTCCCCGATTCTTGGTGCGCATGTCCAAAATGCGCGAATGCACTCTGTCCGTCATTCAATTGTGTGGTTTTAAAATTTACAAACACCGCGAAATTTAGCGGGAGCTAACAATGTATACTTTAAATACAGAACTACAGACTACAGAACGTAATCAAAGAGCGAATCTGGCAACGCGTATGAAAACGAGCGAGATTTCACAATAAGGAGCAAGAGAGTAAACCAAAAAGAAATCGAGCGAGATGTCGCCCGATCTAGCGACCTGTGGTAACGCTGACTATTAGCATATTTTTATTTTATATAATGTAGGTGTGTATGTGATTCGAAAGAAGAATCCCCGATGCTGCGTCACCTATTGGTAAAGTCACGAGCCGCCATTGGCTAAAATAACTCAAAAGTACGGCTATTATTTCATTGACACCCTTAATAGCTACATATACTTATTGATTATGATTTGGCGTCTTCCGCGTCCTCTTGTTCCATTGGAACCACACTGGCTGGCGGTGAAAAGATTGAAAGACAAAAGTTGTATTGTATTCAACAAAAGTTACATATGAACCGAACGACAAAGTGCAAGTTATTTCCCAACGGCTTGGATGGCTCGTGCATAAGGAAACACATCGTAAAAGAAATCTTTACGATGAGTGAACTTACTGGTGCCGCAACTCAAACTTTTTCCTGTCATTTAATTTTAACGCAAATGACAACGTTGTTGTAAGTTTTTTGAAATTTTCTTTATTGCTGACTCGCAGCATCGATTAAGATTAAATAAATGATATTAACACCATTTTATGTTTTTATTATTAATTTTAAATTATATAAAGGGATCCAAAAATTAAATTACATTAACCCAATTTAGGGCCAAAAATCCAGCAACTAAAGGCTATTTGCCAGCTAAAATAAAGACTACCACGTACTCATTTAAACTCGAATTAAAACTGCAGTATTTGGGGACAAATTTGAAACCAAAGAAAGTCATGATCACACACAGGGGGAGACCTCCGCGCCGGCCGGCCTACCTTATAATTTTTTTTATGAACTTTTCTGAAGGCAAGTTTTCTTTTGACTAACCTAACCGGGTCAGGTTTGGGTACTAACCTAACCAGGTGAGGTCGAGTCGTCGTTCGAGCTTTTGTTTTACGAGATATTGTCGTTCCAGCTTTTGTTTTTCGAGATTTTTCAAGATATTTTCCATTCATTTTTTAAATCAAAAAATTAAATCTGGGTACGTGACTGCTTTATGGGACTCGCCCCTCCCCAAGGTAATTATAAACTTTTCTCTATGATTTATAACCAAACAAAAAGTTTAAGGTTTTAATACGAGTGCTATTTTGCGTCTTCCGCGTCCTCTTATTCCATTCCAAAATTTCGAGCACCAAGTATAACTTTTTCCCACCGCCTTCGAGGGCTCATACGTAAAGACACTCATCGTAAAAGGACGCTTTACGATGAGTGACCTCACTCGTGCCGCAATCTAAACTTTTTCCTGTCATTTAAAATTAACGCAAATGACAACGTTGCTGTAAGTTTTTTGACATTTTCCTTATTGCTGTCGTAGCAGCGATAAAGATTAAATAAATGATATTAACACCATTTTATGTCTTTATTATTAATTTTAAACTACATAATGAAATCCAAAAATGTTTTGAGGTTGATTGATTTTACAGTTAACCTAATTTAGGGCCAAAAGTCAGCAACCAAAGGCTATTTGCCAGCTAAAATAAATACTACCACGTACTCAGTTAATAGAAGCTTCACGCTTAACTTCGCTGAGTATAAAATAAAGTCCCTTTTTTTATTTATTTACTTATTTAAACTCGAATGATTGCCTTAAAACTACAGTATTTGGAGGCTATTTTGAAACCAAAGAAAATCATGAGCACACCCAGGGGGAGACCGCAAGCCGCAGGCTTCGTCTTTCCCCCAACCTTAAAATTTTTTAAGATAGTTTCCATAATTTTTGAACCGAACCGAACCGAACCGAACTTTTCTGAAGGCAAGTTTTCTTTTGGTTTCATTCAGGTTTGGGTACTAACCTAACCAGGTGAGCTTAGGTTTAAACTTCTCTTTTGCTTTTCGACATTTTGTCGTTCGAGCTTTTGTTTTACGAGATATTGTCGTTCCGGCTTTTGTTTTTCGAGATTTTGTCCTTCAAGTTTTTGAAATTTTTTGTTTTCGATCTTTTGTACTTTGCGCAAATGGTTTTTTTATCGCCACTCTCAGAACCGTACCATGCCAAACCGCAACAAGCGTTTGCAATGGGTTTTCTGATTAAATAAGAGCCACCTCTTCAAAGTAACTACCGTGTAAAACATTTAAAATTCATATTTTGCTTTATTTTTATTTCTTTGCTGCGTTTGCTTGAGCCATCAACACCCTTTGATTCACAATATAACATAGGTTATTACTCCTCCAAATGATTAGGGCTAGCTAAATTTTTTTGTAGCCCCGTCGCAAGAATCTGGGCTAGCATGTGGTTTCTTAACTGTTTTACGACTAATAATTGTCTTGTGCGACTTTATCCCAAAAGTTTTCCTTAATTTAAAGTGCAACAAAACTTAACATTTCCAATTTCTCAAAAAATCTTTAAATTGTTTATTTATTTAATTTTCTAGCTGCCTCACGTTCATCCCATCATCCCTGAGGAACCTCTTACTAGGGTATCGGTAAATTCCAGTTTGACATCATCACCAACGGTCACGTCCGTATCTCAAATGCATTCTGACCGAGTTATTAGTGAAGAAGACAATGGTCTAAAGATTCTTCCTGACGATTACGAACCTCCTTCTTTTAAACCTCGCCATGTTAATAAAGGATTTAATTCTCCTTACCACAGGTAAATTATCTATTAGGAGTAAAGTTTAACAAAAAAAAAATTCTGTTACTAACACTTTTGTTTTGTTTTGCCTAGTGTAGTTTAGTTTGGTCGAATAAAGTAGTTAGCAGAACCACCGAGGGAGGTTGTTCACGGGCTCGAACGTTTGATTTGACGCCTCGATGCGCTCAACAGTTCTTTCTCTTTTTTTGAACGGGTTGCATGCGTTTCAATGCAACCCATTAAAAAAAAAGAAGATTTGCTGAACGCTTCAGGGCCTCAAATCAATCGCTTGGTTCTGTGAACACCCTTAATTTGAGTACCTTATTTATATAGTTTGGTGTAGCTAACTTTGACTTACTGGTGACTCTCAGTACTTAATTAGTTTGTCAAGCAAGTGACTTCTGAAGTATAATTTGTTCTTTGAAAATTCTTGGCATTTTAAGACTTTTGGAAGACAAAGCCATTATCTTGTGTTAACGTAGCCACTTGGCATTTTTTAACAAATTAAAACATATTTATCCTAGGTCTCTGATAATAGGTGTTTTTAAGCTCAGAAAAGAGATGACGCTGACAGCGCAGAACCCATTATCATTAGCCGGAATTTATCCAAGCCATACGTTTTAGTCAGAGCATATTATTTTAAAAGACTTTCCGTTTTCGGTCTAAAAGCAAATCATATTACTTTTTGGCAACAGACCATTTCCCCCTAATTTGACCCCGCTGAATCCGAATATCTCTGTTGCCAACTCGAAAAATCGACAGGGACGGAGAAAATGCCCCCCAAACCCCCAAAAACCTGTTTTATGCAATTTTCTCAAAAACTAACCTTTTTATCAAAAAATGCAAACAACAGTTTTTGTGGAGAATAAAATTCCCTTTCCAACCATGTATTGGCCAATAAGGTTAGGAAAAGCGAGTAGCTCTTCAGTGGCGTACGTAAATTGGGATTATTTAGAAAAAACATTTTTCTAAATAATTTATTATAGGGTTTTCAAAATTTTCTCAAAAACTAAACATTTTAGGAAAAAATATGTAGTATACTTTATTGTAACACATTACATTTTCTTTTAAAAACTTTATTAAAATGTCGGGTCGTTGCCATATTTAGGGCTTCAGGGGCGTACTAATATAAACTTATTTTCAAATATATTCTCTTGCATATTTAAATATCTTTTCTAACTAAGATTTTAAGAAAAAAATGTGCCTTTATTTTTTATTGAGGATAAGACAATTTCTTTTTAAATGATATATTACAAAGTGAGCTAAATGTTATGATAAATACTTCAAAAAGGTTCGTAATTTATACCTACTAAAATAAAATGTTTCCAAATTAAAATAAACTGTTTTTGATTAGATTAGATATTTTGATTAATCTAAATAAGTTGTTTAAAGCAGAAAAACACCGGTGGTTATAAGGGGAGGGGGCACAGTCTAGATTAGTTTAGTTTAGTTTAGTTTATTTACAACGGTTTGGGGGGGGGGCATAATCATATTAGGTACTCATTGGGAAGGAAATTGAATGAAACCCGTAACAAAAATAATATTTTTTGGTAATTTTTGCAATTTACGGACGCCCCTGGAGAGTTTTCAATAGTATGGGTCACATTTTGAGACAAACTATTTAAAAGGATATTTTATTATCGGGCCCGCCGCCGAAGCCATAAAAGGTCGAAAGTACAAAAGGTCGAAAAAAAATCGACAAAAAAAATATTAAAAATACAAATTTACCGTATCAAGTCGAATTGACCTGTACAGTCGATGTGAACCCGCGGCCGTACTTTCGATCTTTTGTACTTTCGACCTTTTCTACTTTCGACCTTTGTGGCCTTAAAAAAAGTTTAAAAAAATTTGGGCGCCAATTTGTGGCCTTAAAAAAAAAAGTTGTGTGACATTTGTGGCAGCTTAAAGACGTCGCCGCCATTTTGTGACACTGAAACCCACTGAATAATTAAACAAATATCTGGAAGCAGAACTGTATTTTCCAGCTAGGTAAAACATTGATATGCCCGGTAACTTTTATACAGTGGAGAAGGGGGGGTTCAGAAATAAGAAACTTTTAAGTGCGCCACATTATTTAATACCAATGTTTTACAAAGAAGATCTTAAATAAAATACAGTTCAACCCAAACGTTGCAGCCAAACAATGAAATTCTACTTACTTCCGAGGCTTCCAGAGTATTTGTGTAATTAAGAATAACCAAAAAAAATAAACAGAATAAAATTCTAAAAGATTGAATTAAGATGACAAAACTAGAAGCACTGTACAGGTAGATGGACTCCTTTAACAGGTCATAGTGTACCTACATCTGAGTCAGTAGCGTAGGACTCAATTATATGAATGATTGTTAAAAAAAATACACTTCCACAATCGTTCCATCATAGGGGAGATCCGGACCAAATATCTGCTGTCATCATTCTACATTGGGTAGAATGAGACAGACAGCAACCCAGTCCGAGATCCACCCCATGAGGTAAAACAGTGTAAAGAAACCGCTAAAACATATAATCTCATCTCTCTTTTGTCTCCGCAAAGTTGGTCATTGGGTTGTACAAATAATACAAATATTTAGTTCATCTTGTATAATTAGATTGTAAAACTTGAGAAAAATACCAAACAAGTCAGGGCCAAAATAGCAAGGCACTTTAAATAGGGCCAAAATAGCAAGGCACTTTAAATTTGACAGTAAAATTATCTTAAATAAGTGAAATGAAGGAAAACAAGTCGATGTAGTAAATATGCCGCAAAACCAGGGTTATGACGTCATACCTTATCTTGCGTTTACAAGAAATGTTGAAATTATACTGTGAAAACTTATATATGAAAAGATTACATCTAAATTATATTAAAAAAAATTATATATGAGGAAAAAAAATTATAGTTAAGGCTTGCTCCTACCTTGGTCCTTGATTATTTTGTGACCAGACATCTTCTGCTACTCCACCGGTCCCAGTTCTGCCGCGCCTTCCCTGCTGACTAACTAGCACATGGTACTAGTGCAGCACATCGTGGACAAAATGTTGTTGGTTTCTTGCCCGAGCATAAAAAGGTTGTGGGATTCTTGCCCGAGCGTAGAACCCTGTGGAAAATGAAATGTTTCAGTTTCCTGGAATTCGTCAATTTTGCACGAAGTTCCCCTACACAGTAACTTAAATCGAGGACCCCATGTCGACTCAATAAAACAAAGTAGATTTAAACAGATGAACTAAAATAATCCTAACGTACCTTTCCCAGGGTTATAACTGGCTCGTCCGGCTTCCCACCAGCGTCCAGTACCGCTGCCGATGGAATGGACAGGGCTGTAGACAAAGGAGAAAAACAATATATAGTTTTTATCCAACACGTGGTTAAAAGAAAAATATAAAAACGCCAAAAATTCCCCACGTCTTTTGTCAAAAAAAATACATTTCCCACGAAAAATAATTACAATTTGGGAGGCAAATATTATCTTGAAGAGTACCCAAATAATAAAAAAATGAAAAAAAATAAAATCGAACTTACCGCTGCTCTTTCCGTACAAATGGCGTAGGCCGACTTAAATTCCCCTCAAAAGGGTGCGAGCGTCACTCCAGATTACGCCTAAAACACGACGGCTCACTCCTCACAGTCTCTACAATTCGCTGCAGCGCCAAACCAAAAACAATGGCGATCCCAGAGCCTGTTGCCGACCCAGCCAAAATTTGTTAGCAAAGACCAGGCAGAACACAAAAACCGAAGTGGCCGGAAACCGTTTTGTAAATTTGGTGGGGAGTGGGGACAGTAAAACGCAATACCAACCAACCAGAAAAACCCGCGATTTTGAAACTAACCAATGAGGTACAGCAATAGTTCTATACAGGTCTATAGGGGGCAGCACCGACCAAGGGGACATGAAAATTAGGTAAAACGTACATTGAGGTGTTGTCGGATCTATTTCCACGGTTGAAATTTATATAACAAGGACGTCGAGACACCCTCCATACATACACCGAACATTTGCCTACCGGACCCCCGCCAACATATCAAGTAAGAGGAAAATAACCAGACGGACTATAAGAAGCTCAGCATTGAAACCATCAATTGTAAATTCAATCACTGGAGATTCGAGCATGTATCAACCCCAGGAATATTTGAACATTCAACCAATTCCCATATGAGTAAAGCTATACTAAGTGTAGAATTTAGTTGTATTTTAGTTACAGTTTTCGTCAAAAGTTTCCTTTGCTCTTTATAAATGTTTTCTCTAAGATTCATATGGTTTGACGCCATTTTTGTAAAACATTTCTACATTAATAAAGTTGTTTCTGAACCTGAACCTAAAAATACACACTGAACTACTGCTAAGAAGCTCGGCCCAAGAGTGTTCAAATGTTAACTCACACCATTTCGTTTATTCTTTTAGTCTTGGTTTTTATCCCTCGTTTATCTCCCATTTACAAAAGTGCACGACTCGTATTTATTCCATCCTCTCCCTATCAAATTAATAAAGATATCAAAGTGGTCGGAGCCTCGGTTGTTACTGGTCAAACCGTGGACCTAAATATGTTTTCGTGCTGTCACAACTAGCTATGAGGTTCGGATTGTCCCAATATCCTCGAAAACAAACGTAAGGGAATGAAATGTTCATCTAAATGTTTCCTTCCTGTTACTGAATCCATTTGTGATGCGGCAACGCCGCCATTCCCCAGCATAACAGCTGTTTAGCTTTCATGACGACAAGAGAATCACAAAATTCCACAGATAAAAACAAAACAATCAAAATTTTTATGTGATTTTCCCGAAGCCTGTGATCTTAAATTCCAATTACGATGTCCAGATAATGCGATGTGCGTAGTGTCCACCGTAATTCGATGGAATGCCTCCTTTTAAGGTAATTTCCTAGACACTATATAACCTCCAAACCTAGCTCTATAAAATACCCTTACTTTGTGTACAGAAAGACGAATCAAAGAGCCTTGATTATTTACCTAAATAAACAAATATGTAACGTTGTCTTAAACGTAAAAATGACACGTTACACCTTTTGAACTTTCGACCTTTTGTGTTTTGATCTTTTGTACTTTCGACTTTTGTACTTTCGACCTTTTGTATTTTCGACCTTATTTTTTCGATTTTTTGTACATTCGACCTTTTGTACTTTTGACCTTTTATCCGCCGCTTTTTATTATCCACCGAAAAGCTAATAAGACAAAAAAATTGATTAGTTTGGATTGTTCTTAAATAATTTCTTTAAATTAAGAACACCACTGGAGCGGTAAATAAAAATTAACTTCCACTTTGTTGTACATCGTTTGAAAGAAAATTTTATTGGCAATGACGAAGTATAGAACACATTTTTTGATAAAGAGCTTGGTTTTTAAGAAAATTGAATAAAACGTATGAAAAACATGTTTTTTTAAATGATTTGTTGAAATCACCCCCATTGACGGACGTCGCTGGAGAGTTTGCTATAAATCAAACACCACCGAGTTTTACATTTTTAAAAAGGAAATTTCGCTGTCTACAAAAAAGTATGGAACAAGTTTTTTCATGTTAAGCTTAGTTTTTGAGAAAATTAGATAAAACCTGTAACAAAAATGGTTTATTTTCTGTTTTTTCAAAATTAATTTAATTTACGGATGCCCCTGAAGTTTTATTTATACAACCGATTTAATCATGTTACACGTCATTTTGAAGGAAATTTTATTGGGTATACCAAAATGTAATATATGGTTTTCTGTAGATATTAGTTTTTAAGAAAATTAAATAAATCTTGGAAAAGACATATGTATTTTTTCAACTTTTTTTAATTACTTCAATTAACGGACGCCGCTGGAGAGCTTGTTATTAGTCTAACTTTGTTAGGTTATACCATGTTGAAAAGGGAATTTTATTGTCTACAATAAAGTATATTATACATTTTTCTCTTGGAAGCTTAGTTTTTAAGAAAATTTGAAAAAACCTCAAACTTTCAGATTTTGGGGGTCTCGGGGGGGGGGGGGGTTTTGGAGGTTTTTGCAGCCATTAAAAAAAAATAATATGTTATTATTTTTTAATTATACAAATATATATTTTGAATGTACACTTGTGACAATTTGGGCTTTCCAGCGGCAATTTAAAATTCCGCCGCCATTTTGGTCGCCATCTTGAATATTTCAGCCCCTGTCAATATTCCGAATGGCAACAGGGATATTCGGATTCAGCGGGGTCAAAATAGGGGGGATTGCCCATTTGCTAAAAAGTAATATAAAATGCTTCTAGAAAGTGGATTTTCCCTAATTTTGCCTGAACTATTTGGGTTCATTTGAAATCCAACATGCCGACACGCTTGTAGCAGTTATTTGTAGAAGCCATTTTCCAGTATGGCTACAACGTATTTTTTAAAGCGAGTTGTTTTTGTTACATTTTTGGATTTGTCTTTTCATATATTTATAATACAATTTAGGTAATGCGATAAATATCTGAAATATAACGCATTAGGTATTACTCCATTAAGATCCTAAATATTTCGCGCTTATTAATATGGTTTATCAATAGAAGTATTGACAAATTTAAATACGGTTGCCTCAAAAAATATTTATCACAGCACAGACATAGTATTATTATTTTTTAAATAAAAAAAATACGTATCTAAAAATTTAAAAAAATACAAATTGTTCCATTTTTTACTATGCCAAATAATAAGGGTGAGATGCGTTTGTAAAAAATCGCTCTGTATAGGGTGTCGCAAATTCCATATTTTTAAGGGATGTTAGGGATTTCTAGGGGAGTGAAAAAAACTAAATCCCACTTGCGAATTTCGATTTTCACGAGAAGCTTAATTGTAAAAATCGTTTTTTAAAAAGTCTGCATTTTGGCTTACAACTGTTTTATTTTTGAATCCAACTGTCAAATTAAATTTCTTCTGTTATTGAGATATTACACAAAAGTGATATTTTTCTTATAAAATAAACCTTTTTTAATTTTGTTAATTTCATTGTTGTTTTTATATTTTAAACAAAGTTGAAAAACTTTAAAAAATACAAGGAATATGAAACAATAAAAGAGTTATTCCATATGGAACCAAAAATTTTATTTAATATCTCAAAAACAAAAAGTGACAGAAATTAAATTTAACAGCTGGATTCCGTATCAAAAAGTTATAAAAAAGCAATTTACACCAAAACAAAATTTACATAAATAAAAAGTTATTGCGGCCCCAACATGCAGTTTTTAAAAACGCTATGCAGCTTAAAAATGGCGTGCTATTATAAAGGTTTTTACCTTTAGGCTTCTCTTGAAAATTGAGCCTCGCAAGTGGGAGAGTCATTTTTTTCTATCTACCCCCGAAAAAACACCTAAAACCCCCAAAAACATTGAATTTGGGATAATAGTGGCGGATCCAGGATTTCCAAAACTATTTTCTGCAGTATAATCTGTCAAATTTAGCAGCGAAAAAGATTACTGAGCCGCAGGCGAAAATTTTTTAAAATTGAGATACATTTTGGGATAATTTAAATAAGGATTTGCCAGTGGACCACCCTACAAATGGACAAAATGTTAAAATTAATTAAATTTCTCTACAGGGTGTTCTCAAAGTTGAGTCATTTATTTTAACAGGTTGTAGAACTCGTAAAAATAAGTAATTTTACCAAAAATCTTTTATATAAAAGTTGCAGAATAAAGAAGTTATTAACAAAAAAAAAAAATAATAATATGTCCACTAGTATATTGTTTTCATATACGATATATGAAAGCCATTTTTATCTCATAAAATGCCCAAAAAACAAAAATATCACGCACTTTAGCGAATTATTTACTACTAGTCAAATCATAATTCTCACTGAAACCCGTACAATGAATGAATAAATGATGATCAATTTTTATTCTACAAAACCGAAGTCAGGTCTTCCAGTTTTTAAGTTTGACATTTTTAGAATTGTTAATAACTTCTTTATTCTGCAACTTTTATATAAATTATTTTTTGTACAATTACTTATTTTTACGAGTTCTACAACCTGTTAAAATTAATGACTCAACTTTGGGAACACCCTGTATAGTTTTTAAAATTTAACATTAAGTAAAGGATGACTAAAACTGACTCAATTATTTCTTTTACGAAACGAAGAAAAATATTTTTTTAAATTTAGCATTTTTTCAAAAATAAAGGATTACACCGTGTGTTAGGTTTGGTTAGGTTAAATTAGAAGTTGACTATTCTAAAATAACTACAACAGTAGAACAAATCGTCGTAAATCGTAATTTTGTCTTCTCTAATATTTTTAGCTATTGTGCTCACGGACCAAAACCCTCCGGTGCCTATACGTCGGAGCCTTATCCCAAAAGCTACCGATCACTGAATAAAAGCGATGTCAAAAGGGTGCTAGATTTAAAAAATAACAGGTTCAAAACTGGATTGTCTACAAAGGATGTAAGCTTTTTTAATTTATTAATAATACTTAGTAATAAGTCTCAACCCTTCTTTTGGCGTAAACTTAGATTTATTACCTACTCACAATTAATGTTTTTAGATATAAAGTAAACTGCCCTAATTTCGTCACCTTAAGAGAGAGACTTTATTGAATTTGAGAAAAATATTAAATATCTTTTAAGTCACGCAAGTACAAATAATTGAAACCTAATGTAACATAATTTTTTAATATTTGAGCTAAGATATTTTTTACTTTTAATTTAAAAAAAAACATTTTGTTCTATTGCCAAACTTTGTTAGAAACTTTTCCTAATTTTATCGTCTGTAATTCTCCAATTTCGTCATGCCATTTTTATTAACTGAAAGAGCTTTTTTCAGACCTTTCGTTATTTTGAAGTAAAAAAAGATATACATTTTAAGTTATTTAAAAATTTATAAGAATATTAAAAGCAGAAGATGCCTAATTTTAAAACCAAAAAAGCAAGTGTTTGGATTACTAAGCGATGTTTTAATTCTAAACAGAATATATTCTTGCTTACTTCACCTAGCCTTACCAAATACTCTACCAATTTTTTTTTTATTATTTCGTCATCTTTTAAAAATCTTATTTTTTCTAAAACTGACCATATGGTAGGACAAATTTATGCAATGACATAAAATGAAATTTTTTTTATGAAAAATGTTTAAAAAATAGCAAACATTGTTACTATGAGTATAAAAAAATATTTTCCTAATTTCGGCATATCTGACAAAATTAGGCTTGTTGTATGCTCTGTATATCCTAACTTCGTCATTCACTTTTTTTGGTAAGAAACACATAAAATGATATAAAATTAATTCATATGGACCTCCTAGATATCTTTTTAGACACACCAATAATATTACCTAACTCTTAAGGCATCTTCTAAATCTTTCAAAATATGTATGTATATCATACGCAACTAAATAAAAAAATTAGCGCACTGGATTTTTAATGAATATGTTGCAAACTTTAAAGCAACGGACGAAATTAGGGACATTTACCTTACTAAATACATAGAAAACCGACTAAAACGAGCCCAAAACAACATCGAAATTACAGTCGATCAAGCACAGACTCAAGCGGGAAATTATCCCAACCTGGGTTCGAACCCCTTTGTTGCAATAAAGCGAGGTATAGCATTAACTAACAGACCCCCTAAAGCCTAATATATCAAACAATATGTTGCAGAATGACCCCTTTATCTTAAATAGCGACACCATTACTTTATTTTATACTCAAAGCCCTTGTACATTCAGAAGTCCTCCAAATACTATATAATCCCTGTATTATTTCAATATAATAAACACAACCTATTTAAAAGCATATTTGAAAAACAATTTAACAAACTGTCCCCCTAAATAAGTATTAAAAAGTATTATTTGCTTATTACTATTTTTCGAATCACTTGAAACTTCTTTTTTGTTTTCACATTCAAAAATACTATTTTTAATTTTTTAATTCTCTAAAAATATATCTAACTTTTTACGTTCCAACAATTTATTTGAGAGCTTAATGGTAGGGTTTACTTCAGTAAGGTCGTCTAGTTGTATATTTTTATAGTCCTTGGCAAACGCAGTTAACTTTTGTGACTTTCATAAAATAAACATATTTCCAGAAACCAGAAATATATTAAAAAGGTAATAAAAAGGTTGAAAATGTCCCAAAAGTGTAACTGCCTATGGCAAGGAGTATAGCTCACACGTCTACTATAACTATAGTAGTGTGAGCTCTGGTGATCGTGTATCCTAAGTATCTCATTTTTTCCTCTATTTTTTTAACGCTGCCTTGAAATTGATTCAAGATTCTTAAGTGCCCCCGAGATTATCAATTAAATTGACAATCGAGATTGACAATCGGTCTCATTAATGCATTCATTGATCGTGTCGGAAACGATTGATGCGATTGCTCAATGGATTGACGACGATTGAAGGATTTTTGATTAAAGCAGATTCAGTGGTCTGATTGACGCTCGCAATTGATCGTCTAGTCGAGCGATTGACAATCGTTCGAACAGTTGCTTGACAGCCACGATAATGGATACATCGATCGTTGAGCCCCGTGGATTCCGAAAACATCGCGGATAATAATGCTAATAATGTATCAAGGCTGTTATGATCCATTCGAAGAAAATTTTTGTAATCGTCTGGTTCAGTATGTCGCAGAATTTTTAGTAAATGTTCATGGGTAATAGTCTATGGACAAATCGGCCTAAAAGGGGGTTTCGTGTGCAAGTCGTGCCAACTTGTTGCCGATAAGCTAGGTTTGTTTAGGGCACCCCATAGATTAGGTTTTCACTTGTTGTTATTCTGGTAAATGCGTTTTTTTAAAGATATGGCCCCCACCACTTTTTTTTGCACGATACTTTTTAAAACGATGTAACTTTCTTAAAAGTTATCGTAGAGAGTTGCAAAAAACGGCAAATGAATCAGAAAACACCCACAAAAAATAACTTTCCATTATATTTTTCAAAGTTTTGCTTTGTTTTTTCAGAAAAATTGAAATAACTGAATTTTTACTTTTTTATTGTATAGCCAGTAATGTTTAACCCACATTTTTAGTAACACAGCCAAATTTGAAAAAAAAAGTTTAAATAAAAGTTATAGAATGAACATTTTTCTTTTATTGGATGTATATTGTTATGAAGTACCCTGTGTGATCAATTGAATAATAATTTGCAAGCTTGTAAAAACAGTAATTGTTTAAATAATAAAATTAAATCGAGGACAGTGCAAATGGGAGCCTCGACGGTAGACTTTTTTTGGGTGTGGTGAAAGTGCCCTGTGATGGAAACCGAAACTGCTCCCGCCGAGTTTTCTTATGTAAGTAGAATTTAATAAAATTAGTTCAGGGTACACAGACAAGGCTAGGTTAGCTTTAATTATTTTTCATTCCAACATGTACAACATTTATCGCTTGCTTGAAATAAAAAACTTTTAAAATATAAAAAAACTGATTAAGGAGGGAAGCCAGTTTTCGGTTACTTACGCAAGTAGAATTGATTGCAGTTTCCTTGTCATAACAATCGCTTGCGAGAGTAATCATTAAAGAAGACTGGTCCGACCTCTTGTTGGCTTACCTTCCATCTGAGTTTACCCCCCAAACGTAAATAGTTGTTGATTTGTTTTATCGGGGATAAAGTCTATTTTTTAATCCTTTTAGGAGCAAAAATTAGGTTTTAGGCCAGCGGATAAAATAAATCACGACAAAAGTGGAGGTCGCCGTTTTGTATCGATTGCTGTTAGTAAATTCTTCAAAATTTACAAGTTTTTTAGTTTTTTAATGATTTTTTTACATTCATTTTTAATTTGCCACTGTAGTCAGTTTTTAAGCGATTCTGCTGAAATTACAGCAGAAGTAGTGTTTGTTTATAGATTTCATATTAAATTAAATAAGTACATATTGGTTTTCAAGAAAAAGGAAGATATATATAAATTTTGATTGTAAATTGGGGAAAATGATAATTACGTTTAACACAGGTGCATTTGCTAGGTCATTAGAATTAATTTTTTTTGCCGATTTAGCAAAAACGTTGTCTGTGTACCTACGTAAGAATTAGCTTGCATATTTTATATGATTTATTTTAGTGTTTTGGATTTATTTTAATTTTAAAATAGCTGAATGGTAGAGTGGGTATATACTAGGAGTAAAAAAATTACCTACGAAATAAATAAAAATAAAATATGCAGGCCAAAACGACAAATGTGTGCCATTTTGCCTTCGTATCAAGTAAAAGAAGATTTTTTTTGACGAAAAAGCTTACAAAAAATTATTTCCCAAAAAGTTATTTAATTTTACCTATGGATTATTGCTTATTTTTACGAGTAAATTATTTTTAACTAAATTTTGTTGTTAAATGTCCCAATATTATTATTGTTTAAATATCTAAATATACCAAATTGCCACATATTTTATAAATACCTACCAGGTTCATTATAGTTTTTGATGATTTGTCAAATTTTAGCAAATAAAAAATATTGAAAATAACTGAATCATCATTTTCATTGCAGCAGGTTTTTTGTTTGATTGCGCAATTTATACTGAGTGTTAATGCATTTTAAATTTAATAAGAAAAATAAACAAAACCTCGAGTGAGCCTTGAAACATTTAATGGTATTTCTTAAAAAAGCTAAAGTTACTCAGAAAAATTGTTTAGAACTTGGCAAAAATCAATACACATGATTTTTATTATTTTTTTAATTGACCGAAGAAAATTTTTTTAATTTTTTTGGCAAGGAAAGACTATATGATTTGTCTCATTATAACCTTTATGATGTTAAAAAGAAGTACTTACTTAAATAAAAAGCGAAGTTTTAGAAAAATATTAAAACCAACGGAAGTTTGCAAATATTTTTTGTAGAAGACTGTAGTGTTGAAATAATTTTGTTGCAACGGAAGTTTGCAGTAGTTTGTCTTGAGGGAAAGACAATGATGGAAAAATGATGGAGGCAACGAAAGATTGCACGCATTTTTTATTTTTCGACTCTTTAGGAGTAGCAGGGTTAAAGCATTATTGCTGTTAGGGTTCTAAGAATGGTACAAATATGCAACGAAAGATTGCAACTTTTTAACTAAGCAAGGTTTATGTGTGTGCAAAACAACATATTGTTTTTTCAATTTGACAAAAATTTATATTTTTTTTAAGCAGCAAGTCCAAGTTGAAAGTCGTCAAAGACCAAAAAAAAATCTGCGAAAGTCAGATAGTGGCGTAAAGACGATACCTTTTACTTTAAATTTATAAAACGCAAAGGTCAAATTTAAAGAAAAATTAAACATAAATCTGATTTTTTTTTAATTAGTTATTGCCGATTTTTGTGATTGGCTAAAATTTTGCCTTTGGCACAACCAATTCTGATTTTTTTAGGAAATGACGTAACAAGTCGTATATTCGTAAAGTATATTGTATTATACCATATTAACCTATTTTTTTCTGTTTGTTTTAGCTTTTAGGGGAATTCAGCTAAATATAAAGAAAGTATTTAAAGATGCAATACAAATTAAATTAGGACTACACCATAATAAGAAAAGGAAAATAATGAGTCGACATTTTTTAAAATAACGCTACTTGTGACACAGTTTCTAAGATTTGAGAAAACAGCACGTTCAAGATAAAAAAGTAAAGTACTTTGCGCACTTTTATTAATCGTTTTAAATAAAATTTATTTGGCTAGGAAAAGGGCTTAAACTCTTTATTTGAGACGTAAGCAATTATTTTGTCTGATGTGTGTCCGCAGATTGACTCGCGAGTTTCTTTTAACGACTAAACCGATTTAGGTTAAAAATATTTGTTAAGAATAAATACAGAGTGTATGTTAAAAATTATTAATAAAAATTGACAAATGTTTTGCGCGCTTTACAATGGGAATGTAAAAATTGAAGACGTTTAAAAAAGAAAAGTAGTTTAGCGCCCAAAAATTGCGAAAGTCATAACGTTGGGTGCGCATAAGTGTTAAAAGTGGTTTATAATAGATTTAGCAAAAAAATATTAAATCGGAAAAACGTAGGGAAAAAGGAGTCCTAGGAAATAATGGCTCAAAAAAGGAGAAAGTAACAAGATGATTTAAAGAAAATAAGTCCAATTAATAGATAAATACGAAGGGAAATTTTTATTAGAAATTTGTTTTTAAAACCAGCAAAAAAAGTATACATTTTGTCAAAATCGGTAAAATAGTTTTGAGTTGTTAGCATAGACGACAGACATACAGACATGATTAAAAAAGGCTCAATGTAAAAAGTAATAAATGCGATTATTTCTGGCTTTGCACGTTCATAAAATTTTTATTCGTTTTATTATACAATGAGGAAGTATGTACATAGGTAGGTCACACACAAAAAACTTTTGCTTGCAATTTTTTCTTATTAATAGACTTAGGAATTTGATACAATTTTTACCGGCAGTATGATAGAAACATTGTTTGTAATTCTTGGAATGAAAAGCACGTGACATACTCAAAAAAGCTTTATTTATTGGGGAAAAAATTATAATTTTTTTTAACACAGGTTTTAACACTTCATTTCAATGGAATTTTATTTTATCCACGCTTTTACAAAAAATAATTTTAACGTGTCTATCATAATTTTACAAAACTTCGTTCTTAACTAATTTTACCTGGCTATATTGTTGAGAAAGTACTGATAAATAAAAGTATAAACAATATAAACAAATAAGATATATAAAAACAAATTGAAAATAAATATTTAAACAAAGTTTGTTCTGGGGTTGCCTTTAACAACTCGCTAATTATATAAGATACGCAAGATATTCTCAGCATACATAGGTGACAGAACCATTCTTTTCGGAAACGAGTTCTACAATACGACCACCAAAGGGCAAATTAAGATAAAAACTACAGCTGGCTAATCTTGGTTTGTTTTGGTATGTTTTAGCTTTTAGTGAGAATATTATTACAAAATGCGAATAGATACAGCAGGAACGTAAAAAAGATGACAAATTTTACCAGCAAATTAATCCCAAGAAAAACCTTTGGCAGAGTTTCGGATCAG
This sequence comes from Aspidapion aeneum, assembly GCA_963576565.1. Classification (NCBI taxonomy): domain Eukaryota; kingdom Metazoa; phylum Arthropoda; class Insecta; order Coleoptera; family Brentidae; genus Aspidapion; species Aspidapion aeneum. The sequence continues at coordinate 30,943,236 of OY755041.1, forward strand.
GGATAAAGTAACCACATGAAGACTTTTGACTACTAGAATAACAAGCATCATTTATTCATGCAAGAGATAGTTAATCGTTCAACAAACAAACATTTTTTTTGGTAATTTGAAAAGCATCAAAATAGACTTATCAAAGTGAAATATTTGCAACACAAAATCCGCCATTTGTATGTTTTGTGTAATAGTAAGATAAAAATAAGATATTTTGTAATTTAAGAAAACTTGTAGGTCCAATTTTTAAAGAGTTTTATTAAGTGATAGCAAATAATTTTTTAAATTGTTAGAATTTGTTAAAGTTGGCAAACAACTTTAAAAGCAGATATTAAAAGAAATTAGGATACACTTATAAGATTTAAATATACCTTGGAAAAATGAGATTGTGGTAACGTGAAGCAAATAAGGGTATTTGAATTAAACGAATAATATTAAGACAGTAAAGTATATTGATTGTATTAGTGGGTAAATGTAAAAGAAGAATGGATATATTTGAATTTGCAACATATCTAATGCTCTGTTTTATTATATCTTTTACTTGGCCAGGAAGTATAGGATATTACGTTGCAGGAGATACTTCTTGTGTCTTCTTGTCCTAGGCCTAGGCAAAATAGAATATAAGATGGTAAAATGATTAAGGCAATATTAAGATGTTTAATAAGATGTTAAGTGAATAATGATATGTTAAAATGATTATTAAGATGTTAAAGTGATTAATAAGATGTTAAAATGAGTATAAGATGTTAAAATGAATACAAGAGGTCAACAAGGATTATAAGATGTAAGAATGATTACAAGATGAAATGATGAGTGGCAAAAAAAACTGACAAAGCAGCTAAAGAAAGTTTAACAAAAAAAAATTGTTCAGAGTTATATGATATTTAAAGTTGAGTTAAATAGTCGAACGAAGAACTTAGGGAATAATTTAGGAATTAGGAAATATTTTTTTTACAGAACCGCGGAATATAATTAAAATAAATAAATAAATAGAGTAAGTTGTTAAGAGTGAATTAAACTAGAGCTTAATGTCAAAAAGTTATGTATGTCCATTGACAGCTTTTGTACATGTTTGTAATTATTTAACAGGGTAGATTTAGATTTGATAAATTAGACAATAATTTAATGTTAAAAGTACAGATGTGACTGTATATTTATTGAAAGCGTTGTACATGTTGGTAATAATTTAACAGGACATAGGTAATATGGCTATGGAGTAGACAGATAAATGTAGAATATAAGAAAAATTTGTGACAGCTCATAGACTTCTTTGTAAAACTATTTTTTTTTTGATAAGCAAATATATTTTTGAAACAGTTTCTTTTGGAAATCATTTAAATTATTACCAAGCATTAGGTAATATTGTAAGAACAACAAAATTTGTAATTTTTTCTGCAATTTTTTTTTCATGGACAGATCACGAAATGACAACAATTCATGCCTTTTCATAGTTCAACCTTAAACAGAGCATATTACTTTATATGTTTTAAATAAGAAAATAATAAAAACCATATTAAAGTCTGCAAATATACTTACAATACTAAAAATAAGAAAAAAGTATTAGTCAATATACTACAAAAGAAGAGTTTAGAGTAAGCACAGCGTAAAAGAGTAACAAAAAATAATATCCCCACTGAGTTTTGTAAGCACCAGCAGTGAAGAATGGTAATGTAATAAAACTGTTGAAAACATACTGCTCAAAAGGTTGATAAAATTAACATGTCTGTAGAAAAAAAAATATTAAAATTTAAAAACAATTATATAATTAAAAAATGTCATTTTCATGCCTTTTAAACTTAAAGCTTTTATGGAGCTGTAGAAATAAGTTTTGTAGTTTGTCTTTGCTGAAGATTTAAATATTTTATTGTTGAGGAATATAGATAGGTACATAGGTTAAAGATTTGACTGTCTTCGATTCAATAATTTTTTTGCTATTTTAATAATTTTTTCATTTTGCGTTTGTTGTGTTTCATAATTTTTTTTCACGTTTCGGGGCGTAACGCTTCCAAGGGAGGGGATTGTGTTATGAAGTACCCTATATGATCAATTTAATAATAATTTGCAAGCTTGTAAAAACAGTAATTGTTTAAATAATAAAATTAAATAGAGGACAGTGCAAATGGGAGCCTCGACGGTAGAGTTTTTTTGCGTGTGGTGAAAGTGCCCTGTGATGGGAGCCGAAAGTGCTCCCGCCGAGTTTTCTTATGTAAGTAGAATTTAATAAAATTAGTTCAGGGTACACAGACAAGGTTAGGTTAGCTTTAATTATTTTTCATTCCAACATTTACAACATTTATCGCTTGCTTGATATAAAAAACTTTTAAAATATAAAAAAACTGATTGTTAAAATTGAAACCAGTTATTGGGGTTACTTACGCAAGTAGAATTGATTGCAGTTTCCTTGTCATAACAATCGCTTGCGAGAGTAATCATTAAAGAAGACTGGTCCGACCTCTTGTTGGCTTACCTTCTATCTGAGTTTACCCCCCAAACGTAAATAGTTGTTGATTTGTTTTATCGGGGATAAAATCTATTTTTTAATTCTTTTAGGAGCAAAAATTAGGTTTTAGGCCAGCGGATAAAATAAATCACGACAATATAAGTCTTATATAGAGGTATAGTTTATATTTGTTTCACCTACCGAAGGTGTATTGCCGTACGCGGAAGCCTATAACAAAATAGGGCGGCGCGCGGCGTTACGCAGCTGAGGCGTCTAGTAAAACAGGTGATTTTTATTATTATTGTTGTTATCGTTGTTTAATGGAGATTATCAAAAAACGTTGTTATTGTTATTTTTGAAAGTTACTGTCAATAGACGAAAGTTCTTACAACATAGTGCAGGCGCTAGAGGTAGTTGAGTATGCAAAATATGAGGACCGCAGTTTGACAATCGATCCGAGCTGAGAATAGGTCACAGATTAACGATTTGAATGTTGCCGGGCCATTTTTTTTTATCTGCCTCCTCATAAAGTCGTGTTCGACTATCTTAGTTAACACCCTAAACACACAATGACACAGAAATGCATCAAAAATGTTTAAAATCTAACTTAAACTTAACCCTTTCGAGACGGGGAACGCACATTTACGTTAGATCAAAACTTTCCGCACGGCCTGCTGACGCATATGTGCGTTACGGGCCCCTCTCATGCCAACTAGAGTCAGTTGACATATATTTTAAAAAAGGATACGGTCGACGGCCGGCTGACACATCAGTGCGTGAACGTTTTTTGAGCGGGCGCGGCGCGACGTTTCGACGCATATTTGCGTTAGCCGGCCGTACAGAATGCTTTTTTCGGAAACACGTGGTCGTTTGTTATTCGTTTTTTCTAATTTTTTTGAAAAATCTACAGTAATTAATTTAGTTTATAATTTTTTTTTTATTTGTCAAACACACTGTGTTTCTTGTATTACAATCTAGTCAGTAAGACTAATTAGCAATTTTGTTTTAACTTAATTTACTAGAAAAGTCAGATTTAAACTTAGGGTTCACTCAACAGTTCTCCCCGCTTTGTTTGGTCTGTAACACAATTGTGTTGTGTTTATAGCATTCTTTTGTTTTATGTAATTCACTTAGTCTACTAGCTCAAACGGCTTCACTCTGGAACAAAATAGCGATGTACAAAATAGCGAGTATTAAAATAGCGGTATCGAAATAGCGACATCAAAATAGCGATGTAATGAAAGGGCGACTATCAAAATAGCGATGTAACAAAATAGCGATGTAACCAAATAGTGATTCTAACGAAATAGCGATGTAACAAAATAGCGATGTAACAAAATAGCGACTAATAAAATAGCGATGTAACAAAATAGCGAGTATCAAAATAGCGATGTAACAAAATAGCGACTATCAAAATAGCGATATTTCTTGGCATATAGCTCGACTAAAAGGTTTTTTTTCTAAGAAATTAAAAAAAAAAGTGAAAACTCTTCTGACTTCTTTCCCGGGATCCTAGAGGGTGTGAATCCGAACCGAACCGAACCGAACTGAACCAAACCAGCATATTTTTTTAAAAAAAACTCTCCAGACTTCTTTTCCGGAATCCTAGAGAGTATGAATCCGAACCGAACCGAATTCGGTTCAGATCGGTTCGGTTCGGTTCGGATTCACACCCTCTAGGATCCCGGAAAAGAATCAGGAAAGTTTCTTTTTTGAAAAAAGAAGCTAGTATATAGTCAAAATACCGCAGGAAATAATAGCGCATTTCGGTTTGTATTGGTTTGATTAGATTCGGTTTGGATTGGTTTGATTAGATTCGGTTTGGTTTGAATCGGTATTTTGATACATCGCCATTGTGATACATCGCTTTTTTGATACATCGCAATTTTGGTACATCGCTATTCTGATACATCGCTATTTTGATACATGGCTATGTTGATATATCGCTGTTTTGATACATCGCTATTTTGGTACATCGCTATTTTGTTACATCGCTATTTTAATTGTCGCTATTTTGGTTGTCGCCATTTTGATATATCGCTATTTTGATTGTCGCTATTTTGATACATCGCTATTTTGATATGTCGCTGTTTTGTTACAAACGCTATTTTGATACATCGCTATTTTGATAGTCGCACTTTCATTACATCGCTATTTTGATAGTCGCTATTTTGTACATCGCTATTTCGTTCCAGAGCCACTCTTTTTAGTCTTCGAACTAGCATAGTATTGTCTAGAAGCTGAATTGCTTCCACATTCACATGCCGATGGAGTCTATCTTAATGGCTTTTTGCGTACTTTTTTATAGTCTCTGCTACAGTTTCGATTTTTAGATCTCCATATAGGTCACTATTTCGAACGTACCAAGGTGCATTGACAATGTTTCTTAATACTTTATTTTAAAATCTCTGTAAAACTAGAATGTTACTCTCTTTAGCACAACCCCATAGTTGAATACCATACGTCCATACTGGTTTCAGTATTTGTCTGTAAAGCAGTAACTTATTATGAATTGTTAAATTGGACTTCCTTCCAATTAGCCAGTTCATTTTTCTATACCTTAACTCAAGTTCTTCTTTTTTTTCTTAACATGTGCTTTCCAGCGCAATTTGGCATCAAGTGTCATATTTTTGTTTGTAAAATCAACATGAATTGATTTGGTTTCATTTAATTTTATTAGCCACTTTGTGGTCCAATTGTGAACTTCGTTGACTGCATCCTGAAGTTTTTCTATACATTTTTCAATAGATTTTTCTACCGTCAATAAACAAAGTGACAATTTTCTGGCTTTGGGATATCGCAAGTAAATAATAAGTATAGATAAGGGCCTAGTACGCTACTGTGGGGCACGCCTGCTTGAATTTCTCTTAAATTTGAGTCCCTGTTTTACTCTAAAATGTCTATCAGATATGTATGATTCCAAAATATCTGAATATTGTTTTGGCAGAAACAGTTTTAGTTTAAAATTACGGCCTTTATACCATACTTTGTCAAATGCTTGTGCTACATCTAGAAAAACTGCAGAACAAACGTTTCCCTCTTCTAGTGCTTTTTCTATTATATTAGTAATTCTGTGTACTTGATCTATGGTGGAATGCTTGTCTCGAAAACCAAATTGATGAGATGGAATAATTTCTTGTCTTTCTATGATGGGTTTTATTCTTTTAAGCAATAATTTTTCATAGAGCTTGGATATAATTGGCAGCAAAGTTATTGGCCTGTAAGATGACACGTCATGTAGTGGTTTTCCCGGTTTTGAAATCATGATAACTTCTGCAACTTTCCACAGTTTAGGTACATACCTAAGCCTAAAGGATGCATTAATTAGGTTGCATAGTTTTACGATAGCTTTTCTGGGGAGTTGTTTTATGACTACCCCGTTAATAAGATCATACCCTGGGGCTTTTTTCGAATTAATATTTTTGATTTCTGTTAATATTTCTTTTGGTGATGTAAGCTTAATATGGTCTTCGATTTGATGGGGTTCATTTAAATGAAAGTTTTCATCTGGTGCTTCGTGAGGCTGAAATGTTTTGTCTAAATGACTTGCAAAAATATCTGCTTTTTCTTCGTTACTCCTTGACTGGTTGTTAGATTTTCGTATGGGTGGAATTTGAATAATTGGTTTTTTAAAATCTTTGGTTGCTTTGCAAAGGCAATAGTCGGTATTTTTATCATCTGTAGGTTCATTAAGAAAATGGTTAATAGAGTCGTTTTTTATTACTAGAATTTCTCGCCTTATGCGGTGCGTCATGTTGTTGAAATTTGTTTTGTCCCGAGGATCACGGCTTTGTTGCCACTTTCTTCTTAGTTTCCTTTTTTCCAATATAAGGTCTCTAATTTAATTTGGATAGTTTTTTCTCTTAAAAATTCTCTTTGGTTTATAATTTTAAGGATAAAATAAAAAAAATATTAGAAATATTTATTTTTCATTAAAAATTGCATATAAAAATAGCGACGCCTATATGCGTCATCCGGTCATGCGGTAACGCATTTTGTCCCCGGCCACGAAGCACGACACGTACGGCAGGTACCCGTCCTGAAAGGGTCAAATAAGTATATTAGTTTTTTAAATTTTAGCTGCAAAATCCTCTAAAAACCCCCCAGATCCCCTAAACTCCTGAAATTTTTTGATTTTTTTTTAAATCTTTTTAAAAACTAAGCATCTTAGGGAAAAAATGTAATAATCTTTATTGTAGATAATAAAATTTAAATTTCCTTTTCAATAATGTATAAGACAGTGGGGTACGGCTAATGACAAACTCTCCAGCGGCGTCCGTCCGAGGTAGTGTAAAATTTTTTTAAAAGGAAACCGTTCTTACAGGTTTTACCCGTTTTCCTTAAAAACCAAGCTCTATATCAAAAAATGTAAAACACACTTTGTTTTAGACAATAAAATTGCCTTTTAAATGATGTATGATAAGGCAAGGGTAGTTTTATTTATAACAATTTAAGGGGCCTCTGTAATTCAAACTAAATTTATCAATTTTTTTACAAGTTTTACCCAGTTTTTTGAGAAAAAATTCAGTCGACATTTTATTCTAGAAAATAAAATTCCCCTTTTAACAATGTATAAGTCAGCGGGGTCAGACTAATGACAAACTCACCAGCGGCGTCCGTTGAATGAGAAATTATTTAAAAAAATAAATCTTTTCTTTTTTACTTTATTGTAGGAAATTTCCTTTTTAACAATGTGTAAGTCAGTGGCGTTTGATTAATGACAAACTCACCAGCGACGTCCGTATATGGGGGTGATTTAAAAAATTAAATAAATAAAAACATTTTTATCACATGTTTTAGCCGATTTTTTTTTCGAGTAATAAAAAAAATTAATTTTTTAAAAAGTAATTTTTAAATACATTTCAAATCAAGTATTACAAACTTTGCTTTATTAAAATCGGATAAAAAATAAAAAAGATACAATTTGTTTTTAAATATGCTTTCCGCCATATTGAATCGGCCATATTAAAAAAAAACGTATTTATCACAATGACAATAAGTTTAAAGCTCATCCACTAGGTATTTTAAACAAACTTAAGTTACTTCCAAAAAGTTTTTATGGTTTTCATTACAAGAATAATTTTTAAATATACCCCAAAGACTCCTATTTTTTACCAGTTATTTGGAAATAACTCAAAAACTAATTAACGCATTGGAATACTTGAACCGGACTTGAATAAGGTATTAAGATATCTAGCTTTTCTATAGAAACTTTTTTTTTCTAGCTCCAATAGTTTTAAAAATAAAATAAAATAAAGCATTTTTTTTACCTTTTTTTTAGTTTTAATTTTTTTTAACAAATACAAAAAAAATTATAGTTTTTGACCTGTACATTTTTAAATACATTAAATAAAGCAAGTATTATAAACATTGTTCTATAAAAATCGGATAAGAAATAAAAAAGTTACAATGTTTTAAAAGATACGCCTTTCCGCCATTTTCACAAAACGCATTTACCAGAATGACAACAAGTCAAGACCTGATCTAGGGGATGCCCTTAACAAAGTTAGCTTATCGGCAAAAAGTTGTCCCAAATCGCCATTGGAAACCCCAAATCGCCATTGGAAAATCCCAAATCGCCATTGGAAACCGTACCGTTCACAATCAATAAACGACTCGAGAAATTCACTGAACTGACGATTGATAAAACATTGAAATATTCATTTAACCCCATTAATCGCGATTGTCATTTTAATTGTCAATTTAATTGATCGTCTCGAGGGCGCTTTATGTTTTTATTATAAATAATTATCACCAATCGACAGCGACAGTGAATTTAACGTTATTAGTTGTATTTTAATAAACTGGATACCACGAAGAAATTTAATTAATTTTGAGGATCATTTTAGTATTAACGCTTTTCGACAACCACGAAACAAAAACATAAAAATCATGGAAGTGTTTATAACTGTCTTGTTTTTTACCAGTTTCTAAAAATTTTTAGTAACACTAGTTTGATACGATAAGATCCCTGAATGAACAATCATTCTCTTAGAAGGAATATTGAAAACAAAAAAATAACTAGATATTTTCTTTAGAAAGGTCTTGAGTGATTTATGCAAAGCCAGCGAACAAAGTTTAAAAATAAATTCAAAATACCAAGATCCATTGGGGCCAATGCCAAAAGAAATTCAAGAAGCCATAGAAAATATGAGGAAAAGAAAACCATTGCCTTATTTTAATACCAGAACTGAAAAGACTGATAGATTTGCTCAACATGGAAATTTTGAAGTTTATTGCTTTCGTGAGTTAAAATTTTTAAAATAATGGTAATAGTGCAATATGAAAAAGAAATTGTACTTCAAGACATTTTTTTGAAGCAATACTATTAAAAAAACAAACTATGCCATATTCAAATCAGTTACAAAGTACATTTGGGCACGTAAGTGACTTTTTATGCCCAATCTCTCACGATCTATCCGGCCCTGATCACTCACTCTAAAAAGTTTTTTATAATTCTTCTTTCTTTAATTTCACTTGTTCTTTATGATTTTGGGTCCTTGCATTATTTGCATTTTAGTATTTGAAAATTATATTGGCAATCGCCCATTGCGATCAGGATACTTATTCTTGAATTTTTGGGAGGAGTAATTCTCACCGTAAAAAGGTGTGGTAAAAAATGCTCTATTCTCGAAAGAACGCTCCCGTGAATTCAAGTTCACCACGTCTTACCCGGGGGAAAACGAGTTCCCGGGAAAGTTTCTAACCTCACTTTTTTGTTTTGTGATTTGTTTTGTGATTTGTTTTTTTTTTGCGAAAGTAAAAATAGAGTTTTTAGGTAAAGCCCTATTTGTGTGTATGCATTGAAACTAAATTGCTCTACTGCGGTGCATAGGTTAAAAGCAATATCTCCACTTTCAGACCAATTGAGTGGGAGTGTTTAATGCATAATATAAATGTACCTATATAACATATTATATTACATCTTAGAGGTAAGAAAAGCCGCGTCTTTATTAATTTGACAGTACAGAGAAACGTTTATCTGAGCCTAAAGGCGGTTTAAAATAATGTATAATGTAGTGTTCTTACAACTACATTTTTAAACTGTCCTTATATAAAAGCACTTTAATAGGCCTCTATAAACAAAGTGTTAAACATTAATAATCAAAACTCAATTTGGCCTGAAATAACTGACAGAAATAAGTGTGAGTTATGTTTATGTAGACATAGGCGCACCAAGGGGAGGGTCTCGAGCCAGGGCTCCCTGAAGGTACAATTTTTTTAGATAATTAAGGATTTAATAGGGACCTATTGCAATAAAGCCAGGCACAAATTGTGCCGGGCACTATATTGACAGTTTCGCATTATAAGAACAGCTGTCTTCTTTCAAAATAAGGTCATTGTGTATTATAAGAGCCGGCATGAATAGTGACGCCACTTTTAATGGAAAATAACCGACTGGATTTCTAAATTCGACTTTGGTATGTCAATTTTGAAAGATGAACTGTCAGTTTTTAATGCGAAACTGTCAATATAGTGCCCGGCACAATTTGTGCCTGGCTTTATTGCAATAGGTCACTATTGCCAGGCACTAATTGTGCACTATTCGACTGTTTCCCATTATAAGAACAGCTGTCTTCTTTCAAAATTAGGCCTTTGTGTATTATAAGAGCCGGAATGAATAGTGCCCCCATTATTAATGGAAAATAAACTAATTGATATATAAAGTCGACTTTGGTATGTCAATTTTAAAAGATCAACCGTCAGTTTTCAATGGAAAACTGTTAGAATAGTGCCCGGCACTATTACTGCCGGGTTTTATTTGCAATAAATCCCTAATTTTTAAAAAACTTCCTGAATTCAAAAATAAAATGGCATAAAACGCACTTTGGTTAGTTGCGAGATACGCGGCAACGTTGTGCACTGGAGTTGCACGGCGTGATTCCAAACCTTGCACTCACAAACTGCTTCGAGCGTTCAAGAATACGACATTTTCAATTCCGGGAGAAAAAGTGAGTTTGATTTCCCGGGAACGTTCCCGGGATCACTCCCTTCAAAAACTTCGAAGAATACTGCTCCAGAGATTTTAACACACGAAAAAGGTTTTCAGACGTTGATACTTTACATCTAATTTGAGTTTTTATACCTTTGACAGTGGGAAAAAAGAATAATAAAAAAAATCAGTTGAATTGGCTTAAGTTAATAGCCTGACGATTTCTCGTTCTTGTATTGAGACACGACACACATGCATAGGTAGAAGTTTTCCGAAAATTTATGTATGATCTTTGGTGATCATATAGAAAACTAGAAAAAAAGTTGCTCCGATTTCAAATTTTTTATATATCTTTGCGTTACAGATGATTTTGAACCTTTTTTGTCGCGCCGTCTCTTTCTGTCCGTCTGTATGTCTGTCTGTCTGTAACGACCACCGCGCATAACTCAAAAACTACTTGCCCGATTTTGATGAAATTCGGTACCTAGGTTGGGTTTTGGCTATAGATGGTCCCGTTTAAAAATGAATAAAGCATCCACCGGACAGAAGCCGAAAAAAAGGGTGGGCGTAGATAAAAAAAAAATAGAGTTCTGGTAAAAGCATTACTTAGTGTTGTAGTATATTAAAGGTATTTGAGCAATTCCACGCCAAGTCATCCAATTTACAAAAAAAGTGTTGCCGTGACATTTAATTTTTTTCTTTAATCATGCTTACTAAATGAAACAGCTTATGCTTAACCACTTTTGCACAATTTTGGATTTTTAAATCCAATTAGTATGTAGCACACGCATTTGAAAAGTCTAAAAACGGGCAAAATGGGACTTTAAAGAAAAAAATTATGCTCATAGTAAACAGAACCTAAAAAAAATTAACCTATAATTTTGAAAACATGCATAAAATTAGTTTTCAAAAAAATGTGATGTTTAGCAAAATCTTTTATACTGGCTTAATTAGAGCAATTTAGAAAATATCCAAAAAACGCAGAAATTTCCGAAGTTTTTATATTTTTTTGGGGTATAAATGTAATGTTTTCTTAACTTTTTGATGCAGTGTTGGAAAGCTATACTCAAGAACTATATCTTCCTTGGATAAAACATATTTAAAAAGTAGACGTTACCTTGTAGTTCCACGAAGAATTTAAGAATGTCTGGGAAATCCCTCAACTTCAGCATCAAAAATGACCCTGCCTATCGGGGTGCTGGTGGTAATCAAGTAGGGTAAATTTTTCGCTGTATCATATACTTTTAAAAACAAGAATGAAAAATCTGGGTCTGTAATCCCTAAGATCACTACACATTTTTTTGTTATTTTAATATTTTTAGTGATGTTAAATTGCATCACAAACTACAGGCGTGGATCTACGGGAGGGGATGCCCCCCCCCCCAAATCTGAAACTTTACTCAGTTTTGACACATAGAAAACACCGATGCTTAATGCTATGCAAAATAGTTTTGTGAAATATTTATTATGATATTTTCGCCCAAAATAAAGTTTCTAGATCCGCCCCTGCAAATTAAGGTTTATCAAAAGGTAATAGTTATTTAAACAACAAGGTTTGAAAACGACTGTTTGCACACGATCGAGACAGTTTGGTAGACCGAGCCGAAGGCGAGGTCTACAAGTCGAGGGAGTGTGCAAAGAGGTTTTCAAACGAGTTTTTTACAATATTTTTTATACGACTGCTAATAAAGAAAGAAAAATCAAATTTTAATTTAACTTGTTTTTATTTCCGACATTTTTACAACAAAACTTTAAAAATTCAACAATTTTTTGACGTATCTAATCAACAAAACATACGAGCAGTGACGGTTGCAACGGAACTAAGCCAAGTTATATTGATGGGTGACAACAACAAAAATCACAATGACGGGAGACCCGTATGCAGAAATGACATAGGCGTTCGCAAACATGACATAAGCGTGTGCAAAACATTTTGCCCACAGCGTGCGCAAAGTGCCATTTTCAGATCGTGTTCTCCGTGCGCAAAACCCCCTTTTACAAGACAGTTGTATAAAAAGTTTATTTATATGAGCACTGTTCAATAAATTATGATCTAATCTCTCTTCATAAGGTCACTACACAAATTTTTTAAAAGTTTATTTACTTTTTTAGTAGTTACCTACTGTCATATTTAAAAAATCGGAAAAGAAGTTGAGTTGTATAATTTCAGAAACCGAACAAATTTTTTTTCTAAGCTTGAAGTAAATTTAGCATCAATAGTTAAATCATCCAGAGGAGTGAAATAATGGTGTCCAGTTGTTGTTTGTTTGAGATTTTAATGTAAAACAAATCGTTTCACAGTACCTCCAAACGCATCACATGGGCTTTTACCATGCGTTACACTGAGGAAACGGTGCCAGGAAAGAACTTTTCTGAGTTTTTTTTAGCTGGATTAGCAAAAATTTTTGTTGGTATTTCAAAGCGACTTTCCTGCACTAGGAAAGCCTACTTTTCAGAATTTAATTCCAAATTTTTTAGCTAGCTCAGCTATGCTTCTTTTGTGTCACAGCAGAGTGACTTTATGCTGTCTTTTTAGTATAAAGAGCTTTGCTAGCCCAGCTAAAAATTTCGCTAGAATTGCAAAGACGTCTTGGCAAAAGCTACTTTGACATTCCAGCGAAAAAACTTTCCTGCTACAGCAGAAAATTCTTCACACGTTTAAGAAAAAAAGAGCTTCGGGAAAGATCGGATATTGTCAATCTTGAATTTTGAGAAATTTGCCCTATTCGCGGAAGCCGAACCTTACATTCAATTAAAGTCGTCCGTGGAGGTAAGTGCCGCGCAGTGCGTTTTGGTAATAAATACGCGTGTTGCGAGTGTGAGTCGTATACAGCGCCTTTATACGGGTTTTAAAAATTCATATTTTTATAGGTAAGCGTAGAAATCGTAAAATAAGCCGAAATATCTATACTCTTGACGTTTTGTCAAATAACGATAAGAATAAAAGTTATTTCTTTTTGTAAACTGCTCAAAAAGTCCATGATATTTTGTTGTAGTTTTAACATGCAGAATGTTATAATTTAAAGATTATACGAATAGTGTCCTTACTTTGGTAAAGACGTACCTACTACCTAAATAAAGGCTGTGGCTATTTTTAGGTTATAGACTTATAGAATAGTTTAATCCTAATTTCACGAGTTGTTGAGGTAGGTTCATTGCTTGATTTTTCTAATTTGTTTAAGATTTTACTTAGTATTTTGAAAAAATATAAAAAACTATTTTCTACCTTTTGTGTTTTAATACCATACCCATAAATATTTTTTTATTTTTTTATATCTCAAAAACTACAGCTTTCTAAAAAAGCTAAAAAAAAGAATACATACACACAGTCTGTGTATTACTCTGAGCGTGTCTGATGCTGTGTGATCGGTTATAAACTTTCACTCCTTAAAATTTTTTTGCTGATAGGTTTATTAACTTCAAATAAAAGTCTACCATTTTAGCTTCCTTTGTCCAATGTGACATTTGTAGCCTCCAAGTTATGTGAAAATTATGTTAATTTTTAACTGGAACACCCTGTATGTAGTGCAAAATTTGAATAAGGGTTGATATACCGAGCGTCCAACGTCTTCGAAATGTCGAGTATAAAAACCTATTATTATACCTTTATCTTTAGTGGTTTTGACCAAAGATCAAAAAAACTTTGCTATAAGACTAATGTGATTAACGTGATACACAAGTTATTTTTTTTTAAACCTTAAAAGATAAAGGTATTTCTGAAATCAGGATGGAAAGCTGTATTAAAGTTTTGCAAAACATACAGGCTGCCCCATTTAAAAATTAACACAATCTTTACATATCTTGAAGGCTATAAACGTCATACTTGACAAAAGTAGCTAGAAATGGTCTAAAAGTTGTCTTTTTTTGACCAATTTTTATAACGAACCTAAGACGCAAACAAATTTTTGGGGGTAAAAGTTTATAAACAATCACGCTGTACATAATTAGGATTTTTTAAATGGAACATCCTGTGTATTTATTAAAAATTCTTTAAAAAAAAATTCTGATTCCAAAAATACCAAACCTAACAGCCTTTTCTCTTACCTTTTTAATGAAAGTTGAAAGGTACACCTATAAAAGAGGCGCTCTATCCTTTTTCTACACCTAACGCAGTATAATAGGTATGCTTTTTATTTAACAACTGTTGGAAATAAAGATAACAAAGTTGGTTTTTTTTTACATTACAAATTATATCCTTGTTTATATATATCATTGTTTTTTACACACATTAGTTCTGTGAGAAGAGTATTTTTGCTAGACCTGAATACTGTTTTTCATACTTGCGTGCGTAAAAATAGTTTTTACAGAAATAGTAATTTATCTAACAAGTGCGGAATTTGATGATGGGTCGTGACGGCAGCTGCACAAGCAAGCCGTCAAGCGCAGTAAGTGCCACGGTTGGATAAATATATTTCTGTGCGTAAATGCTACTTTTACGCCCGCAAGTAGGAAAAATACTTTACAAGTCTAGCAAGACGACGCTCCTGTGATAAAAATAGTAGAGTATCTTTCCTGGAATAGCCAAAATATAATTTGTAACTTTATAAAAAAATTCTCCTGCCACAGGAGACACTTTCTTGGAACAGCAAAATCTCTTTTCTATAACTGCGGTGGCCCCATGCTGCAATAGCCAGGTATTTTTTTAAATTTTAAAACATTTCTCCTGCGGCAGTGAAGACACTTTCTTGGAACAGCAAAGTTTCTTTTCTACTCTTTTAATAAAAATTATTAGTGAACTTTAGTAAAGTTAACTTTACTATCACAGCAGAGAGCTTAGCTGGCGCTATAGGTAGAGAGTAACTTAGCTGGGACAGCGAAAATTTTAGCTGGAATGACAAAAAAATTTCTCAGTGTAGTTTTGTACTTGTAGTTTTTTTAATGCCCAGTGGCGTATGCAGAAATTTTCCCAGGGGGTTGGGAGAGGAACCTTGAGTAAAAGCAAAGTCCTGGAAAACCATTTATGGAAACATTAGGCCTCCAACCCCCCTCTCTCCTGCGTACGCCACTGTTAAACCTGAACCACTTCATTTAAAGAAACCAACTATTTAATGTCCGTGTCTCCCCAAAAATGTATTCTTAAAACTAAAAAAAAATTTCCGACAGTGTACGAAGATGGGACTTGAACCCACAAACTAGGATCTCACGCAAAACAGTATGTGGCTATAAATAAGATCCCCCCCCCCCCCCCCCCCGATGATTTTTATACATAATTTTTTTCCTTTTGCGACTTAATAAAAAAATTTGATTTTTTACATGCTTTAACCAAATAGCTTAAAAGTTGATGTTAAAATGACAGACCCAGATTTTTTATTTCACTTTTATTTAGACGATACATTATCAAGTAAAACAACGCACAAGCGAAGTTTTAATAGACAGATAGACATGACAATTTTTTTAGTCAAAAGTTACCAATTCTGAGGTTTTTCCAATTTTAAAAAATTTAGTTTTCCGAAAGCAATAGACCTAGAAATTTTTCTTTTGCCTTGTATGATAGTCAAGCCACTGAGCTTTAATGTGCGTATAGACTTTTTTTTGATGGACCATATTCCGCACCGGTGTAAATAATTAAAAATCGAGAAAATCATAAAATTTACTATTATTTTAAAACTATTTTTGCCATGTCAAAAAAGTGAGGTTAATTTTTTTTTCTGTATAGGATTATCCAACCAATATTAGAGATTTCTTCCGTCAAATTTGTTTTTACATAAGATTTAATACAATAGAAATAAAAAAAAATAAGGCCACAACTGATTTTCTTCTTTTTTTTACTTTTAAAGTGTCCTGTAAAATACGGGAGCCGACATTAAAAATTAAAAATTTGTTAATTTGGTTTTAATTGATTTTTTTCGTGACATGGCAGCTACCCCCAATGGATGATTTGGCGTGGAATTACTCAACTGTGCATGAAAATAAAAAATGATATTACAATTTGTTTTGTTTAGTGAATAGTGGGCATTATTTAAATTATTACATTATACGTTTATGGTGTGAACTTAGGTGCCCATAAATTGGCAGAGTATTTTTTTACTCTGGGATCGCGGTGTTTGATCTAATTTATTTCAAATTTAGGAGGTTCTTGTTTCGAAAAATACTCGATTTATAAAGGATCAGGCACACCCCTTATGGGATTTCTGTAATTTGTCAAACTTCATAAAATTTTGGTATGTTGTGGACTGAACCTTTTTTAACAAAAGTTCTCATGGGCCTAACTCAAATTAACGACTGAATTTTGAAATACAGGATGTTGAATGTGATAATGTCCAACAAAAATAATCGCTCTTTAGACGGGGTTTCCAGACATATACGCAATGTTGGTATTACATATATTTACGATTTATTTATTATTTTCAATCTGTACCTTTAAAACATTATCTACAGGGTGTTAAGTAAATATTAGTCGAATCTTTTAATAAGAAACAAGTATTAGTATGAAGTTGTTTAAACATTGCTCATCAAAAGTTCTGATGGGCCCAACTTAAATGAATGACTAGTTTTGAAATACAGGGTGTTGAAAGTAATAATGTCCAAAAAGCACAGACGGGTTTTCCAAACATATAAGCAATGTTAGTATTACATATATTTACGATTTATATGTTATTTTTAATCTGTACCTTTAAAACATTATCTACAGGGTGTTTAAGTAAATATAAGTCGAAAGTGTTAATGAGAAACAAGCGTTAGTGTGTTTTGGAAATAATTAAAAAGTAATTTTATTACGTTTTTAACATTTTTCATCCGGCATTTTGGTAGAGGATTTTCTTTAAAAAAAGTCTCTTACACCAGTATTTACTAAGGCGTAAGTTTTAGTCTAGGTTTTGGTTTAAGTTTAAGGTTTAGGTTTAAAATTTAAATGTGCAATGGTTTGGAAAAATTGATTTTTTGCCGAAACAGGCCGCAATTGATTTGGTCTTTTTACCTGTACGGACAATAAAATGTCCTAAAAATTGAAATTGAAAAACTGATTTTTCTACAACTGTCTAATTTAGACTTCTACGTCACTTTAAACCCCTAGGTCATGGGATTCCGACTAAAAATCGTCCTAAATTTTAAACTACCTACGGGGGGTGGTTTATCTCATTGTAACTTGAAAACAATCACGTTTTTGTTAATTTATTTGTTAAAAATGTAAAATTTGATCATATTTAGGAACGATATAACAAAATTTTATACGATTTTTAGCTTCAATTAACTATTAGAGCGAGTTCTTTAGGGCAATGTACACAAGGCTGGATAAACCGTTTAGTACTAAATTATCATATCTCTTTTATAGCTTTTAAACGATATTTGCCTTGACGAGGAAAGTAAAAAAAACGATCTTCAGATTAAAATCCAAATAAACTCACACGCGATTTGTTTATTTGCAAATAATCTTTAAATTAATATAATAAAAAATGTTTTTATTTATTTATTTATTTATTTATTTATTTATTTATTTATTTATTTATTTATTTATTTATTTATTTATTTATTTATTTATTTATTTATTTATTTATTTATTTATTTATTTATTTATTTATTTATTTATTTATTTATTTATTTATTTATTTATTTATTTATTTATTTATTTATTTATTTATTTATTTATTTATTTATTTATTTATTTATTTATTTATTTATTTATTTATTTATTTATTTATTTATTTATTTATTTATTTATTTATTTATTTATTTATTTATTTATTTATTTATTTATTTATTTATTTATTTATTTATTTATTTATTTATTTATTTATTTATTTATTTATTTATTTATTTATTTATTTATTTATTTATTTATTTATTTATTTATTTATTTATTTATTTATTTATTTATTTATTTATTTATTTATTTATTTATTTATTTATTTATTTATTTATTTATTTATTTATTTATTTATTTATTTATTTATTTATTTATTTATTTATTTCAATACTTTTAAAATACAAATACAAATTAATAACGATTTCTGTTGTTAGTTCGCTTCCTGATTATGCGCACTAGTTTAAAATATCTGTGACGGTTGCTTTTAAGATTTTATGCAACTAAATAATTAGCGGAGGAAGACAACAATTTGGTTTTTCCTTTAATTGGTAGACTAAATAGTAAAGCGGGCTGTTGAAAAAATCAATTTTTAACTTATAGATAAAGACAGTTTAATAAATAGGTAGCTACCTAAATTTCACATATTTTGTAATATTAATGAAGTTTTAGACAGAAATTTTATTAAAGTCTCAAGTAGAGTAGGGGACAATTCGCCGCGGATAATTCGCCGCGGGGACAGTTCGCCGCGAGATTTTTTGTTTTACGATATTACTATTAATTGTTTAAACAGTTTTATTTAACTTGACGTCATATAATATATTTGTTTGATCATAACTTTTTTCAAACTTTTCCAAATAGGTATTTGGTGACTAGTATACAATTCAACATTTTTTTATTAGAAAAATAAATGAAATGGCGGATCCAAAATGGCGGATTTTCCCATTTATAAACCGATATGCATCAAACTCGGAACTTTACGATTTTTCAGGTCGCTGATTATTATTTTTAACTAAAACAAAAAAAAATCAAAATGGCGGATGAAAAATGGCTGGCATTCCCATTTATTAACCAATATGCATCAAATTCGGAACTTTGGGGTGTTTCAGGTCCCTAATTATGATTTGTAACTTAAACATAAAATAAATCAAAATGGTGGATTTTTCCATTTGTGAAGCGATTTGCATCAAACTCGGAACTTTAGGGTGTTTTGAGATCGCTGATTATGATTTCTAACTTAAACCTAAATTAAATCAAAATAGCGGATACAAAATGGTGACTTTTTCCATTTATAAACCGATTTGCATCAAACTCAGAATTTTGAGATGTTTCAGGTCGCTGATTATTATTTTTCACTTATACTAAAAATAAATCAAAATCATTTATGAACAAATATACCAAAATATTTTGCTTTAAAAGTCCAGATTTTATTGTAAAAAAAGTTCAATTTTTTTTTAAGTTTTTGTTTTCTTTGTACTAAAAAGTTTGCTTTAAAAGTATATGCTATATATTTTGTGCTAAAAACTATGTCTGCTGGCCTGATAAAGGCCGGTGTGCCACCGCGGTCACTTGTAACAATGAACAATAAAATAATAATCAGCGCCGCGACGTTTCAAGTTTGAGGCAAATCGGTTTATAAATAGGAAGGCACAATTGTGGATCCTCCATTTTGATTTTTTTAAAGTTTAAGTTAGAAATCATAATCAGCGACCTGAACACCCTAAAGTTCCGAATTTGAAGCACATTGGTTTATAAATGGGAGAGTCCGTCATTTTTGATCCACCATTTTGATTTCTTTAGTTTAAGTTAAAAATAATAATCAGCGACCTGAATGAACGCAAAGTTCCGACTTTGACTCAAATCGGTTCATAAATGGGAAAATCTGCCATTTTTTATCCGCCATTTTGATTTTTTTTAAGTTGAGGTTAGAAATCATAATAAGCGACCTGAGACACCCTAAAGTTCCGAATTTGATGCATATTGGTTCAGAAATGTGAAAGTCCGCCATTTTTGATCCGCCATTTTGATTTTTTTAGTTTAAGTTAAAAATAATAATCAGCGACCTAAAAGATCGCAAAGTTCCGAATTTGATGCATATTGGTTCATAAATGGGAAGATCCGCCATTTGGGATCCGCGAGTTTATTTATTTTTCTAAAAAAAAAATGTTGAATTGTATACTAACCACCAAATACCTATTTGGAAAAGTTTCAAAAAAGTTATTATCTAACAAATAAAGAAATATTTTATATAAAGTCAAAAAATTGTATTTAATTTTGATAAAATATTTAATACATATAAACATAAAATACAACATTTAACTTAACCAGATTTCATACAAATGATATTTGAAGTAAATATTCAACTGCATTAAAACATTAATTTGGCTTTTTCATGATAATGAAAAGGCTTTCTATATAAATTTCTTGATCATCAAATTCATTTTCTTTCAGCATTTTTTATCCCCTGTTTTTTCAAGTAGGTAATTCCATCCATATGTTTTTTATTATGTAGGATTTTTTGTAGTTTTAAACCATTCTTCACAATCTTACTTTTTCGTTCTAGCGAAACTTTTATCACAGCTAAAAACTGTTTTTTAAACCAATCTTGATAAATTAGCTGAAATTATTATTAGATGTCATAAATATCAAAAATTAATATAAATGTCAATGTAGCTAGCTCATTTCTTTGACTCAACCTTTCTTAAGGAAAGCTTTACAAAATGAAAACGCTGAGAAATCTTTGAGGATGCCCCGCAAACGTCCGACCTTAAGGCTCGACTATAAATTCCACCCTAAATCAACTCAATATAAATATAAATTTTATTGAAAGCGTTTGGGGGAGACCCCATAAGGCCGTATTTTATGTTACTTTATATTTGTATTCATGAAATATGTGAAAAATTTCTAAAAAAACTATTAGCTTAAGGGAGGGGGGGGTTCCCCCCCTTATATACGTCACTGGCTTTTTTAATCCATTTTGTGTTCAATTGAATCCAATATGGCGGAACGCTTGTAGCAGTCATTTTCCATTAATGGTTTTAAGACGCTCTAGCCATACAGATATATTTAAAATGTACGTGCACCGAGATGACAGCAGATGACAATCCCAGTACTTAGTCCAGCAAGTGTCAGGTCACTTTTACGTCATTTTAAAAAATTTAAAAAAAAATTCAGTTTCGTTTTGTTTGTGCAAGTTATATAATAAAAATTACGAAATTAGAACACATTTTCCGATAATGTCAAGTTTGGAAAGTAAGTGTAAATTGAAAAATGTTAGTAATTCACTTAAATATCGCTGCATTTTCACTTAAACCTCGTTCTCTACAAACTTAAACCTATAGTTTAAACCATTTCTTTTCCGTTTTTTCCATTTTTTTTACGAAATCCTTGCAGATTCTTATTTAAACCCGTTTTTTTCCATTGCGATATAACCTAAGTAGTTATAATTAGTCCAAAATTCCATTAACTTTTATTAAGTTTAAAAGAAATTCAGTTAAAACGTTTCACAAAAGATAAACTAAAAGTTAAACTTAAACCTTAAGCTATCTTAGTAAATACCCCTGTTAAAGTTCCTTTTTCTTTACAATTAGTCGTCCCTTTTCTCTTTTTTTACAGCACAAACTCGCTAAAAGCCCTGTGTTATTAGAGGGATGCTTAATAATATATACATAAAATGGCATTGGCCATAAATAAATAAATAAATAAATACTAAGATTTTTTAATAGTACCTATATAAAAAAATTATATTTGCTGAAACACCCTAAATACTTAATAAGTCAAGAATCATTAAAAAACTAATAAATATTCTATATGTAATAGTAATATTATCTAAAGGGCTATTATGCTTCTTGAACATTATCACTTTTAACACTCGTATTTCAAAAACTAAACAATAATTTAAGTTGAGCCCCTGAGAACTTCTGATGAGCAAGGTTTGATCTACAATATACTAAAAAATTTTATCCATTTTTTACTTAAACACCCTACAGATAATGTTTTAAAGGTACAAATAATAAATAAATCGTAAATATACAGGGTGGCCCAGAACTAATGGTACATCGTTAAACTGTAGATTCCTTGGGTCAAAATATTACGATTTAGCTATACTTACCTTAGTCCAAAAGTTCGTATTAACCGAGATACAGGGTGTTAAACTTTATTTTTTGAATTTGATTTTCTTTAATAACTTTTTTACTAATTAATATCCTTGCAAAAACTAACCAGCCTGTGAGTTTTTTTATAATTGGCAAGACGATTCCGTTGAAAAATTTGATGTACAATGTACAGGGTGTTCTTCGTATTTTTCTTGTGCCTCGGTGTATACCAGTTTTTATGTAAAATGATAGTTTTCCCATCCTTTTTATGTAAAAAAGTTTTACTGTTTTAAAGTCGCTCAGAGCAACGGTTTTTGAGATTTTTGCATTTTTTTATTGCATGTGAGTGATATGCCTAATTTATGTATGATACTTTCTTTAAATGTTTCTACTAATTAATAATTTTGCATAAAAATTGGGTTTAGTGGTTTTTGGGCATGGATAATTTAATTTTGGCATATAAAAATAATATACAGGGTGTTCTTTAGGTGGGTACATTATCATAAGTGAGGTAAAACAATTGTAAGTTATTGTCCGTTATTGCACCGGTGTAGGGCTATGTTTTTAATTAGAAACAAAAATCTCTTCGAATTAGTTTTTTTTAAAATGGTAAGTATACTTTATTAATGCAAGTATTTATTTTTTTATTGTTTTAAAGAAAATTGTAATTATAAACAAAATAATATTTTATTATTTATTAAAAAAATATAAAATTTCAAAAAGCTTGGCGCTCTCAGCAACTAAATAAAATTTTAACATTCACAAATAGTAAATCAAACTTAAAATTGTTTATTATAGTAGGCTTGTTATTAATAATTATTTAATAAATAAAATAATATTCCGTTTAAAAACCTGCTTAAGTATACATCGAGGCACAAAAAAATACACCAATGATTTTAATGCAATGGTAGTGGTCCAAAGAACACCCTGTACATTGTACATCACATTTTTCAACGGAATCGTCTTGCAAATTTCAGAAAGACCTACATGCTGGTTATTTTGTGCAAAAATATTAATTAGTAGAAAGAATTGAAGAAAGTATCATACATAAATTAGGCATATCACTCATATGCAATAAAAATTTTAAATGCAAAAATCTCAAAAACCGTTGCTCTGAGCGACTTTAAAGTGGTATAAATTTTTTACATAAAAATGATGGAAAAACCATTATTTTACATAAAAACTGGTATACACCGAGGCGCAAAAAAATACACTGATTTTAATGCTGTGGTCCAAAGAACACCCTATACATTGTACATCTAAATTTTCAACCGAATCGTCTTACCAATTTTAAAAAAACTTACACGCTGGTTATTTCTTGCAAAAATATTAATTAGTAAAAAAGTTATTAAAGAAAATCGAATTGAAAAAATAAAGTTTAACACCCTGTATCTCGGTTAGTACGAACTTTTGGACCAAGGTAAGTATGGCTAAGTAATATTTTGACCCAGGGAATCTGCGGTTTAACTATGTACCATTAGTTCTGGGACACCCTGTATATAATATTATCACATTCAACAGCCTGTATTTCAAAAACGGGTCATTAATTTGAGTTGGGCTTCTGAGAACTTTTGATAAGAAAGGTTTAGTTTACAACATAACTAAATTTCATAAAGTTTGATAGATTACAAAAATCCCATAAGAGGCGTGCCTGATCTTTTACGTAGTTTTTTTTAAATTTATTTTACTTATTTTTGGATCACTCTACGTTTACCTACATATTTTTTTTTAATAAACCTTAATTTTAAAATTTAATCCAATCATAATTTATTAAATATTTTAGGAAAGAAACCCAAAAATATTAGCGAAACTGATTTGAAAGGAAATCCCAATGGTGCTATGGAAGATAAATCAGAAGGTATTTCAATTTATGAAGTCGATAAAGAGGATACTGAACAGGTACGATATATTTAATACTTACTTGAAAACTTAATATTATTATTTTGTTATTAATTAGTCTATTTTTTAAAATATTTGTATAAAGAAGTTACAAAATCAAAAAACTTATTCACAAATAAACAAAACAGGCCGCAAAGCTAATGGCTGAAAAAAACCTGAAATTTGGAAAAAAGAGGTGCAAGCTGGATTGTTGTATAATTATTCCTTAGCATCTGGGACACATCCCCATATATTCTTCGCCAAAATCCCCCTTAAGGTTCGCTAGATATAAGGCCCAAAATTCTTAAAAATCAAGAAAAAACACGCAGAATCATTTGGTCTATATGCAGAACTAAGAAAAAGCCAACCTAACATTAAAAAAAAAAATATATTAATTTTTAATTTTTTTTTCTACACTGTTGTTAACTTGTTTTACTTTTTTAATGATAATACTTTATAATATTAAGCTTCATCCTAACTTGTACAAAACACCATGTACTTAAATGTAGTTTTTGTTTCTTTAAAGTTAAACAAATGGTCAGTGGCCAAACATAGCCAATGAGACGGCAAAAATTTTTTTTTATATAATTAATAACCGTACGATAAAAAAAACCGTATATTAAAAATTTTCACTTTTGGATAGAAACAGCTCTAAAATATGCGCAAATGGTACACTTTTAATATATTTGAAATTGTAGCTAAACTGCTATTGATAGCAAAAATAGTTTTTCCCTAAACTTTCATGGGACAAAGGGGTTTAACAAAATAAATGTAACCTAAGGGTAGTTTTTAATAGTTTAAAATTCTAAACATGGGTATAAAAAGTTTTGCCGAATAATCGTATCATGATTTTTCTCCAAATATATATGTACACTAAAAGCTTTTTATCTATATATTTAACCTTCTTCAATCCATCTTTAGACATATGTAGGCCTCCCTCAATATCTTCTACTCTTCTCTGTCTGTCGCCGTGTTCATCCATCTAGTTCCCGCGTGTTTGTTCAAATCTTCCGCCTATCTTATTTGGGGTCTTCCCCTACTTCTTTATTTTCCAAAGGTCTCCAGTCTTTCTGTCTGAGCTTATGACCGGCAAATTTCCATTTTAATTTTGCTACTTTTCCTCTGACATCCCTTACTTTTGTTTTATTTCTTATCCATTCAATCCTTTTTCTATCTGTCAGCTTTGCATGTAACATTTGTCTTTCCATTGATCTTTGGGGTTTTGAGGTACTGAGGATATTTTTGATTTCTTAATATGTACCTTAATTTACCGAATGCTGCCCAGGACAATCTTACTCGTCTCTTGATTTCAGCTGTTTGGTTTTCTTTTTTCAGGTTAATAATTTGTCCCAGGTATATATATTCCTCTACTTGTTCTATTTTATTTTGGTTTATTCTGACCGTAATATCTTCATCTGTGTTTGTTATGATTTTAGTTTTAATGTTCATACTTAAGTCTATATTTCTAGCTGCTGTATCCAGTTCTTCCAGAATTTTTATCAGTTCTTCTTTCTTGTCTGTTATTAAGGCGATATCATCAGCATATCTTAGGTGGTTCAAGAATTGTCCGTTTACTTTGATGCCTATTTCTTCCCAATCCAAGCTTCTAAAAACATCTTCTAGGACCTGGTTAAATAATTTAGGGGATATTGTGTCACCGTCCGGACACCTCTTCTCATGAGGATTGGCTTGGTTCCTTCGTAGATTTTGATTGTTTATGCGTTAGGTTTTCGTCCAGGATTGTAGTAATAAAAGGTAGTTTTCAGCTTCTTTGGACTTTTATTTTAAATGTCTAATTCAACAGCCAACGTTTCGACGCCTTCCGCGTCATCCTCAGAGCCAGAATATTAGAGTTATATAAGATATCGCATTTAAAATGCGTAAGTACTCACTCATCACGGCTGACAGCTATTATGATTTTTATGGTTAGTAAGTGGTCAACTGTACTGAAACCTTTTCTAAAGCCTGCTTGTTCCTTTAATTGATATCCGTCAAATTTTGTTGTCAGTCTATCTGTTAATATTTTCGTGAAACGCTTATAAATTACATTGAGGAGTGTTATAGGTCGATAGTTTTTTAGGTCTGCTCTACCGCCTTACTTGTGTAGAATAATAATATTAATAATAATAACTATAGCTTTACCACCGTACTTGAGCATTTCTGCCGTTACTCCGTCTTTTCCAGGTAATTTATTTTTCATTTTCTTTAATGCTCTCTTTATTTCTGCTTTGCTTATTTCAGGTTGTAGCTCTGCGTTTATGTTCTTTATTTTTCTTTGGAGTTTCTTCATGGTCTCTCGTGATGGTTCTCTTTTTGTTTGGTATAATTCTGTATAGAATTGTTGTGTGATATTAAGGGAACGTCCTTAAATTACGTAACGCAAAAATTCAGGATTCTTAACCCCCTTCCCCCCCCCCCCGTAACGCATTTTTAAGAAAAAACACATTAAAAAACATTGAGTGTAACGCAAGGCCAAACCCTCCCCCCCCCCCCCTAGAGCGTTACGTAATTTAAGGACAGGCCCTAATGAGATCCTCTTTAACGTTAGTTTTGTATGCCGTTAATATCCTTTATTTTAATTATAAAAACTTTAGTTTCTAAGATATCTCAAAAAAATAATTTTGACGGCCTTCGCGAAAAATCATGATATAAAAATCTGAAAATTGCATATTAATACGAGTATTTGTTAAAACGTCATATAACTATCTCTGTTTATAAGTTTCAACCCTTAATAAACCACCCTTATGTTCCATTTATTTTGTCTTAACCCTTTTGTCATATTTAAGTTTAGTCAAACACTATTTTTTCTAAAATTTTATAAAAATTACTTTAATATCTGTTAAGTTGGTATTTCAAATAAAATAAAAGTGTGCGCTTTTTGGCGTATTTTAACACTGTTTCTAAGCAGGAGTTGAATATTTTTAACATTACGCGTTTTTTTTTTATGCAGTGCCTAATTGTTTAAAAATTAAATTTTCAAAATCTGATGGTGGTTCGGCTTGTATTAACTATTTTCCTAACGAATGTAAAATTTAGTACCCGTAAATTAAAATTCAAACAAGTTTTCGTGGCTAATCGGGTAAAAAGAAAAATTAGGGGTTTTTTGTTTCTCTAGTACTTTTCCGTGGGTAGCTCGAAAGCTTAACCTCACGGAGGTCCAAGATCTAATGGACACCTAATAAGTGTTGACATTTAACTGTTTCGTCCTTATGAGACTCCTCAGAACACTGCTGGTCGATGTGACACCCTTCATAAATTAAGTATACGGCTTGATCTCTCACCTTACATTGTTAGTGAGAAAACAAATGAACCCAACAAGAAGCGCCATCTACCGAAATACGAGAGAAACAAAAAAAAATAATGAATAATGAAGAAGAGGGAAATGTTTGGCAAAAGTAAGGTACTGACTTTACCAAAATCAGCACGCCATGCCACAAGAATATCAGCAACTAATAGGATTTTTAAAAGAATAGCCTTTTTCCTACGCCTGTAAAGCAAGAATTGCCTCTTATTTTCCTGGTTCACTTACGACGAGTCAAAGGCGAATAAGGCGTTCCAGATTAAGATGTCGTATGGCAGCAAAAAAAATCTTTTAAATGCAGAAAATACAAGTCCGCTTAATTTTTGCTTTCACTTATTCTCTGGAAAATGAAGATTCTTGGCAACGTGGGGTGTTACAGATAAAAAGATATTTCAATCACACAGTGATTGAAAACAATTTTTATCGGCCATATTAGGACTTCATTCAGGCAAACCCAAATTTGTTTCAAAATTTAGCAAATTTAATTTCTAAAAGACCAGCAAGTATTATCCAGGCCGATGATGGTGCAATAACACGTTATTAAATATTGTTTTTTTTAAATATTTCGTTAATTTGCTATAGTCCTTACCATCATAGGCAGTTACACTTTTATGACATTTCAACCTCTTTATTTATCATATGCATACTGACAGCAACAAAAATGTCTTTGAGTTGTTTTCATTTGTGCGTTATTTTTGTCAACCTCCAGTAAGCATCTTTTTATCCAGAGACAGTGAAAGTTTTACCTTTAAATTTATACCAACACGACATATTTACTTTTTGATATATTTCTGGTCAGAAAGTACCTATGTTTATTACATGTCAAAGTCACAAAAGTGTAACTGCCTATGACAAGGACTATTTATAATAATATGACTGGAGCGCATTAATTTTGGGAAAGTCAGTGCCTTGTTTTCGCTGAACATTTCCCTCTTCTTTATATTTTCCTTTGATTCGCACAGTCGTAGTCGCCGACTTGTTTCATCCATAGTGAGCGGCTACACGGCGCACCAACCAATCGGCATCTAATTTGGCCAAAATTTGAGCTTTATCAAATTCGAAAATTTGTGGAGGGATTTCGGAAAACTTTGTGGCAAATAATATAATCTTTGATTAATAAGGGTACTGAAATATAAAGCCTAATTTTACCACGTTAAATCTGCGTATGCATTTTATGTGACGCCTTGTGTATCTGGCTAGTCAGTTTTTGCTAAGGGAACTGATCCCTAGTAACACCGGACGTCACAGGGACATACTTTTAGGTCCCTTTAGGTCCCAATGTCCGTAATCTCCTAAAAAGGACGTTTTTAAAACGTTCAAAATAAAACGTATAAAAAACGTCCAACGTCTCAAAAAAGAGGCTTTGAAAACGAGCTGGTCAGCAAGTTTTTAAAATTGACTTTTTAGGTCTTACCTAAGTTTTGAGTGCCTAAAAAGTATGTTTTTAAAACGTCCCAAAAAGGACCTTTTTAAAACGACTCGAACAGTACGTTTTTTAAATGTCCCGAAAATTACGCTTTCAAAACGCACTAGGCAGGATGTTTTTAAAATACACTTTTACGATCCCGCTCATTTCTCTTACCAGCATCATTATCATTATCTACATAGGCTGATCAGAAAAACATAAATTTCAAACTTGTGCACTATACTCAGATTGGAGTGGAGTCAAGTTTTAAGAGGGGCCAACATGAAAGGGCCCAATACGTAACGGCCTAATATGTAAGGGCCAATACCAATGGGCGCGAGGCCTAGACTTTGTGTAGGTCCTCTGGAACGTTTGTAAAACGTCCCGAAAACGTTTTTAAAATGCCCCTGAAATGTTTTTAAAACGTCCCTGAAACGTTTTTAAAACATCCCTGAAACGTTTTTAAAACGTCCCTCTAACGTTTTTAAAATGTCCCCGAAACGTTTTTTAACGTCCCCTGAAACATTTTTGGGCTTTCTGTGACACGTTTCCTAAACGTCCCCTAATCGTTTTTTAAACGTCTTTGAAAGTTTTTTAAACCTCCCCTGAAACGTTTTTAAACGTCTCCTAAAACGTTTTTTAGACGTCCCTGAAACGTTTTTCTTTACGTCCTCGAAATGCTTTGGAACGTTATCACTGAAAAAATTATTAAACGTCCCCAAATTTGCAGAAGGTATAAAAAAATTAATTTCACAATCGTCCGAAAAACGTTTCTAAAACGTAAAAGAATTGTGTGTGCTCAAGACCACACGGCAGAAGTGTAAACTTCAACAAGGCGAAATTAATAATACTGGCCCCTAACATATTCTGCAAAGTGGACCGAACCGAACTCTTCTGTGTACTGGCCTTAAAATATCTGAAGTGGTATTGTAGATATTAATAATAAATTATTTATGTTTGAAAACTTTACCACCCTGTATCTCAAAAGCTAAGACGTTTAGGACATATGTTCATATGAAGGTTTTTTTTCTTAAAATGGGCCCAAAAATCACCCCCATAAATATTGACATTCAATTAGGAAACACCCTGTATATTATTAGTAATATGTAGTAAGCTTGCGTAATTTATTTTAATTTAGAAAATCGTAGCGTTGTAAATTAATCTGTTAAAACATTCGGAAATTTTTTTTTAAATTTATTTATTAGCAATAGTAAAGAATAACAAAAAGAGAAATGTACTAAAATTAGTATGAAAAATACAAAATAAAACTACTTCTAACTAGTTTAAATTCTTCTTCTGCTAACAATTTTGACGCACTATAGTATTAAAAATACGGTGTGTACGTCACTATCCTTATAGTTTAATAATTATAATTGAGGTATTTGTTATGGAATGAAAGTACAATCATTTATTTGCAAAAAAGAAAAAAATTAAGTTTACACCTAATAAATGAATATTATATACTGGTATCAATAAACAACAAAAAAATATTTATTTATATTTTTATACAGTATTGTTTATAGTAAAATTACTTTCAACAATCCACTTTGTAATTTGTATTTTTAGTTTGTAATAAGGTTTTGGGGTAGAGAGTTAAAAATCTTTGGTCCTACACTATAAATATGGTTTTGACAGATAGTGTGTTTGGGGTTGCTTAGCACCAGATTGTTTAAAACTGCATTCCTTGTATTTATTCCATGTATTATGTTTTGCTTATAGTAGCTATTTTTTAACATAAATCGAATTACTGCCTTTATAAACAATTGATTAACATCTAATAAATTACTTTCTTTATAAACTAATTCAGATGGAAATTTTTTATTCTTGAAAAGTATAATTTTTATTACCCACTTTTGCACAGTTATGAGCTTTGACAATATGGTTGAGACAGCATTGCCCCAAACAACTATGCCATAATTTATAATAGATTCAAGTGAAAAACAAACCTGTTTAAGTATTTTAAAAGATAAAATTTGCCTTATTTCATAAAATTTATAAACTAATTTTCTTATCTTTTTAGTTACATATTGTATATAATCTCTCCAAGTAAAAGATTGATCTATGTAAACACCCAGGTATTTTATAGATGAAATTCTTTCAACAATTTTATCACATTTACATTGAATATCTAATGTGTGTCAAATAATTTCTGTAGATCAAGGAAAATTCCAATTACTTTTTTTTTCCTTTATAAAGTTGTTTTAAAATTCTTTCTGTTAATTTACATAGTGCAAGTTCGGTACTGGAGGTTTTTCTAAAAGCAAACTGGTTTGGGTGTAGGAGTTTATTTTTTTCTATGTAACCTAGTAATTTTGTCCTGAAACATTTTTCAATTATTTTGCTTACAGTACTCGTCAAAGCAATATGTCTGTAATTATTTGTAGATTTTCTATCTCCGGCCTTGTAAAGAGTTTAAATTACTGCAGTTTTAAGATTTCATGGAAAACCAACTAAAAGTAACATTAATAATGTGATAATGTGGCTTTAATAAATGATCAATATATTTTTATTAATTATTAAGATTTGAACAGATGTTATCATCCCCCCTTTAACCCCATTTTTTAAGCTATGGATTTCTTTTTTTATCTTAATTTCTGAGCTTGGAGTTAAAAGAAAAGAATTTAATTCCCTTTCTTTGTCCGTGCTATCACTCAGGTTAGAGCCTTGCTCAATCTTATCAGCTAGTTTTTTCCCTATGCTAGTAAAATATTTATTAAACTCATTTGCAATTTTATTCTTATCTGTTAACTCTGTATTATCACAGTTTACAATACTTTTTATTTCAGTTTTACTACTCCCCTCATTTGTTGCTTCACCTATAACTTTCCAAAGCTTTTTTGGGTCATTTGCATTTTGTTCTGTAAGTTTTTTAAAATAAAAATACTTTGCATTTTGTATAAGTTTACCGAGCATTTTTCGATAAGTTTTATATCGGTTTAAAAGAATTTTGTTGCATTCCTTTTTCAACCTATCCCTATTCCTAATTGAAATTAATAAGCCCTTTGAGATCCATGGTTTCAACCTAATTTTTTTATTACTTAAAGTTATACATTTAGTAGATTTTAATATTTAATTTTTAAGTTTTTCTACAAATAGTTTTGTACATAAGTTAGCATCCCAAATTTTAAGAACATCATCCCACTTTGCCCTATTAAATTCTTTTGTAAGTTTGTCATAGTTAAGAATGCTATATGTGTGTTTCTTGTTTTTCTTGTGACTGAAACTATCTTTTAAAGGAATATTAAGTAAAATGGGGTCATGATCTGAAAGGGAATTACTTAAAATAACTGCGTTCACTTTTTGAAACAACTCACAATTACCTTTCAGGAAGTAATGATCAAGACATGAGCTAGAATTTCACATTTTTCGTGTAGCCTTATAACACTGAAAGAAGCATATCTTTGCAAAGTAGTCAGATAGTTGTTTGTAATATCACATTCCGTTGCCAACAGGTCTATGTTAATGTCTCCTACCATAACATATATTCTACTTGTTCAAATCTAGTTTTTTTTATGCTTTATTGAATTTAAGTTTTCTAGAAATTTTTCTTTGGTTGTTGCAAAACTTCTGTATGTTGCAAAAACATCAATCTTATTATGATTTTTCTCAATGCTTATTTTTAACATTGTTAAGTTGTTTTCTTCAATTAGCTGATTTTCAATTAAGTTTTGCATAGACAACACATCCATCGCACCTGTTTAGTGTACTATTATTAAAAAATACTCTGCCAATCTATGGGCACCTAAGCTCACACTAGGTACTATAGTTATAGTGAGAGCTAATATAATCAAAAACGGAAATATATTTTATTCAACTCCAGACTCAATTACCTTTCGTTTGATACCACACAAGCCATGTTTTGACTTAAACTCGAATTTTTTTAATCTACCCCCACCCTTTTAAAAAAACTAAAATGTATTTTGTTTAACTCCAGACTCAATTACCTTTCGTTTGATATCACACACGCCATATTTTCACTTAAACTCTAATTTTTGACATCTACCCCCACCCTTTTTTTTAAATAAACTAAAATTCATTTTGTTTAACTCCAGACTTAATTACCTTTCGTTTGATATCACACACGCCATATTTTCACATAAACTCTAATTTTTGGAATCTACCCCCACCATTTTATTTGGCTTGCGTTTGGTGGATTTTGTTCATTTTTAAATGGGACCATCACGGCCCAAGACCCAACTTAGGTACCAAATTTCATTAAAATCGGACAAGCGGTTTTTGAGTTATGCGGGTTGGTCGTTACAGACAGACATACAGACAGACAGACAGACATACAGACAGACAGACAGCAAAACAAAAAAGTTTCAAAATCATCTGAAACGCAAAGATATATAAAAATTTTTGAAATCGGAGCAACTTTTTTTTTTCTCGAAAAAATTAGGATCACCATAGCTCACACTACTTATATAGTAGTAGTGTGAGCTAATATATTATACCCTTGGATATTAAAATCATTATTGTTATAAATTTTATGTGTCTCTGACATTACTATAATATCAAACATTTTTTCAGTTGATTCTAAGAATACTAAAAACTGATTGAAGTTTTTGTAAATGCTCCTTATATTAACATGAATTATGTTAATATCTTGTATATAATTATCGAAATAAGTAAAATTTGTTAAATTATCACATTGGTGTTTCACAAGTTTTGTAATCATCAAGCATATTATTAACATCTGTGAATTTTTTTAATATATATTTTTTTAAGAAAATATTTATTAAGGTACCATAAAAATTATTTAAATTAAATCATCTTCAGTATTGATCCTAATTGAAGGGTCTTGTTCTGTTTTTTTTTTAAATAAATTATTCCATTTGCACAGAATGCCGGTGCGGTTATTTTTTTTCTTGAATTCCCTAGTCTTCTTAAATAGGATACGTTTGTTTAGTGGTAAGTCTTCATTCAAGTAAATCTTGTTGTCTGGACCTTCTAAGTTGCATTTTTGTATAGTGATCCCCTTTAATCGTTTTATAGTCTTAAGTATATCCTTTTTGCATTGTACGTTAGTAAACTTAACTAATATCGGACCTAAATCATCCTTTTTTAATCTAAAACATTCAACAATTTCATTTTGTCCTATTTTTATTTCCATTGCTGTTAAAATTTTGTTTATTATTTGTATTGGGTTGTTGTTTGACTGTTTTGTAACTCCTGCAACAATAATGTTGTTTTCTTTTTCCTTAACCTCCAAATTATCTAATTTAATTTCCATCATTCGCAATCGTTGTTTAAGATCATGATTCTCCTGTTTCAGTGTCTTTAGCTCTCCTAAAACAGTCTCAAAATGTGTTTTTTGCTCTTCAAATGAATCAGACATGAACTGTGCCGCAGCTTTCACACCCTCCAGCTTTTTACCCATTTTCTGCTCCACTAGTTTAAGAAACTGTTGGAAAGATTCCTTTATAATTAATTTAAGCTTTGTCTCGTCTATATCTAAGCAATTTTCTGATTTTTCGCTATTTTTTCTGTGAACTCTAACCTCACTTTTTGCAATGCTTGCAACACGAATATTTGCCGTTCAAAATTACAATTTCTACACGTGTAGCACAGCTAGGGTGATAGTTAGCCCCACACTTAGCACAATCTACTGAATCTACCACCTTTTTTCTACAATTTTTGCACTTTTTTTCAGATAGCTTATTTTTGTGACCATCCATGACATAACCTCACAAGTCAGCATTGCAACAAAAACGACATGCAAATTTGATTTTTTTTTATGTCAGTCAGATAGTGTCATTTTTTATCTAAGATTAAAAACTTAAAGTATGTTGTTTATTATCGGATAAATCCTTGGTTAATATATTTAAGATTCGATTTAAGTTAAAAGTCATTAATTTACTATTTGCTTTTTGGGGATAAGTGCACTTTGTGTTCCTTATTTTAGGTATGAAGTGTCACTTTTTATCATCGGGATGAAAAGTACCGCGCAGGAATAGTGGAGATAAAAAACAAAAATCTGGGTTGAAAAGTGACTGATCAGGAATAGGTAGAAGAAAACCTAATAAAATCAAAAATACTCAAAAAAAGTCTAAAAAAACGACACATAGCATGTAAGCCTCGTGACAAAAGTGTTTCTGTTGCGGCAAATTGTACATTTTCATCTCGGAATAAAAAGGGCCACTTTAACTCTTGGATCTATTATATACAATTTTTTTAGGGCAGCCTAGGTGCCTCAACGGAAAGAGTCAGTCAGAGTGATTCAATCGGACTTAAAAGCCAACGAGGTGAGTTTGCGTTTAAATATGTATGACTTACCAATTATTTTTTCATATAACTCTTGAGACAAGGGGTCTCACAGTTTTGGGTCCGTTATTTTTTTATAGTTTACATTAATAATAAAGCACCTCATTTGGACGTCGATATTTTAATATGTTGGCGTTAAAGGAAATTAGATTATATTTGTCGTTCAAAAACATTCGAAAATAGTTTATAATTTTAAATATAATAAAAGATTTGTGCTACATAGAACATTAAGCCTCAAACCTTATTTTGAATATTTTTATAAAAATTGTTTGAAATGATGATAAATTATAGCTAAAAGAGATGAAGGACCACCCTATTATTCGGTCAGTAGGGAGACCAGAATACTAATTAATAAATGGATTAATTATTACAACAAAATTAAGATTGTATGGCGACAAAATTGACCCTGCTTACCTTGAAATTCCTTCTCTTCACCTCATGTGTACACCTCTCTTGTTGGATTCGAACAGAACGGCCATAGTGCCGGTAATCATCGCCTTATGGCGGTGGTGACGCTCCGATGTCATCAAAACTTTAACTGCCATTTTGCGCGCGCAATTCAAATTTTAAATTGATTAAAAATTGTAAAAAGAAAAATAATTTAAAAAAAATGTTAAAAAATGAAACAAAATAAAACAAAAATAGTCTTGTGGAAAATATATTTCCCCAATTCCAAACAAAAACATATTTAAAAAAACTATATTTCTTCTCAAGAGTTAGTTTATAAAACAATGACTCAACCACATTTTGCCTACTGTACTTCTTTATTACGTTTTCTTGAACACCTGTAAAGAATCACTGCAGATGTTACAAAACAGACGGATGACCATAATTTTAAGAGTTAGCAGACTAACTCCAATATACACCATGTTTAATAAAACAACAATGTTTCGGCTAAGCGGGCATAGAAAGATGTTGTTTCTCTTGTATTTTTCCGTGGGCAGCTCAAAAGCTAGACATTCACGGAGGTCCAAGATCTAACGGACACCTATTAAGTGTCGACAGTTAATTGTTTAATCGTTAAGGGACTCTTCAGAACACTGGATGGTCAATGTAACATTTTTGTAAGGCTATAGGGATGGTATAAATCTCGTCTTACGATAATGGTAAGAGAAGTGAAAATAAAATGCCTGCGATATCGTATGCTTTCACACAAGTGGCGACATCTATAAATACAAAATTTTCTTTTTTTGATAGTTAACTTTTTCGCCCTTAAGGGACTCTTCAGAACATAAAAGAAACTTCTTTGAAGACGATGTAAACCAAAGACAAAAAAAATATATTATTTTGTCTTCTGTCTTTAGTTTCAGAAGAACAAAACACCATACTGTTTTAATAAAAGACTTTTTTTAAAGTGTGGTAGCTCTCATTTGTCTATATGGGTCTAAAAATTATGGAATAGATTTTCTATATTGAGGGTTACAAGTTTTACAACAGTTTACCACTCGATAAGAGTTTAGTTAATTGACATTGTTATGATTGTTAATTGACATTTGAGATTTCATAATAAAAGAGTTATCAACGTATTTATATAAATTATATCATTTCATATCTTAACATGGTGCAGTCGGCTTAAAAAAACCTAAACTAGTCTGCGATAATGCCCCTACTACGTTATACCTCGATGCTTGAAAATGGGTGTTTCTTTTTTTAATGATAAGTTGAGGTCGTTTTATACTGTTTTCAAGAAAAAAAAATGCGGATTTTTCGCATTTTTTTTAGAAATTTAAAAATTAAAAAATTAGTAAAAACTCATACAAATTGCTATAGAAATAATTTATTTGACGTTTGTTATTTCGAGAAAGAGCGGGACGGCTCACAATCGACGGAGCTTTAAATAAATGGTAATTTAGCCAAAAATAAGGTGACCAACTATCTAGCAAGAGGCGATAAAAAGTTTTTAAGAAATGTATTTACGCATAGAAAAATGGTTACACCAAATTTTTGAAATCTAATGTTCGGCCTGCTCTTTTAATTTGTCGCGCATTTTTGACTCCGTAAAATCGTCCAAAATCGTCTATTGAGCATTTATAATGAAAAAAATGATGCAGAAACAATTATGATAATGATGATTTACAGAAATTCAGCAGTTCGGTTTGGTTCGGGTCGATCTTAGATTAGGTTGGCTGTGTCTTAAAGTAATTCAGCAGGAGTCGGCTGCGCCGACTCCTGCTGAATTACTTTAAGACCCAACAAACCTAACCTAAAACCAAACCGAACGGAACTTAACTGAATCAAATTGAACCAAACCGAACCGAACTAAACCAAAACGAACGGAACCGAACCAAACCGAACCGAACCGGACTGAACGGAACCGAACCGAACCGAACCGTACCGCACAAACAATCAGCAAGAATCGGCTGCGCCGATTCTTGTTGAATAGTTCTAACTAAATAATTTCCTACCCTCAGATGCACCGTAACAAGGCTTTGCTGATCCATTCTCTATCTTTGTTGTTTTGTATGTGAGCAACAAGGACTTAATCGCGATTAAATCCATGATCGCGCTTCAGTGCTTACGGTGCATCTGAGGGTAAGTCAGCGTAAGCAAATCCAATTGGGAAATTTGAAATGGCCGAATGACCTGGAAAGTGTCGGCCAAGCAAAAACTCAATCAATGTGTCAAAACATCTGTGGGAAGGTCAACTGTACAAATTTTCAAAATTATGTGAAAAAACCGAGAAAAAACACGAAAAACTAGGTATGTAATTAATTTAAAATTGTTAAATTATTAATCCTAAGCTAATTCATAAATTTATGTCGAAAATTTGACGATGCAGTGATAGAAATTGATTTTTTTCAACCAAAACAAGTCAAAGAAAATTACTATGTAACGTTTTTTAAAAAATTATTTTAAAAAAAACCATACTTTTCTTTTTAATTTCCCGTATCCAAATCGACTAAAAATAGTCCAAAGAATCATTTTCATACAAAAAAATCGTTATATAGAGCGTTTTGACGAGCGAGGTATAACGTAGTAGAAGAGCAAAAAGAAAATCAGACATAATCCGGGATTCCCAGAATCAGAAGTTGTTAGTCATAATGAAGAATTAAACAAAAACTTGAAGCAAAAACTGAAAAAGTTTTATATAATTTAGAAAATAAGTTTACAACACAAATTAAAAATCTCAAAAATGATATCATAAAGGTATTATATAATCAAGATAACAAATTCAACTCCTCTGAAAATTCGGTAAATGTTTCTATCAAGCAAAAGAACAATTTTGTAGGTTTGAAGATCAACAAATTAAAATACATAATGACACACCTGTTCCCGAAAAACTTAGTGAATTTTTAAATTTTGGTCAATTCAGAGATTGGAGACAAAAAATAAAATAATATCTCAAATGCATTATCAAGAAATCCTGTTAGATATACAGAAGCGGCAGATTTACTGGCAGAAGATACACATTTGGTAATAAATTCGTCTATAATTCATAAAGTATCATTAGTTGATAATACGGAAGACAGTATTAAGACTTGTCATCTAAAAGATCCACTGATGATCTAGCTACACAAAATGACGAAGTATATCAAAAATTTTAACTTCAAATACAAAAGAGCTTTCCTCGCAATAACATTAATTTAGATGTAGCATTACAACCATTTTGGAGTGCGAGTATAGAGGATGAGTTCATTTTAAAAGACTGCCAAAATATTTGGGAAAAATAATTGTGGAAAGCACTTTTTGGTTTATATTGATCGTCTTTCCGGTTGGCCAATTATTTGTCAATTCGGAAACAGAGATCCAAATAACATTATGACTATAGACTGCTTAAGGAAAATATTTTCAGATTCTGGAGTACCTATTCGATTTATGTCTGATAATGGACCTCAATTTAATTCATATGAAAACCAAAATTTTTTGAAAAATTGGAATGTTAAATATTTGCCTTCAACACCTCACCATCCACAAAGTAATAGTCATGCAGAAGCGACTGTTAAAGTAATCAAACATTTAATTTTTAAATGTATGCAGAATGGAAAAATAAACGAGGATCAACACAATAAAGTGTAAAGGTCGGGGTTTATTTAATAAAATATAAAAATAATTTACCAAAAATATGAGAACTTTTAAGGTTTCCGTTTAGTTGATAATAAAATTTAACAAGATGAAAAATAAATAAGAAAAAAAAAATAATTAGATATTATTTTTTTTTAAGAAAAAAAAATATTCATTAACATTCAAATTAAAAAA
This sequence comes from Aspidapion aeneum, assembly GCA_963576565.1. Lineage (NCBI taxonomy): Eukaryota > Metazoa > Arthropoda > Insecta > Coleoptera > Brentidae > Aspidapion > Aspidapion aeneum. Next base: position 30,982,258 of record OY755041.1, read on the forward strand.
AATTATTTCAAAAAAAATAATTAATTTTTTTCAGAAAAAGAAAAATATTCATTAAAACCTAAATTAAAAATATTAAAAACATATTCTAAAACTGGCAGAAATTATACAAGTATTATCGAAGCAAGAAAGTGAAAAAATCACAATAAAAAAATATTATTTTTAAAATAAAATAATAAAAACCAAAAATTTTAACTATTAAATTTTAAATAATAAATTAAAAAATATTGAGAAATCAGTCGATGATGAACAAGTAATATTTGAACCAAAAATAAAAAAAAAAGAGTTAAAATAAAAATGATTGAGACTCACATGAAACCAGCTGAACTCAAACCCTAACACTTATTTTCACCTAGAGAGCACTGTTGATTCAAATAAAATTAATTAAATGAGCCAAAAAAGAGGTTGACAAAAATCCCCCTTTTTACCTATTTTCTTGTCCGCGTCTTACGCAATTGTTTATATTGAGGCTATATTTAGAAACACTGGCTCAATCGATCCCTATATAGATCTGGGTCGAGAAAATTAGCTTGAAAAACACATTGACCTGTTCCCGTCATCAAAATTGGTGGGATCAACAGGATGTTGTTCGCCTATAAATTCGATTTCTTCAATTATATCCGGGCATTATTAAAGTACCAGTGTTAAAGTTGCAGCCAAAAAGTGAAAAGTTTTAAAAAGTTAAAATTAAAGTGAATTATTGAAAAGTAAAAGATGAGTTAACCATTTTTTATAAAAATGTAGTCTTAAAGAAAATCTAGAGTTTTTGAACTCTAGAATAAAAAATATATTTTAGTGATTCGATGACAGAAAGTAAGTTAAGACTATTTAAAGATTGATTTAAAAGGAAAATATTACGTTTTAAACTATTTGAACATTGATTTAAAAAGAAAATATTACCGTTTATTTAATTGCTGTAGACAATTAAATTATTAGACTTTTATACGTAAATAAGGATAAATAGATAACACATTAGAAATTATAGTAAAGAGAAAAGATGGAGATTGATTTTGAACTTTTGATAGTGCATTTAGTATTTAACGAGATTTAGACTATTGGAGTAAATTTACTGATATATTTACGGACTTGTTATGGGTGTGTTACCATTGAGGTAATTTCACAATATTGTATGTCCTACAACGTTCTTTTAGGTATCTTATCAAACTGTACATACCTAGACTCTATCATTTTGATTTGCGAGGACAATGTTGTGTCGAAAGATTGAAATAAAACAAATTAGTTTTGTTCGTATAGAGACTCTATGGTATTTGCTAATGTTAATTTTAACGCATTTTGGATCTAGGATTTGTATTAATAATTTTTGACTTTAAATATAACGTATTTTTTGTAACAATTGGTGTCTAATTTAACAACAACAAAAAAGTCAACAACAACAACTGGCTTTTATCATAGCTATGTGCAACTAGGACGCCTACCTATAAATAAATTTAATGTAATCGTGGAAAGGGACAAGTTGTATAAATATACCGCTCGACTAAAGCACCCCTAACCGCGGCGTTACAAAAGGTTTACTAAAATTTCGTAATATACCAAAATCAGATGAAAGTTTACCAGCTGAAATTTTGTATGGACATCCTTTACGATCGTTTGTCCCAGCTAGATATCAATCATTTTGCACCAAATGGAAAAATGCTGCTAACATGAGAAATAAAAAAGCAACCCAAAAAGTTCAAATGAAATATTGTTATAATCAAATGCTAAAGATTTAGGTCCATTATCTATAGGAGATAAGGCATATTTACAAGATTATAAAAGCAAGAGGTCTAATAAATATACAGGGTGTCCCAGATATAAGAAACTACATGGGGATTTCGGAAACGGTAAGAAATACGAGTTTTAAATGAGAAAAAAGTTGCGCTATTCTAAGCCTAAGGAGTTACTAAAATATTGAGCAAAAACTAAAAATTGTGTTTTTTGAAAAATTGAAATATAGCCGCCATCTTGCAAACAAATTTAATGAAATTTGGTAGTTTTGTATAAGTATATGTTTTCTAGGCCTTCTAGTTTTTTTGAAACCATAGCCAACTTTGTTATTTCTTATGACCACCATATAGAGTTTATACGTCAATAAATAGCCTTAAATCTTTGAAATGAAAATGTGAATTTATTTAAAAAACTGTTTCACTTGGTTGGCTGTAAAACAAAGGCCGTCGTTGCGTTTGTTGTCATAACTTTATAACTATCTGTCAAAACTTTGTCATTTATTTGATTCTTCTGTTGGAGTTTGAAAGTTTCTAAATTATTTAAGATTTTTTTGAGTCACATCATCAATCAAATTTATCTTGGAAAGGTTTCCAAATTGAGAGAAAGTAGATAATGAATGTTATATTTTGTGTAATAAGAATGCTGGAAGAGCTCGAGATATGTACTTCCTTTAAAAAATAAATTCTTAATCGACAACCTGATGAAAATATTGAGGCTCTGGTTTTACAAATTGCTGTTGACAATCCTCTCATTTCCCTTCGTAAACTAGAAAATAATGTTAAAGTACCAAAATCAACTGCACAAAGAATTCTTAAAAAATTTAAGTACAATCCATATGCAACACATATTAGTCAAGCACTCCGAGATGGTGACTTAGAATGAGCAGGTTTACAAACTCCTGGGTGTTTAACAGACATAACTACGTGTACTGGGCCGATGAAAATCCGTTCTTAAATCACATACTATTTAACATTTTTCATAATAATTAAACGGCACGTCGATATCTAGAAATTCTACAAAATTACGTTGACCAAATTTTAAAAAATTTGCCTCTTCAAGATGTAGCGCACATGTGGTTCCAGCAAGATGGAGTATCTCCACATAATGCAAGAATTATAACCGATTATTTGAATCAGCAACATGAAAATAACTGGATCGGAAATCGAGGTCCAGAAGGATTTTTAAGCAAGCTAGCCTCTAGCAAGTGAAATCTTTTCAAGGCTTGGGACTTCGACTCACCTAAGGTAGCCTGTTCACGAAATGGCAATCTCACAATATATCTACCATTTTTATCACGTCTATGAGTAGAACTAAAAACGTCCTCACATCTTTGATCATCTTTAGTCAATGGAATATCCACAGAAAGAGTTGCCAAAATTGTTGTAGTGATTTCTCAAAATCTGTTGACTTTAAAGAGGTACACAAACTAAGTTGACTTGTCGAAGGTTTGTCACACACACTACGCATGAACACATACACAAAGATGGTATTCATAGCACAGGGTCCACCATTTTGCCCCTGTTTAAACCCAGAAAGTAAAACTTGGGAGAAGACATCAGCTCCTAATAATAGCTCCACATCTCGGGAAGTACCATACTGAGGATCAGCTAATGTCACACCAGATAAGTATTTACATTTATTACTTATCTCACTAAAAGGAGTCACACCACAGATGAGGGGGACTATCACCGCTTTCACTTCAATAGACCATGACAAATTACTACTTGGGCTCACACATAGCACAATGTTTCCTAGCGAAACAGAAGATGTCATGTTAATGATACCTACAATGGGCGTTGATCCGCCCACACGTGGCAAACCTAGCCACTTGGCAAAGGAAGCTGTTGTAAATGAGGTTTGGCTTGCTGAATCCAATAATGAAAACTCTCCGCGACTAGCGATTGCAATAGGTCGTTCGAAAAGGCTCTGCAAATAGTACTTCCAAAATCCAATATTTAAGTGATATTAAAATATAATGGTGTGTTCAAGTGAATCCTGATACTTACGACAATAATTCTACTCCAGATCCAGTTATTATTCGACAGCTCTTTGAAGAAAATAAGTGGAGAATATCATAAATAATTACTGTAAGTAACTGAACAATGGCTGTTTGTATTATCTGCGCCGAATCCGTTAATCATAGAAAGAAAAGCATACAATGTGCGTCCTGCGAACAACATTGCCACGTTGCCTGTCTACACAAATCTGCCGACTTATCATCTCTGCTTAGTGAAATCGAAGGCCTAACATGCTCTGAGTGTCTTAAAACCTGTATAACTGTAGACAAGTCGTCCTTAAAAGCTACCATAGAAAAACAAGTTCAGGAATCTCTGGAAAAACTGTCGGAAACATTTAATTCGCTGAAAAATGACTTTATTAAACTTACCGAAGAAAAACTTAACGCTGTTATTACTGAAAAACCATCGACCTCGGCTCCTCCTAAAAGATATTCCGATACTCTGAAAAATAATACGAAACCGGCTATTCTTATTAAACCGAAAGATACCACTCAGACGAACTCTGATACTAAAAAAGCCCTAAGCGAAAATATTGATCCGTTTGAATTTAGTCTTCAAATCTCAAAAGTTAAGCACGTTAAAGAAGGCGGCGTGGTCATAGGCTGCAAAAACCCATCTGAAAATCAAAAACTGAAAAAACTTGCCCAGGAAAAATTGGCAGAAAATTATGAAATTAGAGAGATGCATGGTGTACACCCAAGAATCCGTGTTGTGTATGATGAAGACGTCCTTATTTCTATTCTTAAAATAGTTAATTCAGATATTTTTAACTCCTCATTTTCTTATAAAGTCATAAAATTTGGTCAAACGAAAAGGAACTCTAACATCTATCAGGTAGTTCTCGAAGTTGATAGGGAAACATATGATAATGCTATGCTTGCAGGTAACGTCTTTATTGGTTTCGACAGCTGTTCGGTCTATGAAGGTATTGAAATATATCGCTGTTTTAGATGTAGTGAGTTTCATCACTCGTCAAAATTCTGTTCAAAGACCCTCTGTTGCCCTCGGTGTGGGGGTGAGCATGAGGCAAGGGATTGTCAGGCAACTTTTTTATCCTGTCCAAATTGTATTAAACTTCGAAAGTCAGATAAGGGTATAAATTTGGCAACAAACCATGCTCCGTGGGAAAAAGAGAACTGTACTGTATACAAAAATGCTCTTATTAAACGAAAGTCCGATGTTCTGTGTGAATAGCAATTAGAACGCATCTCAGCAGGGCAGCAATCTATAGCCATACCGAAAGCAAGACTCATAAACACAACTCTCGTCCCTACCCCCACTGAAAGTATCTTAGATATATGTTATCAGAACGCAGGCGGTATGCGGTCGAAACTGAACGACTGCTTTCACTCGAGTACCCACTCCAGTTACAGCGTAATAGCCATCACCGAAACGTGGCTGGTCCCTGCTATAAATAATGGGGAGTTTATGCACAATGATTTTGAGTTCTTTCGTTGCGATAGAGATCGTACTGCTACTAACTTAAACGAGGGTGGAGGTGTTCTGATCGTGGTAAACAAACAGCTGTCTCCTTTTCCACTAGAACTAACTAGCTTCAGGCCCCAAGTTCCTCCCCACATTGACATCACTGGAGCAAAAATAACCCTTCAGCATAAACCATTATTTATCTTTGTCGTTTATATACCATCACCCAGCACCGCTGACGATCTTGACAGTGTTTTAGAGTTATTTCTTTGTCAAAAATATACCTACGATAAGGACATACTTATTTTGGGAGACTTTAACGTAAAAGACTATGCAGCCTTTCTTGAAAAAAATACCTCGAATAATCTAACATTGGGGACCTCTCTTAATAATATCTTGGAAATCCTAGACTTGCAACAGCACAACTTTGTAAAAAATGAGAACAACAGACTGCTAGATCTAGTCTTATTTAAATCCAACCTTTGTAAAGTAGAAAGAGCTATAGATCCTATTATGAGAGAAGTCCCACATCATCCAGCACTTGAGATATCTATATTTTCCATTCAAAAAACTAAAAATCTTGATAAGAATACCGGACTAAATTCTTCACTAACCTATAATTTTCGCAAAGCAGACTTTCAAGACTTATACGGCAAAATTCTAACTTGTGACTGGTCCTTCCTACAAAAACTCTCTAATATCGAGGATGCCACTGAAGCATTTTACAACTGTATTTATTCCATTCTTGATTCTTGTGTCCCAAAACGTCCTAAAACCTTTTCTAAAAAGTATCCTTGTTGGTATTCAGCTACCATAATAAAAGATATTCGGAAAAAGTCTATTCTTCATCGCAAGCTTAAGAATAATAATAATGTCGAAACACACCAAGAGTTTAGCAATCTACGACAAAAAATCAAAGAAGATATTGATCTTGCATATAAGCAGCATGCACGGACAGCTGAAAACACAATAAAGCAAAATCCTAATACATTCTGGTCCTTTCTTCGTACAAATTCCTTCACCGGCAGCGTTCCCGAATCCATGTCTTTTAATAATTTACCTTTGACTTCAGATACTCAAATAGCAAACTCATTTGCTGACTTCTTTCAAACTTCCTTTAACCCGATCAACAAAAATCCTTTGCAATCATCAATCACTGACCAAAACTCGCTGTTTCAGCCCATTTCCATTACGTCATTCAACGAAGAAGAGGTATGCTCTATCCTACGTAAACTGAAGTCAAAATCAACAGCTGGACCAGATCTGATACCCTCCTATATTATTAAAGACTGTGCCTTTGTCTTGTGCAAACCTCTGACGTATTTGTATAACCTTTGCTTGGCCAATAAAAAAATACCTAACATCTGGAAACTCTCTAAAATTAGCCCAATTCACAAAAAAGATAGTAGAACTGAGGTAGGTAACTACCGACCAATTACGTTAATAAATAATTTTTTTAAATGGTTTGAAACTCTTATTCACAGTACAATTTATCCTAGTCTTAAATATAGAATATCCTCTGATCAGCATGGCTTCATAACAGGTCGATCGACAACAACAAATCTTATAGAAACCACTCAAGAAATTGCTGAAGCTTTAAACTCTTCCTCTCAAATTGACATAATCTACACGGACCTATCAAAAGCTTTCGATAAATTGGATCACTTGCTTTTAGTACAAACACTAAATTACTTTGGTTTCTCCACTGGCCTTACTGAACTCTTTGAATCTCTTATCACTAATCGTAAACAGTTTATTGAAATTCGTGGTATAAAGTCAAAGGAGATTAATGCTTCTTCCGGTGTTCCTCAAGGATCAGTCCTGGGGCCACTTCTGTTTAATCTGTTTATTGATGGAGTAAGCAAATGCCTTAAAACAACGAAACTTAAAAAATATGCTGACGACATAAAATTAGAAGCACGCATTAACTCAATCGAAGGCTGCCTGAATCTTCAGAAGGACCTAACCTCTCTTAGCATATGGTGTAATGAACATAAACTACTTTTAAACATTGCAAAATGTCAAGTAATGACTTTCACCCTAAAAACTAAACCGATCGCTTTTGACTATTCTATAAATGGAAAAGTACTAAATAGACCTGAGTTTGTTCGGGATCTTGGAATTACCTTCGACTCTAAGCTAACCTTTAATAAGCACATAGATACTATTACAGCTGAAACCACCAGAACATACGGATTTTTAGTAAGAGTTAGCAGAAATTTTGAAGACCTTGAAACCATAAAACTTTTATATTATACTTTTATTAGATCAAGATTAGAATATGCTTCCGTAGTATGGTCACCACAACTACTTACTTAGAAAGAATCGCTAGAAAAGATCCAAAGACGTGTACTTAAGCTTTTGTACTTTAAATCAACCGGTAATTATCCTCCTCAAGGTCACCCCCACACTGACCTTATGCAACTGTTTAATATTCAGCTACCCGACACACGTAGGCAGTCGGCCTCTCAAACGTTTCTATATAAAATTCTCCATAACCAAATTGATAGCATAAATATTTTAGAGAGAATAAACTTTTCTATTCCACGGCTAAACTCCAGACAATCACCAGTTTTTTATCTTCCTACTCCTCGAGTCAATGCAATGCAATTCTCGCCAATCTATACAATTTGCGACACTCATAATAAATATATGCAGGGTATCGATATCTTTAATTGCAGTATATCTGCAGTCAAACAAGTATTTAGATATTAGAGTACCTACTTTTTATTTAAGATATACTGTATACATCTATCTTTTTGTACTTATTTTTCTTATATTATTTATAGTTATTGTAAACATTTTTTTTTTGTAAACTTCCTGCCCTGTAATTGGGTATTACCTGTTGGGCAGTGTAAATAAATAAATAAATAAATAAAATAAATAAAATAAATAAATAATGCTCGACAAGTTACAACACTACCTTGACAATCACGCACACACACTTGCGCAGTGGCAAAAAGAACAGTCTTAAAATTGGGAACTGAATTCCTACACACATTCACTGCAACAGAGTTTTCACATATTTCTAAATTTTCACTGTTTGACGACAAATTGTTACCTGAGACATTCTCTGACCTCTGACGGGACTCACTCCTCACTGCTGGAGCAACTTTCGAATTAGGAAAGTGTAACAATGTGGAATGTCTTCGGGAACACATTCATCAGTTTGAGTTAATAGGGCAGTCAAGAACCCTATGTTTAGCAAGGCAATTGAAGCACAGTTGCTCACTTTTGGCAAAGTCATGTCGCTGAAATGCATCTAGCTCACGAAATTATCACATGTTGACTTTGGTTACCAAGAGATTTACAATATAAACACTCACTATTACCACCTGACTCCCTAGCTTTAGTTAAAAAATTATGTTTAGGACTTGAGTGACTGACCTTTTTTGACACTTCATATTTTCTCTGACTTGACACACTTGACACATTTACAGGACTTGAAGTAGATTTGGATAAAAGTACACTATTCTCCAAAGCATAACAATTTGTTTCCAAAAAACTAATAAGATTTTGATACAAAGGGATTTTATCTTTACTGTACTCTATTTTAAATCGCGTTTTTAAAAAAGGATCTATTTTTTGCAAGAGTAAATTTAACTTTGTAAAGTCCCACAAATCCAAATCTTGATAATTATATAAAGCCTTCAAGTTTTGTTTAAAAGTCAAAATCAATTTACGTAGCTCCACTGAACTATTGTTTTTAGCTGAAGAAGCATTCACAATTGCCAACCAATAATCTATCAAAACGAATCTATCATTTTGGTACCTATCCACTAAAGCCCTATAAGCTGTTTTGTAATTCCTGCCCTAAATAGGGATATTTTTAATCACATCCGCTGCTTCACCCTCTAAAACCAAAACCAAAAATTGAAATTTGGCAATATCTAAGTACTTGGGATCCTCATCTACCGATGTCCTAAACATATCATAAAAGGTCGGCCACTTTTGCCTATCACCCCAGTAGTTCGGTATATCTAACCTCGGTTTTGCAAAAGTTTTCATTCTACCAGTCACAGACAAGGTTCAATTATTTTTATTCCTATCACTCACAATAACTTCAACCGGCAACAAGTCCTTACAAATTTGTTTGATTGAAAATTGCATTGAGTCAAACTCATCCATAACCTCCTGCTCCGTGTCACACTCACTATCCTCCACCAACCCTACAATATCCAGATGCAGGTCTTCAAGCCGACTTACCCACTCCGCTAAGTTTTCTACACGCGTTTGTAACTGACCCTTTTTCGTTGAGTCGATAAGGGTTTCATTTGCTAAGTTATAGAGCTCTCGGGTTCAATTGAAGATTGTTAATCTTTTCTTTTTTAATGATTTTATTTCTGACGTCATTTTTTTAGTTTTCTTGGTCATCAACGCACGAAATTCCTTCTTATCCCCGGAAAATAAACACAAAACACGTTGTTTTCGAAATAAAAACTAACAGAATTTTTCAAAATTAAAATGAGGTTAGAACCGTTAAAATGAGCTGCTTGGTTGCGTTCATGATTCAGGTTAAAATTTACCATGTGAATTTTATCCAGGCGCGCCGGGCGTTGACCGGACGTCTTCTGTCTGTCATCTGTCAATTTGTATTTTTTTTTATTGGCGGGTTTGAATCGAGAGGAATTTCCTGCCAATAACAGAGATTTAAAAGATGAACCCAATATTTATGTTATTCATTGAAGGAACCAAAAATTGTACTAGAATTTTGTAAGAATAAAGAGGTTCCTTTTGTATTTGTTTTGACATAATATGGATATATATATATATATATATATATATATATATATATATATATATATATATATATTGATATTATTAATCAATTTAAAGTTTAGTGAAAAACTTGGCCTCTAATAATGGGCTCCCGCCCTCTTTATATACCACATTATGTGAGTTGGTTGAAAAGGGAATCTTATACTCGGTTTCCACCTATGCGTACCCACCCTGATTCCAAAAACGCATCAGGTGACGCTGCATTTAAAATCGGTGCAAATTCATGTCTCATCACATGATGCATTTTTTGAATCAGGGTAGCCACGCGTAGGTGGTAACTAGGCTTTACGTGCTCAAACACTTTGGTGGAATTAAAAAAAAATAATTTTGACAAAAAAAGGAGTTTGTTGGGTTAGAGTTTGCTCTCATATGTTTCATCTTCGCTATACGCATGCGCGACAAGTTAAATTTTACCCAACTAATCGAGGTAGATAAATGGCCGTGTGTTAATCGTGAACGTCATTTCGCCTTCCCGGTGTGCGCATCAAAGCCAGTAACCGGATCATGAACGGAAAATTCAATTAACCAGACGCGCGCGGCGTTAATCGTGAACGAACAAAAAGTAACGATGTGCGCGTCCGGTGCGCACACGGCGTTAATCATGAACGTCCCCCTTGATAGCCACACTGTATGTCTATATCGAAAGCCACACACACTTTTGTTACGAGTCGTTAAATACCGAGATGAATTTCAAGTCGTGCGCAAGCGTTAATCTGTCACTTCTGCCAACCTATCATCTTAGAGATATTTCAGTATGGTTTTATACAGCAAAACTTTAATAATTCCCAGTTCTTTTTGATGAAAATTCGTTGTTTTTGTGCTGTGAAAATGCCGGTGACGTGCAAGTTGTGTGACAAATTATTTAGTGCCCAATTTAATTTGAATAAACACTGTCATCGGGGTTCTACTGTATGGCTATGCTATGATAAACATTTTTTAAGATTTAGCGCATTTAAATTTGTCAATACTCCCATGGCAAAACAAAATATACGTGAAATGCTATATAGAAGAAATACTGCATATACCTCAAAAAATATTAATCGCAGCACATAGATATTGTAAATTTTTGAAATCAAAAAGAAAAGACGAATCTTAAAATGCAAAAATATACAGGGTGTTCCCTCTCAAAAAATCGACTTCATTGTCACACCCTGTACAGGGTGTCCCAAATTCGTTGTTTTTTTGTGGTGTCGGGTATTTCTAGGGGACATAGAAAAAAACTGAGCCCCCTTTGCGACGCTTAAATTTTAAGAGAAGCTTAAAGGTGAAAACTACATTTAGATATAGCAAGCCGTTTTTAAGCTACGGAGTGTTTTTGTCTGCATTTTGCTTTTGTGTAAATAGCTTTCTTATAGATCTTTTCTTGAAGAATTGACAGATGTAAACGGTTTTTATTTATCTGTTTTGGTTTTTAAAATATTGCATAAAGTTGTTATTTTTCTTACAGAAGAACTCTCTTTTTATTCGATTTTTAAAATCAGCTTAAAATTTCCTTTAAAATGATGTCACTCACTCAATATTTTAATTTTTAATTTTTTTTTATTGTTTTCTTTATTTTTATTTTTTAATCACCTCTTTATTATTTTTTTATTTTTATAATTTTATAATATTAAAATATTTTAAACCCATTAAGCAAACTAAAATATGTGGTAAAAATAAAAAAAAATAATTTTATGTGATATCTCAAAAACTAAACGTGACAAATGAAATTTAATTTAACAGTTTAATTCCTCTTAAAAAAGTGTCTTAGGAATGTTTTCACAGAAATAAAAAATATTAATAAATAAACAAGTTATAGACCCCTTCCCAAAATGCAGACTTTTTAGAAACACCCCGTAGTTTAAAAACGGCTTGCTATATCAAAATGCGATTTTCACCTTTAAGCTTCTTTTGAAATTTGAGTGTCGCAAAGGGGGATCAGGTTTTTTTAGCCCCTCTAGAAATACCCGAAACCTCCCAAAAACATCGAATTTGGAACACCCTGTACATGGTGACGGATAGAAAAAAATTATGTTGGCTTTTAAAGTTGTCATAATTAACCAAAAAAATCTACAATTTATTATAGCCCTTTATTTTCAATGATAAAGTTGCTGAGTGCTCAGGTTATAAAAAACCACCCGATACCTACATAAAATCATACCTAAAAATTAGAATTGACCATTATTTTATACCTTGAATTTTTTATTACACGTTAAGCTCTTCGATCTCGCGCCAATCCCGGTATTCGCGCCAATAATTTAAATTAGACATTTTGACGTTAATTTTGGCGCATGCTCCTTTGATGGAATTCATCTCGGTATTTAACGACTCGTCTTTTGTTTACTGTCTACACGGAAAGCCCAACCACACAAGAACCGGAACTTGCATTCACTTTAGTCGGTCACTGGTTCAGTTCACCAGTTGCCAACTTCTCTTTGTTTTGAATTCAATTTTTGAAGGCCAATCTTTGGTCACGGTAGTCGTCACAGACTAGGCCATTTCTAATCGTGTTGCGTGCCAGCGTGCGTGCTGTGGTTAGCGCGTGCGTAATTGATGTATTTATAGCTCACTTTTATTTCCACAACTGGCTGAGTGGACTCTGCATGCCGCTTTATGTATCGTAATTGAAACATAGAGAATGTTTATGAAAATTCCAGATCATAAACATTCCAGACGTAAACACATTTTTCGGGAATGCGTATTTCTTTTGATCACCCAAGTGCACCTTTAATATATGTTCATCTTTCTTTTACTCGTACTAATATAGGAGACAGATATAGCCAAAAAGATCTCGATCGAGATTATTCCCGATACTGATCATTTCGGTGATGGAACTGCGCATGTCTGGTACGCCGCACGAACGCCAGCACGGGCCGCAGAGTTTGCAGCTTGCAAGCACGAAGAACCGTGCGGACACGGTGGTCGTCATTAGAAATGGTTACGTTGATTCCCATATACCTAGCACGCGTGCCGGATTGCAACTCTGACTTTATAACAGCGTGAACGTAGAGTTTCATCCTGAAAAGAGTCACATTTCGAGTTGTGAAGGTTTTCGTGTGAACTATTGGTTAAATCTGACACATATAACAAGTAAAATACTGTTCTTTTTTGTGTTGTGACTGGTTTTTGAATTGTTCAGTGTATCTAAAATTAAGGAGAATAAGAAAAAATCTTTTGAATTTATTAGAGAATAATCACATTCCCAGTTGTTATTCAGCATTTTATAACTCGTTGTAAAAATAAATACAAAGTTTCTTCTTTATTTCTTTTCTTTTTTTATATTATTTACCATCCTGCGTGACATCCTGATTTACAACGTCATGATGCCTTGTTCTAAAAAAGTGTCACAATATCGGGTTTTTGTCTTTTTTTACAACTACTACTACTATGTCGGTTTAGAACGTTTTTCTACGTTGTCCGACGCCTATTCTCCACCTCCTTCGATCCTGACAATCATCCTCTGTCAGATTCTTTTGACTCATTGATCTTTGGATTGACTGTTGCCATTCTAGTTTAGGACGCCCTCTTTTTCTGCGCCCTATTGGTTGCCATTCTAGGACCTTTTTTGGTAATCTTTCGTTGTTCATCCGTTGTACATGACCGTACCATATCAGTTGCCTTTTAGTGATGTCATCCGTTATGCTTCCCTCGATTCCCATTCTTTCTTTTATGATCTTATTTCTTATGTGATATATTCTAGATATTCTCATTGATCTTCTTATTGCATCCATTTCGACACTTTCCATTTTTGTTTTGTATTTTTCTGTTACGCGACAAGTCTTTATTCCATACTACAGCTTGCTTTTGACGATTGTTTCATATATGTTAAATTTTACATTCTTTTTTATCTCTCTGCTCCATAAAATACTGTTAAGACATCCAATAACTTTTTATGCTTTTACTATTCTTTTTTCCAATTCTTTACAGTCTGTTCCTGTCTTATCAAATGTGACACCCAAGTATACATACTCATTGCATGGAGATATTGTTTATCCATTTTCTAGTACTAACTCACTGGATTCGTTTCCAATACATAAGTACTATGTCTTGTCGACGTTCACTGTTAATCCCCACTTTTGGTATTCTTCTGTTAACTTTCTCATCATATACTCCATGTCTTCTTTATCATTAGCCACAATTACTTGGTCGTCAGCAAACTGTAGTGTGTATATGGTAAAGCGGTCTTTTTTTACTAAAAACGACAAAAATTATTTTTCTGAGAAACTGCACCAATTACATTGAGTTAATAGGGTCTGTTGATATAAAATAACATGTAAACTCGGTCTGTTGATATAAAATAACATCTAAACTCGTAATTTGTCATGTAAGTGAAAAATGAATCTCTCTAATGCACTAAATTCTTTAACAGCGATTTTCTCAAAAACAATGGGGGTGCGATATATAATCACATTGAAGACTAGGAACTATTAGTGTTTTTGTAGAAGGAACATTTTTTAAGCTTTTTTTGAATTTTATACACATTTAAAATATTACTATATATAGGAGCCAGACCATCAGTGTCTGTTTTAAGATTTACCGTGTTTTATAATTTTATATGAATCATTTCACTGATTTTTCTTTTTTGTAAATTGTCTGTCTTTATTTAATCATCATTTTACAGGAAATCTAGTTTAACAAAATAATTTTTTTAAACATTTTAGTGATCTCTTAAAATTGAACAATACTAAATATGTTAATGATCACTTTATTTTCCATAAATTAACAAACACTTTTTTTATATTAGGAAGAGAAGAGTAGTGCTGATGGTTGGCAACACACAATGATAAAATATGCTTTTGTTTAAGAAATTAAAGGCTATAAACAATAAATTTGTATTTTTTTAAATAAAAAAAAAATTATGTGCCGTTTTTTAAGAGCTTTAGTAGACATGAATCTAGTTTGCTGGGATGTTAAGACCTTCAAGTCTAAGAAAGTAAAATTTAAATTAAAAATAACGTTTTTTGGTTAGGGAAGAGAAGAGAAAAAAAATTATTTAAATTTATTTTAGTTTGCCCATTAATATATTTTGTTTATTGTTTGTTCTTCGTAGGGCTTGATAAAGTCTTAATTGTAGACGAAGCGTTGCCGGAAGACTAATTGGTTTTTCTTTCCCATCCCTAAACCCAAGAAACTATCCAATACAATTTTTAGTTTTTGCTTGATATTTTAAAAACCACTGTAGATATTTTTAACTCTGATACGGCATCTGATTGGGCTTAGAATAGCGCAAACATTTAAACAAACTCGCATCTCTTACTGTTTTCGAAATCCGCATGTAGTTGCTTTTATTTGGGACACCCAATAAAATAGGTAAAATAACTGAAATAGGAGAAAATAGAATCTCGCATTAATTAGGTTTGAGACAACTTTTGGCTGTGTCACTTGCCATTGAGAAAACAGCTGTTCAAGGTTGAACAGGTCCGGATTCAGACAGCAGGTAAATTGAAAATAAGGGGTCGTTCAAAAATTAGACTATATACAGTGTTTTATTAGGTATGTGCTCAAAATAAAAGGGGTGCTTGTTTCAGTGATTTTAACAAGTATTACTTTTTAATTTTTGGCATTTTTTTTAATATCTTGCTTTTTGTATAGATAAAGAGCAGAATTGGATTGTTAATTTTGATCACTGATCATTTAAGCTTGTGTCAAAACTCTATTAAACTAGCAAATTTTATTTTTAAGCAGTTTTGATGTAAAAGTGGTGTCTGATTTAAATGAAGGTAAGACTTTTATTAATTTTTATTGAAATTTTTTTATTTTTAAAAATGCAAAGGTATTTATAGCAAAACTTTATGCCAAAATCATTAAGAGTTGATTTTAAATTAATGCATTTAAAATG
Source organism: Aspidapion aeneum (assembly GCA_963576565.1). Classification (NCBI taxonomy): domain Eukaryota; kingdom Metazoa; phylum Arthropoda; class Insecta; order Coleoptera; family Brentidae; genus Aspidapion; species Aspidapion aeneum. The sequence continues at coordinate 30,998,020 of OY755041.1, forward strand.
GCGTCAGATCGGGTAATTATACGCACAATGGGTAACTATATTATTTTTTCCATAATTATTTTAATTATATTTTTTAAACTTCCTAGCTTTCGAACCTGTTCCTGTTTTAGACAAAAATTTAAAAATAAGGTTAGAAATGTAGTATTTGTTTAAGATGTTTGTCTGTCTGTTTGTGACCCAAACATACATTTTTGACCCAGCAATGAGCTAAAAATAGTTTAATAAAAAAATATCAATCTCAAGGAAAGTTTTTTTAATATAAAAAATTTTCGTATCTTTACCCTTCAAGTCGGAGAATCATACGCAAACGACACAACTTGGTTTTATTAGTCTTATGTAAAGTCATTTAGCTTTAACTAACATTTACCATTACTACATTAATAAAATCTATTTGTTTGTGACGGATTTATTTTACAAACACAACTTTTTCTGGGTATTACGCCATTTTGTAATAAAAAAACCACTACGTTTCTCCTAGAGAAATAAAAATTACTAATTTGTCAGGGGCTTTCTATAAAAATAAATATTTGCCTAACAGAACCTAAACCACTTATCTTTTTATCAAAAATTATAACTGCTTCGTTTCGATTGCTAATCTACAATCGTTTTTAAACTCTTTATATATATTTTTTAAATTCTTAAATTTTTGTTTTTCAAATATTTAAAATATAAACTTTATTATTTTTTTTAATAAACTTTAAAAATAATGTCAAATTTACAAAAATATACCCACATAGCACAAATCAAAACAACGTTAAAAACACACACTTTTTGAGTCGCACACTGAAATAACGTGGTTTTAAAAATAACGTTAAAAAGCAACCTATTAAACTTAAAAAAGTGTGTGTTTTTAACGTTGTTTTGATTTGTGCTATGTGGGTAATAACAATATTTAAATACCAAAAATTTAAGAATTTAAAGAATATATATAAAAAGCTTTTAGTTTAATAGGTCGCTTTTTAACGTTATTTTTAAAACCACGTTAAAATCACACCGAAATACCGTGGTTTTGAAAATAACGTTAAAAAGCAACTTATTAAACTTAAAAAAGTGTGTGTTTTTAACGTTGTTTTGATTTGTGCTATGTGGGTAATAACAATATTTAAATACCAAAAATTTAAGAATTTAAAAAATATATATAAAAAGCGTGAAAACAATTTTAGATTAGCAATCGAAACGTAGCAGTGTTGATTTTTGATAAAAAGCTAAGTATTTTAGGAACTGACAAATTAGTGATTTTTATTTTTCTTGGATAAACGCAGTGGTTTTTTAATTAAAAAAATTCCTTAAAAAAGGCGTAAACCTAGAAAAAGTTGTGTTCGTAAAATTACTACATTAAAATTTATTAATTAATTAATAGTCTAGGTAATTATTTCCCAAATTGTCAGATATTTAACATACATGCATATTATATATTTTTGAAATCAGAAATAAAATGTAAAAAATTACAGGGTGTTACCTTTAAAAAGTACTCTGCCAATATATGGGCCCCTAAGCTCACACTAGGTACTATAGTTATAGTGTACGTGTGAGCTAATATAACTAAAAACTGAAATATATTTTATTCAACTCCAGACTAAATTACCTTTTGTTTGATACCACACAAGCCATGTTTTGACTTAAACTCAAATTTTTAAAATCTACCCCCACCCTTAAAAAAAACAAAAAACTAAAATGTATTTTGTTAAACTCCGGACTCAATTACCTTTCGTTTGATATCACACACGCCATATTTTCACTTAAACTCTAATTTTTAAAATATACCCCCACCCTTTTTTTTTAAATAAATTAAAATGTATTTTGTTTAACTGCAGACTCAATTACCTTTCGTTTGATATCACACACGCCATATTTTCACATAAACTCTAATTTTTGAAATCTACCCCCACCCTTTTATTTGGTTTTTGTTCGGTGAATTTTGTTCATTTTTAAATGGGACCATCTCGACCCAAGACCCAGCCTAGATACCAAATTTCATTAAAATCGGGCAAGCGGTTTTTGAGTTATGCGCGTTGGTCGTTACAGACAGACATACAGACAGACAGACAGACAGACGGCGCAACAAAAAAGTTTCAAAATCATCTGAAACGCAGATATATAAAAATTTTTGAAATCGGAGCAACTTTTTTTTTCTCGAAAAAATTAGGATCACTATAGCTCACACTACTATAGTATAGTAGTAGTGTGAGCTAATAGTCCTGATGAACGCTTTAACTATAAAAAACATTTGAAAAAAAATTGAAACTGTTGTAAAAACTTAATGTATTTCATAAGTCACTTAGTAGTAGTAGTAGTGGGGGGGGGGTTGACCCGCAGGTCTGACAAGTAGGCCAGAGTAGGCCCTTTTTGCCATGCCCCAAGTCTGTCCCTTAACCCACTCTCTGCACTTCCCTTTGATGGTCGGGTAACTCATTGGGCCTTCCTGTTCTCTTTACAAAGTCCAGTAAGTCTGCCCATTTGAGTATGTGCAGTTCTTCCTCGCTCAGAGTTGGCGCTCCGAGTGCCTGTTGTCTCATCCTTGCGTAGGCCTCGCATTCTGCCACGAGGTGTCTTGATGTCTCTTCTTCCTGTCCACAGGCTGGGCAGGTAGGGTCATTCTCGACTCCTATACGTGTCATGTGCTTCCTCAACCGGTTATGTCCGGTTAGAGTACCTATCAGCAGTCCGAGGTCTTTTCGTGTCCGTCCCAGCATCCATCTAATTCTGGTCGCTTTTGGACGGTCTACGAATTATCTGGTCTGTCTGCAACCCGTTCCTGTTTCCCCCATAAGTCACTTACTTTTTGTTTCATCTTTTTCAACAAAATTTAACAAAGTTAAGGGAGGGTTGCGTTTATAAGTGATCACCCTTTACAAAAAACCATGCAAAATCTTAATTTTTTAAAATCGCTTTTTGGAGTGTGTTTTTTGATTTCTTATATTAAACCCCCCTTTCGTCTTCTTGCAGCCCACCGCACCCACAGAAAACAAATTTCGTTGGAAATGTAGTTCCTAATATAAAATTAATAACGACATTTTGATGCCTGCTAGCTGTAGTCCTTGAGTTGTGATGTTTTTCCAAATCAACCTCCCCTGCCCTCATACTCCCCACATAGCAATTTTACATACTGAGAACATACATAGCATATTCCAATAAGGAATGGGCACATACTAAGAATGTTTCGAAATTAGATTACGCACTACCTATGCACATGCTCAGAATAGATTACAGGTAACCCTGTTTTAATGCAAAGCATGTGCTTAGCACATTCGCGGGTATATTCTAATGATATGCTTTGCATAGTTTATGAATATGGTATCATATTTTGTGTAAGAATTATGCTTCAAATTTTTTATTAAATGGTGCCATCCACAAATTACCCTTTAAACTAAAGTATAAATATTCTTAGAATGTACTATGCATGTGCTAAAGCAAAAAAATGTCACATGGTGTATGCCAAGAATTTACTATGCCTATTCCTAAAATAATATTCTTTGGAATATATTGGCATATGCTTAGGATGTAAATATTCTTTTTATAATATACTAAGCAGATTCCTAAAAGAATATTCGTAATAGTACCTTAGGAGCATATTTTTAGCATGTAAATGTTCTTTGATTGCTATGTGGGTCTCCACGTTCAGAAAAAATTAATGATCCTACACAAGGGTAGCAAAGAATTTTTGTGTCAAGTTTGGATAAAATTCTACCGTGCCAAGGCAAAAGAAAGTACTCGCAAAAATGAATTTTGGAGATAATTAAACCTTTAGGAAAATTTTTTACCTAAATTGGACTTTTGATAATTCTTTTTTAAATTTTGACACGATCCTTCTTTATTTTTTAAGATATTTAGATTTTAAAAAAAATTATGCAGAGAAGAAAGGAGATTTTAAAAAAATAAGAAACTAGGTAATTTTAAAAAAATTTGCGAGTACACTCTTTTGCCTTGGCATGGTAGAATTGGTTAAATGGTTTATGAGTTATCAAACAGACAAACAAATGACAGACACAAGTGGTCATTTTAATGACCAGCAGATCATCTACCAATATATGTGTCTTTAAGGCGTCAGTTATTTGACGTCTTTTCGCCGTGAAGTTTTTGACGTCTTAACACTGTCTACCCATACTGCACACTTTATCTAAGGGACATTCAATCATAGTTACATAGATGGTGCCCCAGTCAGTACTTGACCAGATTTATGCGAAATGTGGGGGTATGTATGTAAAATAAATTAAATATTAAATCAAGACAAACGTCGAGGCTTCTTTCGCTCCCAGGTGGAAATCTCTAAGTCTAGGTTTAAGTCTATTTTCCTGTTCCAGGCAGTGTTGCCAGACTTTTTTAACGACTTTCCTTCAACTGAGTGACAAAAAACCTTCATAACCTCCAAAACAGTAACAGGTGGGTGGTCGACACCAAACCAAAAAACAACTTTATACCATGAACATTTTTTTAAATAAAAATGGAAGAAAAAACCAAAGAAATAAACAATTTATAACTTAAATCATAAATCATAAAAACCAAAAATAAAAATAAAGTATTTAAATTAACCTACATTAGTTAGGTTTAGTAAAAAAAAAATTATTGAAAAATTTACAAAATATATAACTTTGCTTCATAATAGTCAAAATCCTTCAAATTAGAACCCAAACCTTCAAACCTTCACCAGTCAAAATTTGCAGGGAATATTTCATATATTCAGACGAGTTTAAAAAAAGTCATAAATAGGTCACTGATGTTCTGTTTTGATCCAAAATACGTCATATTGCTGACATCTTTAAAACGTCTAAAAATTACGTCATTTTGGGTGTCTGTTGAACGTCATTTAAAGGTCATTTACACGTCAGGTTAGAGACGTCAATTTTTTTGACGTTTAAAAAAAGTGACCTTGCTACCTGGGAGAGATGACAGACAGACGACAAACAGACGACAAATAGACGACAGACGACAAACAAACAGACATACAGACAGACAAAATCAAACGACCCCCTATCCACCTGGTAGATGTAATTACATTTTTAATCATCAGAAAAAAACTGTCAAAACTACAGTCTTGACCAACATTAATAATTATGGGTTGAACATTTGCAATGATGTTTTTCTCTCTTTTACAAGCTTCAAGTGTAACTCGGTTAGTTTTTCTGATATAGTTTGCCCAATGGTTTTCTTGACCATTCATCTCCCAGGCTTTAAGGGGATCATTTGTTTGAAGAATAATTTTGTCATAATGTCTTTTCGCCTCACTCCATACCATCTCAATTGCATTAAATTCTGGATGGTATGGAGAAAGACGAAGGACAATATGACCTGCCTCTTCAATCATTTTGTCTACGGCATACATTTTTTTCTCCTTTGTGATAGCCTTAATCAAATCCCAAAGAACCTTTTTGGTCGCTTTAGGAGAGAAGCTAATTCTCTTTTCGCCTAACCGGTTTTCTAATATCGCATTTTTCCACGATTGTACTGGCCACTTATTGAGCACCCTGCTATGATACGGGGCATTATCCAGCACAATAATGGAAGGATTTTTCAGGTTTGGGAGAAGCTTCTCTTGCATCCACTTTTCGAAGTTTTCCGTGTTCATTGCGTCATGATAGTCGCCAGATTTGCTCTTGCTCTTGAACACCAGTTTCGCGTCGTCCACCCAACCATCTTTTGTTCCTGCATGCAAAACTTTATACCTAAAATAATAATATTTCTTATTAGTTATGCTAAGGACAATTTTACCATTTTTTCACCTAGAAAAACTAAAATAAAACCAAATATTTTATTGGCTCTATAAGTAACTTATTTATCATTCTTAGTCTAATTTTTCAACTATTTTGAGCTAACCTGGCACCGTCTCCTTTAGTCTTCCTGACAGATAGGCAATCCTCATCCTGCCAGGACCTTCGTTGGGTTCCCCATCGATAGACCCACGTTTCATCCAGGTACACTAAATCCCGATCTTCAAAATTTGCATCGGCCAGTAATTTGTACTTTTCAAGGTACCTCCTTCTACGCTCCTAAACAGTGGGCTGTTCTTTAAGGCCTCGATAGGGTCCTCTTTGCACCATCTAAAGCCAATTATATATATATATATATATATATATATATATATATATATATATATATATATATATATATATTGATAAAGGGTACGTAGCCACCTCAAAATAAAGTATATAAACTACGCTGTCACCTCATATGTAACGTTGTCACCTCACTTTTTTGAGGTGTCAACGTTTTTCAATAAAAATTTCAGGGATGACTCCTGACACATTCACCAAGCTGTGTGCAAAATTTTGTTCTGAGTTCACAAAATGGTATATATAGCTACTTTTTGGCCGTGTAGTTCACGTATCTACCGGTGGCGCTCGCGGCGCTTTTACTGAAACTAAACGGTCTACTAAGTCACCTCGGTGGTATAAAAGGTATTTTGCGTGTTAAGACCGCGTCGCAGCGACCTCAGAAATTTGGCAACCTTGTGGTTTAGATTTTAGAGACGGGTTTCTTTGTTGTATGTAATTTCAGATATTACCTGCTTTTTACCCTTGGAATGTTTAATCGAATTCTCAGAAACGTCTCGGGTCTGATATTTTAGAAGGGGCTTTGTAGACGATTATTATTGTATTTTTTATCTATTGAAATAATTAAACTAATTTTGTTAGTCTTCTTACATTTCTATGATTATTCTGGTAGTTTTCGACGGTTGATTGATTGCTTTTGTAATACATTAAATATTTGCGACAGCTATTCAACCCTGTGCTATGGGCTTTAGACTTAAAATTAGTTAAGTAGTTTAATCATTAGAGACATAAAATGCGGTTTTGGTGCAAAAGGTCCGAAACTTGGCACAATTATAGGCAGTGGCGTATATAGAAAAAAGTTTCGGGGTGGGCCCGAGGCAGTTTGGGGGGGGGGCGAGACCCCATGAGGCCGTATTTTATGTTTGTATTCAGGAAATATGTGGAAAATATCTAAAAAAATCTTAGCTTCGGAGGGGGCCCGGGCCCCCCAGGCCCCTCCCTTATATACGCCACTGATTATAGGGTTGACTGTCCATAATATTCAAAGAAGTTTTTTTTAAAAAATGGCGCACAAATTCTGTTTTTCTAAAATCCCTTGGTGTTTGTAAAAGAGTTTGAAACTAAATTTTATACGAAAATGCTAAAAAGTGTTTTTGTTAAAGTAATAGTTTTCGAGGTATGATATCAACCATTTGGTCGTCATTTTTGAATTTGCATAATTTCTTTTTTTTGGTGGCCTTTAACTTAAAAACGACTCATTTTTGAGAATGATTGTAATGGCATTAAACAAAGATTGATAGATATTCTACAAAAAGTATCAATTAGTTGCATGTGTAATATTCTTGCTAGGATACAACCACAAAGTGTTAAAGATATCCCCATATATTTCTTTCTATATTATAAGCAAAATAAACTGAAATAATTAGGTTTTATCCAATTTTCTAAATACTAAGTACTTTAGAGAAAATGCATAATAAAGTTTATTGTAGAAAACTCCATTGACGTCCCAATTATGGGGCTATTTTTAAAGATCACAAAAAAAATCCGTATTATTTTATGTTCTATGCAAACCTGTCCCATACACAAAGGATGTTTATTTTGCTTGGGGCAAAGATTTATAATGAATTTCCTAAAGCAATAAAGATGCTATGTTTTAAATCATTTGTCAAAAAATCAAAACAGTTTGTATTTTCCGATTTTAATCTTTCTATTTTTTCAAAACCCTTTATTATGCCTACTTATACAGTGTGTCCGTAAAGTGTAGAATCACGAGTTTTTTAAAAAAGTTGCAAGCTTTTTAGATAAAAGCTTGGATATCAAATAAAGATTTAAAATACGAGTTAGAAAAGGCTATGGTTAATTATACAGGATGTTCCAGAAAAAGCTATGACATAAACTTATGTTTCTTTAAATAGAACACACGGTATATTTTTTTACATTTGGCTTTGATAGGTCATTACAAATGTGGTACATTTTTGTTAAGGTATCTCCATACCTAAACACTTAATAAAAGACATTTGTATAAAATAAGTTTTTTTTAGCACCCTGATTGGTCAAATAGAGTTAAAAGTAATCATGAAGTACGTCATTTATTTAATAACAAACATGTCATCCAATCAACGGTCTCTAAATCAGCAATAATGGGTGATTCCAGAGTTTACGGACCTACTGTACATAAGAATCTATTATATAATTAAACCACTGTCCACTAGTTATCAAAGTAATTTGACCTGTACCTAAATAGCATATGGGTTTATGTGAATGCATGTGTGTGTGTGTGTGTATGTGTCTGTAAAAAATAATAAAGATTTATTTCTTTATTTATAGTATATGTAAAGAGTTTGTTTTTGACAGGAAAAGTTTAGTATTATAATTAAAATTATTAGTTTAAAAATTAAGTAATAAACAGTAGTTACTTAGTCAATGTTCTTAAAGTTTTTAAAATTTTAATAAGCTATTTTTAGTTACTTAATTTTTTTCTTGTATTCTATCTTTTGTTTGTAGGTAAAAGCACTACAGGATTAAATTTTTCGCTTTCAGCACTAATAAAAGAATTAAAAAATTTATTATAAAAATGTTAGAATTTCTGTATTTACATTTAAAATGTGTGGAATAAATCTTGAAACTTGAATCATATATAAGAAATTTGATGAAGAATATAAAAAGTTACGGTTTGTGAGATAAACGCAGAAAATCGTCGTGAGGTTCAGTTTGGTGAGGAGGTTAAGCCTAGGGCAGAGGGGGTTTCCTTAAGGACACCTATCGTAAATGCAAGCTTTATAGGAAGCAAAGCCTGACATTGATTTTCTATTTTTTGGTTATTATTTTTGAAATTTTTTCCTCGGTTTTGCACCTTAGGTTTCCTACTAGGAGTTCACAACCAAAATGTCAAATCCTTATAAATTTGTTCATCTAGTCGTAATGTTTACGCCTAATTTGCTTCGACTATAAAATACGATGTCCAAAAAAAGTGTTATAAATAAAAGAAAATTGAAGCCAACATTTACCGTTGTGTAGGTATGAAGGGCAGCAATTTATAAGTAATTCTTTTTGTGGTGGCAAAGAACTTTTTATAGATATGTGTGTCAATTTAAAAACTTTTAAAAACGCCTCGGATTTTAAAATTTTTTTATTAAGAAAATCCGGTTTTTAATAATGATAAATCTTTGACTAACTTACTTAGCCAATTTTAAATTAAAAAAATGAGTCAACAAACATGTTAAAAAGATACTTTACTATTTCCAGTTTTTTACTTAAAAATACCTCCGTAAGTTTGAACCAAAACGCATTTAGCAAAAAAAACAAATGTCATATTACTAGGGTTTTATTCGAATTTGAAAGAATAAGGATGCGACTTTTTTACTTAATTTGCGCCAACATAGCCAATTCTTAAAACACTTGACTAATTTAAAATATTGATAATGCCAGGAAAAAGAATTAACGTTAAATTAATCGGACAAAAATGCGCGTTTTTAGTGTTTTTAACCTGGTCAGGCTAGCATAAACAAAAAAATCACTTTGATTTAATTTGCGATGTTTTGTCACGCGCTATTTAGCTTTTCCCTTCAATAAGAAGAACCACTATAGCAGCTACGTCCTTGGTCGTAACTTATATTCAATGTCTTTGGAGGAGTTCAGCTATTTCAAGAGAAGAAAAAAACTTACTCCTACTAAGCTTTGCTTTTTAAGCGACAAAACAATAGTGAAAATCGCAGCAAAGCAAGTTGTTTTGAAAATAGATTTTTTTTTTTGAAAAAAAAATTGAGATAACGCCGAAACTGCGTTATTTGGGTGTGTTTGAAGCTATCTGAGCAATATCGTTGTGACGTCTGTCTGCGTGTATCTCTGTCCGTAACACGATAGCTCCTAAACCGCTGAACCCATTTTCATGAAATGTTTAGGTGAAATAGTGTTTGACATTGTAACGAGCTGAATAGATTTTGGTCCAAATCCACTAATGCATGCATGCATCTTAACAATATGCGGCTTTGGAAATATAATGGAGCACTTTTATCTTAATAATTTGTGTAATACCTTGAAACATCATAAAAGCCTTCGTTTCTGAGATATGTACAAAAAGACTGAAAACGGGAAGTGTTCTAATAGGCTAGCTAGAAAGGTATCAGATCCGTCATGGATCCGTTTATTTTATTTCAAAAAATTGCATTTAAATACAATACAATGCAATTTTGATGTTTCCGTGGCATTTTTCAGGGGATAATGTAAAGTTGCATAATATTTTTCATATTATCTTTTGAACTATAGGTCGTTTTTGAGTTATATTGGTTTTAAATTCCTGTTGGAGTGCACTTATAATACAAGTTGAACCAGGATTACGTATAAGTAATCCTGGGCCAACTCGGAAATTATTAGTATACTTAAATAGGAATTTAATACTTTGGTACAAATTTAAATAACCTAAAACGAACCCAGAGAAATTCGTTTTGAAAAAATATGTAACTACAAATACTATAAACTGAAGAAAGTTGCTGTCAAGATTTGGCAATTTTGCAAAGCAGGATAATAGGAAACTATGCAAATTTTTCATTACATTAACCTCTCACAAGGTGCAGGAAAATATTAATAATAAGCTGTATATACAGGGTGATGCATTTGCAATATAGCGAATAAAAATTATAATTTTATTATGACTTTCTTGGAAATTAAATGATAAAGAATGTAATTTACAAATTCTGACATCACGTGACATTTGAGCCTTTTGGTTGCTGGTGGTTATTACTAGATTTATAATATGCGCGTTGGGCTGTGGCGTGGGCAAACACAATATCCTGCATATGTTTTTTTCTGTTTTAAACAGCTTAACTAACTATTACAACTCCTTTTTTATTCAATTTACTTTCACGGATAAATTAAAAAATATTCAAAATTCTGTCATATCCATCATGTCATAATCATTGCAAACCAAAAAATATACAAATTAATATAAACTATTAAATTTATTAGCATTCCAAAAACTGTATTTTTGACACTTCCCTTTTATTTGTTTATCGGATCTATGTGTAGAATTTTTGACAGTAAGTAAACCATTTCCCAACAAAAATTGTATTTAGAACTTTCAAGCTATGCAACATTTCTGAGATCACAAGCCTCAAAATGAGTATTTCAAAAAAAATAACAGCCAGTTTTTTTATAATGACAGTATAAAGGTACGGTTTTTTATATAAAGACAGTACGTTGCCACCATTAATCTTGTCTTAATAAACTTTTGCAACATTTTAAAGTTGTAATATTTCCTAAAGTGTCTCTAAATAAAAGTAAAACGTTGTTACCTTGTATGTAATATATAAATTTAGTCAGATAAAGCTAATACGTTGCTTATAGGTTAGGGTAGATATACGCCATACGTTATCACCTCAATAAAACCGGCAACAGTGCCTGAGGTGGCAGGACATAGCACATATCCAAAGGTTGTATATTGGCCTGAGGTCCGAACGTATTCCACGTATTTATCAAATATTTTAAAAAAAAATCTTTACCCCTCTTTTGAAATTCTGGTAAAGGAAGTTCCCCTCATCTCAGATATGTACCTATATATGTGGTAACACCACTAGAAATAGGTGAGGTCAGGTCGTCATATCCTTAACGCTGAGGTGACAACGGCGCGTGCATCAATATATATATATATATATATATATATATATATATATATATATATATATATATATATATATTATATAAGTTAAGACAGAGACATTATTCCCTACTACGGATTTATTAATAATAGTTTTTACATGCATTATAATAACTAGTTAGAATCTAGATTTAAAATCGATTGGTTGTAATAAGTTTTAAAATAATAAAAGTTGTTTTTAAAAACGGTTTCGGCAAAGCCTGTCTTTTAACTGTGCGTAGGATTGCCCAAACGTGAGATTAAAGAATATAATCGACCGACGGTTCGTTTTAACGTACCTTTAGATTTAGATAATAGTGTACTCGATAATTCTATAAATTTGGAAATAAATAAAAAAATGGTTCTTCCGCAATTAAAATCGGAATACTTAGGCATGATTCCGGAGTTTCATGGAGAACCAGAATTATTACCCAGATTCATAAAAATATCTGAAAAACTAATCACCAAATTTTACAACACAGAAGATGTTAATGATTTTCAAAATGAATATTTGATGACAAGCATCTTAGGTAAAATTAAAGGTGAAGCGGCAATTAATATTGCTTCCTGTAACATTACGAAGTTTAGCGATTTAAAAGACGCCCTTGTCAGCACTTATGGGGATAAATGCGATCTTTGCGCCCTGATACTCGAGGGTACAGAAATAAAACAAGGCAAGCTTTCGATTTTTATAATAAAATTCAACATCAACTAAATTATCAAACTTCTTATCCCTTGACTCACGGGGCCCAAAAAGAAAAAATGATTTTGGGTAAATTTTGCAGAGCGTTAGCTTTAAGAATTCTATTACGCGGATTAAAAGAACCGGTTGGCTCTCTAATGCGAACTAAAAATCCGAAAGACCTGAATGAAGCCCTTCAAATGCTTACAAACGATTTTCAAATCGACAGTAACCAAAAACACCAACACTTTAACTCCCCACAAAAACTAAATGCTTCTTTTATGAAACCAAAAGTAAACAGCCCTTTGGCATTAACAAGTTTCCCTCAATCTAATTTTTCTAACAATTTTCCATCTACTTCGAATTACAGACCACCACAGCTGACTTATAGACCAGAGCAAAATAAACCGATTTTTAGCAGAAATCCGAATCAATCAAATGCCTTTAATCAATCAAACGCTTTTAAACCTAATTTACCAAAGCCAACACCAATGAGCGGAGTTTCCACAATAAAATCCTACCAGAACCGAAATATCCCTTACAGACCATTACAAAATAACCCATAATACAATCAGCAACCTAATTATCAATCAAACTATATAATCGAAGAAATAAATAATATTGAAAATCAATCACAGACTCAACCTACAATCGAATACGCCTTCGAAGACAATTTGACAAAAGATCAAATGGAATCTAGCGAGTTTTTTCAGAAACCAGCCTCGAGCCCCCACAATTTCACTTGATGAACTTGACCAATAGCGAAAATTTCTTTCATAATTTTCCCTGAGTATAATCTACAAGGTCCTTTGTAAAACCTGCTATAGCGCAAAAATATTTCCAAAAATCTCTAACCGATGATCCATTCGAAATTTTAACCGCGCATGGCAATTCAATAGAAAAATATAGTACGAAAATACCCTGTCCAAAAGTTTTTAATTTAGATCTAGAACATTTAAAATTTTACGTTTTCGATTTTCATAACTATTTTGACTGTTTATTAGGAATCGATAATTTGTCTTTACTTAAAGCTGACATCAATCTTCAAAATAATTTTTTAATCACTCCTAACTCGACAATAAAACTGAAATTTCATAGCACTCTTAAAAATACGAATATTTTATTACTGGCTCCAATTACCGAGCAACCTATTAACATCAAGGTCAACAATACAGAAAACAGTGATGTTGTTATTGCCCAAACAAAATTTGCAGAAGTAGAAATTTCTGAATGCCTGACAACGGTCAATAGTTTTGAGACCACCTACACAGAAAAAAAACCCTACCGAAAAAAGTTTAAAAATAAAAATGTTTGAACGTTTAAGCGTCATTCACCTTGACCGCTATAAAGTTAAACATCGACCTATCCCAACAGAATCTCCCTTTTATGTTAAAATCAAAAAACAATCACTGAATCATTTTGTCGGAAATCACCGTGAAAAAATAAATATGCATCCAATAGTTTATCATTACATCCTAGAAAAAAAACAACAACTTGTATACCAAGTTAACGCATCCTGTGAAGAATTGCATGAAAATCCTAAAACAGTTTATGCAAAAAACAAACAAAAACCACCAAATATCAAAAACAAATATAAAAGGAAAACAATAGTTTCAGTGAATTCTGAACCAAAAACGGAAAAAATAGACACGATCAACTCTAACACGTCCAAAAAAATACATCTCCTAAACATTAAAAGACCTCGAAAAAGAAAAAAAGTAAATAAAAATAAACATCTTTTAGGTTGTTCGCACCCATCAGCTTAAGAGGAACAGGAGTAACCAACATTACCCAAAACTTAGGCGTCCTACCCGTAAACCTTGGACCTGCGAAACTCCAACGGTCAGAACATACCTTTGTTCACTATTATGACTTAGGACCCCTACTACAATAATACGAAAGCATAATTTCAGATCAAACGCTTAGACAGACGTACACTAACAACACACCTTTGGAACGCGATATAAATAACTTTGAAAAAATTTCAAATTTTTATAATCAATCAATAATAGAAAAAATTGAAAATATAATCATATTTCAGTCAAAAAGATCTAAACGAGGGCTCATAAATGGCTTAGGATCAATAGTTAAGGGACTAACAGGAAACCTAGACGCTAACGATGGTTCAAAAATCTACAATATTTTAAACGAGTTGCGACGTAATGAGAAAAGTACCCAAAATCAACTATCCTTACAATACTCGGTAAATCAAAAATTAATTGACCGATTTAATAAAACTGTTGAAAGCATTCAACATAACCAAATTCTGTTAAAAACAAAAATTTTACAATTGCATTCTTTGATACGACATAGTGCTGGCTTGGATAACGTTATTTTAACCAAAAGCGTTTATAACGAACCTATCCTTTTATACAATGCGATATTAAGCATCTTTCAAGATATTGAAAACTTTTTAAGTATAGAAAGTATTATTTTTTTTGCAATTAGAGTTTTATATATATTTTTTGCTTCAATATATTGGTTTTTTTGTGCAGTTGAAAAATTAAATAGCTTGCAGATTTTTAGTAATTTTTTTAGCTCAATTTTAGCTGTTTTACATTCAAGATCAAACCAAGGTTTATTTAGTTTTTTTTTTGTTGCCATATTTAGGCGAATATGTAAGTTGAGAGTTTTTTGCTGCATTATTTATCGTGGAAATTCATTTTTCATATCGTTGGTCAGCGTTATCATAGGGAGATATTGAACAGTCGGAGAAATGCATGTATGTTTGATAGACCGCGACTATTAATGATATAGTCTAAACTATTTCTATGTGTGAGTCAATTGCGAGATCGGGTGAAAGAACCCCTAGGTTTGAGACCCTACAGTTAAAATCACCCCCTATAAAGATTGGACTGTTTGGGTAGCTGATTGCTGTTTGATTAAGGAGATCTTGAAAGCTTTCTAATATATAGGTAAAATCATATGCTTCCCCAAAGTAAACGCTACCTTTTATAAATTTAAAATCAAAGAAAATTATTTCTAAAAAAATCACAAATATCAATAATATTTACAATGTACGACTTGTGTACAAAAACTAGCAGTCCCCACTCGTTCTTTCACGTAAAAACTGTTTTGTTACCTGACTATTGTATACCACATGGTTTGATAGATACGAGGGGAGACTGGTAGTTCTCGCAGTAACCAGGTCTCACTTATAAACAAAATGTCAATGCCCATTTTATTATTTTCCATAAAGTGTTCAACATTGCGGTAGCCTTCAGCGTTCCAATAAATTATGTTATATTTGATTTGGTTGATTGACTGGAGTGGGTGTCAAATCGTTTTTTGTAATTTTATAGACTTGTTGTGGTGACAGACTGTTATCTTGTTGCGCCCTGGAGCGTTTGTTTGAATTATTTGTGACCGACGTGATTTTGGGCGTACCTTTAAGTGTTTGGTCTGCATTGGGGTCAAGTCTGATTTGATATTTATTGTGGGAAAGTCGGATTTTAGTACCCTGTTCTTATTTTGCAAAACCCTAATGGCAGTAATTTTTGAGTCAAACTGTATTTTTATTGGTCGCAAATTTGTGGAGTTTACAGCAACCCCCAGGCGTGAAAATTTCTGGATACACTGTTTGATTTCAGGGTCAATGTAATCAATGATTTAGGCAATTGTAAGTTTATCTGCATCAGCGGTTTGTGACTCAGGAATCCCAGTTAAAATAATATTCTTTTCGCGCCAGAGTCGGTCCTGGAATTCAGAAAATAGTTTTTTAGGATCAGTCATGACTTTGCTTCTAATCTCCGTTTCTAGGTTTTGCATTCTGCTATGAATATTTAAGTTATCTATTTTTAAGTTGTTAATTTCAGTGCAGCAGTTGTCAATTCGTAGTGAGTGAGCCTGAATTGACTGGTCCAATTTGGCAACTGTAGTTTGACATAGGGAGACATTATTGCTAAGGTTGTTGACACTTGATACTAAAGTTGCTAATTGTTGGGTAATGGCTGTTAGTTGATCGTTCATTGGAAATGGGCCGGAGCCGCTGTTATGATTTTGCATTAGTTCGCTTCCCCTCGTAGAACATATATTGCATGTCCAAGTTTGCGTATTATTAACCGGGTTTTGGGTAAACCGGCCACATGCTTGGTGCGCTCGTCCTTTGCATACTAAACATTCGCGGGCTAAATTCAAAACTGTGAGATCCTCTCTGCATACGTTACATTGGTGGGGCATTTTGCTTGCGTATTAGATAGAGATAAATAGTACTAGGTTAGTATGAGCAGGTTGGAACTAACTCACCGGTTAAACGAACTGGTCTTTTCGTATAGGTTAGAATAGTTTTATCTATTGTTTTTCTAGCCACATCTAATGAACCTGGTTGCTTTTTACCTTCGTGGTACTTGGAACTATTATGACTTGCAAGTTGTAGCACTTTTTGTTAAAAACTAGCTTTTAAAACTAAGAAAATTGTTTAGATTATGATTAGCGGAAATAAGCGTGCTTACTTGATCACTCTCTCGATCAGAACTCATTTCCAACATCCGGTCACTTAAAATTTTTTGATCTATAACCAACCCAATCTGGGATAGTCTTAAAAAATCTTCCACAACTATCCCATGGGTCACGATTTTTGACTATAAGCCACTCAACTAAAGATTAATATTAACAAATGCCTTATGTTTTTACTATTTCCTTTGTATTTGTAGATGTCGCCACTTGTGTAAAAGCATGCGTAATCGCAGGCATTATATTTTTATTTCTCTTACTGTTGGTGCAAGCAAGAAATTTCCTAATTTTCATTTTCTTTTCCTTTTCTGCGCGTTTAAAATAATTTAAATTTTCGCGCTCTAAAATATGCATATGGGGTTTCACGGCACCGGACACGTGGAAGACAAGCAGCGCCGCGATGAGTGCGCAAAGAACCACCGTCACAACAAGACACTAGCAAAATCACGTTCCCGAAAAAAGTGAATTTGAGGTGAAAAAACTGGACGTTTAAACGTCGACTGGAGCTGCAAGAGAGTCCGAGGTAGGAGCCTTTTCATATAAAATTCCATATGTATCGTAACTTTCCATTTTCAATCGTCAATATCGACAATTATTTTTAAATGTGCTTGTGAAGCCAATACCGGCGACCTATCGAAGGAAATTCCGTTATTTTTCAGCCCTTGCACGCACATTTAATGGCCCTTCGACCCAAATTAATAGTTTTCCAAACTACCTAGACTCCTGTGGTTCAGCAATTTCCTACAAAAATTCCAAATTTCTATTTTCTATTTCAAATTTCAAAATTTATTTCAATTTCAATTCGAAACAGACCATATTGTTTGACCACCCGTTGGTGGTATGTTCCTTCAAAGTTGATCGAAGTGTTTATTACCGTTCAAAAATAGCTAGAGCCAATGCACATATTTCGTATAGTTTACTAGTTCATCAAAGAAAGTTGATCGATTTGTTCATTACATTTTCAGTAAAAGTGGCGTCAATACGCCGAAAGTGAAAATTTAAGGCGGTTCTTCCATCTAAATTCCTTTAATTGTCGATTGTACAGGTGTCGCGTTAACGCGCAGGTGCAAGTGTCGCCGTCAGCAAGGTCTCACGTTGCGCGCGTTGTTTCTTTGAATACCGAGGTTTCTTAGAAACTTCCAGACGGGACCGCTAGTCGTATGCACAGAGTGTGCGAC